>OZ025297.1:300457875-301682875 GCA_964019185.1 Maratus speculifer | reverse complement strand
TATGTTTTGCGATAATTTAATCGTGATTATTTATGAGATTTTGCTTGAATGGTCACAAGAATAACAATGAATGTTCCCATATCCTAAATATCTTAGGAAATTTATTTTTATCTATCTCTTTACATATCATTGTATCAGAATAGCATATTTTGCTGTTACGTGTACTACCAGAACTTTGAAAGGAATGTTCCTTACAAAGGATACTATTAATGTTTTCCTTTTTTTAAGCACCAAGATTTAATGCATATTTATATTAGGCTTAATTTATTTTTTTTTTCCATCATTTCTGTGATATATAATTTAATTATTTTTTGCAAATTTGTTTCATTAATTTTTTTTATTAATGGAAAGTACTTATCTACTATGGAAGAGAATTTAAAACCAAAAAAATATTAATTTGTTCTGATTTTATTTTGAAAATTGTAAAAATCCTGTAAAGTTCTATAAATTCCAAACATATAGCAACCCACACTACCAGTTTTCATACTCATTTCACAAAAGTTCCAATCATAAACCTTCTCTAAAATCATTAGAATTTTCTATCTGCTAAAGGGGGGGGGGGGCTTACTTTCGATACTTAAAATTATTTATTGAACATTCTGCAGCATCAAAATGTACCCCCTGGGATTTTATATTTATTAACTCCTTAATAAAGATTTGAAGGTGAATTTTACTTATCTATACATATAATAAAACAGTAGGACCCGGTGTGTCTGTACATTGAAGATAATTGACAAAAATGGAGTCAGGGCGATAAAAGAAAACCAATGAAACACAAAAAAAAATTTTTTGAATTTTTTGTCTGTCTGTCTGTCTGTCTGTCTGTCTGTTTGTTCGAGGTTATCTTCGTAACTACTGAATGGATTTTTATGCGGTTTTCACTAATGAAGAATGCACACTCCCGGGCAGTGTATAGGCTTTGTTTCATCAAAATCGGACAACAGACAAAAAAGTAACAAAAAGAAACAAAAGAAACTATTAGGTGCGCTGCTCACGTTTTTTAGTACATAACGTTTTTTAGTACATATAAAATCCAATAGATGTCACTGTGCGATTTTAAAACGCGCTATCGTTATGTTTTCGCCAGTCTACTTAAGTATGAGAAAGTTTCAAGCTGGCTGTCGTTCCATGTGGTTTAGTCGGTAGAACGTCAGTGCGCCATACTGATGGCCCGGGTTCGATTCCCAGCATGGAATTTTTTTTCACTATGTTGGCATTAACGCCTATAAGCAATTAAAAGAATTTGAAATATTGTATTCAAGGCGAATTTTCTCTCTGGGAAAATTTCCTTGCATTAATATGTCAGTGTAATTTTTTTTTCGATTTAATTTTTTTTTTCGAAACTTTGTTTTTCTTAAAAAATTACAGTAAATATTTGATATTTCCCAACGTTTTTTGAATGATCGACTTGCTTTTTTTTTTTTTTAATGTATGTCTGAACCTTATCTAACTACTTCTTCAAGATTTCTTTAGATAAACCGACCAGCGTAGCGGGCGAAGGCCGCTAGTTAAAAATAAATCTGTAGACTTTTTTTAACCATCAAATATTTTTTAATATATGAGTTCAAAATTACAAAAATTACTCGTCTCTGCAGTGATTAATTTTCAAAAAATACTCATTTTCTCAGTGTCTAGTGTAACTTAGCAGTTGAATTATCTTTATTTTGACATTTGACGTTTTTTATTAGTCTTTTGATGAACCATTATGTGTTACTTATGTGTGATAACATACTCTTCAGACTTGAGGTACACAAATATGTACCTCCATTCTTTTCCTCATAAAAACGGAACTGTTCGAATTTTTTGCATTTTACATTACTTCTATACAGCTGAATAATTTTTACTTTAAAACAAAACCAATAAATGTCAACATTGATGAATATTACCTCATAAAATAAATATTTTCACCCGAGTTTTGAAAATACCTTCAAGACATTGTGATCAAGAAAGTAAGAAATACTCATGATTATTTAACTTAAATGCTTTACAATGAAAAATTACGAGGATTTGCTGATCATTTACTTGTCTAAACACCTTAATTTTGTTATTGCGTAAATTTATATTTCTGATATTTAAACTGATATTTTAAGGGGATTAGTACTTTTATATCGATATTTGTAAACTTAAATTACCAGTTCTCTAAAGTACCGATTTCATAAAAACACTCTTCCTGTCATCTATGGTGTCATTTCGATTATGCAAAAGCAATAAATGTATATTTGTAAAGTTATTTTATGCTCAGGTCTGAAGAGGTTAAGGTAGTGACTTTTTTTTATTCCGATTTGTTATTAGGTACAGATTATAACATGCAGGGCCAAAACTAGCATTTTTTGTACCCAGGGTAAACATGGATTTTGACCCGCTCCCCTCCACACGCACGGTACAATTATCGACCACAGGTACTCTATGCAAATAAATATATAAATAAATAAAATAAAAATCATAAAATAAAAATTATTTAATTATTAAAATGCTTGCAAGATATATGTAAACAAAGTTCCCAATGCCCCCATACATTAGTTTAAGTGTTAAGAACCTACACTAATCACGCAAACCTATGGCAGGGTTCTTTTAAAAAAATTCTCACTTGCATATTATTAGTTTTAAATGATTTTTTTTTTCTTTGCACAGAATAACTAGTACTGAGTTTTAACTAAGTTAGTGTTTATTTTTTCTTGTTTAGAATAACTGCGGTGGAATTCTAATTAGGTTAGAGTTTAATTTTTTAAATTTTGGTTGTAGATTTTATATATACATAAAGTTACTTAGACAAATTAAAAAAAAAAAAAATTAACATTAACTTGTGAGTTTCTTTATATTTCATATATATATATATATATATATATATATATATATATATATATATATGTGTGTGTGTGTGTGAATGACAGACTTTTTTTCTTCATCTGATGTACCATTTGTCTTACGTTCTGGCGCCCAGGGCACATGCTTCCACTGCAGCACTCTAGTTTCGGCTGGGATAACATCCGTTGCTGAAAGTGCTTGCAATAAACCCGACTGCAGTTTTTTCCTGCTCAGTTTTCATAAGGTAGCGATCATTAATTCTACAAGCCATTAAAATCTAAAAAAATATATCGTTTAATAGCTGTTATTGTGCACATTAAAGTAAGTATATAATTTTAAAATTATCATTCTTTGAGCAATTTTTGTTATGTAATTCAGAAATGATAAGTATCAGTAATATAAATACACATATATATATATATATATATATATAAAATGGTATTATATATATATATATTTTTTTTTTTACATTTTTTTTTCGTGGATAATTAACAAAAAATAGACTCAAACATAATGTTTTCTGGACAAAATCAAAAATCATGAATTAAAAAAATGAGTGGATAACCTGACTGCGTAACCTAAAAATAAATATTAAATGTAAAAAATGTATTAGTGTATACAATTTAAAAGAAAAAATTGTTGTCACCTAGGTTAGGTACATGGATAAGTAGGCTGTTAGCGTGCATAAAAAAAAAAAGATTAATAATAATCATTGTATATCTTCTTTTTCTTTTTAAACAGAACTGAAAGATATCTTGTTTGTAAAAAGAAAATACACAAATATGACAAGGCGTATTAACAGACCAGAAAGATAAGCATCAATCGTGTAAAACACAAGAGAAAAATAGTCGAGATGTGTAATACTTTAATTAAAGCCAACAAGAAAGTAAGTGATCCGTAAACATTTCTTATCACACAGGAACGTAAACAGCTTTATTTTCGGTACAGATAAAACAGTTAAGGTTATATATATACATATTTGTTAAGGAATTTTTACAAGGCAAAGTTTCATTGATGACTTGTGTCCCAAAAACGGAGACGTGAATTATCGGAAATAAAATTATGTATTTTTACTTTCATCTATCTTTACAAGAAAGAATTGAATTCATGAAAATTTTCGAATTCCGGTTTTTTGACGGATTTACACATTTTAGGGGGCAGATACCAAAAAATATGTTTTTACAAAACGTCTGTCTGACATTCTGTCTTTATGCGACATAAATTTTGTGGGTGCTCTATCTCAAGAACTAATGCATGAAATTTCAAAAAACTATAAATTAAGTTACATCTTGATATAAATTGGATACAATTAGTTTTTGGTGTAAATCGTCGAACAGGTGGAGCTGTTATGCTACCTTTTTCCTGATTTTTATAATAATTATATCTCAAGAAGTAAAATACGGATTTTCATAAAACTTTAGATTCTCTTAGTCTTTGATATAATATAGTTCTGGTTACGTTTAAGTGTAAATTGTACGACAGTTGGCGCTGCTATGTGGTATATTTCATGATTATCATAATAGCTCTATCTCAGGAAGTAATTCACGAATTTTTCTCAAACTTCAGATTTAGTTAGAGCTTGAAATAAGTTATTGCAAGTAAATTATTACTCCCTGATATAAATTAGTATTATTTAGCTGTTAGAATGACTCAAGAAATGTCACTTCTATCCAGTTTTTTTTTTTTTACTATTTTTCCGATAATTCTATCTTAAATACTAAGAATATACGTATTTTCATCAAATTTCAGATTCAGTTAGATCTTGAAATAAGTTGTTGCAGATTAGATTTTAGTTTAAATTCCATAGCCGGTGAAGCTGGTATGTTTCATTTTTCTGGAGTATTAACTTATATGAGATAGAAGAAAGTTTCGGGATTGCCACATCCGACTAGTTTTATGTTGAATTTGTTTTTGTCCTTTTCGGATTCGAATGTTATTGCTTTTTGAGAACAAAATTACTTTTATTTTAATAATATTTATTGTAGCTATCCAAATCGACTTACTATAGTTTAAAGATATCTCAAGGCATGAAGTTTGGAAAATAACATACTATAGCACGATTTGAGAGAGTATTACAACTTTCTAATGCTTTTTGCATTATATCAAAAATAATTGGTTCAGCAAAGTAAATTATATTTTTAATTTAAATAGTAAAATATATGCATAAAATAAAGGAATCGGCAACGATGCAAAGAGAATTAACCTTTATTATCATTACTACTTAATGCTAAACATAAATGAAATCATAATAATAATAAAAGCATAGCCATATACTATCATTTCTATATGTAGAAAATAAAGTAATTGTTTAGACAATATAATAACAGTAAAATTCAGACAAAATAATACTTTATGAAAATACATGCATTATTAATAGTACACCAGACCCGACAGGTTAAAGTATATTTATTCCATATATATGTTACAGGCCAAACCCGATTTTAGGCCAAACTAGATTGGCCTAGGCCAAACTAGTTTATCCTAACGCCCATCGGATAGACTAGTTTTTCCTAGGCCAAACCGGTCTATCCTAATGCCCATCGGATAAACTAGTTTTTCCTAGGCCAAACCGGTCTATCCTAACGCCCATCGGATAAACTAGTTTGTCCTAGGCCAAACCGGTCTATCCTAACGCCCATCGGACAAACTAGGTTTTCCTAGGCCAAACTAGTTTGGCCTAACTCGTATAGGATAAACTAGTTTAGCCTGCTGTTTATTGGTCTGAACTAGTTTCTCCTAGGCCGATCTAGTTCATCCTAGGCCAATTCAATTTGGCGTGATTTTATTGAATTCAATGACCCCCACAGCGCCAACATTCTAGTTTATCCTAGGCTGATCTAGTTTATCCTAGGCCAATTTAATTTTACGTGTTTTTAGCTCACGGGCGTCAAAGCCTGATAAATAATGGGCTCGCAAGTTCTGTATGTATGAAGTACGTATGTATGTACGAATGTACGTACATATGTACGTGCGTATGTACGTAACGCGATAACTCGTGATAGAAATATCCGATTTGCTTCAAATTTTGGATGCACGTTTATTGATATAAGGTACTTTTCTGATTAATTTTGGGAATTCATTGGATAAGAATAAAGGGGAGCGAGCGGGAGGCTAATCCCCCACCGTTAATTTAGAGAAATGGATTTTTGATGCAGAATTATCAGTTTTCATTTAAAATTTTAGATATAGGATCATTCAGACAAGGCGCCTCCATGATTAGTTGTGGATGTTTATTGTTTAAGTGTAAAAAAGGACAATGTAGGTTAACCCCCCTCCATAATTTAGATAAATGGTTTTTGACGCTGAATTTACGGATTTGCTTCATATTATTTGTATATAGGTTCTTTCTAATAAGGCGATTCCCTGAATAGTTTTGGGGATTTAATGGTTAAGTATGAAGAGAAAAATGAACGATTACATCTCTTACATAGAAAAAACTAGTTTATCCTATATTCATTTAGATAAACAAGTTTGGTGTAGAAAAAACTAGTTTATCCAATTGGCATAAGGATAAAATAGTTTGGCCGAGGCTAATCATATTTAGCTCGAAAACGGGTTTGGCCAGTAAAAAACATATCTTTCACTATAAAAAGTATAAATGTATGTCAAGAGTCATTGCTTATAACACCAATACAGAAATTTAACATGTTCACCTTAGAGACATGATGCATTGGACATGGTGTTTGCTTTTTTTTTTTTTTTTTTTTTTTTTTTTTTTTTTGCACGCTCGTGCCAACTGAGATCTGACTTTCATTTATTATTATTATTATTATGATTGCATATTCGAGTCAGATTGAAGCTGAACATAATTTGGAATCGAACAGCGTTTTCCATGTTTGAGAAATTAATTACCTGTCGACATATAAGCTATTCTTGTCACGGCGTCAATTTTTTTTCGTGAAGTCGTAACCGGAAATTCGATTCAAAACGTAGCTTTATTATTTTCTCAAAGATACATCACTTTTATGAGAAAATGGTTTACGCCATTCGATTACTTATTATCTGAATCTGTTAACCTTATGCATTTTCGAAAAGGAAGTAGTTCATAAATGTGTTAGGATGTTGTTCTTTAGGATTTGAGAAAAGCCTTAAGGAATGACAGAGAAATATATTTACAAGTCTACTTTTTACTGAACGGATTCAAAAGTTATGATGTTTATAACTCTCATATTTTTTTTTCTTTTGTTCTCAACTACATTGATTATTTAATGAATCCGTATTTGAATATTGAAACTCTAAGAATCTAGATAATCATTAATACATTGTGTATTTTCCATTCTGTGAACACATCATAATTTAAAAATACATTGTAAATTTATCCAATAAGTATATAGCAGTATTTTTTAAAGGAATCTTATTTGTATGTAAAGTAAAACCTGAATTTTTTGCAGAAATTGAGTAGGGCCAGATCGAGCCGGACTGAGTCTTTTTTCACTGATTTTTGTACAGACAGAGCTCTGCCTGTACAAAAGTAAATAATATTAAAGTAGATAATAATATTTTGCTTGAATAAGCAAACACCATGTCCAATGCATCATGTCTCTAAGGTGAACATGTTAAATTTCTGTATCGGTGTCATAAGCAATGACTCTTGACACACATTTATACTTTTTCTAGTGAAAGATATGTTTTTTACTGGCCAAACCCGTTTTCGAGCTAAATTAGATTAGCCTCGGCCAAACTATTTTATCCTTATGCCAATTGGATAAACTAGTTTTTTCTACACCAAACTTGTTTATCTAAATGCCTATAGGATAAACTAGTTTTTTCTATGTAAGAGGGTAATCGTTCATTTTTCCCTTTATACTTAACCATTAAACCCCCAAAACTATTGAGGGAATCGCCTTATCAGAAAGAACCTATATACAAATGTGAAGCATATCCGTAAATTCTGCGTCAAAAACCATTTATCTAAATTATGGGGGGGTAACATACATTGCCCTTTTTTATACTTAAATAATAAATATCTGCAACTAATCATTAAGGCGCCTTGTATGTTTGATCCTATATCTAAAATTTTAAATGAAAACTGATAATTCTGCATGAAAAATCCATTTCTCTAATTTAACGGTGGGAGATTAGCCTTCCGTTCGCTTCCCTTTATTCTTATCCAATAAATTCCCAAAATTAATCAGAAAAGTACCTTATATCAATGAACGTACATCCAAAATTTGAAGCAAATCGGATATTTCTATCACGAGTTATCGCGTCACGTACATATGCACGTACATATGCACGTTCATACGTACGTACATTTGTACATACATACGTACATTCATACATACAGAACCTGCGAGCCCTTTATTTCTCAGGCTTTGACGCCTGCAAGCTAAAAACACGTAAAATTAAACTGGCCTAGGATAAACTAGATCAGCCTAGGCCAAACTAGAATGTTGGCGCTGTGGCGGTCATTGAATTCAATAAAATGACGCCAAATTGAATTGGCCTAGGATGAACTAGATCGGCCTAGGAGAAACTAGTTCAGACCAATAAACAGCAGGTTAAACTAATTTATCCTATAAGAGTTAGGCCAAACTAGTTTGGCCTAGGAAAAACTAGTTTGTCCGATGGGCGTTAGGATAGACCGGTTTGGCCTAGGACAAACTAGTTTATCCGATGGGCGTTAGGATAGACCGGTTTCGCCTAGGAAAAACTAGTTTATCCGATGGGCGTTAGGATAGACCGGTTTGGCCTAGGACAAACTAGTTTATCCGATGGGCGTTAGGATAGACCGGTTTCGCCTAGGAAAAACTAGTTTATCCGATGGGCGTTAGGATAGACCGGTTTGGCCTAGGAAAAACTAGTCTATCCGATGGGCGTTAGGATAAACTAGTTTGGCCTAAAATCGGGTTTGGCCTGTAACATATATAAGTGTTTGTATGCGTGTATATTAGAATTTCCACAAAGATTTAGGTTCCTAGAACTCATTCTTCGTGAAAAACTGAAATTAGGGTTTCAGATATTTTAAAAATAAAAAATTCATAGAATTTTTGCACTTGCCTTAAAAAAAAGGGGGGGGGAAAGAATTATTTAAGTAACAAAATACTCGGAATTTTTTTTTACTTTTATGAAAGAGTTTTAATTTCTGTGTCAATCCAGATCATAGATTATATATATTTTTACTAAATAAATTGTCCATTTTTAAATACAAACATTCTTGAAATTCCAGGCAATGCCGGCTAATTTAATTAATTAAAAATAAAATTATTTTAATTTATGTTATAAATCTGGACACGCATACATTTACTTTATTATACCCTGCTATAATCCCCTTCCTGTCGTAGTGATTTTTTGTTTCTTATGTTGCAGTTAAAGAAGGTAAATTTTTTCTTGCGTTGGAATAAAATTAAAATATTCCACAGGTTCTAAAAATAATCACGTATATTTTTTCAATGTATAATAACGGAACGCTTTTTTTCTAAACAATTTTGTTAGTGTAAAAAATATATAGTTCAAATGGTGAACTGTCTGCATTTCGATGCTTAAGGCCCCTGTCCTCGCTCGAGGAAACGCTCGCGAGCTAATGCTATTCCTATGGGGAAGCATTTTTCTAATAACTCTTTCGCATTTTGACATTTTTGAATATTTTTTTTTTTTTTTTTTTTTTTTTTTTTTTGCACTGGATAGCTGGGGTGCATGCCGATAGCGCACCTTTTTTACTTTTTCGATTTTGGTTGCAGATATTTTTTACAAAGTTAGTTTCACTTTTAAAACCGGTTTCGAAACTGAAAGTGCCTTTTAAAAAATATATCTGCAACCAAAATCGAAAAAGTAAAAAAGATGCGCTATCGGCATGCAACTCAGCTATCCAGTGCAAAAAAAAAATTATTCAAAAATGTCAAAATGCGAAAGAGTTATTAGAAAAATGCTTCCCCATAGGAATAGCATTAGCTCGCGAGCATTTCCTAGAGGAGGACAGGGGCCTTAAGTAAAAATCCATATTTGATTAAATATTTTAAAAAGTTTATAAAAATTTGAATTCTTTAAAATCTCTACTACTTGGTTAAAAAATTATATTTTTTGACCTTTTTTTTATTTTAAAATGTGCACCACACCAGATTAGACTGATTTTTATTATAGTTAAAGTAACTTGTAGTAAACTTTAGCAATGTATATAAGTTTCATAAAATTTGAAATAGTTTAGTATAATTAAAATACGCCCCAAACAATGGTTGCCCATATACCATTATGTAATGGAATACTTTTGCGTGGTCCAATAAAATTAATAACAAATATTCTTTACACCACAGATTGTACAGAAAGTATATTTTAGTATATATTTTATAGATGCATATCAATTGTATTATGTTCGAAAGAATGAAATATCATTAAAATGCGTTCGAGTCTATTTTCTCCCATTGGGCGTAATGTAACTAAATACTTTTGATTGTTCTGTAATTAAACTATACATCCGATTTTCATAAAATTTGAAATGTCAAAATTATGCAACAGTTATACCTATCCAACGATTCGGTTGGATAGTTTTTGCTCTAATACACACGGTTAGACGGGCAAACGATCGGATGGATTGAACGACGACTACAGGTACTATGTATTTACATAATTATGAACGCACTTAAAAATATTTCTCGAAAATTTTTCTGAAGCGTACGAATCCTGATTTTTTAATCAAATTTTAGGACATAATTTCCATTTGTATTTTTCCACATTACATTTATAAAATATCTGGCTGTTCTCTAAACTCTCCTGAAATTCTTATTGGCCAATAAATTTACTCTTTTAATCCGTTTACCTGGCCCATTTCTTAAAATTTCCTATCGTAATTCTAAGCGCGGATATTTAAATGCAACTAATATTACATTTAATATATTTTTAATGACGTATGTAGCGTAGAAAGGTTAAACTTAACATATCTTTACATATTTTTATTTTTGAAAAAAAAAAAAAAAAATCTGAAGGTTAATTTTATGCGCAGATTTATCATATGTATAATAAAGAACTTGTACAAAAGAAAAGTGTTTAAAACTATCTCAAATAGCAAAAAAAAAAAAAAAAAAAAAATTAATATGAAACTGAAGAAAAAATGCACATGGAGAAAAAGCCGTTTAAAATTTTTATTTGTATAAGGAAAACCCCACTAAAAAAAATCTGAAGAAAATCTGTAGCTTTTTGGCCCAAAATCTGTGGGAAATCCGAAGGTATTTGGCCATTATGCAGATATTTTTAAGAATATCTATAAAAATTCTGCAGATATTTTAAAAATAAAGCTAAGTCCGCAAATTTTCTTCAAATTTCTGTAGAATTTCTGTAGAAAGTGGCGATTTCTTCAGATAATCTTAAGATTATTTTTAGTGGGGAAGCTAGTTAAAAGCCAAAAATTTTATTTGTGTGGGTAATTGCACCGAGTATATTAACAATATCTCCCGATATAATTACTACATGGGTAAAGATGAGGTGTCAAAATATTCATAATTAAACGAGCATTCATTTAAACAGATGAAAATCAATCTTTCAGAATTTGTACGTCTCTTGGAATTTGTTGACCAAAAAATTCTTCGGTGCCAATATTTTATCAAAAACTTCGGATTAAACAAAGCAAAATTTCGCGCGTTTAATCTATATTTTTCTATTAAAAATAATAATAAAATGAAAGAAGTCGGAAATTGCACGTTAAACATAGCAAATGAGATTCGTTCGTACTATATCGAAGCTCTTCATATCCTGGTGTAATAGTATACAGTACTTCGGGTACAGTATAGTCGCAGAAATCTTTTACACTTCCCTGTTAATACTAACCTATTTCTATTACAGCGAAATTAACTTGCAGTAAACTTTAGCAACGTATATCAGTTTAATAAAATTTGAAAGAGTTAAGTATAATTAAAATACGGCCCAAACAATGTTTCCCCATATACCATAATGTGATGGAATACTTTTGTGTGCCCTATAAAATTAATAACAAATATTTTTTGTACCACAGATTGTACAGAAAGTATATTTTAGTATATGCTTTATAGATGCATATCAATTTTATTATGTTCGAAAGAGTAATATCATTAAGATGCGCTAGAATCTATTTTTTTCCATTGGGCGTAATGTAACTAAATACTTTTGATTGTCCTATAATTAAAACTATACATCCGATTTTCCTAAAATATGAAATGACAAAATTATGCAACAATTATATATTTTAAACTTCAAATGATTCGGTCGGATATTTTTTTGCTCTGATATACGCGGTCAGACGGACAGAACATCGGACGGACTGAACGACAACTTTAGGTACTAGGTATTTAAATAATTACGAAAGAAGCACTTAAAAAAAATAATTCTGGAAAATTTCCCTGGAGCGTACGAATCCGGATTTTTTGACCAATTTTTAGTACATAAATTCCATTTGCATTTTTTCACATTATAAAATATCTGATTGGCTGTTCTCTAAACTTTCCTGAAACTCTACTGGCCAATAAATTGAATCTTTTAGTCCCTTTACTTGGCCCATTTCCTGAAATTTCCTATCGTAATTCTATTCACTAATAAATTTTATCTTTAAATTCGCTTTTCTTACACTGTTTCCTAAAATTTCCTGTAACTGTTTTGACTAATAAACTTTATCATTGAATCGGTATCTCCTACAGATATTTCAGTAAATTTCTATTCGAGGAATCACATTTTGCACCGATGACGGTATACTATGGCTACCAAAACTAGTTTGCAAAAGAAATAAAGTGTTTTGATACTTTAAAAGTAGTTTTATTTAAATCTATAAGTTTAATAACTAATGGGAACGTATAGATAGACAAAATAATGAAGGCAGGATAAACTGTCGTTATAAATTCCGAAAAGAGAAAAAAAATGAAAATTATAATGAAGTTAAAAAGTTATTTTATTTTTATTTTATTTTTGTGTGTGTATGTGTGTCGGTGTCGATGAAAATAGGGTTATTTTCATGTACAAGAGAAAGATTTTCATGTACGACGAGTTTTTAACTTTAGGAAGGATAAGGATATTTTTAGGAAAAAAAGGTTTAAATAAAATTGAAAATACTTTAATCAATGATTTTTAGAAGGGATATTTAATAAAGTAAAATTTTATAATTTAAATTTGATAATTTAATTTATTTCACATCACACATCTCTAATAAAAGAATCTTCAAAAGATGTGTGTGTGTGTATGTGGTGGTGGTGTGGGGGAAGGGCGGGGGGTGAAAGAAAATTTCATATGCGGTTCTCAAAAATCGTACCTTTTGCGTAATAACACTAATTTTACTGACGCATTTATGGATTCATTTTTAAATGTTAGTGATATTTATAGGCATAATTAATACAGTGATTTGTTATCAAACACAATTTAAACAAATGAATTATATCTTGAGTGGTAAGCGATTGTTGCCGTACTGCGACAGTTATTTTTGTTATTTTCCATGCTTTCGCGTACGGAAATTCAATTAAAAACGCAATTTTTCACAGAATTTTCTGAAAAACTTCTGCCCCATCCGAAAAATGAAAAAAACTGTTCGATTGCGACAATAACGTCTGCCAATCTGATGCCTTTACAAACAAATTATAAAAAATCTGCTAGAAAGAATCCACTTTGGATTTGAGAAGAAACACAAGATGATCTGAAGTAATTAAATGTTATACCCTTTAGCCAGAACCGACAAATTTTGCTCATAAAGAAAAAAATACATAAACAGGAGAAGATTTATTAGCAGACCATGAGAGAGAGAGATAAGCATCAGCCGTGGAAAACAAACAAAAAAAACCCATCAAGATGTATAGTACCATAATTAAAATTAACGAGAATATAAGTGATCCGTAAACATTTCTTATGATAGAAGTGTGAACAACATTCTTCACAGGATTGGATCAATGAATTACATCATTTTCTGTTAAACAAGAATGTCTAGAATATTTTAGAAGAGAAAGTTCTTTATTTAAAAAACATTTATACATTTTTTTTAAATAAACACATTCACATACAAAAAGTGAGACTGAGTTTATTTTTATTATAAATATTTTGACGAAAACATGAGGATTCTTTGGATAACCTGTCACTAATATATAGTTTTAAAATTTTAAGAAAACACTTAACACTTTTTTTTAAATCACACTATTATTTCTAACACAATTAGAAACAAGAAAGAGAAAATCATGCATTAAGCATGGATTATGAAGCACTTTCCATCACATTTAGAATAATGCAACAAAACTGCACCGTTTAAAAAACTAAAATATTACGTCTAATTTTACCATACAAATATGTATAATGCATTTCAAAACCGAATTTCAGTTGTTCCCATCTATAATCAGTAAATTATTTGACTTTGTTTTAGCAGCCCTGTATATGATATAGATATTTATATCTATTAACAACATGTACAGCAAAATTCATTTATTTAAGGGATACATATATTTCAGTTGAAAATTCCCCTTCAGCAATTTCCTCTAATTAAATGGTATGCGAATACTTTTTTTGAAGCCTTGTATACGAGGTACATAATTTATATAGTATAAAGAGTAAAATGCAAAAAAACTAAATTTAAAAGCCACATACCGAATTCTAAAACATACTCTTCAGCTATTATTACGCAAAGACAGTAATGTAAACTTTTTCTTTAGTGTGTCTGTGTACGTAATAAAAAATGCTATGAATGCTCTGTTTTAGCGTGATCGTAGGGAAATTCCATGCTTTATACCAATTTCAATACATTTGAAATAGAGTAATCTCATTAAAATACTCTCCAAACGATTTTCCCCATATACCACAATGTAATCGAATTCTTTCGAGTGTCCCTGTAAGGAACCAATAGGACGTACATACTTCATACAATACCAAAAATGCTTTTGGGACCCTAAATAAGCTTAATCAGTTGCATGAAAATTCGAGCATATTTACGGGAATTATAGTATGGACAGACGGGCAGACAAACCGAATCTATAAGCACTTTTCAACATTATAGGAAAGTACTAAAAATATTGAAGACTAATATTCTATAACCCAAACAAACGTAGCATACTAATATTTTCAACACAATCAAACTGATTGGTAAAGTAATCATACGAATTGAAATTTCCAACTGAGCGAAAAATAGACCAGGCTGGGAATCGAACCCAGATACTTGGCTTACAAGGCCAATGCTTTACCTGTTAAGCTACCTGGGCGATAGCCAGCTGGTTATTTGAGCGAAAAATCACAGCTGGCTATCGCCCAGGTAGCTTAACAGTTAAAGCATTGACCTTGTAAGCCAAGTATCTGGGTTCGATTCCCAGCCTGGCCAATTTTTCGCTCAGTTGGAAATTTTCAAACGTAGCATATCTATCGTAACCCCATATTCTTCATCAGTATATTTGTATTCCATACATTATTTGCAAACTTTAATCTTTTGTCATTACGGAATTATTTATCAAGAAACTGCTTCACCCCAATAATTATCTTCTTTAATGTCTGAAGATATGCTGGAATTTTCAAATTATAATATCGGGAAATTTAGATACGTGTTTTTTGATTAAAACCGATTAAATCAATTGGTAGCTATAACTTTTTTTGCAAAATATTAATAAAAATAATCTGATTAATCAATTAACCAAAAATATGCTAATGGAAATATTACAATTCTTATAAAAGCAATGTAATTAAATATGTATTATGACCCTATCTGTAAATGAAAAGTTTTTTGTTGTTGGAAATGTTTAATGTAATTTTTTTGGAAAAGCTATTTAAATGATTAAGAGTAACACTTGTTGAAAATATTTAACTTTGTTTCTCTACTCTTTCTACATTTGATCGAGGAGAGTATTTTGTCTATTGTAAGGAAAAAAGAAAATTTTAAAGCCGGGAGGGCTCGCGCTGGACCTGATAGATTCACAGTGCATATGGCTTTTGCAATTATCAGCACTATTTTTTTAAAGTGATTTTTACTTATTTATCGCAGTTAAATGTAACATTTGTCTCCGACTAAATGAGGTGACGATTACTATTTATATTTATTGGTGACAAAGTAAAAACAATTTATCCCTGGTTATGTGCGAGTTCTCCTGTATTAATAGACAGAATAAATAAATTTTATGCTGCATTTTTTGTATGGTTCTTAAAACTTAAAAGTACCGCCAGAGCATAAAAAGATTATTACGAATATTTCCTCTTCAGCAAAAGAAAATTTTCATCTCATTTTTATAGTCGTTCGTATTATACCAAATAAGAGCAATAATATTTTTTTCTACAGACCGGGTGAAAATTTTAACTTTTATAACGGGCCGGGCCAACATTTTTCTTTCTTTTTTTTTTTTTTTTCCTTACGGCCGGGATTAATTTTTTTTTCTATGGTTCAAGCCGGGCTCTAGACCGAAGATTTTGGCCCGTGCAGGCCTCTAAAATAGACTATGAAAGAAAGATAAAGACAGCTGTGTAACAACAAGAAAAACCCGTCAGACGTATCACATCAGAATTAAAGCTAACAAGTAGATAGGTGATCCGTAAAGAATTCTTAACAGCGTAGTGTAAACAAATTGAAACACATGAAGTGTTTTCCGTTAAGCAATTTTTAGAAGGAAGGGTTTAAATAACATGAAGCTTAGTAGACAATCATGCATAACTTATTACAGAGAGCCCTTTATTTCCAAAAATTAATAAATTTATTAAAATAAATGTTTTTTTACAAAATAAGGCAGACAGAGAGGCCTGGGTATCTTTTTTTATTATCAATATACTTATAATTATTTATTATAATATCTTTTGGAGATTTAATTACAATTGTAATTATTATAATTACTAATCAGCAAAATACATTAATAAGCAAAACCTTAAAATGATATTACAATAATTAAATATTATAAAAATAAATTATTAAAATACTTTTGGACCAAAATCTTCTAAAATAATACTTTTGACAGATGTTTAAAACTACAACATAAATTAGAGATTTTTGAAATTTAGAAAACACTAAATTGATTAAAAAATTAAATAAAAACTACAATAAAAATTTTAAAAATAAAATAATTTTAAAATCATATAAATCTGAAACACCGTACCTTTATTCTCTGCCTTGGAATAATTTGCTCTCAATAAAGTAAATTTTTAAAATGAAAAAACATGTAGTAAAAAACATCTTATGTGTCGCAAGATTATCGAGGGAAGGGGGTCATCCTTTTCCCTTTAGACAATACTAAAACTGATAATTTTGTTTTAAAGAGGGAAAAATACATAACAAGATTTACTAACAGACCATGAACAAGAGATAAGCAAATAACCGTATAAAACAAAATAAAAAAAATTATCCAGAAATGTTGTAGTACCATAATTGAAGCTAATATGAAGATAAATGTTCCCTATAAAATATTTCATATCATTGTAGTTTATACAATACTTTTTATGGGATGAAATAGTTAAGGTTATCATATTTTCCAGCTACGCAATTTTTACATGGCATGGATTTAATAATATCAAGAGAAGCTTTTTATCAAGAAAAGCTTAATGTAGTATATGTTCTTTCTTTAGAAATACTTATAAATTTATATATATATATATATATATATAAAAAAAATGAGCACATTCATTTTTTTTTATACCTTTTTTTCTGTTCGGCTTTTTTAGTTATTTTTCTGGGTGTACAAATGGTTTTGGGAACAAGTATGCTTAAAAATGAAATCCTAGAGAATTTCAAGATTTTTCCTAAGCAAAGAAAAACACTTGGTCATTTATTTGGGTTTTTTTAATCATGTAATTGTGTACTTATAGTGTCTGCAAAGTTCATTTGACAAAGTTTCAGAAAACGTTGAAAAGAATAACTGGGACCATATTCACATAGGAATCCATGACTGGAAGCACATTTCACTAGAGATAGAATAACATTAAAAATAATGATAACACAACATATAGAAAAAAATGTAAATTGCTTCATTTGGTGCAGCCAGCAAACACAAAATACTGTTTCAGAATATTGTCAAGAGCACTTTTTTAAGGGGACTTTACTTCAAAATTAATCAAAACATCTATTTTTGTTTTTAAGTATTAAATGGAAACCTGTTTAATTGAGAAATTTTTTTGCACCACATTTTCACTCATACGGCAATTATATCGAGAGATTGAAATAGCAAATAAAGCCTTTGGGCAAAAATGTTTAAAAGATAGAAAACCAACGATTATAAATGCACAAATAATGTATGAAAGGCTAGCAAACAGCTGTTTCAGATCTACTGTCGAGATTCTTCATCAGTGCAAAAGTCAGCGAGTTAGAAAAAGCAAAACTGAGCAAAGAGACAGAGAAACGCAGGCTTATATACCCGCTACGAGAACGATCCCGCCTAAAGAAAAGCAACCAATGAGCATTTGGAAATCTTTAATGCTTTTTTTTCCTCGCTTTTTAATTTTTGTTTTGTTCGCTCTCCGGTAGATGTCACTACTTGTCCACCCAGTTGCTCAGGCTGATTTCTTCTCATTGCTTTAGGCGGAATCGTTCCCGTAGCAGGTATATAAGGCTGCGTTTCTCTGTCTCTTTGCTCAGTTTTGCATTTTTTAGCTCGCTAACTTTTGCACTGATGAAGAAACTCGAAAGTAGATTCGAAACAGCTGTTTTCTATATTTTCATACCTTATTTGTGCATTTATAATCGTTGGTTTTCTGTCTTTAAATATATCCGAGCGATATTATAATTTTTGTTAATACACCCAGCGGCGCTATCCCTATAAAGAAAACTTTAAATGGCTCTTTCTCCTTGTTCACATTTCCTTCACTTTAATGCATAGCTTTTCAACAGTACTCAACTGTATTGCTTTGAAAAAGTGCTTCATAGAGTAACCAAAATGAATTTTTCTTTTCAGCATAACATATTGGCAAGTGGTATATTCAAAACAAGAGATAAATATATGATAGTCTTACCTTTACCCTTTTTCAAGCAAAAGTTAGAGATATTATGTCAGACAAGAAAATGGAAACAAAATTGACTCATACGCACCAAAGTATTTCGTGAACAATTTTCGTGTTATTGAAACTACTATTGTGAACTCGTGATGGTCAAGAGATTCATTTACTATCATTTTTTTAAATTGCCATTACGAATGCATTTAATGCGCCTGTTTTAATTGGGATAGAAAACTGTGGTATTTTAAGAGATCCAAAACACAAAAATCTTAATTTTTTTCTAAAAAACATTATTGGATCATTTTTTTCCCTGTTTAAAATGACGTTTAAATCATATTTCTATCTTAATTGGAACAAGAAATATTAATTTACATGTTTTGGTTTGTTTTCAAAATCTAGCTTTTAAAACAATAGTTGTTATAGAAATGCGTTCGTTTCAAAATGCGTTTTTCTTCTTGATGGGTTTTTTCACCATTTCCGCTACTTAAATTGTTATAAGTCAAGAGGTGTTAAAGGTAAGTGGTTGAAACTTGGAGCATGTATTTTTCAATTGTTTTTTTAACTTTAATTAAGAAAATTTGAAAAAGAAAATATTTTTAAATATGACTTTTTTAAATGTAATATTGTCTTTTTTTTCCAATTTTTTAGTTAAATATTTTAAATTTTTCTTTAACTTAATATTTTAAAAAATGCTGAATCTAAATTAAAGCTTATATATTTCTGCTTATTTAAATGAAAAAAAAAATAAAATTCTACAAATAATATTTCGAGCTATACCGATTTTAAATTACCCCACTTTAATATTTTTCAAATTAATTTTTTATTATTATTATCAGAAGTTTTATTATTTGTTTTTGTTAACAAATAATATGGTTAACATCAAAAAAAAAATTAACACAATAAATAAAAAATATTTTTAAATGTGTCTCGGACCCGGCGAGCATATGAGATTAATAAATTAAGTTTTTTACAGTGCTCCGATTATATTGGAAAAGTTTCATAGTCTACGCTGCACGCATGATATTTCATTCTTGATTTATAACTACTTTTACCCATATTCTTTCTTTTTCATTTGTGTCTAGAGTGATCTGCTTAATTTTTATTCCTATAGCACCATTCTTGTGAAACACTTGAGGCGTTTATTTTCCACCTTTCCCTCTAGAATCTTATCTATATTTCCACCTACCCATATACCACAAAATCTGCACAGAGAATGAGCAGCTTTAGAAAACACAATTACTATTACAGTTGGATAAAAATTTCGGGCGCACACGACTGTGAAGAGTTAAATTCGAAAAGGCGATAAAGACAAATGGCGGAAGAGAATTTTTCTGGCACATAATTAAACGAAGCGTGGAACTTGATATTTTGTTTAATTAGTTTGCCTTTAGACTGCACAGTTTTAAAATATTGAATCACATCATTTAATAGGAATTTTAATACAAAGTTTCTAGGTTACATATCTTCGCATTTTTAGATAAAGAAGAAAGTTAACTATTCTTCACCATTGATATTTTTCCTTTTATTTTTTAACATTACGTAATAAATAATAAATGAAAAAGCGCATAAAAATATGTGCAGTGAAATCTTCTTGTAACGCTACAGAAGGGGTTTAAAAGGAAATATCATTATATGTGTTTGTTTCAATAATTATTGCTCTTAGTGTACATACAATATTTACACTTCGATGGCGGATGTAGAATATCGAAACCTACTGTCTTAGATGCCTATAAATATCTATAGAAGCTATACATGAGATTTTCATATATTTTTAAATAACCCGACAAAATTATGCAGAAATTGTATATTTTAAATTTGAAATGGTTCGGTTGGGTCGTTTTTGTTCTGTTATATGCGGACAAACAGACAGACGGACTTAATGATAACTATAGGTGCCATGTATTTACATAATTACGAACGCATTTAAAAATGGAAGCAAAATGGACACTCACACGCACCATAGTAGCTTCTTAAACGGTTTTCAGCTTACTGAAATTACTACTATAGCTATCTCGTGATGATCAAGAGATACATTTACTATAGTTTCCTAAAATTACCATTGCGAATGCATGTAATTTGCATGTTTTAATTGGGATTTTATTATTTTAATGTACCGTTGGGGCATAAAGGTTTGATAAATTGTATTTTTTTTTTTTTTTTTTTTTTTTACAGTGATCCGCATATGTTGGAAACAGTTTCATAATCTATGCTGTATGCATAGATTTATAACTACTTGATTTATGACTACTTTAACACATGTTCTTTCTTTTTCATTTGGATCGGCGTTTATTTCGCCAAAATTCCGTATGGAATCTTATCTATTCACCATTTTCCATATACCGCAAAATCTGTTCAGAGAATGAACAACTTCAGAAAACCCAATTCACATTACAGTAGGATAAAAATTTCGGCGCAAATGACTGAAAAATTAAATTAAAAAAGGCGATTGACAAATGGCGGAAGAGAATTTTTCTGGCACTTTATTAAACGAAGCGTTGAACATGATATTTTGTTTAATTATAATCTTTCTTTGGACTGCACTGTTTTAAAATATTAGATCGCATCATTTAATAGAAATTTTGACACAAAGTTTCTTGATTACATATTTTCGTATTTTTAGATAAAACTATTTGACTATGCTTTATTATTGATAGTTTTTATTTTTCAGCATTAAACTATAAATGAAAAAGTGCAGGAAAATGTATTGGGAATTCTTTCTATCGAGCTAGAAGGGGTCTAAAGAGGGAAGAAGGTTACCAAAAAGAAGGATCGTTATACATGGGTAGTTCAACAATTAATTATCTCTAATGCATATAAAATATTTGTACTAAGATGGGTTGATGTGGAATTTCGAAGCCTAAAGTCTTATATGCCTATATGCCCAATTTTAGAACTGTAGCTGCTATATTAACATTATTTGGTGAGGAATGAAAGAGGGGGGGTTGAAAGGCTGGTATGGAGCTTATAAGGCCATGTCTTATCCCACTGCCACAAATTTGGCCCATAAGCTCCAAACAAGCTATTCTCCTAATACAGTAAATGTATATAGACACATACTAAAGTTACTATATGTAAACAGTAACAAAAATATTTGTTAAAACAATATAATACGCATTTAAAAAGACACGTACTATTGATAATACACTAGATCCGAAAGAGTTAATTCATTAAAAAAGATCAAATTTTAGACCAATTTTGAGGTAGACAGTCCCCTTAATATTGTAGAACTTTTTTTTTTTTTATCAGCAATAAATTTTAGGCACGGTTAAGCTGTCACTTCTGGTTATCCAGATTATTCTTCTGAGAAAAAAATTATTGTAGTTCTGCAAGTACACAAATCGATAGTAAATGACAAATTTTTTATTGACAGTGATATCAGCTCACTCCGATACATATCATTGCCCATTATTTTGGGTAAGGGATTATTTCCAACTACGCTAATTTTGAACTTAAGATTGAATTTTTTAGATTACGGAGATTTAAATAAAAAATCCATTTACTTTTTTCAAATGATCAAAGAGCTTCTGAGAATGCGTATTTTGAGTGAGCGATCTGTGTTGCCATTCTGTGGCAGATAAACATAATACAAATTTAATGGTACTCTGGTTTTCTCAAAGAATCTCAATCTAAGTCATCTAGCACGAATTTTCAATAAACATATAAATCATGTATTGTAAAAACGGTCATGAGAATTGGAGTTGAACTCGAAAATACAATCTGGTTGACATCTTGATTTTGTATAGATGGGAAATAAGACATTTTTTGAAATGTCTATGTTTAATTTACAATCCGCGAAAAAAAAAAAAAAAAAAAAAAAAAAAAAACTTATAAAATTGTCCCACAAATTTGAAAAAAAAATAGATTTTTTTTAGTATATATTTAGAAAAAAATATATATTACTTCGTATATAATATGTTATTACTTTGTAAAGGTTTAGATTTATGTTAGCTCACATATGCAGCAGAAAAAAAGTTTAAATTTTTTTTTTTTGTTTTGTTTTATGTTGCGAGCAAATTTCATATGAGGATATGTAAAAAAAACTTTTTTCTTTATATGTGTGCAACTAAACATGACTGAAATTAAGCATATTTTTATAGCAAAAACCTTTCTATCATGATGATTCCTTCAAACTTTGGTGAGATTTTCTACAAGATTTCTTACAGAGCAGGAGTATGAAATGAATATTTTAAGTAATTTACTTTATCCACGTTCTGTTTTCGAATAAATATATATAAAAAATTTACAAATGTTTAAGGTCAAATTATGTACACTTAGAAGCTTTATGACAGTGAATCTTAAAGCAAGAAAGTGTACTATACCCCCTGCATAAGATATATTTTCTGGTAATTCTCAGATTAATATATATATATTTTAAATCAGTGCGAGATATAAAAACATTAAGAGACGTCCCTTTAAAAATAAAACTTTTAAAATATATTAAAAATTGATATGCCTCAACATGTTTCAATTGAGTCATCTTCATAAATTTGATATAAAATAACAAACACATTGAACGTGAAAAACTGGAATTTATTGAATTCAAATTATATGAAACGCCCTCTATATTTTTGACACATTTCGTGTCCCTACTGCACTGTAAGAAAGGGGCGACTTTACGGAGATTTTACTGGTAATCGGGACGCCAGCACAATTTACTGTTTTTTAACGAAAAATACGCGTAAATTCCAGGGAAAAAAAAAAAAAAAAAAAAAAAAAAAAAAAAAAAAAACGCTAAATTTTTTGGAATTTACGGAAATTTTTCCAAGTAACCTTTACAATATATTGCTTATGTATCCTTTTGATTCTTTGTGTAGATGTTATTTAACACTTGTCCTATATTTTCACATCTTGAAGATCTAATGTTATGATTTTGGTCGATATAGAAAACTTCTGGACGACATTACACTCGAAAAACCTTCTCATCCTTTAATTTTTGCACACCAGTGTACTTTTTTAACAAGAGTAGATTAATGTACAGATCTAATTTTTATTTAAAGTTATTCATAAGTGAGTTTATTGAAATTTAAAAAGTTCACACGTTTGTAATGAAACGCTACGTTTTCGCATCCCGAGTACGTGGATTGAATGGTTGAATGGTTTGCAAGATAATTACATAGTAGGGACACTGATGGTGTCGAAAATATAGTCTGTGTTACATTTAATTTGAATTCTATAATTATTTGTTCCAATTTTTCAGATTCATTGTGTTTGTAATTTTTCTATTTACATTCTGAAAGCGACTCAATGAAATGGAGTTGAAACAAGTCAATTTTTAATATTTTTAAATGTTTCATTAACTCTCCACTGCACGATTTTTTATGGAAAAAATTATTTGAAATCTATATCAGTCTAATATTAAGAAAAATAGTAAAAAGTTACAATTTTCAGCAAAAATACGATATTTTTTGGTGTGTGCCCCATGTACACAATTGGGGTTTTTAAATATTTTATTGCTGTATTTTGCAATTAAATGGGCTTAAATCAATTTTATTTCTTAAATACTCTGCAACGTTCTTTAAAATTATAATTTTAAGAATTCGATAAATATAATAAAAGTAGATTTTGGCCTAATAATTTGATCGATTTTTTTTTTCTTTCAGAAGAACAAATTCTATTTTTATTGTCACATACAGCCATCTGAAATAGAGAAAATAAGTATTATTCCATTGTCTGGACTGTTCTTGATTACCTATAGTGATTACATTGACCAAATGAAAGGCACATAATGAGAATTATAGTGTTTTCACGTATGTATGTGGTACACGGTGCTGTGAAGGGTTAAAGTGACGTCTTTTAAGCAAAATAATTATAAGTTATTACCTTTTAATTGTGGAATATATATTATTATTATTTTCTTTAACAAAGCGTGTAGAAAAGAAAATATCTAGAGGAAATAAAAGAAAAAATTGATGAAAGAAAAATATCTTTAATATGTTTTATCAAATAAATAATAAAAAAAATCCAATACCCCATAATAATGTACATTCCCGAGATCTACAATCATCAAAAAATGATGCTCAACAAAAAAAGGAAAAATCCTTCACATTCCTTTGAAAAGATTCAGCTGTGTTTACACACGCATATCCCTTTTTCTGGGTTATATCTAGAGGCTTTTTGATGATTAATTTCATCTCTTGTAAAAGCATGCAAACTTTCATATACTTGCAGAAGGGGGGAAAACGGTATTTTTTAAAGGAGAGTTTCGACCTATCTATTTAATGCAGACGATTTGACCTACGTTTTTCCAATATAGGTAGGTCAATAGCCTATAGCCAACGGATGTTTCGTCAAAAGCTTGACCTGTCAAATCATCCATCCATTGGTTTATGTTAAAGATGAACGATTGATTGTTGATAAAATATATAACGGTATGTTACGCTAATTGTAGTTTACACGCTCCGGCAGTTCTGCACATTATTTGCGATTAAATATACGGTATATTGTCTAAGGTGTGAGGTAACGAGTTGAGAAACACTTCAAGCATGCGAGACAGTCTTAAATGGTTGAGAAACTTAGATAAGAAAATTCCCGATATCACAAGCTGATAATCTGAGATTGACATCCAATAAAATTTGTCTTGTGTGAACTAGACATGGGAAATTTGTAAAACAGCTAAACGGAGTAATCATTCAGTTCATTTATATTCCATCCTCTAAGTCTCTCAAGGCTCCTGTCCTTGTCGGCGAAGACTAAAGTCAATTCTAGAAGGAATATTTTTTCTAATATCTTGTTTGCATTTCGGCATTTTTAAATATATATATTTGCATTGGATAGCCGATATCCATCTCAACATTTCACCTTTCTTACTTTTTTGATTTTGGTTGCTGATATTTCTTAGAATGGTACTTTCCTTTTCGAAACCGGTTTTCAAAGTGAAAGAACTTTATAAAAAGTACCTGCAACCAAAATAGAAAAAAGTAAAAAAAGTGCGATCTCGAAACGGACCTGGGCTATCTAATGCAAAAAATAAAAAAATAAAATAAAAATATCGAAATGTAAACGAGATATTAGAAAAATCCATCCAGATAGGATTAGCATTAGCCCGTGAGTATCTTCGCCGGAAGGGACAAGAGGCTTAAAATAAATATTACATATTGCTTTTATTTTTAAATTCAGTATTGTATTTCTATTTATTCATATTTTGATTGTCCTATTTCCAGTTCACATTCTTACATCCTCTGGACATTATTTCAGATTAAGTTTTGTGTATAGTGTAAGTAGTTGAATAGTGAAGAATTTGAGAAACACTTCAAGCATGCGAAACAATGGTTGAAAAATTCAGATAAGAAAATTCCTGATATCAAAAGCTGATAATCTGAGATTGACACCCAGTAAAACTTGTCTAGTGTGAACTAGACATGTGATTTTTGTAAAACAACTAAACGGAATAACCATTCAGTTCATTTATATTCCATCCTCTATAAGTCGCTTTAGAGCCTACACTAGTCATTCAAAAAAACCCGGATGATAATATTAAATCTATGGGGACGTTATTTTCAAATATCTCGCTCAAATTTAAATATTTTTACATGATTTTTTTTGCATAGGATAGCTGAGGATTATCTAAAACAGGGCTAATTTTTGGTTTTACAATTTTGATTTCAGAATTTTCTTTAAAAAATACTTTAAATTTCGGAACCGGTTCTCAATGTAAAACTATTATAATGTAAAAAAAATATGTAACGAAAATCGAAAAGGTAAAAATTAGCCCCGTTGTAGATAGTTTTCAGCTATCCTATGCAAAAAATCATGTCAAAATATTACAATTTAAGCGAGATACTCGAAAATAACGGCCTCATAGACTTAATATTATCATCCGGGTCTTTTTGAATAACAGTGTGGGCTCTTATGATAAATACTAGAATATTCCTTTTATTTTTAAATTCGGTATTGTATTTCTGTTTATTTATATTTTGATCGTGCTACTTGCAGTTCACATTCTTAAGTCCTTTCGACATTATTTCAGATTAGTTTTAGCATATAGTTTTAAATAGCTATATGGTAAAGAGTTTGGGAATACCTCAAGCGTACAATAATTAGATGGTTGAAAAAAATGAATAAGAAAATTCCCGATATCAAAAGCTGATAATCTGAGATTGACATCCAATAAAACTTGTCTGGTGTGAACTAGACATGTGACTTTTGTAAAACAGCTAAATGGCACATCGGAATAATCATTCAACTCATTTATATCCCACCCTCTATAAGTCGTTTAAGGGGTTTCAGGTATCTTACTTTTTACCTGGTGGTGCAATTTAGCAACATGTAACTTATTTTTTTTTCTCAGTTCCAAGGAAACATAAATGCAAAAAAAAAAAAAAAAAAAAAAAAAAAAAAAAAAATATTTTCGAAAACTTTTATTTTAAATATATTTTTTAATATTTTATATTGAAATTTTATTTTATGCTTTTAATGTTTAATTTTGACAAAAAAAATTAAATTGTTTTTTGATTTGCATCTACTACGCTGAACATTTCTGAACAACTAAAAAAGCAACTTCCATGACATTTAGTAAATATCTTAATTTTAAGTTAAAGAGCTAATTTTATATAAAATTTGAAGTATAAGAATAACTTGTACTATATATATTACGTTATATATATAAGATATATAATAACTTATAAGAATAACTTATACTTCAAATTTAGTATTATAATAGCATTGATTACATAAAATTAGCAATTTTTCAATTTTAAAAATTATTTTTTTCAAAATTTTGTAATTTAAATTTTAAAAAAATTGCTTTCAAATGAAGTATAATTTCAATATACATTAGTTTTTCATCATTATTAATATTATTGGGGCCTCATGAACGAATAGTTTTGCTACAATCTTGCGCGCTGTGGGCGCAAGTAAAAAAAAAAATAAATAAATAAATAAAATAAAAAAAAAATAAAAAAAAAATAAATTCTTTATCAAAATTAAACATTAAAAAAAATAAAATTTCAATATAGAATTTTTAAAAAGTTGTCTATATTAAAAAAAATTATGCATTTTTTTATAGGGTCTGAAAAAATTAAAATGTGACATTTTGCTAAATTGCACTTCCAAGTAAAAATTAAGATTTCTGAGACCCTTAAGATAAACATTACAATATTACTTTTAGTTTTATATTCCGTATTGTATTTCTGCATATTTATATTTTGATTGTACTTGCAGTTCACATTTTTAATTCCTCTCGGCATTATTTCAGATTAATTTTAGTATTTAGTGCAAGTAGTTATATGGTAAAAAGTTTGGGAATACCTCAAGCGTGCAATAGTTAGATGGTTGAAAATTTTTAATACGGAGATTCCCGATATCAAAAGTAGATAATAATCATCTTAGATTTACATCCAATAAAATCTGTCTCAGTTATGTGAACTATCTAAATGGCAGATTAGTCACAGGGAATCAATCATGCAGTTAATTTAAACCTCATCTTCAACTAGTGATTTAAAATAAGCAAATGTTTCAATAGACCTTTTCTTTTTATTTGTTAACTTTTTAAATACAACTTTATATGTTTATCGGTTCACATACCAATTCTGTAACTCTAATATTATATATTGACTTTTTAAATACACGTATTGCTATGTGCTCACATTTTGAATATGCTATTTGTGGTTCTTACACTTCTGCAGCTCTAATATTATATGCTGATTTTTTAACATAACGTTGTATTTCTATGTGTTCACATTTTAAACGTGCTATTTGTAGTTCACATATTTTTGTAGCTCAAATATTTATTGACTTTTTAAATACAATGCTGTTTTTAATGGTACTGTTCACGATTTTCTACAGCTTTAATATGTCAGATTAATTTTGCAATGCATTCTTTATAAGGGAGGAGTCACAGGTGAGGCAATACGCGAAGCTTGTTACAGTTATTTGTTTAAAATGAATGCTTGTTAAATTTCCTTCATTTTTTTAATAAAACACGAGAGATAAAAAAGTCATTAAATGTAACATCCCATGCATCTAAAAATCTAAGCAAGGTTTAACATAGTATTTTCTAATGAATGTGAAAAAAAATATATATATTCCTATTTATAAAATTAGTAAGGACTTTTAAAAATTTGAAATTTAAAAATAAATAAATAATTACATTTTAGTAAAATAGGCTGATAGGCTGGTCAACAATTTTTTCTTCTTTACTGAATTTTTAGTCTTAATTATTCTGTCACCACATATTCTTACGATATTATTCAAAATTGAAGAGATGGTTTTAATGGTAATGTGTCCCCTTAAGTATTTATTGTAGTTTCGAACCAATAAATACTGTATTAGAATTTTTTTATAATATTTTTTTCCAACTTTCACTCTTTAATTGGGGAAGGGGGGGGGGGGGAGGTTGCTAACAGTTAATAAGATTATCTTATGGATAATCTTAGAGTGGAATCCAATAAAACTTTACTGTTGTAAACTAGACAAGTAATTTTGCATTCAAAATATTAATGTTGGTTCATTTTTCCTTCTGTTGACCGCTTAACTTATGAACTGGAATGTCGCCAACTTCCTTTCTTAACAGTTATGAAATATTTTTTCAAGAACAGTGGCCGGATTTCCCATATGATAGATTTAATTAAATTTTCACAGAATGTTTTCGTTTTTGTTTATAAACTAGGGGAAAAAATATAACATTTTGAGAGTAAAATATCAAAATCTTCTCGATTTAAGTATTCTGGTGTTACAAAATTTTATTTTGTTTAACTTATTCTTTAAATGATTCACAATTTACAATCTTTACAATCTGTGTGTAGTATTATTCTCTCTTTGTAGGTTCGTATTGGACCTCAGCCAACTCACCCTTTTATTTAATTTTCTTTCACTACAATAGCTTAGATTTTTTCGGATATTCATTCCAGAGGTTTTTTGCCAAACTAGAATGTATTTTAAAATATGTGAGATTTCAGGCGTCATTAGTTTTTTAATTTTTTATTGTAAGCTTTTTTTTCTTTTTTTCGCATGTTTTACAGCTGGAACAATTTGTAACAACATACTTTTATTTTTGTAAACGATATCATTTTAGCAATGAACTTTTTTTTATGTCAATATTTGTCTCATGCTTTTTTTAATACATATTCTGAATTTTACATAAAATAGTTCATTTATACTTCAAA
Source organism: Maratus speculifer (assembly GCA_964019185.1). Taxonomy (NCBI): domain Eukaryota; kingdom Metazoa; phylum Arthropoda; class Arachnida; order Araneae; family Salticidae; genus Maratus; species Maratus speculifer. Next base: position 301,653,149 of record OZ025297.1, on the reverse strand, counting down.
GTTATGAACTTGTATATTTATCTTTAATGCAATAACAATTCACACAAAAAATTAAATAAGAAAAATAGTTTTATATAACTTGAAAAAAACAAATCCAATATTGTTGTAAAATACAGATTATCTGATTGTAAAGCTTCGAATTTAAGACTTATCAATCATCTTATCAGCTTTATCGTATCAGTAACTTATCAGTTTTAACAATTAGCATAATGTTGTGTCCTTTTTTTTTTTGACTACTACAGATCATAAATTAATTAATAAAAAAATTCATTCAATAAAATTGTTTTTTCATATAAACATTACTATATAAACAATCATTTCTACACTCAATTTCTTAATTAATTCAAATATTTCATCTACTTTACTAATGAGTTAGCTGAGATCCGGACTAGACTACCTTCTATATGAATTTTGTTGTAATTTAAGATAATCAAAACAAAAGGAGATTTCATAAGGATAAATACTATTAGATAACACAAGTTAAGTTAAGAAATTACAGAAATAAGAAAGATTACCAAGATAAAATTTAAAACTAATAAAAAAATACATATTCATTAAGTTTCTATACATATTAATGATTTCCAGTAAGTAATAATGATAACACAACAAAATTCTCAATCTGTCTAGATCTCAGATGTAGCATATAAGAATCTGTAGTAGTGAACCCAATATTTTGCCAATGTTGTTTTATGGGATATCAAACTCGAATAGATAACTTTAAAGCTCAAGACCTTTGTTAAAATTTCAAAAAATAGAAGAAAGACCCTGGAATCTCCCATCTATTTGTGGGGAGCAAAGAAAGAAAAATTTTTTTTACAAGCAATAAGATTCCTACAATATAAACACAAGCATCCCACAATACAACAATGACATTATAGCCAAAAAAGTATAGTGTTAGTACATCTATTTTAATTTCTCCATTTTTTTTTTTTTTTTTTTTTTTAATAAGATAAGTTAATTCATTCTAAATCATGTGAACTTCTCAACAGTTTTGCTTTAAAAAATTCTATTAATTAGCTAAATATCTTTACTCAGTTTAAGATAAAAGTGTATTAATTAATCAGTGCTTATATGATTTCCAGCCTGATAAGTTACTTTAAAATTCTGAATAAAAAAAGAAATGGTTGAAAACTATTTTTACTTTTAAACATTCAAAGAAACTACTTTAATTTCATGGTATTACAAAATTTAGTATAGTTATTTTGACACTATTGAGATTAAAATTCAAACAAACTAATATCAAGGTAGGATAAATAAAAAAAAACTAAAGAACTATAATAAAGCATATCCTTTAAATACATTCTCCTTTATTTAATTTAACATAAAAAAAAGGCATCTGAATTCAATAACACAAATTTTGTTGCAAACATATGGAAGTATTAATTGATAACAAGAATATTCAATAATAATAAAAGAATTTAAGAACAAATACAAAATACATTTCTTACCTACAGCTATTTCTACCATTCACCCATTTAGGGTATTTTCATATGTATTGTTCACGTGGATCACAAATTTTCCTTGCACCAGAGCACTTTTTTAAACTAATTTATGGCGTTTCTGTTGCCCAGATTAGACTTGGAGTAGTCTTTGAAAACAGTCTCTACGCTACCCTCCCTTCGTCTGAAACAGTACGCTGAGCTACGGTAACTTCATGAGGGCTCTGCGACATAATCGCCTATCATCCATCAGCGACACGAATCGTTAGGCTGAGATTTTTCGGCTCTTGGGTATCCACATTTTACCTTGAGAAGTATTTGAAACAACAAAAACAATCTTGGACGTTCACTGCCACATGCTAGCAGTCATTTGCCGCCAAGGGCATTTATTACGCTGCTCTCGATAAAGGCTTCCGTTAAGCACGTATCTCAATAAGCCTTAAGAGTGCGGGAGCTCGGGAAATCAATTGTACTTATGGTATACTCAACTGCAACATGTAGGATATCTCAACTTAAAACGAGGGGCTCCGATCCCTTTTTTCTAGACCAATAGTTCGGAAGGGACATATTTCTTCGGCAAACTCTCAGATATAGTTGGCAGGCAACACTTCTGCGACTTCCACTTAGCGTATCTCTGGGAGTAATGTCGAAAAATCGTAGAATTCTTTTTGGCCTCCCCTCTCCCAGATCCAAAACAGGGGAGGGGGGGGGGGACAGAACTTTTGCATCTCTTCCACCAGATGCTCTCCGTACGACTCCTATCACCAGGACTGACCTTTTTTTCAAAAAACCAATTGCACGTAAGCCTCTAACATACGGGGGTACTTTTTCTGGGAACACGGACGCATCCCCCACTTTCCCCAACCAAAAAGGTGACTTCCCGTTGGTCAGCGCGCAAATACCAAATCCAATGTCCATATAAGGACATGTTTCTATATCTCAATCACGTGACTTACATGAGGTTTTTCACAGGCAGGTGTTTTTCAGCTCCCGTTCCCATGAAATCTACAGCAGGGATTCCAAGTATTGCACACAAAAGGAGTAACAGGCACGGGGATATTTTTATGGTCGAAACTGTATCTCGCTCTCTCTCTGAAATGACACTATACAATTTTTTATGGGTCATAAAAAAAAGGAGTGTACTTTTAGCAATTTTACCCAGGGCTTAAAAAACTGTGTGTGTGGCCAATTATTATAGGGTACGCTATTTATTGTCTGACAACTCATAGCTTGGGAAGCACACACATCTTTAATCTTAACAAAAGGGCTTTTAGCAATTACTGCATTTCTCTGCCGAGCAGGGATTTTATGCGAGTCTTAAGGGGAGGGGGTGTGCTTTTCTTTCTAGCATTCACCAACGCTTGCGAAGGCGTGGGAACGGAAAAAGGAATCACAGGAGTATTAAGGCCTGTGCGTATCTAGAAAAAAAAAAGGAAAGAGGTGTTTTGAATTTTGAATAATTAAAATTTTAAAGAGAAGCAGTAATAAAAAAAAAACTGTAACAATAACAATTGCAACATTTTTTTACACAAATTTATGTTAATTTCTTTAAAGATAGTTTTCATGCCATTTTACAGGACAAAAAAGTTATGACGACTCACTGCAAACAGATTGCTATTGAAAAGACATTTTTGCTTTTTATCATGACTATAAAATAAATGGTTTCGATTTTTTCAAGCTTTTTTTTTTTTTTTTTTTTTTTTTTTTTTTTTTTTTTTAAGCTTATGTGTAATTTTTGAATGCATGTTTCATTATGTTTTAAAAGTCTAGTTTTTCTTCCTAATCTTGTATAAATTATATTACAAATAAAGTATGTCTACCGATTTTCTCTGTTTTTATGCCTCTAAATTTTGTAAAAATACTATATACACATATCAAAATCATTTCAATTTCAGTGTATTCTGTGTTACAAAATTTTAAAAAATTTTGTTATAAATATAACAAATACAATACTTATTTTTTAAATAATTTTCAATTTAATATTTTCACCAGCTGTGTGTGTAGCATTCTCTCTGTTGGCTAGTTTTGGACCTCACCCAACTCTTTGTCACCCTTTATTGAATTTTCTTTCCCTACAATAGTTTAGATTTTCTGGGTTATTCATTCAAGAGGTTTTTTGCCAAACTAGAACGTATTTTAAAATATGTGAGATTTCAGGCATCATTAGTTTAAATTTTCATTGTGAACATTTTTTTTCATATGTTACAAGTGGAACAATTTATAACAAAATACTTTTATTTTTGTAAACATCATTTTAACACTTTTTTTACGTTAACATTTGTCTCATTTTTTTAATACATATTCTAAAATTTATATAAAATATGCTCATTTTATGTTTCAAATGGAAAAGTTTTGAACTTGTATTTATTTTTAATGGAATAACAATTTACGCATAAAATTAAATAAGAAAAATAATTTTATATGGCTAAAAAAAATCGCAATAGTTTTAAAAATAAAAATTGTCTGATTGTAAAGGTTTGAATTTAAGACATCGGACATATCAATGTTTTAACTTTATGTTTATCAATGTTTTAGCATAATAATTGTTGTTTTTTACATAGAAATTTAATTTTCTTAAAGATAGTATTCATGCCATTTTACAGATTAGAAAACTTATGCAGACAAATTGCAAACAGATTGCTATTGAAACTTGTTTTTTGCACTTGTCTTTAAAATAAATGATTCCGGTTTTTTCAAGCCACACTTTTTTTAGCTCATGTGTAAACTGCGAATGCAAGTACCATTATGTTTAAAAAGTCTAGTTTTTCCCTTCGTAATCTTGTATAAATTATGATACAAATAAAATATGTCTACCGATTTTCTCTGTTTTTGTGCCTCTAAATTTTGTAAAAATATTACATACACCGGGAAAAAGAAAGAAAAAAAAATGTTCATTTTGCAGAAAATACTGTGAAGCAGGACGGCAGTAAAGAACTTTTTTTACAGGAATAAAAGAATCTGTCAAAATTTTGATGAGTAAAATATCAAAAACTTCTCGATTTCAGTGGTATCCTTTTTAGAATAGTGGCCAAATTTCCTATAATGAAATTTATTTTATTTATTTATTTTATTTTTGTCACAGAATGTTACTTTTTTTGCTTATAGACTGGGGGGGGGGGGAGGATATATAATTTTGATGAGTAAAATATCAAAATCTTCTAGATTTCAGTGTTCTGGTGTTACAAAATTTTAATTTGTTTAACTTATTTTTTAAATGATTCACAATTTAATATCTTTACAGTCTGCGCCTGTAGTATTCTCTCTTTGTTGGTCCGTTTTGGACCTCATCCAACTCACTTCGTCGCTTTTTATTGAATTTTCTTTCACTACAATAGTTTAGATTTTCTGGGATATTCATTCCAGAGGTTTTTTTTTTGCCAAACTAGAATGAATTTTAAAATATGTGAGATTTTAGGCATCATTAGTTTTTTTAAATTTTCATTGTGAGCTTCCCCCCCCCCCCTCATATTTTACAGCTGGAACAATTTGTAACAGCATACTTTTATTTTTCTAAACGATATCATTTTAACACTGAACTATTTTGATGTTAATATTTACCTCATGCTTTTTAGTACATATTCTAAATTTTATATGTTCATTCTATACTTCAAAGTTATGAACTCGTATATTTACTTTTATTGCCTTATCAATTTACACATAAAATAACGTAAAAAAAAATTGACTAAAAAAATCGTAATATTGTTATAAAATGCAGATTATCTTATTGTAAAGGTTTGAATTTAAGACTTATCAATGTTTTAACTGTTTAGCATAATAGTTATTTTTTATATAGAAATTTATGGTAATTTTCTTAAAAGATGCCATTTTAAAGGCTAAAAATTTATGAAGAACAAATTGCAAACAGATTACTATTAAAAAGACTTTATTTTTACACTTTATTATGACTTTAAAATGCACATGTCAGTTTCTTCAGGCTACATTTATTTTTAGATTATGCCTAACTTTCGAATGCATGTTCCATTATGCTTTAAAAGGCTAGTTTTTTGTTCCTAATCTTGTATAAATTATGTTACAAATAAAGTATGTCTACCGATTTTCTTTGTTTTTCTGCCTCTAAATTTAATAAAAATACTATATGCACTTGGGAAAGAAAAAAAATAATTTTACAGAAAATACTGTCAAGCAGGACTCCAGTAAATAACTTTATTTTTAGAAGAATAAAAGAATCTGTCAAAATTTTGATGAATAAAATATCAAAATCTTCCCGATTTTAGTGTGTTCTGTTTTACAAAATTTTAAGCAATTTTGTTTAACTTAAATGATTCGTAATTTAATATCTTTACAATTTGAGTGTGCGGTATTCTCTCTTTCTTTGTTAGTTCGTTTCGATTTTAGCCAACTCTCTTTGTCAACCTTTATTGAATTTTCTTTCACCACAATAGTTTAGATTTTATGGGATATTCATTCCAGAGAGTTTTTTGCCAAACTAGAGTTTATTTTAAAATATATAAGATTTCAGGCATCATTAGTTTTTTTTTTTTTTTTTTTTTTTTTTAATTTTCATTGTGAGCCTTTATTTATTTTTTTTTTCCATACTTTACAACTGGAATAATTTATGATTATGTACTTTTTTATTTTTGTAAACGATATCATTTTAACGCAAATTTTTTGTATTAATATTTCCCTCATGATTTTTCAATACCTATTCTAAAATTTATAGAAAATATGTTCATTTTATATTTCAAAGTTATGTACTTGTATATTAACTTTTAATGCAATAACAATTCAAGCAAGAAATTAAATGAGAAAAATAATTTTATGTGACAAAAAAAAAAAAAAAAAAAAAAAAAAAAAAAAAAATCACAGTATTGTTATAAAATATAGATTATCCGATTGTAAAGGTTTGAAATCCAATACTTATCGATGTTTTAACTAAATAGCATAATTGGTTTTTTATATATAGAAATTCATGGTAATTTTCTGAAAGATATTTTTCATGTCCTCTTACAGAATAGAAAATTTATGAAGACAAATTGCAATTAGATTGCTATTGAAAAGACGTTATTTTTGCACTTTATTATATCTTTAAAATAAATTTTGTCAATTTTTTCAAGCTACTTTTTTTTTAGGTCAGGTATAATTTTTGAATACATGTTACATTGTGCTTTGTAAAGGTCTAGTTTTTTCTACCGCATCATTTTCTTTTCCTTTAAAAAAGACATATTTGATTCCTTAATGGACATATATAGAATAAAAATACTAAAAAAATTATCCCTCTTATATTTTTCAATATTTTAGTTAATGGTTGCCAAGTTGCAATAACAAGCATGCATACCATTTTTGTATGGATGATTAAAATATATTTGTAAATATCTATTTTCAAATCAGAAGAGGATATGATGGCTATAGCGAAAAATACACAAATTTGGGTCAATTCTATGCATCACTTCTTACTTTTTTGATGGTACAATAATGAAAATGGCAAAAAAATTACTATTGAAGCAGCCCCTTCCAACATTTCTAAATTGAAGGAGGACCTGCTTGTCATAGCCAAATATGTGCACAAAAATTTGGTTCATTTCTATAAACATAACTTCATACATTTTTTGACGGTACAATAGCGACATGCGAGCTTACGGACGGATAGACAAACATTTTGTATAAACAGGTTTTTGGGGATCTCTGATCCCTAAAGCGTATAAATCCGTCGAAAACCGGAAGTCGGGAAAAATCGATAATAATACTCTCTTCTATTGAAGAAAGAAAAAGTAAAAAGGGACAATTCAAATATATTAATTTCCTGTGAAGATAATTTAGAAATAAGAATGCCTTCTCTTTCCACAGGTTTAACATTAGCAAAGAAAATTTGAGATCTCTCTGACCAATAGGCACCGTGAAATTTTTGTACGCATTTGGAGTCATGGAACCATTTCGTTCCTAGCCTCTAAATGATATTAATGTTGATACTTTTCGGTTATACTTGCGCAGGTGATATATGCATGTATATCTATGAAGATATAAATGTATGTATATATGTGTGTGTGCACATACACGCATATATGTATTTATATATATACATATGCATGTATTACATGTATACATTAGAACCCGGCTAATGAAAAAGTATTTTAATTTTCATAAAAAAGTGGTATTTTTCTGCTCCTGTAGGGGTTTTTTAATTGCTTTTACATAACTGTATTTGTTAGTTGAATCAATCAATAAGTATATAACTTACGTACTTTTTTGTTTTTATCTGTATTTTACTAATTAACTAAGAAATTACAAGAGTAGAAAAACTCGTGAGGTACTAGATGACACCACAAAAACAGTTACTGGTTAAAACCTCTTCATCTTCAATAAATTAATGCTAATAATCTCCAACTTGTTTGTAAATATGCACGTTTATCGAAAAACACTTTTACTTTATTTTTTTCCGTTTACTGTTTTGTATGCTGTGTAAAAATCGTGACTTTCTAATCTAAAAGTTCATAAAGTCGTTCATCTTTTGACGCGTCTTTTCTAAATAGGTTTATCTTTAAGAACTTCCTATTAAACAGATCTTTTGTCATAAAAAGCCAACATTTCCCAGCGCACAAATGTTATTTTCCACTGGCTTAGTCTCAAATCACCAGTTTTTGTGGCTGAAGAATTTCCATGATCTCAGATTCGGAAATGGGTAACTTTCTCATAAAAGGGTTAATACTCTCCCAGTGTTGCTTACAAATTGCAGTATTTCATACACTTAAAGAAAACGTAGGTACTTTCGCCTTTCCAAATAGGATTAAATCAATAAGAGCACTGAATATCTCATCGTAATGACGTTGTATTCAAGAAAAATACTATTACTTTCTATAATACGTACATTTTTCACGAAAGATGGGGTTATTGGTTAACGGCATGTGATTTTTCTCAGTTGAAGCAATTTAAATGAAGATTTTTCAAATAGTTTTTTGAGGGGTAAATAAGTTATGGATATGAAATTATACTGGATTAAACGAAAACCTTTGTAAAATGCATATTGTTACTAATTTTGACTTTTTATTTTATAAATGGAAAAAAAAAGATGGGGGATTCCTGAATACGAGAATTTCAAGCTGTAAATACGACCCGACAAAATAATTTTTGCTTGTATACAAAACGATCCGAATTGGTAATAGCCCCACTAGTGGCTAAGTGGTTTTGCTCTCGAAACTGATAGATGGCAGGGGCCGAACTCGGTCTCTACCATCGTTCGGAGTTTTCCATGGTTTTCTTCAAACCTTAGATTTCCTTGCATAAATACGGGTTAAATTCCCTAAGAAAGACCCCTACGGAGGGTATCCCCACCGCTTAGGGCCTATATCCCTCGTGCTGATAACTGGCTGTCACAAATACAACCAAATACTGCCGAAACGGTAATAAAACGATTTTCATTTGCCTAAAACGCATGTAATTTTGCCTGTATTAAAACGCAATTATTGAAAACTTTTCTGAACTCGTATCTTAATAATACTTATAATGTAAAAATTTTTAATTAGTGTTAAATTTGTTTTAAAAGAAAAACTATTATTCAGAAGTAAACGAATTTTTATGGATTTTTTAAGCTGATTATAGTGTTTGAGTTTTAAAATTCAGAAATATTGAATAATTTGTGAATAATAAAAAGGAGAATAGAAACAATTGTTTCTGACTTATGTTTGAAAAAAAAACTTATGTGGTTTTGGGAATGACCGATTTAATTATCTATATATTTAAAACACCTGGCTGTTTTTTTGGTCATCAGCCCTGAGTTTTCTACTGGCCCGATTTTGATAATTATTTTTTTAAATGAAAGCTGTTTATGTGTAGATGTGCCCATTCTGGCTAATTTTCAATTTATTTCAATTTTTATATTTTATTTTAAATTTTAAAAGCTTTTTCGTGACATTTCTTCAAAACAGTGGCAACAGGTTAAGCTTTTCTCAAAATTTATTTTGTTTCATTATTTTCCACCAATCAGGAGCTTGATCTCATCGGTGAATGTATAATCGCATTTCAAAAAAAAAAAAAAAAAAAAAAAAAAAAGGGTTTCGTAAAAAATTAATCATAATAAAATGATTGCATTTAGTTATTTCCTGCAATACACAGATTATTTACTGAGTAATATTATTAAGTATTATGTAAGTAAAATAACAGAAGATAAACTTTAATAAAATATAATATCTAAAGTGAAATTTTGTCGATGGAGAAAATGTCGTCATACAGAAACCAGATAAATTTATTCCATGAATATAATATACATTGCCATAGCAGCTGTGTCAGCGATGATGTCATATTCATTGACTTTAATTCCTGCATCTAAATAAAGTAAACTTCTATTAATTTAATGGTCCGTGTTGTGCACAAATGAAAGTATTTCTATAAACTGCGCCATTTCTATTTAATTATAATGAATATTTTATGAAACTAAAGAATTCTTAAATAACTGCATAAATCACGTTTTCTATTTAAGAAAAGAAGAGTATTTCTGAAGGTGTAAATGATGTCATATTAGAAAAAAAAAAATAAATAAAACCTGTGATATGCCGGTATTACTATATTTTTATCTTACATAATATCAAAAAATAATTAAAATCATTTCATTGTATTAAGTTATTGTTAAAAAAAAATCCGCATTTCAGCACCAAATATCACAATTTTATTCTTTTTAATAACAGAGATATCGTTTTTTTTTTCGTTGTCATAACAATAAAATTAACTTTTACAAGTTCATTGAGGATACAAATTAATAAATAAATTAAATTTATTGCAAGTGCTGTAAATATGTAGTGGGTTGGTTACGCAGTTTAATAAGTCCCTGTTTCTTTTATAATTAAAATGTTTCATTGATATTATAATTATTGTGCAGTTATCAAGCGATATTTAAACAGAGAAAAAATAAACTATGCAGATATTTTTGAATTCGTCTTTCGGGATATAATATTAACTTCCTAAATAATTTGGCATTTAAATAATATTTAAGGTTTAGAAACCGCATTAAAAAAATATTTGTAGCTGAAGTTAAGTCCAACATAATAATTTGTGAGTTGTTTTCCTTATTTTTTGTTATTTTCTGAAGTTTGTGTATCTTCATCATGAAAAGCTATGTTATCCCTATTTTAAGAGGTGGCAATTGTTTATTTCGCTCAGTATTTCACTGTCTATATAAGATTGATATGTATCATACCTAATATATATTCTTTTCCGTCGAGTTTCGACGGGTGCAGCTAGTTCTTCTAAAAAAAAAAAGTTTTTTTTTTTTTTTGGGGGGGGGGGGGCATCCTAGTATACAATATTTTCTGTGAAATGGGCATTTTTTCTTTCGGTATATAAGATCTTTTTACAAAATTTTGAGGCAGAAAAACAGAGGAAATCGGTAGGCATACTTTATTTATAATATAATTTATATGAGATAAGACATCTAGTGCTTAGTGTTGTCATTTGGCAACAGATTGAAATTTTTTTCCTTATCGTTTATTTACAGTTGCCTCTTAATATCTTTATGCTTTATGTAGTCATATTGACCATGACCATATGTTCAGGTTAGTTCATTAAAAATTCCATAGGTTGTTTATCAGTTTACAAATAAAAAGGAACTTTTGAAGCCTTTCATTTTCTTGCCATATATTTTCTAATAAAAATAAAATATTTAAAATGCAAAATTTCATTTTAAGGTATCTTTTTCGAAAGAATATGTTTTTAAATGTTTTTTTTAAAATAATTTCCAGCAAGGTTTATTGCAACAAATATTATATGCATGCGAATAATATCTATTATATCTATTTATATATTTGCATAGAATATATGATATATTATATTTGTATTATGAATCATATTGAAATAACTGCCTCAGTTTTCATTGGTTTTGCATTTCGCCTACTGTTTTTGGACAAATTATCGATGAAAACATAATTATCACAATAGTTTCAGTTATTGATTATAGACTCGTCAGAAATAAGCTTGCTTAGCATCTTCCATTTCTTAATTCATTTTCAGAAATAAATGAACTAGAACATTAAGTTAGAATATTAATCCATGATGATACTATAATACATTCTTAAACATCTCCAATTAATACAATTATTTTTTGCTCGCATAACTGAACACGATTATGTCTTACGAATTCCACCAACTCTTTTAAATTAATAAATATGATACGGGGCTATTCTTCATTCGATCTTATTTTCTTTGCAGCTATGCAGACATTTTCAGCATGTTATTCGCTTCAGGAATTTCAACTCGTTACCTCGACCTCTGGTTAAACTTACACTGGTGTCCAAAAGTTAAGCATAATTGATAATTAAAGTAATTATTTTTAAGTAATGAAAGAAATATGAATCGGAATGTGCTGAAACTCCAGGTGTGTAAACAAAATAGTACGCGTCACATATTTTCGCGAAGAGTTTTTCCCGAAATCGAACAGGGGACCGTCAACAAATTGAAAAAGAACGAAGATCTTTTGGATAACCCTGTCAAAACTAATGTAGCAAAAGCGTTCAAACTGCACATTATGATTAATTGGCTTATTGTAATGTACTGTGTTAATTTTTACAAGGATAGCATGTATACTCGTAGAGAAATTAAGGTTTTTATAAAAACAGTCCTAAGTTTTTTGCTTATAATTTGCAGAGTTCTTAATATAAAATAATGTTCTTTTTTGAAAAAATGACAAACATCATTGTACATAATACCCTGTCATCAGAATTAAAAAATAATAAAAATTGTATGACAAATGAGCAGGTTTACTAAATAATTTTTTATTGCGCATGCGTGAAAGCTATTAAAATTTCATTTGCATATTATGTTAGTTAAATGTATAGAGCAACTTTTGTGAAAGTCTCAAAAACATAGCTTAAAAATTCTGAAAATTATCGTTGATAGAATGAGATCAAAATCCTTTATTCCCTAAATGAAGCAAAAAATGAGGGGCTGTATCCATATTCCATTGTTTAGTGCCTACACAATATTACACGTACAACTATATTTAGGTAAAACCCCTGATTTTTTTGCTTCCTTTAGGAATAACGGATTTTAAGTTGATTCTATAGGCGACCATTTTCAGAATTTTCAAGCTATGTTTTTGAAACTTTTACAGACGTTGCTCTATACATTTAGCTAACACATTATGCAAATGACATTTTAATATCGTTGACGCATGCGCAATGAAAAATTATTTACTAAACATACTCATTTTTAATGCAATTTTTATTATTTTTAAATTCTGATGACAGGGTATTGTGTACAATGACGTTTGTCATATTTTCAGAAAAGAACATTATTTTATAATAAGAACTCTGCAAATTATAAGCAAAAAACTTGGAAAAATTTAGGACTGTTTTTATAAAAACCTTAATTTCTCTACGAGTATACATGCTATCCTTGTAAAAATTAACACAGTACATTACAATAAGCCAATTAATCATAATGTGCAGTTTGAACACTTTTGCTATATTAGTTTTGACAGGGTTATCCAAAAGATCTTCGTTCTTTTTCAATTTGTTGACGGTGCCCTGTTTGATTTCGGGGAAAACTCTTCGTGAAAATATATGACGCGTATTATTTTTTTTTTACACACCTGGAGTTTCACCACATTTCGATTTATATTTCTTTCATTACTTAAAAATAATTACTTAATTACCAATTATGCTTAACTTTTGGACACCAGTGTACATCGTATTCCAGAATTAATCCTGGAGTAGTTATAATGATTAACAGAAGTATGTAAATTTAGAGTAAATCGGCTTTGTAAATAATGTTAGAATTTATATTCGTAAAGATTATTTCTTGCGTGAAACGTGCTGGATACTGGTAGTTAATTTGATAACGGATGTATTGGGAATAACAAAATTTATTTCTTAAAGATTAGAAATCTTTACCAAAAAATACGAATAGCTTAAAAATTTTCCCCTTAGTCGCAAAATGACTACCCCCTCTCCCCCATCAGATATTGAAAAAGGTGTTATTCAAAATTATTGATCTCATTGTTGCATCAAAATTTTAACTTTACGAATGTGAAAGATTTCCCAATACAAATATATATTTTTTAGCAATATCGATCTATTCCTTTCAGATAACGAATAAAACGTTAATATTTTTTTTTTGTTTTTTCTATTAATAAATTAAATCTTTTCTTTCATCAATGCGTCAAACACCATAATGTATTTTTTAATTATTATTTTCTTAACTACTTCTGTTATAAAATGTCTGTTTAGTAAGTTTTTGGAGCATTTAGAAAGAATTGATTGAATTCCAATTAAACCGAATTATCACTATAACCTCAATTATTGATTATTGCGACACCAGAAATATATCCTAGTATCTTCCATTTTTTAATTCATTTTCAAAAAATAAATGAATTATAACATTAATTTAGCATATTATTCCAGGATGATCCTACAATACATTCTTAGAATTTTCAATTAATACAATTATTTTTTGCTCGCATAACTTAACACGATTGCGTCTTACGAATTCTACTAACTCCTTTAAATTGATAAATATATTACGAGGCTATTCTTCATTCGGTCGCATTTCCTTTGCAGCTATTCAAACATTTTCAGCATTTCATTCACTTCAGGAATTTCTCTCAACTCGTTACCTCGACCTCTTGTTATACTTGCATCGTATTCCAGAATTAATCCGCGAGTAGTTACAATGATTCACAGAAGTATGTAAATTTAGAGTAAACTATGGCTTTGTAAATAATGTTAGAATTTCTATTCATAAAGATTATTTCTTGCGTGAAAAGTGCTGAATACTGATAATTGATTTGATAAAAGTTGTATTGGGAAAAGTGAAAACTAATGATTTAGTTTATTTCTTATAGATTAGATTACGTTAAAAATCTTTACTTAAAAAAATAATTTTTCCCCTTTTTAACCATTTTTTTTCCCCATCAGATATTGAAAAAGTGTTGTTATTCAAAATTATTAACCTTCATTGTTGCGTCAACATTTTCACTTTATGAATATAGAAGTTTTCCCAATACAAATACATATTTTTAGCAATATCAATTTATTCCTTTACAACAAATAAAACTGTTAAAGATTTTTTCTTTTTCAATTAATAAATTAAATCTTTTCTTTTGTGGGTACGTCAAACTTCCATAATATATATTTTTTTAAATTATTTTCTTAACTGTTCCTGCTATAAAATGTCTGTTTAGTAAGTATTTTGGAGTATTTAGAACGAACTAATTAGATTCATGTTGAAATCAAATCCATATGAATCATATTGGATTCATAAATTCATATTGAAATAATTGCCTCTGTTTTGTTCCGTTTAGGAGTTCACTTATTGTTCTTGAACAAATTATCACTGTGACTTCAAGTATTGATCATTGAGGCGGCAGGAGTATGCCTGCTTAGTACCTTCCATTTTTTAATTCATTTTCAGAAATAAATGATCTAGAACAATAATTTAATATATTAATTCCCTGATGAGCTTACAATACATTCTTAAACATCTTCAATACAATATTATTAATACAATATTAATGCAATTATTTTTTGCTCGCATAACTTAACACGATTGCGTCTTACGAATTCTACTAACTCCTTTAAATTGATAAATATATTACGAGGCTATTCTTCATTCGGTCGCATTTCCTTTGCCGCTATTCAAACATTTTCAGCATTTCATTCACTTCAGGAATTTCTCTCAACTCGTTACCTCGACCTCTTGTTATCCTTGCATCGTATTCCAGAATTAATCCACGAGTAGTTATAATGATTCACAGAAGTATGTAAATTTAGAGTAAATAATATTAGAATTTCTTTTCGTAAATATTATTTCTAGCGTGAAAATTATTAGATACTGGTAGTTGATATGATAAGGGATGTATTGGGAAAAGCAAATACTAAAAATTTAGTTTAGTTCTTATAGGTTAGATTATGTTGCCTTATATTTGAAAATCTTAATTAAAAAATATGGATAGTTAAAATTTTCTTCCTTTTAGTCACAGAATGACCACAGCCACCCCCCCCCCCCCCAGATATTGCAAAAGTATTGTCCTTCAAAATCATTGACTCTCATTGTTGCTTCAATATTTTCCCTTTACGAATAGTGAAGATCTCCCGATTCAAATACATATTTTTTAGCAATATAGAGCTATTACTTTCAAATAACAAATAAAACGTTGTGAAAGGTTTTTTTCTTCTTCTTTTTCTGTTAATAAATGAAATATTTTCTTTCGCCAGTACTTCAAATTCCATAATATTTTTTTTTCTTTACTGTTTCTGCAAGGAAATAGTAGCAGCCTATAGGCTTATCTGCCTAGGGCATAGTAACAGCTCTGTGGTCAATAAAAAAGTTTTAAAAAATTATTAAAAAGCGCAAAAATGTCACTATTTACAATCTCCCTTTTTTTAAACAAAAATTTATTCTGAAAAACTCTGCAATATGATAAAAAATGCATTTTTAACTAATTTTTTTCTTTAATTGCTCTAAGCATGAAACGTTGATATCTAATAACGCATATTTTGCCTTATATGCAAATTTTAATCCTGCTGCAGGTAACTGATGCAATAGGCTATGTATTTATACATATAAACACTCTTTTAGTTTGTCAGATGGAGACGTATATCCCTTAAGGAACAAACAACACGTATACGTACCACATAAGCTGTTCTGAATCCTCTACTATTCGCATTAATTATTTTTATAGTAAACTTTACCTTATTTCATAATAGTATTTTTGCGACTCCATTACATGATATAACGAATTTTGCTCAGTACCTAAACCCTCCCCCCAAAACGTTAAATGTATTTTAATACATATAAAAGCGTTCAGAAAGAATTCATCTATGCAGAATTGAAAGTAACAGATGGGCACTGCATGTCGCAGTCATACAGCCTTAACTATTCTGTTTTAAATCTTGTAATATACAAATGGGACACCTTCTGTAAATGACATTTCCCTTTTGGGCTGCATAAAGTTCACTCAAATGTCGTCAACGCAATTATACTTAAATCCGTGCATATCAAATATAGCCTCTAAGCACCCTCTCTCGTACAATTGTTTGGACATGCAGCAATAGATTTGTTTCAAGAATTCTCTTAGCAACAAGAATTCAGACACTGTGTTTTGCTGCACGGAATTATTAAACAGAATTAAAATTATTACGGAATTTCATAAAAGCATTACATAGAAGCATTGCATAAAATTCAATCACCGTATTATGTCGCATTAATATTAATACACTATATGACCAAAGGTGGCCGGCCACTTGCGATTTTTGACGTTTTGTTAAATATCTAGAAAAATACACGAGGAATTATCCTGAAACTCTTTATATCTTTCTGATAAAAATGAATTTAGAAGTGTCAAAACATTTAGCGCTTGTTGAACAGAGCAGTTAAGAACAGCCTTAATATTAAACAGTCTTTTTGTTAGTCAGATGGATCCAATGGGTACAAGTAACACATGCGTACCGCATAAGCAGCTCTGAATTCTTGATTATTGGGGTCAGTTATTTTTATAGTAAACTTTGCCTTATTTAATCATAGCATTTCTCAGATTCAAATACACGAAAATTTGCGTTAACCCTTTCCGGCACAGTGTGCTCACTCCAGATACACATAATTTTAATTCAAAACTTGTGAACGGCACCAAGAATATTTTATTAAAACTTTGCTTTTACAGTGAAGCTTGAATTAAGGCGTTTTTAATTGCTAAGAAAATTGTTTATAAATTCAGATGTCAGTCGATAATTTTGCATTTTACGAACAAAATTTGTCCGTGCCAGAAAAGGTTTAAAAAATCGACGGTAAAAGATTAAAAATTTTAATTACGCTCTTCGCGAGGGTCTTAATGTGATATAACGAATTTTACTCAGTACCTAAACCCTTCCCCAAAACTTCTTTATATGTATTTTATTATATAAAAGCGTTCTGAAAAAATTTATGTATGCAAAATTTAAATTAATAAATGGACACTGCATGCCGAAATCATACAGCCTTTAACTATCCAATTTTAAATCTTGTAATATACAAATGGGATATCTTCTGTAAATGACATTTCCCTTTTGGACTGCATAAAGTTCACTCAAATGTCGTCGACGCAATTGTACTTAAATCCGTGCATATCAAATATAGCCTGTATGCACCCTTTCTCATACAATTGTTTGTACATGCTACAATAGATTTGTTTCAAGAATTCTCTTAGCAACAAGAGCTCTGATACAGCGTTTTGATGCAGAATTATTACGGAATTGCATAAAAGTATTATATGGAAGCATTACATAAAATGCAATCAACGTAATATGTCGCATAAATATTAATAGAAATCTTGAATCTAATGAAGATTTTAATTTGTATTACAACATACTGATTAATAAGAGCAATATTTAACAAATTATTCGATAATTTAACTAACAATTCAACAATTAACAATTTTTAAAGAAAAAGGTTTGTGCAATTCTTCAGTATATATATGTTTACTGTAGAGTTGACTCAAAAAAAGGGCCACGCCGGGAGGCAATTTTTCAAAAAAGGAACAATATTCTAAAAAAGGGGTAAATTTTTTCAAAAAGGGAACACTATTCTAAAAAAATAAAAATAAAAAAGGGCATACTTGTACCTTGTTCAACAAAAATATTTTGAACTGGCTTGTTAAGTGTCCACTAGAATTTGCGATATTTTCCCCAGGATCAGTTGAATCCTCATGGAGGGCTTAGGAAATGTTAAAAAGAGCCGCTGCCCGTAAGGCATGGTGACGTCACTGCGACGTCGTTGGGAAGTCACATCGTGACTTTGTGACCATCGATCGTCGATGTGACGTCACGTGACGTCGATGTGAAGTCACAATGACTAAAATGTGAAGTCGTTATGGCCGTTTTAAAGTTCGTTTGTGACCACTTCACAAAGTGGTCACAATGTGACAAATTTGTGAAAAATGTGTCATTTGTGACTACTTTGACATTGTGACGAAACTGTGACAAAAGCGACAATATTTAAATTGCCAGAAACATGTTTTTTAAAGTAAATAACATGTTTTGAAGAAGTTTTTATAATTTTCTAAAGATTTTTTAAAAAGTCACATCTTACTCACAATGTGACGTCACTGAGTGGTGGCATTTTGGTCACAGATGTGATGTGACCAAAGTGACTCACAGTGACGTCATTGTGACGTCACTGTGACTATGCATGCTATGAGGGTGAGTGCTGTGCCTTACTAAAACATCTTAGAGTCAACTAATTATTGAAGTAATATTTCCAAGTATTAGTTCATGGCCATCATTCGTATCCGCGATTACTTTTTAAATACAAACCTTTCAAAAGGTTTTTCCAATTATAAAGCAAGGAGTTTACACAGGACAAAACTTTAGAGCCCTTTCTACGTGTTTGTTAAAAGAAACAGACTTAACCGTGATAGAAATTTTTTTAGTCTGAAACCACAGAAGTATTTTGAATTCTCTTTGAAAAACTTCTAGTGTAACAGGATATTTAGAAATTCACCATAAAAGATAAATCAAGATACATAAAACATTTTTAATTAGAACGGATTCGCATAAATAGAAAATGATTTTGTGTCGTTAATGAATTAAATATATTTTATGCTATCTATACTAATAAAAGAACAAAACATTCTGTATGTGTGTGTGTCCACGATGATTAGCGAAACCTACGGCATGCGAGGTTAAAAAATTTGAGAGTAGTTCGAAGTCTCTCCTGATGTACATGATATTCAGAATTTCAAAATTCTGATTATTAACAGAGTAATTAATTAAAATCGTGAGGTCACTCTCATAAAAAAAATCATCTTTTACCCAATTTTTCCCCCTTTCGTTTGTTTACGGTTGGTTGGTTGTATAAAATTTTGCAGAAGTAATTAAGAAAGCTGAGACTGAATTAAAGAAACCAATTTGAGATTTTGACATTTCAAAAGTGACTTTTTTCCAAAGACCTTTAAAATTCATAGACTGGCAAAATGTAAGTTTAACTTAGGATTTTTACCACAGCTGTTGTACGCCAGATCGTTAGTACTTCGTACATTAGAATATATATGTGGTTAGCTAAGTTGCAGTAAATATATATATGTATATACGAGGCTTTTTTAGCAGTTTTTTTTAAATCATTGATTAAATTTGAATGCATTTTATTTAATTTAAAATTTTATTGTGACTTTAATTTTTTTTTAAAACAAAAATGATATGACTGTTTGACGTACAATTGTTCAAATTGGCAGACGATTCATACACAATAATAAATTATCAAATAGCAAAGTAAATTATACATCAAAAATAGTCACTAAAATAATAGTAGCAAAACATAATGTTTAGGAGTATTAACACATAACCCGATCCCAACCCGAAAAAAAAAACAGAACATACTCCGATCCATGCAAGACGAAAATTCCATGAGCATAAACCCGACCCGAACCTAAAAATTTTAATTGAAAAAAACTATGGATTTGATATCTGACCCGAACCAAATCTGAATCCCACAAAAATATATACAAATGAAGCATAACCCAAACCGAACAAGGAAAAAATGTTCGTATATATGCAATCTGACCCGAAGCTAAAACTTTTCTTTGAAAAAAGCCAAAAAATGACAAGGACGAAATCTGAAAATCGATAAAAGTATTCCAAAGAACTATAAACCGATAATAGCAAGACAAAATAATTTCCGTGTACATAAGCCCGACTCGAACCTAAAAAATTCCCTTTGAAAAAAACCTGAAATTTTATGTAAACTACATCTGAAACCGATCAAAATATTCGAAAGAACTATAACCGGATTCGAATAAGAGAAAATTATTTCCGTGGACATGAACCCGATCCAAAACTTAAAAATTCCATTTGAAAAAAAAAACCTGAAATTTGAATCGAACCAAATATGAACCTAACAAAAATATTCCAAAGAACTATACACGTATCCGAACAAGACAAAAAATGTCCATGAACATTACACAATCCGTACCTAAAAAAATTCTTTGAAAAAATCTCGAAATCTGAACCTAACTAAATCTGAAACTGATTTTTAAAATATTCCAGAGAAGCATATCCTTATTCGAACAAATACAGTATAATTTCCATGGATGCGCAACTCAACCTTAACCTAAAAATTCCACTTAAAAAAACCCGAAATCTTAACCCGACAAAAATATTCCAAAGACCCAAAACCGGATCCGAGCAAGACAAAATAATTTCCCTGGATATGAATCCGACCCGAACCTTAAAAATCAATTTGAAAAAATACCTGAAATCTTAATCTAACCAAATCTGAATCCGACGAAAATATTCCAAAGAACTATAACCAGATCCGAACAAGACAATATAATTTCCATGGACATAAACCCAATCCAAACCAAAAAATTTGTTAAAAAAATCCCGAATTTGAACCAAACCTAATCTGAAGCTGACGAAAATATTCCAGTGAAGTATAACTTCATTCGAACTATGTAAAATAATTTCCATGGAAGTACAACCCGACCCGAACTTACAAATCCCATTTGGAAAAAACACGAAATTTGAACTGAACCGAATCTAAACTCAACAAAAATATTCCATACAACCATAACCGGATCCGAAGAAGACAAAATAATTTCCATGGACATGAATCCAATCCAAACCTAAAATTCGGATGTTCTACAAAACGTAATGCGCCCCGTGGAAAATGAAACTAACAAGGAAGGTCTCCATTGGGGGCATACTCAGATTTTTTTGAAAAAAATATGAATTAAACTACTCATGTAGGTAATAAAGGATCAGTGAAAATTAGCGGCGGAATTACATTATTAGATATGTAAAAAAATAAAATAGTTTGGAATAATTGGCGTGAAAAGCTGAAAGCGACGCGGGATTTGGCGCGCAGTGCATTTCCTCACCAAAAGCAGACGATTTTAACGAACCTGAAAACTGATTTTAATTGACTTCACTGTTAAAAATCTGCAGCATTTACTGCAACGTCACTCCAGTACTTTTATAGAATATCTCTCTTCTGACCAATGAGAATGCTCCATAGCAGGGTGAATTGACCGTGTCATACACTGTTAAAAATCTGCTGCATTTTGTTGTAAACGCACTCCACCGCTTGTATATAATATCTCTATTCCAACCAATGAGAAAGCTCCATTTCATGGCCAAGTAACCGTTTCCTATACAAGTAAGGGAGTGCGTTGCAACAAAATGCAGCAGATTTTTAAGAGTGTATTTTTTTAATTTGGAACAATTTTAATCAATTTAAATTGTGTTTTAAATGATAAAATATATTAATTTCATTTTGTTATAAGTACATATAAACGTATATGACAAAATTACACTTAAAGTAAAGTAAAAATGCAAAACTAAAATTACTTAAACTAAACGTATTTAAATAAATTGAACATAGAAAGTTTTTTTCTTTAAAAAGTATTCGAAGCGTAAAAGCGTATTTTTCAAAATTTCGTTTTTTCGCCAACCGGAGATAAATCGCCAAAAATACGAAATTTTTATAATTTTTTTACGGACGTTATAAGGGGGTTCCGCCGAAATTCTTTTTATAAACATATATAACTATATAAGAAGAACATTCTGTAATTTTTTCAGATTTTTCTGAGTATGCCCGTATGGAGACCTTCCTTGTAAGTACTTTGTAGCGCGTGATGGTTAAGATATTTTGTTTATAGTTAGTGTTAAGTTAGAACATTGTTACTGCAATTACGTTCCGGTGAGTCTTAGGTTATGCTTAATTTCCGGTTAGGTTACAGTTAGGTTAAGGTTAAGTTGCGGTTAGGTTATGGTTAAATTATGGGTTGGTTATGATAAAGTGACGGCCAGGTTACATTTATGGTATATTTAGGTTACAGATAGGTTACAGTTAAGATACAGCTAGGTTACAAATAAGTTATGATTACAATACAATTAGGTTACGATTAGGATTTTGTTCACAGAATGAACATTATGCATGTTTCATTAAAAACACACTTATTTTTGTAAAATGGCTCTGAAATTATAATACTACATACTAACTTTTTAGATAATCATCGAGTATCGATTTCATTCACGGTATAGTCTGATTTAAGAGTGATATAATTAGTTTGAAATTCAAAATACTTCACTTTGGACATCTATGTAAAAAAAAAAAGTATTCAGTTAAATGACTTAACAGTAACTTTTAAGGATAAATATCAACACGCAATCGTTGGACACATATTCCCACCAACATTTCCCATTGCAGTCATTGAGTATTTTTGCAGCTAAATATTAGTTGTTGTATTTTTGACACTGTCAGAGACGTATTTAAAATAATGTATTTACCCATTTTTCGAGTCAAAGATAAAATCATAAAATTTTCAAGTTCGTTTAACATTATTAATACGGACCCGGGCAACCCCGGGTGGGTCAGCTAGTATGATAATAAAAAGATTTTCTCAGATGCACAGTGTCAACTTGCGCCACTGTTACTGGCGCCAACTTATATGAGCCCGTGGGCCGGAGCCCACCTAATAATTTTGAATCATAGTATACCCAATTTTCATTGTTCTAGTTATTTGTTTTATTATTCATTTTTCTCTTTAGAATAAAATTTACTTTACCATTGTCCATGTGTTTTAATTCTCCGAGTAACACCCATAAATCCAAAATGACTGAAATGTTTTGTTTCCATGTTTAACTTTCTTCTAATTCAATTTGTAGTCATGTTCATGATATCATAACATTACAATAAATATAAGTGTTTTTATAAGGAAAAACGCATGAGAATATGATTTAATAAATTTACAACTTATTAAAACATGATAGCTTGACTCAAAATGACTTGAGCAAATTCTCATCTTTCACCATCTATTCAACCCTTCAAAAAAAAAAAAAACCCCGAACTGGTCGCACCATTTTACAAAAATATATTTGAGCCCACCCAATATTTTTGAGCCAACCCAATATTTTTCAGAAGTTGGCGCCACTGGACACCGTTATAATTAATTATGTATGTTTTTATATATGCATTAATTATTCCAAAAAATATTTGGACATTTTAGGCCAAAAATACGGACATTACCGAAATTCGGTTTTGTTTTCAGTTTTGGTAGTAAAAAATGTGTTTAGGTCGATTCTTAATTCTAATTCAACCAAGCCTTCGAAGAAAATATATTTCAGTTGAGAAATTTAAAAAAACATAGTAAATGTCTAAAACTTGAAAACTTAAGCAATTTATTTTTTTCTTTATACAACAAAAAGATATCAATTCTTACATAGATACAGATAAAATCATTTATCTTTTTAAAATCTCTTTCCATAAAAATTCGAATTTCTTTCGCCTAGATTATGTCAGCTCATTAATACCAAACTGAATTTCTTAAAAAAAAGACTTTTTTAAAAGCAATCATTTTATGCCGAAATTAATCCAGTTGAAGTCATCCATTTCGACAGACCATTAACCGCTCAATAAATTCTCTTCAACAAAAAAGAACGAAAGTTACTCAAGTGTTCTTTTACCAGCTAACTTCTTATTTGTTTCTGAAACGCCATTTATGCTTTCTTTCTTTAACCAGACGTGATAGATAGACTCTAGTAAGATAATGTAATGTGATGTCTTTATAATTTTTCTCAAAAAAAAAAAATAAAAAATAAGTAGAGAAGATAAAAATACTAGAAAATAATACATATATAAATTTTAAATTCTTTTCTTAAAATTTACAAAAATGTAGAATTATTTTTTTTTTAATACACTACCAATTTTGGCGATATGTCGCTAAGTTAGCGAAAATTTGACACTATTGTTGTAATTCTGCCATTAGTACCTTTCAACAAATACTCCCTGATATTCCGAAAATCCACCCGTTCCAAACAGATTTAAAAAAAAAAAAAAAAAAAAAAAAAATCAGTATTTTTCTGATAACTTAAAAACAAGGAAAATAAGATTTTCGTGAAAAAACGTACATTTATTATTATACAAAAGAAATTAAATAAAGATGTACATAGACCTTGAAGAAATGCCTGAAACAAAATTAGAATGACAGCTGGTTACTTACAGTACATGTCGTCTTCTTTTATACAGTTCTGTGGAATAATTTTTAATTAGTGCTAAACACAAAAAAATAATAATGTACTCACCCTTTAGAAGTGAAATCCGTGATTTTCTTTTTTCTGACGAAGATAATTGATTAACTACGTAATTTGTTTTATGTCATTGTTCACTCGGATTTATGTTTGGAGAAAAAATGTATTTAGTACTATAAAACTATAGTTTTTTAAAGAGTCATATATTAACAGTGAATTTTAAATTAAATTATTAGACTCAACAAAACCTGTTTACCGCGAGCCAATCACGATACTATATAGAGCTGTCATTATCGCTTGTCCCAGCACTTAATTTACGCTTCAACAAGTCAATAGGTTGATTATTTTTTATGAAATATGCCTATTCCGAATCCTCGCTGAACCGAACAGTATTCGGTCCCAATTAGTTCGGATTAGGGGGATTCTACTGTATTTCAATTGAGAAATTAAAAAAAAGATAGTAATATCTAAAAGCTGAAAACTTGAGCGATTTGTTTTTCTTTTTGAAACAAAAAAAGCCCCAATCCTTACATAAATGCAGATAAAATAATCATTTATCTTTTTAAAATCTTTTTCCATAAAAATTCGAATTTCTTTCGCCTAGAGTAATGTCAGCTCATTAATATCAAAACACAGATTCTTAAGAAAAAAGATCTTTTTAAGAGCAATCATCTTGTGCCAAAATTAATCCAGTTGAAGTCATCCATTTCGACAGACCATTAACCGCTCAATAAATTTTCTTAAAAAAAAAAAAAAAAACGGAAGTTACTTTTAAGTGTTCTTTTACCGGCTAACTTCTTATTTATTTCTTGAACGCCATTTATTTTTTATTTCTTTAACCAGACGTGATAGATAGAGTAAGGTACTGTAATGTGATGTCTTTATAATATTCCAGAAAAAATAAGCAGAGAAGACATGAAAAAAAAATACTTGAAAATAATACATATGTAATTTTTAAATACTTTCATTAAAATTCACCAAAATGTGGAATTGTTCTTTTAATGCAGTTCCAATTTTGGTACTATTTCACCAAGTTGGCCAAAATTTGACGGTATTGTGGTAATCCTGTTATTATTACTTTTCAACAACCTTTTTAAAGCTAGGGGATTTCTTCATAGGATATCAAACTATAACTAAGAAATCATTCATTTATGCCTCTAAGTGCCGAACTATAAATCAGAAAGTTGCCCCTCTACGAATTATCTTCATTAATGTCTGAAGATATACAAAGTAACTTTTCTAATAAAAATTTGATTTTTAGATAGATTTCTAAATAAAACTTATTTAATATATTGATAGCTTTAAAAAAATATTTACAGGAGTAGATTAATTTAATTAATAAAAAATATTGTTATAAAAGCCTCACAATTATTACAAGAACAATATAAATAAACGTTTTGTGATCCATTCTGTAATCGACAAAAAAGGTTAGTTTTTTTTCCCCCTTCCTCTCCCCAAAATTGAATTCTTCTAATCGAAAACTTTCCAAATTTGGATATGTCAGGTCTAATTTATTTCAAATATTCTAATTTATTTCTGCAGGTAGGTTGTATTTTTAAAAATTTTATGCATTTATATAAATATACTTATTTAGGTTATATGAATAGTAAAACCTGCCAAAATAGTAACGATTTACAACAGAATCCTATTTTAAACGGAAGAGTTATAGAATATAATTATAGTAAATTTGTATAAACTGAATAGCGGATATACTTTCATAGTTGTCCTTCCTTTTTATCCCTTTTTAGGACATTAAAATGTTTCCGTTTACGAGTGACTCCATATTCACAGAAAACCTGCCAAGAAAGAATCATAATTGGAACAAGTTCCATTTCATTTAGGTTTTAAACGATAGCAAGCATAAATATACATAGTGTTGTTCTCGTCTAACCTTGAATTGTTTTCCTTAGCGATAAGTCACCTTCACAGATTTACTGTATTAATATTTTTAAGAGGTATATTATAGGGTGAATGTCGTTTAGCAGTTTTAATAGATACTGTGAAAAAAAGAAAATGTTTTTAATTAAAATTCGTCTAAAACGGAAAATTTTACAATCCCGATTAAATATATATCAAATATTATAAATTCTAAGATGAACACGTTTCTAAAGCGGAAATTTTCATAGGTCCTTTGCGATTCCGTCTAAGCCGTTTTTACTGTTCTATTAATGATATAATAAATAAGTTCTTCGTTCAGGTTTCGTCGGGTTGTCCAGATCCCCCCTCCCCACCATATTAAAATAAATTCCTTGACTATTATTTTACAGTGCATAATTTGTCCGGAAAAACGTAAGAATTGAGAAAAAACATTCAAATAATACTGATTACTGTATTGAAGTAAGTTCCTTTATTATTATCCTTATTGTTATTATATTTTACATTATATAATTTAACCAAAGAAACGACAAAAAAAAGAAAGAAAAAAATAAATTGAGAAAAACCCTCCAATAATGCATTACATTTTTGTGAACCGCGAATTCAGAGATTATTCCCAATCCCTCGGTATTTATTTTATGTATGCATTTATCACTGGAGATAGAGAAAGGAGGTGTGAAAACTGCCTTGCAATCTAAATCCCGCCAGTACTTCAGCATCCTCCATAATAAAATCGAGTACATCAGAGAAGAATTTTATCAAAGAGCTGAAAAGATGCAAATCCGCAAAGATGACCCGATTTTCCAGACGCTCGGAATTCCAAGGTCGGCCTCTAATCTCTGAGGGTCGTATCGAGGCACATTCTAAACATAAATATTTTACTTGGAAATGTAAACACTCCTGCAGCAAGTCGTGTAAAAATACAAGCGTCAAAGTATACTTAGAATGAATATTAAAGTAAGCGAAAACTAGTTGAACTGAGCGCTTAAGGGTTGTTACCATTTTCACGATATTCAATTTTTTCATGTCTTATTTTGTAATTAAGTTTTAAATAGTATTATTCAAAGGAGAACAAAATCTTCAGCATTCATTATAGATTGTATATTATATTTTATGATAAACTTTAACGCTAGATTTATGGAATACGTCATTTTGGTGTGTTTTCAATTTTATGCTTGAAACCGGGAAGAAAAACGAGCTTTATGACACTAAAAATGTTCAACATGTATTGAAAAAATAAAACATTAATTCAACTACTGCGCGCAGTCTTACACACATTTATATTTGGTTTTCATTAATGTATTACATTCGAACCCCCCCCCCCCCCCCAAAAAAAAAAAAAAAAAAAAAAAATCACACACACATTTTCAGTAAGTTATTGCAGGACTGCCCTTTGGATTATAAAATGTTATTTTTATCCCTCGATATATTTTTCCTCCTTGCGTTTTAAGCAAAAAAAAAAAAAAAAAAGGCTTACTGCCTTTTGTACATTTATACATGTATAAATATACATATATATATTCTTGTTTAGTAAAAGGTCATTGTATCAAAAGAGCGCTCACACTTTTAAAAGTATTACAAGTAACTATAAAAATCCAAAAACCAGCCTTGAGATTCTAAAAAGTGTCTTTCAGTTTAAAATATATATATCCTTAAAATTAAAAAGATTCCTTTTTTCCATGACCAGTGTTCAGTCTATCCTGAAGATTGAAAAAGTTCTCTTTTATTATTTTACAGCATTCTTTTTTATTTAAGTACAGTTCTGCCTCCAACTGATGAGTATCTTTATTAATTCATTAGTTAAAAATATTGAAGCTGTGCATCCTTTTTGAAAATGCTTTTAAGTATTCAGTTTGTTCGAATATTCAACAGGTCGAACAGTTTGATATTCAGCCTAACCTATTATTCGATAGTAAGGCGAAATTCCAAATGTTCAATGCGTTCCTAATGAGGATCTTCTACCACCGACTACCCCATCAAAATGTTTAAACTTGTACATGTAGATTTCGCTAGCCATCGCCGGCAGAGCGGAAATTTCTTTTATAAGTAAAAGCTATCTGTCAGACATTGTCTAATCCTGATATAAAAAATCAAATTAATAATCACAAAAAAATATAAATTAAAAAAAAAAAATAGAAGAAAATTTCTTAAATTGCAGGATTATCAAAAAGCTGGTCTAAAATTAAAAACCTCGTCGCTAGCTTTTATCAATTTAAATCAACTTTTTTTTTGGCGCGGGGGGGGGGGGGGGGGCAAGATTGGACTTTTTTGAACAAAATTGCTGTTGATATCGTGGAGCATTTTTTAAAAACTGTGTATATTAGTTTTTTTTAATCAGTTTTGAAGACTTTTTATGGAGTTAAATTTAACATTTTTTTTTTTTTTTTTTATAATGAACGCATTGATATTGGAATATAAGTAGAGTACTAGCGATTTGTAGTTAGAATTGTAAATAAGTTAGATAAATTTTTGAAATGGCTGCGAAATTAATTATTTACCAAATATTACGTAAAATTTCACTGTTAGAAATAACCAAAATCTAGTATGTCAATTAAAAAATATATTATGTGTCGCTGGATAGCGCGTTTCCGAATGTGGCATTTATAATCATTCATAAATAGAATCAGTTACACTAAAAAAAATTTCATGAAATAAAATTAAGTACAGATGTACAACTAATTTATTTTAATAGTTAACAAAAAGTGAAAGTAAAAGTTATTGTTTGTATAGCTATAATGCGGCACGCAACAGCTGAATAATTTTTTTTCTTTCCCGATACGTGATGCTAAAAGTTTTCACTTTCAGAAATAAAGTTTTATTCATTGATTGTACAATTAATGATAGAATGTATTTATCAGTGTATAAAGAGTTAATTTTCATTTAATTCAACAAGTTTGTTTTGTTTTTTATTTCAATAAGAAAAACAATACATGAAATAAAGACAAAATATTTTAAAATTTCAGTATTTTAAAACTGAAATAAATAAGAAAGTCTCATAAAATAAAGACTCACCTGAGAAACTCAAAAACGTTCACAGAAATCCTGAAATTAAAAACATAAAACATTTTATTTTTAAACTTTCATTTATACTACGAAATATAAATAAAACAAATGATTATAAAAATGCACAGCATGGAATTTACACTTCACATTTCAACAAGAATAAAATTACACTTCAACAAGAAATTATTGGTAAATATTTGAGTTTTAAACTATTAAAAATACAAATATTCCGCAACTCATTTTAGTCTACATTTCCATATATGTTTGCAGAGAGACACTACAAACAAATATCAAAATCACATGAAAGTTAGCAAATAAATGTATGCTTTTTGTAATAAATAACTCTTTTTGCAATAAATCTTAAATCATAACTTATTGCTATTGTGAACATCCTTTTTTGTTTAAATACAAAACGCACAGTGGTAAATGAGGTGTCATTGGAAAGGTTTTTTTGAACAGGTTTCTGACATGGTATACTCAAATTTTGTTAAAACGTTAAAAAATATGTGGGTGTTTCAACAATTATGGCTCCCAGAGTATTACATAATGTGTGTACGCCGATGGTTGTTGTGGAACATTGAAGTCTTATATCTTAGATACCTACATGTGAATGCAGTTATGGGTTCTAAAAACACTCCATGCCTAGTCATAAGCTCTCTCACAGAATACGAATGGTATACAGACCCAACCCATACAGAAGTAATCTCTGACATTTATACATTATAACTTTTATCCAAGCGAGCCTGGGAACATTTTGAAATAACGGGAGAATAATGTTGACTCTGATGCGGAAAAGATGTCCCGATCGAGGACAGCCGAATGCATCGGTTTATGTCCGAGAATGGCCTCAAATCTCCTTTAATTTTAAACTGTAAATAAGTAACTATACACTACATGGCCAAAGATGACCGTCCGCTTACGATTTTTGACATTGTTAAATAACTAGAAAAATACTTGAGGAATTATCCTGAACCCTTAATTGTGTAAACATAATAGTACAGGTCATGTATTTCCGTGAAGCTTTTCTCCCGAAACTCCATAGGGGACCGCGTCAATAAATTGAAAAAGAACGAAAATATTTTGGATAACCCTGTCAAAACTAATGTAGCAATAGCGTCAAACTGTAGATTATGATTAAGTAGCTTATTGTAATAAACTGCTTTCATTTTTATGCAGATAGCATTTATACTCGTACAGATATTAAGGTTTTTATAAAAACAGCCTCAATTTTTTTCAAGTGTTTTGCATATAATTAGCAGAGTTCTCAATATAAAAAAATGTTCTTTTCCAAAAATATGACAAACAACATTGTACACAATACCCGCTAATCAGAATTACAAAATAATAAAAATTGTATGAAAAATGAACAGTTTTACTAAATATTTTTTCCATTGATCATGCGTCAACGTTATAAAAATTTCATTTGCATATTGTGTTAGCTAAATGTATAGAGCAACTTTTGTAAAAGTCTCAAAAACATAGCTTGAAAATTCTGAAGTGTTTGTCGATAGAATAAGCACAAAATCCGTAGTTCCCGAAATGAAGCAAAAAAAAAAAATGAGGGGTTATATCCAAATATAGCAGTACGTACCATATTGGGTATTATGTATTGGCACTAATCAATGGAGAAATGAATACAACCCCTCATCTTTTTGCTTCATTTTTGGAATAACGGATTTTCAACTTATTCAATCTACGTACACTATCAGAGTTTTCAAGCTCTGTTTTTGAGATTTTAACAAAAGTTGCTCTATACATTTCGCTAACACATTATGCAAATGAAATTTTGATAACGTTGACGCATGCGCAATAAAAAAATATTTAGTAAAACTGTTCAATTTTCATGCAATTTTTATTATTTTGTAATTCTGACTAGAGAATATTGTGTTGTTTGTGATGTTGTTGTGTTGCTGTCAATGTTGTTTGACACATTTTCGAAAAAGAACATTATTTTAAATTGAGAACTCTGCAAATTATAAGCAA
Organism: Maratus speculifer; assembly: GCA_964019185.1. Taxonomy (NCBI): domain Eukaryota; kingdom Metazoa; phylum Arthropoda; class Arachnida; order Araneae; family Salticidae; genus Maratus; species Maratus speculifer. The sequence goes on along the minus strand of OZ025297.1, from coordinate 301,621,909 downwards.
AAAAACTTGAAATAATTTGGGACTGTTTTTATAAAAACCTTACTATCTCTACGAGTATCCATTATATTCGCATAAAAATGAAAATATTTTATTACAATAAACTACTTAATCATAATCTACAGTTTGAGCGCTTTTGCTACATTAGTTTTGACAGGGTTATCTAAAAGATTTTCGTTCTTTTTCAATTTATTGACGGTCTCCTATAGAGTTTCTGGAGAAAATCTTCATGGAAATATATGACCCGTACTATTATGTTTACACACTTAAGTTTTCAGGATAATTCCACAAGTATTTTACTAGATATTTAACAAAATGTCAAAAATCGCAAGTGGACGGTCATCTTTGGCCATGTAGTGTATCATATAACCTACAGCTATTAAACAGTTATTTGCTGTACATTAGAAACGTTTATCATAACATCTGACAACACTATAATCCTTTGATCTCCTTATTTACATACATGCTCAATTTCAGAACTGTAGCTGATATATTAACATATTTTTGGAGGGAGGAGTGAAAGAGGGGTGCGGTGGTGAAAGGCTGTTTTGGAACTTATGGAGTAAAATTTGCGTCAGTGGATGAGACGTTGGTATTGTCATTTGGACTCGGGATCATAGTGATGTGAACACGTCTCATCCACTGACACAAATCTAACCCCATAAGCTGTCACCCTCATCTTCTTAAGAAAAAAACCTTTAAAAATAAGTCTTTAAAACATCATCTCTACACCAAAAAGATATGTTAATATAGCAGCTACGGTTTTGAAACTGAGCACATAGTCATCTAAGATATTAGGATTCGATATTCCACATCAACCATCGCAGTGTAAATATTTTATAATCACTATAAGTACAATAATTGTTAAACCATTCACGTATTTCAATAACCCCTTCGCGATGAGTGCGTTTTATGGAATTTTGATTTTTTTAAATTATTGGTTTTAAAAAAATACTTTTATTAATATATATTTAAATACAAGGTGGCCATAATTAAATTGACAGAACTCAGAGTGTCTGAAAAGCAATCTAATTGAGAGAATGATGCAAAATTTGATAAAATTAAACAAGACGGAGCATAAAAGATTCCGAAAAATATATATATTTCGAAAAGTCACCGATAGGAGAATATGTGGCTCTATAAATACAAATTTAATTCGGTGTAATTGGCTAAACCATTCTCAAAATTTATTAAATGATTGTGTACGTCTTCTAATGTATTTTCAAACATTCACGCTTTAAAACATGAAATTTTTATGATTCCATAAAGTTGAACTTAAAGGGTTAATTATTTTCTGAAACAAACTAATAAATTATAGTTAAAACTCACTGATCACATTTAAATTATTGCTTCGTAGTGTTCGAAAAATTAAATAAACATCACAACTTAAATTTTCTCTAATCCTTAAAGAAAAAGAAAAGAAAAATGAGCAGTAACCTTAACCCTCCACTCGCGTGGACAGTAATTCAAGGCAAATGATGCCCAAGAGTGACGGATACAGCTACAAGGCGAATTTCAAAAGTTTCAACAGAAAAAGAGTTAGGAAAGTGCACTTCATGAATTATTCTGCGAATGGCGGTTTTATGTTCCTTCGTTCTTTAAAATTGGAGGCGACTTTTCGACAGATGATGCCTCGAGAGTCTATCACTTACGAAGGACACTGACTTAAAAAGAGCTTTTCTTTAAAATTTGCGGCTTTTGATTCATTGGATAAATTATCAAAATGTTTTTGCCGTGTCAGAAAAATTATTTAGAAAGACGTTTCAGTGTTCAAATTCTACAAATTTCTACTTTGTTAGCAAAAAAATGTAAAAGAATACTTTATGAAGCTACTTAGATTCTCTAGTGAATTAAATTGTTAGTTGGTAAATATTAATTACATCGTTACATTAATTGTCAGTACCATAAACTATAAAATAAAAGAGGAAAATATAAAACTACGATGAGTGTACTTTTTAGTATTTGAATTACTCACGAATTTTCCTAAAAATGTTTTTTTTTTTCTTTTCTTGTTTTTCTTATAGAATATGATTTTTTAATAATATAGTTTTCTTTTTATGATTAGAAAAAAAATTAAACTACTAGGGTAGAGCGTGTAACACTGTAACACTAAGCGAGGGAAAATGGGGAGCATTTCATTCCTGATTCCGTCAGATAAAACAAAATTTTTAAACTCAGGAAATGTTAAAGTTCCTAAATTCAGAATGCTTTAAAAAAGGTAATATATTCAATTAACACACATATTTTTAGTTCAATTGCAATTTTAGTTGAAAAAGACATTTTAAAATAAATTAAATTATTGTGTAAGTCTTCTAATGCAGTTTCAAACATTTATGAAAAATACTTAGAAAATGAAATTTTCATAAATTTTTAAAGTTGGATATAAAGGATAATTATTTTCTAAAGCAAACAAAGAAATTATAGTTTAAAAAATCACTTATTACATTTAAAAAATACTGCTATATAATATTCCAAAAAAGTTTAAAACCCCCTGACAACTTAAATTTTCTCTAATCCTTAAAGAAAAAGAAAAGAAAAATGAGCAGTAACCTTAACATTCCACACGCGTGAACAGTAATTAAGGCAAATGATGCCCAAGAGTGACGGATACAGTTACAGGGAAAATTTCAAAAGTTTCGACAGAAAAAAGAGTTAGGAAAGTGCACCTCATGAATTATTCTGCGAATAGCGGTTTTATGTTCTTCAGTTCTTTAAAATTGGAGGCTACTTTTCGGCAGATGATGTCTCGAGAGTCTATCACTTACGAAAGACACTGGCTTAAAAAAAGCTTTTCTTTAAAATTTGCGAGCTTTTGGTTCATTAGATGAATTATTTATCAAAATGTTTTTGCTGTGTCCGAAAAATTTAGGAAGACGTTTCAGTTTTCAAATTCTACAAGTTTTTCCATTGTTAGCAAAAAAAAAAGGGGGGGGGAGAATACTTTATGAAGCTACTTAGACTCTCTAGTGAATTAAATTGTTAGTTGGTAAATATTAATTACATTAGTTGTCAGTACCATAAAATATAAAATAAAAGGAAAAAGCAAAAAACTATGTTTATGTTTAATGTATTTTCCAATATTTGAAATTCCAATATTTATATTTTCCAATATTTGTATTTTCCAATATTGTCTTTTACGAATCTTCCTAAAAACGGCAAGATTATTAAAATTATTCTTAATAATATTTTCTTATTTTTTACGGCAGCATACTTCCCCTTTTATGTTTAAAAAATATATATATATAAATTAAAAGAGTAGAGAGTGCAACATTAAGGGAGGGTAATTCGGGAGCATTTAATTCCCTATTCCGTCAGATAAAACAAAATTTTTAAACACAGAAAATTTTAAGATTTCTAAGTTCAGAACGCTTAAAAAAATACAATATTCAATAAATACATATATTTTTAGTTCAATTGCAAAAATTATTTTAAAAAGTTATTCTAAAATTTATCAAATGTTTGTGTAAGTCTTCTAATGAAGTTTCAAAAAATGCTTTAGAAGATGAAATTTTTATGAATTCATATTCTGGAACATAAAGGGTTAGTTATTCTCTAAAACAATTAAATAAACTGTAGTCAATTCACTGATGACATTTAAAATACTGCCACATAGTATTTATTCCAAAAAAGTTGAAAACCCCCTTACAACTCCCATTTTATCCGATCCTTAAAGAAAAAAGAAAAGAGATGAGCAGTAACCTTAACACTCCACTCGCGTGGACAGTAATTCAAGGAAAATGATGCCCAAGAGGGACGGATACAGTTACAGGGCGAATTTCAAAAGTTTCAACAGAAAAAAGTTAGGAAAGTGCAGCTCATGAATTAGTCTGCGAATGGCGGTTTTATGTTCTTCAGTTCTTTAAAATTGGAGGCGACTTTTCGACAGATGATGCCTCAAGAGTCTATCACTTACGATAGACACCGACTTAAAAAGAGCTTTTCTTTAAAATTTGCAGTTTTTGGTTCATTAGATGAATTATTTATCGAAATCTTTTTACGTGCTTGAAACATTGTTTAGGAAGACGTTTCAGGGTTCATATGCTTTATTAGCAAAGAAAGTGAAAAAGAATACATAACCCATATGAAACTTGATAGATTCTCTAGTTAATTAAATTGTTAGTTGGCACATATTAATTACATCGTTACATTAATTGTCAGTGTCATAAATTCGAAAATAAAAGGGGAAAACAGAGAACTTCGATTAATGTATTTTTCAATATTTGAATTACCTTTCACGAATTTTCTTAAAAATGGTAGGATTTAATATTTTCAACTGCAAAATAGTTTTCTTTTTATGTTTAGAGAAAAAATTATAAATTAATAGGGTAGAACGTGTAACATTAAGAGAATAATTGGGAGGCATTTGATTCCTGATTCCGCCTGATAAAAGAAAATTTTAATTATTAAATTTTTAATGAATTTTAAAATATTAAGCTTTCTACGTTCAGAACACTTAAAAATAATATTCAATAACTACATATATTTTTAGTTGATTGTAATTTTAATTGAAAAAGTCAATCTATAATTAAATAATTGTGTCGAACTTCTAATGTAGTTTCAAACATTCATAAAAAATGCTTTAGAAAATGAAATTTTCGTGAATTTATAATCTTAGACATAAATGGTTAATTTTTTTCTGAAATTATCAAATAAATTATAATCAATTCACTTATTACATTTAAAATGTTGCTACAAAGTATTCCAAAAAAAGTAGAAACCCCCCTGACAACTTCAATTTTATCTGATCTTTAAAGAAAAAAGAAAAGAAATGAGCTGTAACCTTAACACTCCACTCGCGTGAACAGTAATTCAAGGCAAATGATGCCCAAGAGTGACGGATACAGTTACAGGGCGAATTTCAAAAGTTTCAACAGAAAAAGAGTTTGGAAAGTGCACCTCATGAATTATTCTGCGAATGGCGGTTTTATATTCCTCAGTTCTTTAAAATTGGAGGCGACTTTTCGACAGATGATGTCTCAAGAGTCTATCACTTACGAAAGACACCGACTTAAAAAGAGCTTTTCTTTAAAATTCGCGGCTTTTGATTCATTAGATGAATTATTTATCAAAATGTTTTTGCCGTGTCCTAAAAACTATTTAGAAAGACGTTTCAATGTTCAAATTCTGCAAGTTTTTTTTGGGGGGGGAGGGGGGGGGGTAGTAAAATGCCTAAAAGTTATCTTAACCTTATGAAAGTTTGTACATTTTTTAGTTAATTAAATCATAAAAATCTAATTGTATGAGTGGTTAGTTGGTAAATATTTATTATATGACCACATTGTCTGTACCATAAATTCTAAAATAAACAAAAATAGAAAACAGAAAACTAGGATGAATGTATTTTTAAAAATTTTGAAGTATCTGTCAGAAATTTCGGAAGGATTTAAAGATTTATAATTATCGATTCCTTCCTTTGTATATTTTTATTCCTAAAAATGATATCAAAATTATTTTCTTTGCAAATTCTTTTAAAGAATTTTTTTTAATGTGACATAGAATTCTATTTACTTTTAAAGAAAATGCATAAATTAATAGGGTACAGCGTGAAACATCAATTGAGGGTAAATGAACAGTATTAGATTCCCGTTTTCATCAGATAAAAGAAAATTTTGATATTCCATTTTTGATTGCATCTAATAAAATTTTAAAAAGACAGGGAATGTTTATAGTGTATTTATAACTTAAATTTGAAATTATCTTTTCCGTACGCACGCACGTGTGTGTGAATGAATTTATGATTTTAAAAATTTCAAAACTCTAAACTTTTATATATATATATATATATATAGTTTGTAAATGAAGAAAGAAAAAATTCTTCACAAAATAGACTGCCACCACTTTGTGGAAATTTAATGGGAGAGGTCAGATGAAAACAAATGGGCATAACTGAGATTGAAGCTCACACAGAAGATTTCGTTTGATATTCTTTTCAAAACACTTAATTTTCACACATTTAACTAATAAAGCCAAATCATTAATTTATATTTATTAAATCCCAAAACCTTTTAAAGTTTCAACATAGACGGCAGAATCATCAAATGTAATGTAAAATTTATTACATGATTTAATAGGAAAATATTTTTTTTAAAAAATCAAATTAAAAAGGTAATTCAAGAACTGTGAAGATTGCACATTGTCGGACGTTCCTCTCAGCCCGCACAACTTTGAAGAAAGTCCGTGGTAGTTATAGCTGCCATCACCGATATTATTAGGCGATATCGGTCACCCACTGTGAGGATTGTGTAAATGAACACTGATGCTGTCAATTAACTGAACTAATAGTTTATTTATACTATATGTACACAAGAAATACACTATTTACAATTATATGCAATTACAACTCGGATATAGATGATCCGGTTCAACGTTAAATTAAATACAGTAAAAGTTGACTGTGTACTGTTCAAATTACACTTTCTCCCTCACACTCAACGCACGTTAGATTCACTTTACTGGAGATCAATTTCGAATCTCCCAACGCATGGATACTCGGCCTTCGCTATCCGGCCCAGAGCACAACACACCAGGACGTATGTGTCCCTTACTCTCCAGGTACGAACTGCCTACGCTCTCCAACACTGAGCACTCTCTACAAGGACCTCTGTCCTACACACTTCCAGGTACGAACCCCAGATACAAACTACCAAATCTCAGACAAGACTTGACCTTCTCAAATCAATGCCTTTCCCCATTGTCAACCCCCTGTGGAGCTTCTTCATTGGACGCGTTCCCCATTGCTATCTTGATCCGTGACATGTTCCTTGTTTGCTCATCATCCACATACTTCACTGACGGATGAACACGCCTCTCAGAAATCTTCTCTTTCTCACTCACCACCTGCACAGGATTACCTGTCAATTCTCCCTTTTCAAAGAAAGAATGTCACCTTGAAAATTCCAGTACACAGCCAGTACAATACATAAAATATTAAGATAGAGAAATAACGGAAATTCCAATCTGTAGCAGAGGTTTACTCAGAACCTGACACACATTTTAGTTGTATATTATGCAGTTAATCATTAAAAAAATCGAAATTATATTTTAATAAATACATTTTTTGCATGTTTCCTAGAACTGTTAAAGCAACATTGTTTCTATGACTGTACGCAATTTATGTCTAATCCCTTAAAACGTGATGAATTATTTAAAAATGGCCATATTTCTGAGTTTTGCAGAGATAAAGATTCATTTTTTTCATATACCATTCAGGAATAGATGAAGAAAGTTTTTCTAATTGAAATTTCACCTTAAGGAGGCCCGTATAAAAATTTAATTTTCGTATTTTTTTAATAGACACCCCATGGAGTTAAAATTATGTGTCCTTTTTTTTTTACACATTTTTTTATGAAACTTTGCAATTGGAGGTATGGGTCTAGGGGCAATATTTAACGAAGTAGCCTATTGTTTCGATAAATATGAATCACCCGGTATATATAATTAATTTATCGTGTGATAGAAGTAGTAAATTATGAGTATGCATAATTTCAAGTCTCTAACTTATACAGTTTCTGAGAACTGACGGCTAGTCAGAAAGACCAGAGGAGCGACGAATAGAATTCTTTGAACTAGTTTTGTTCTTGCGCTGTTGTTAGATGAATGAATTCCTAAAAAATGGCAACTGCGACGAAAATCTGAATGACTTAAGGTATCGCAAACCTTCGTAAGTGATTTTTGAAATTTGAGATTTTCTCTTCTTATCCATTTTTGATGGCATTTAACTTAAAAACTTTGAAAAGATAAAAAATTTAACAATTACTCAGAAAAAAAATTTTAAGAGATAAATAGTCAAAATTATGTCAAAAATTGACATTTCCGCAAAACATGAAAACTCAAAATTAAAACAGTGTATTGACATTTTGTTAATGGCATAATAAACAGAATAACTTTCTCTAGGATTTACAAGGAGAGGGCCCAAACTTTGATAATCACAGATTTTGATTATTTTAATATATGTTGTAGGGCAGAGACCCCTTAGCCACAGGTTCAATGGATTTCATACAACATCCCTTAATTCTTGAGGAACGAGGGGGGGGGGGGGTCTAATATAATGGCACAACTGAAATACTTACTGTGAAAAAAAAGGGAGCACATGAACATAGCTCAGGCGGATGAACAACAGTTTGTTTGTTTTGTTTGTATTTATGTCGGCCAAATATCTACACTATGGGATATAGGCCCTATGGGGTGGGATGACCTCCGTGGGGGTCTTTCTAAGGGAATCTAATCCATATTTACGCAAGGTTCGAAGAAAACCACGGAAAACTCCGAACGGTTAGGCCGACGGTCGCGATTGGGTTTGAACCCAGCACCTACCGTCTACCAGTTTGGAGGTCAGAACCTCGCGGCCACTGGTGGGGGGCGGATGATAAACAGACAGTCACCCAGCGGGTCCGGCTTAATGCCCGGAAGCGCTACATTTGTTTTTCGCATTTTTTGTTTCATAATTTATAATTTTATAATCTTAATTAGAAATCTTAATATCGTCTCGGGTTCGATTCATGTTTCCTCTGACAGCTGGTTTCCTCATTTTTTGTTTTTTAAATATCCTTGTAATTATAATTTAATAATCTCATTGTAAATTAAAGATTATAATGTATATTTATTCTAATTTCAGCCTATTTACTTTTCTATTTGCAACTAAATAGTTGTATAAAACATCATAAACATATGCAAAACTATTATTTTTTTATAATTTTTAAATATTTTTAAATTTATAATGTATTTCATACATTCTTTAAAATGCATTGATATTGAACAATTGGGTCAATCCGGGATTTTAAAGGAACATCAATTATATATTGCTTTAACAAGGGAAGTCAAACATATTTATGCTAAAAGTAAGCATAAAAAATAAATTACAACCTAATTTCTGCATATTAAAGTTTTTAAATTTAAAAAAAGTATGCCTGTTTTTTCAATTATTTTGCTTAAATTTTGCTTCACATTTGTTTTCTTTTTTCCTGCTTTTATTTTATTTTTACTTTACTTGAATATGTTTTATTTTATTATAAATAGATGGAAGTACAGATTTTAGAGTTTTTATTATTCTATAACAGATTGATTTTTTTCCCCTGATGAGCTATAATGGTTTAAAAATCAAAAGTTCTAAATTAATCTTTACATATGCTAACAATGTAGTAGCACGATATTAAGATTATAAAATTAAAAATTATGAAACAAAAAATGCGTCCGGGTATCGAACCCAGGCCCGCTGGGTTACTGTCTTAATTATCCGACTGAGCCATGTTCACGCGCTCCCTTCCTTTCCAAAGTAAGTATTTCAGTTGTGTCATTATATTAGATTCCCCCCCCCCCCCCGTTTGCCGTTTCTCAAGAATTAAAGGGCGTTGTATAAAATCCATTGAACCTGTGGCTAAGAGGTCTCTGCTTTACAACATGTATTAAAGTAATCGAAATCTGTAATTATCGAAGTTGGTCCTCTCCTTGTTAGATTACGCACATTTAATCCCATCTCTATCTCAGATGATATGGCAGTTAATCCTTTACGGAGCAGACAGATTCTGTTCGTAAAAGGAGAAATTGTTGACTGACACCGGAATTTACAAAAGCCCTTTTCAGAAATTAAGAATTCCCTGATTTAAGCTGTCACTGTAAAAGTAAAATTTTACTAAAATATTATTGGTGCCGTTTGTAACTTTGGAATTAAAAGTAGGTGTACCCGGAGTGGACACACTGCGCCGGATTAGGGTTAAAGTACTAATGTAATGAAAAATTCTCAAAAATTGTCACAAGTTTGTCATTTATATCAGTGTAAATATAAAACGTAATATATTATCAGTAGAGTGTAATCTGTTCTCTCAAAAGACAATTGTAAAAGAAATACATAAAATTTCGTGGCATTTCATGTATATTATATATATTGGGGAGGGGGGGGGGGTGTTTTGAGCATAGTAAAAATTTCAAAAAACTTCAATTTGAGAAAAAGCTAAAAATAACTTTTAAACGCAATTCAAAAACTGTAATAGCTGTAACTTTGGTTATAATTAAGATACAGACACTATTTAAGTAGAATTCAACAGATAAAAAAGTCGATTTTAATATTATTGCATGAATAAAAAATCGATATTTTGATTGAAAATTACGTTTTAATCGGATACCTTAGGTAATTGCAATAAAATGTAGGCGGAAAACTGAAATTCGTTATCTCAATCTTTCGTTGTTTTTGAATAGTAAACCATTAAAATACACTTAAAGTTATCTGAAATAATATTCATTTTAAAAACTTTATGATATAGACTAAGACCTCTCTTTTAAGCTGCTGATAAAAAACACATACGCACCCAAAAACAACAAATCCATTTATGAAACTTGTTTTCTTTCATACATTATTTTTGGCATATGCGACGCTGCACATGACGTAAGTCATCAATTCCACAGGAAATTGGCCGTTGCTAAAATATGGCCATACAAGGGAGTAATCGTTGATCAAATATGTGTCCAATAAGTAAGAAAAAATATATTTCAGATGTTTTTGAATTCTTGACTTCTGTGATCGGTGACCGTGAATTATTTTAACGTGTGACACACTATTCTTTGGGTTGTTATGTTAGTCACTGAAAATTCACGGATTATTATAGTACGTAAGATTTCTTTTCTTGTATCAGTCATTGAGCAATTTAGTTTTCTTTTTATTATTGTTACTTGTTCTGTTGTTTTTCGAGAGTGGTTAAATCTTGGACAATTCAATTTTCTCATTTGAAAGACTATTTAAAAAATATTTTAGTTTTTTTTTTTTTTTTTGGAGGGGGGGGGGATATATTTATAAGGAGGATTGTTTTGGGTACGTGAAAATTTTCGACTTAATTTTTTTTATGAATTTACACGTTTTAGGATATTCTAAATAAGATTTGTTTAAAACTGGAATGATGTTGGTGTGTCTGCCTGTCGGAGTGCTGCATAAATTTCACAGTACTGCAATTCAAGAAATAATGTTCAGAATTTCATAAAATTCCATATATAGATAAAAAATGACAATTTTTTCTGTTTTAATTTTGTCGTATACTGTAGGGCTGATTTGCCGAATTTTTCATGACTTGTGAGATAGCTATATCGGAGAATCTCTTGGAAGGAATTGCCCTAAATTTAATATCCAAGTTTTTCATGATGAAAAAGTATGCCGACTCAATTTTGGTTTTGATCACTCAAAAAAGAGGCATTGTTATGCACCAAATTCTATATTTCATAGTTATGCATGTATTAATATAGTTGTACATGCTGATCAAATTTTAGCTTTAAATAACTTACAGGAGTGGTTGTGGTTTAAAGCTTTTTTAAATTTCAAAACAGATTACTGACTTATTCAAATCAAATAAATGAATTGCGCTACTTCGTATTTATAATTGTTAGTGTATAAGATATTTGAATATACCAGACAATCCATCCCAAATTGCTCAAGTTAGAAATGATACTTCATATAATTAGTTATGTACAAAATGTAAGTGAAAATTCTATTTAATTGAAATGTATTATATTTTAAGTTTACTATATCTTCTTAGACTCTTCCGCGATTACATGCTTAGATTCTTCCGTAAATACTTTCTTTGATCCTTCCGTAAAGTAAATACTTTCTTTGATCCTTCCGTAAATATTTACTTAGTTTCTTTCGTAAATATTTCCTTAGTTTCTTTCGTAAATACTTCCTTAGTTTCTTTCGTAAATACTTCCTTAGTTTCTTTCGTAAATACTTCCTTAGTTTCTTTCGTAAATACTTCCTTAGTTTCTTTCGTAAATACTTCCTTAGTTTCTTTCGTAAATACTTCTTTAGTTTCTTTCGTAAATACTTCCTTAGTTTCTTTCGTAAATACTTCCTTAGCATCTTTCGTCAACACTCTTTTAGCATCTTTCGTAAATACTTTCTTAGCATCTTTCGTAAATACTTTCTTAGCATCTTTAGTAAATACTTTCTTAGCATCTTTCGTAAATACTTTCTTTGCGCTTTTTGAGCAGAACAGTTAATAGCCTTAAACTAAATCTAGATTTTAGAAATATTTCGAGAGCCGAGGGGAAAAAAATCTTTTAAAAAGAGTTCTCAGGAGAAAAAGAGTTAAAAATATTAATTTCATTAATTTCCCGGGAAGATATTTTAAATATAAGAACGCATCAAGTGCCTTAGACTTAACATTAGCTAGGGGAGTTCGGAAATTTACTAACAGATGTTCTACTTCTTTGACCTAAAATTCACATGAATTTTACGATTTCTTTTCGGTTACAAAGAAAAGAGATACAACCGTCGAACTTTTTGCATTATACTTACGAACATTTAACTTGCATATTAAAAATTTTTGGTGTAAAAAAAAAAAAAAAAAAAAAAAAAAAAAAAAAAAAAAAAAAAAGAATAACAAACCTTGTGCAATTGGAAGTGCCCATACAAGGGCGCCATGAACTTCCAATCGGAGGCTGTTTTTCTCTTGTTACAAGCACCTGAAGCAAATCTGAACGCCAAATTCAAAAAGAGCATTAAATTCGCTGGAGCTTATATACCAACATTTAGTTTAAAAAGGGGATTTTTGACAAATGGAGGTCATTTGAACAAAAAAAAAAAGATATTTTTCTAGATTTTTTTAAAGCTTTTGCAAGCTTGAAAATACAATTAATTATTGAAAACTATACTTATCGGTGGTATAAGCTCGAGTGAAATCTATGGCCAAACATTTAGAGAAAAAGAATTTGCTAAGTTGAAAATCATAGTTTTGAGAAAAACAAGTTTAAGTTTTAGAATAGTATTACATTCAATGAACTAAAGACCGTAAGGAGTTAGAATATCACAAAATCGCTTTAGAACAACAATTTACATGCTTCAGGGATGCTATGAATGCAATATATAATACTATATCAAAAATTTAGTTTTAAAGAAAGACGAGACTCGTTGCAATCTCATGGAATAGATTTAAGACCTGTTTCCTCAGAAACTTACCCGACCGATTTTGGCGAGATTCGAAATCCACATTCACTGGATTATATTTAAGATTTATGGAAGACAGTTTCTTTTTGCAAGTCAAACTTTTTATTTTAAAGCAATGACTTTTTTTAACAAAATTTTTTAAAACTGTCTGCCATATATGATCTTATATTTATGCGTGATATGAATCTTTATTGATATATTTTTTGTTCTACCACAAAAAAACATGGGGTACTTTTGGGGTAAAGATTCCATTATCTCATAAAATACAATTTTTCAGGAAAAACAAAAAGCTTACACTTCTCACTTGTATTACTGTTTTTCACAATTTTATCAAACACATGAGTTAAAGTATATATAAACATTTGGATAAAATTTGATTTCATATAATAAATGAGGTAATGCTTTAACCTTTTTTGGTCATATATTGTTTCCCACGTGACTACCAGATCAGCATCTTTTACACGAATTTTATTTAGTTAGCACCAATTTTTTAAAATAAAGACTTACTTTGACAACATGTGCATACAACAAAATTTATTTTTAAAATAAGGGTGAGAATTGAGCTTAAAAATAACTGTATATTGTTAGCATAAAAATCAATGTGAGTAGTAGGAAAATAACAGTACGGGCTCAGCCGGCGGCGGGACGGCGGGACCGTCCCGCCGCAACACGCAGCAACCGCCCCGCCGCCGGAGCCGCCGCCAGTGCCACCACCGTCCCGCCACCACCGTCCCGCCACCATCCCTCCTGCCCCCTAGTGGAAAAAAGGAACATTCTATTATAACAGGATAGGTGAACAACCTTCCCTAATTAAAAATATTATCAATCACATCTCAACTCGGACAATACCTCTCTTTAACTGACATTTCCTCTCCTAAACGACCATTCCCTCCCTGAAATAGCCATTACCTTGTAAACAATCATTTCTAAAGCTATATAAATCTATGTTTTTCGATATTGTTTTTAAAAGGATGTTAAACATCGAAGTGATTAGTGCTTTATGTGTTTACATATTGATGTGCGCTGTTTTTTCACTTGTTTATATTTTTACTAAAGTTGATAGACTAGCAGTTGATTTTATATTAAAGTTTAACGATACAGAGAATTTTCCCCATTAATATCATATTATGGAGAAAAGTTATTGATAGACTAGCAGTAGATTTTATATTAAAGTTTAACGATAGAGAGAATTTTCCCCATTAATATCATATTATGGAGAAAAGTTATCAGGATCCAAGTCAAATTGCTAGTTTTGGAGGAGTGGACGCTCTTCATCGAGCAGTTCACGGTAAGGTATCTAAGAAAAAAATTAAATCTTGGTTAGAAGGGGTTGATGCTTACACTCTTCATAAACCTGTACGCAGAAAATTTCAAACAAATCGAGTGATTGTGTATTCTATAGATCAGCAGTGGCAAGCGGATTTGGTAGATTTATCTTCTTTACAGAAATTTAATGACGGGTTTCGTTACATTTTAACATGCATTGATATTTTATCTAAGTATGCATGGGCTTACCCTTTGAAATCGAAACGTGCTGAAGATATAGTAGCAGTGTTTGAATCCATTTTTCGAACAAGGAAACCAAAGTATTTGAATACTGACGCAGGTAAAGAATTTTTAAATTCTCGTTTACAGAAGTTTCTGAAGCAACAAGGTGTTCGATTTTTTAGGACTTTTAACAATACGAAAGCTTGTGTAGTGGAAAGATTTAACCGCACTCTGAAAACTAAAATGTGGAAATATTTTACAACGCGACACACTTATCGATATATTGATGTATTGGATCAATTTTTAGATAGTTATAATCACACCTACCATACCACCATTAAGAGACCCCCAAGTGAAGTGAATAAGGATAATGAAAGTGAAGTGTGGTTTTCTATTTACGGTAATATGTCAAAACTGAAAAGGAAACCTTGTGTTTTTAATTCAGGGGACTTAGTACGTGTTTCTAAACATAAAATGACTTTCGAAAAAGGATATGAAACAAATTGGACGGAAGAACTATTTTTAGTAACAGAATGTGTCACGAGAATTCCCCCAGTTTACAAAATCAAAGATTTATTAGACGAACCTATTGAAGGAACTTTTTATGCAGAAGAATTACAAAAAGTACAACCGAAAAACCACTTTGACGTTGAAAAGATTCTGAAAAAACGTAAAAGAAAAGGGCAACTTGAATATCAAGTTAAGTTTAAAGGTTATCCTTCTAAATTTAATCAGTGGATACCTTCTTCAGATTTATTTTCTCTATAAAATACCCATTTTTTACAACGAATGATCATTCACAATCATGTCATTCTACGTGACGCTACCTTCTGACAGTTCAATGAACTATTTTCCAGAAAACAAAATTTCACATTATTTTACAAGATTACCTATGCCTTTAGATTTAAAAGGTGAATGGGAGGTTGGTTTAACTGAATTGATTTATCCTCTTACATGGCGTAATATTACTGAATATGGTAACGAGTATGAATATGTGTTAGGTAACAGTTTAGAATTACCAGATGGAAGACCTAGAAACGGTAATGAATATGAACAGGATGACAGTGACACGAAAAAAATTCGAATCCCATCAGGATATTATGAATCTCCTAACGACATCATTAAAGTGATAAATTATCAAAAATTTGGTGATAGAATTTCGGTTAGTTACAACAAACACACTAAAAAAGTGAAAGTTTCTTTGAAGAAATATGCACAATTGAAATTTTTATCCGGTTTAGCCGAATGTTTAGGATTCTTACCAGGTGAAGTAATTTCAAATGTTTCGACTCCCTCATTATCTTTTGAAAGTCCCTTTATAGCTGACCCACACGCAGATTTTAAATTGCTCTACTTGTATAGTGATATTGTAGAACCTCAGATTGTTGGAGATACAGTGGCACCCTTATTGCGAGTGATTCCTGTTAAAGGGGAAGACGGGGATATGATTCATGAAGTGTTTGACAGACCTCATTACATACCAGTGACTCGAAAAAATTTTCAAACGATTGAAACTGTTATAAGAACACACACAGGACGTTTAGTGTCATTTGATCGCGGGAAGTTGATTGTGAAACTACATTTCCGTCAGAAATATCTTTCATAATGCTTGTTCCTTACCAATGTTGTAATCAATCTTTTGAAGATTATTATACACATCAAACAGGTAGCGGATTGAACTATTATCAAGGAAATACTTTCCAGAAAGGTTATGGTTTCGGAGGACTTTTCCGTTCACTTTTCCGTGCAGCTGTACCTTTATTTAAATCGGGTGCTAAAGCAGTTGGAAAGCAGTTATTTCATACCGGTGTAGATGTGCTAAATGATATTTCTCAAGGTGATAATATTAAAACAGCGGCTAAACGACGATTTAAGGAAGCCGGGAAAAATCTGACAGACAAAGCAGCAGTTAAAGTGAAATCTATGATTGGATCAGGTCAAAGGAATAAAAAACGAAAGAGACCTCAAAGTTCTCTCAGTCGCCCTAAAGCCAAGAAAGTGAAAGCACGCGATATTTTTGCTTAAAGATGTCTGGTCTTATTCATAAAGATTCTCCCGTTTGCGTCAAATCTGAACTAGACTTGTTTATGATTCCACCTACGCAAACAGCTATAGAAAAAGGTCACTATGTAGAATATCATCCACTGGCTACCATATCTGAGAGTGGGCCAGTTGAGTTTAACATTACAGGCAATAGTGAAGATTATATTGATTTATCAGCATCTTACCTTTACGTGAAAGTAAAACTAACTAACGCTGATGGAACCCCCTTACCCGACAAGACACCTGTAGCACCTGTTAATTTATTTTTACAAGCATTGTTTTCTCAAGTAGATGCGAGTTTGAACGAAAGAGTGATTTCCTCTTCTAGTAATACTTACCCGTATCGTGCTTACATCGAGACTTTACTGAATTATGGAGAAGATGCTAAGAAAAGTTTACTTTCTTGTGAATGTTTTTTCAAAGATGAATGTTTAGATACAGTCAATCCTACACTTACCGATAATCCAGGACTTCATAAAAGATATGAATTAACTTCAAAAAGTAAAGTTTTGGATATGATAGGCCCACTACACTGCGATATTTTTCAACAAAATAGACTTTTATTGAATATGGTAGATTTGAAAATTAAAATGACACGTAGCAAACCCAATTTTTGTTTGATGGCTGATAAAGTCGGAGATAAAACACCTGATTATAAAGTGGTGTTACAACACGCCTCTTTGTTTATTCGAAAGGTGAAAGTTAGTCCAGGTGTTTCTATCGGGCATGCTAAAGCGTTAGAGAAAAGTAATGCTAAATATCCTATCGATAGAGTTTTGTGTAAAACATACTCAATATCGAGTGGAAGCTGGTCTTTTATGCAAGATAACGTATTCTTAGGATCTATGCCTAAACGTGTAATTATAGGATTATTAGAAAATTCAGCCATTAACGGACAGTATGACCTTAATCCGTTTTTCTTTAACCACTACAATGTCAACTTTTTAAGTATTTACATTGATGGACAACCAATACCATCTAAACCATTAGAATTAAATTTTAACGAAGGAAATTATATTGCAGCCTACCATCGATTGTTTCCCGGCTTTAACCGAGATAATGGAAATTATCTATCTCGAGAAGATTATGCTAAAGGACACACTCTATATGCATTCGATTTAAGTCCGGATTTATGTGATGGTCCACACTTGAATTTACAACATCAAGGAAATTTAAGAGTTGAAATTAAGTTTTCTTCAGCACTTTCATCAACTATTTCCGTTCTGATCTATGCAGAATTTGAAAACATTATTGAAATTTCTAAATCAAGGCATGTGTTGTGTGACTTTCCAAACTAGACAAAGATGAACTCTCAACAGATTAAAGACATTTTATCTCATAACAAATACACTAAGAAATATTTTTTAGATGTGTTTCCCAGCGATATGCTCCCTAACAAAATTAAGCAATACCCCTGCTGTTTCGTATGCAACGCCGATTCTTCTAATCAACCCGGTAGTCATTGGCTTGCTTTCTACATAACTTCACCTAGAAGAGTAGAATTCTTTGATTCTTACGGAAATACTCCAGACTTTTATCAAGGACCTATTTTAGACTTTACTTTAAAATTCTCTCAAGTGATTTTTAACCCTTTAACATTACAAACAAATGTTACAGCTGTTTGTGGTCAATATACAATTTTTTTCCTCTTCTGTAGATGTAGAGGTGAATCTCTGAAAAAGTTTTTGTCGCAGTTTGTATCTGAAAACTTATGTAATGACCAAAGAGTGTATAATTTTGTTGCCAAACGATTTCATGTGTATGTGAATTTTTATCAATAAAAAGTCTTATAAAATACCATATCTTTTGTGTCTGTTTTTATTTGTTATGGATTTCCCAAGCCTTCAACACCCCTTCACAGCTGTTTTAGCAGGACCTTCGAAAAGTGGGAAATCTTTTTTTATAAAAGATTTCATCTACTTTAAAACATATATGATAAAACCTACACCCGATAAAATTGTTTGGTTTTACGGCATCTACCAAAATTTATATGATGAAATATCTGACGTTACGTTCATTGAAGGTTTCCCAACTAATTATGAAGAATATTTAGGAACCAATACACTGTTCATTATAGATGATCTTATGTGTGAAGTTGGCGGTGATCGTCGACTTACAAATTTATTTACCAAGGGGAGTCATCACCACAATTTAAGTATTTTTTTTATCACACAAAATTTTTTTCATAAAGGAACGAAAGATCTTCGATTGAATGCCGACTATCTTTTCCTATTTAAAAACAGACGTGATTTAAATCAAATCACATGTTTAGGAAGACAATTATACCCACGAAATCAAATTTTTTCAAGAAGTTTACGCAGATGCTACCCGAAAACCTTTTACCTACTTATTAATTGATTTGAAAAATGAAACAGATGAAGAACATCGGTTAAGAACACAAATCTTACCGAATCAGAATCAGTATTATTACACTCTGAAATATAAATAATTGCGAAAAACGACAGACTCATCATTCCATAAAATGTCACCGACCCGTAAACAGGTCAAGGATTTACAGCTAATTCACTCATGTCCAAAAGCATTGCGCAACCAGTTACTGAAAAAGCTACCTTCAAAAGTGGTTAAAACCATCTGTGAATGTTCTTTAAACGTGTTAAAAGGAAATATACCAATTTCACATTATCAGAAGAAGCAGCTTGGAAAACACAAATATCTTCTAAGAAAATTAGCCTCTAAAAAAGGTAGTCTTTACCAGAAAAAACGTTTAATTATTCAAAAAGGAGGTTTTTTAAATATTTTGATACCAGCTGCTGTTACAGCTTTGTCAGCGCTTATAAATGGAGTTTAGCAAAAAGTTTGTTTTAGTCCCTGAGAGTGATTTTTCTAAACATACACCTTCTCAAAAGCAACTAAGTGAGTTTGATAAAGAAATGCAGAAAATTTTGAATAGTAAATTACAAGATTTTGAAAAACTGCAATTATACTACGACTTGTTAAAAAGAAAAATGAATTTAGAAGATTTTAACCCACCATTCAAAATGGGTGTTACAGAAAAGGATGATCCTCCAAAACCGGCTGAAGATGAAACTATACAAAATCCTGCAAATTCCGAAGACAACATTTTAAAAATGATTCCAACAGGTGTTCAAAAACAAGGTGAACAACTCTTGCAATATTTGAAAACGTATCCAAATATTTTACGTTGGAATGAACGAGGAGAGATTATTTATAAAAACCAATTAATCCCTAAGTCAAATCTAACTGATTTGATTGGTTTAATACTCACTCAGAGAAAATCTTATAAACATTTATCTGGGAAAGAAGAATTTTTAAAAGCGTTGAGTTCTATGAATACTCCCAAGCTTTTCTTCAAGAACAAATATTTAACTGTAGATGATAATGTGTATTCACCTATAAAAAATGTTAAACCGATTGTTAAAGCTAAAAAGTCTCTTAAGTCCCCTGTAATACGTTGGCAGAAATTATATAAATAAATATATTTTTTCACTAAATTTATCATGTGTCATCTTTCTTTCTTAAACACCCACTTTCTTATACGTAAACAAACATTTTTTCCTCATCTAATATTTTTAAACAAAACTTTTTTTTTTCATTTGAAATATTTTTTTCACTTTGAAATTTTTTTTTCATTTTGAATTTTTTTTTTAACAAGTCGTAGTATAATTGCAGTTTTTCAAAATCTTGTAATTTACTATTCAAAATTTTCTGCATTTCTTTATCAAACTCACTTAGTTGCTTTTGAGAAGGTGTATGTTTAGAAAAATCACTCTCAGGGACTAAAACAAACTTTTTGCTAAACTCCATTTATAAGCGCTGACAAGGCTGTAACAGCAGCTGGTATCAAAATATTTAAAAAACCTCCTTTTTGAATAATTAAACGTTTTTTCTGGTAAAGACTACCTTTTTTAGAGGCTAATTTTCTTAGAAGATATGTTTTCCAAGCTGCTTCTTCTGATAATGTGAAATTGGTATATTTCCTTTTAACACGTTTAAAGAACATTCACAGATGGTTTTAACCACTTTTGAAGGTAGCTTTTTCAGTAACTGGTTGCGCAATGCTTTTGGACATGAGTGAATTAGCTGTAAATCCTTGACCTGTTTACGGGTCGGTGACATTTTATGGAATGATGAGTCTGTCGTTTTTCGCAATTATTTATATTTCAGAGTGTAATAATACTGATTCTGATTCGGTAAGATTTGTGTTCTTAACCGATGTTCTTCATCTGTTTCATTTTTCAAATCAATTAATAAGTAGGTAAAAGGTTTTCAGGTAGCATCTGCGTAAACTTCTTGAAAAAATTTATGATTTCGTGGGTATAATTGTCTTCCTAAACATGTGATTTGATTTAAATCACGTCTGTTTTTAAATAGGAAAAGATAGTCAGCATTCAATCGAAGATCTTTCGTTCCTTTATGAAAAAAATTTTGTGTGATAAAAAAAATACTTAAATTGTGGTGATGACTCCCCTTGGTAAATAAATTTGTAAGTCGACGATCACCGCCAACTTCACACATAAGATCATCTATAATGAACAGTGTATTGGTTCCTAAATATTCTTCATAATTAGTTGGGAAACCTTCAATGAACGTAACGTCAGATATTTCATCATATAAATTTTGGTAGATGCCGTAAAACCAAACAATTTTATCGGGTGTAGGTTTTATCATATATGTTTTAAAGTAGATGAAATCTTTTATAAAAAAAGATTTCCCACTTTTCGAAGGTCCTGCTAAAACAGCTGTGAAGGGGTGTTGAAGGCTTGGGAAATCCATAACAAATAAAAACAGACACAAAAGATATGGTATTTTATAAGACTTTTTATTGATAAAAATTCACATACACATGAAATCGTTTGGCAACAAAATTATACACTCTTTGGTCATTACATAAGTTTTCAGATACAAACTGCGACAAAAACTTTTTCAGAGATTCACCTCTACATCTACAGAAGAGGAAAAAAATTGTATATTGACCACAAACAGCTGTAACATTTGTTTGTAATGTTAAAGGGTTAAAAATCACTTGAGAGAATTTTAAAGTAAAGTCTAAAATAGGTCCTTGATAAAAGTCTGGAGTATTTCCGTAAGAATCAAAGAATTCTACTCTTCTAGGTGAAGTTATGTAGAAAGCAAGCCAATGACTACCGGGTTGATTAGAAGAATCGGCGTTGCATACGAAACAGCAGGGGTATTGCTTAATTTTGTTAGGGAGCATATCGCTGGGAAACACATCTAAAAAATATTTCTTAGTGTATTTGTTATGAGATAAAATGTCTTTAATCTGTTGAGAGTTCATCTTTGTCTAGTTTGGAAAGTCACACAACACATGCCTTGATTTAGAAATTTCAATAATGTTTTCAAATTCTGCATAGATCAGAACGGAAATAGTTGATGAAAGTGCTGAAGAAAACTTAATTTCAACTCTTAAATTTCCTTGATGTTGTAAATTCAAGTGTGGACCATCACATAAATCCGGACTTAAATCGAATGCATATAGAGTGTGTCCTTTAGCATAATCTTCTCGAGATAGATAATTTCCATTATCTCGGTTAAAGCCGGGAAACAATCGATGGTAGGCTGCAATATAATTTCCTTCGTTAAAATTTAATTCTAATGGTTTAGATGGTATTGGTTGTCCATCAATGTAAATACTTAAAAAGTTGACATTGTAGTGGTTAAAGAAAAACGGATTAAGGTCATACTGTCCGTTAATGGCTGAATTTTCTAATAATCCTATAATTACACGTTTAGGCATAGATCCTAAGAATACGTTATCTTGCATAAAAGACCAGCTTCCACTCGATATTGAGTATGTTTTACACAAAACTCTATCGATAGGATATTTAGCATTACTTTTCTCTAACGCTTTAGCATGCCCGATAGAAACACCTGGACTAACTTTCACCTTTCGAATAAACAAAGAGGCGTGTTGTAACACCACTTTATAATCAGGTGTTTTATCTCCGACTTTATCAGCCATCAAACAAAAATTGGGTTTGCTACGTGTCATTTTAATTTTCAAATCTACCATATTCAATAAAAGTCTATTTTGTTGAAAAATATCGCAGTGTAGTGGGCCTATCATATCCAAAACTTTACTTTTTGAAGTTAATTCATATCTTTTATGAAGTCCTGGATTATCGGTAAGTGTAGGATTGACTGTATCTAAACATTCATCTTTGAAAAAACATTCACAAGAAAGTAAACTTTTCTTAGCATCTTCTCCATAATTCAGTAAAGTCTCGATGTAAGCACGATACGGGTAAGTATTACTAGAAGAGGAAATCACTCTTTCGTTCAAACTCACATCTACTTGAGAAAACAATGCTTGTAAAAATAAATTAACAGGTGCTACAGGTGTCTTGTCGGGTAAGGGGGTTCCATCAGCGTTAGTTAGTTTTACTTTCACGTAAAGGTAAGATGCTGATAAATCAATATAATCTTCACTATTGCCTGTAATGTTAAACTCAACTGGCCCACTCTCAGATATGGTAGCCAGTGGATGATATTCTACATAGTGACCTTTTTCTGTAGCTGTTTGCGTAGGTGGAATCATAAACAAGTCTAGTTCAGATTTGACGCAAACGGGAGAATCTTTATGAATAAGACCAGACATCTTTAAGCAAAAATATCGCGTGCTTTCACTTTCTTGGCTTTAGGGCGACTGAGAGAACTTTGAGGTCTCTTTCGTTTTTTATTCCTTTGACCTGATCCAATCATAGATTTCACTTTAACTGCTGCTTTGTCTGTCAGATTTTTCCCGGCTTCCTTAAATCGTCGTTTAGCCGCTGTTTTAATATTATCACCTTGAGAAATATCATTTAGCACATCTACACCGGTATGAAATAACTGCTTTCCAACTGCTTTAGCACCCGATTTAAATAAAGGTACAGCTGCACGGAAAAGTGAACGGAAAAGTCCTCCGAAACCATAACCTTTCTGGAAAGTATTTCCTTGATAATAGTTCAATCCGCTACCTGTTTGATGTGTATAATAATCTTCAAAAGATTGATTACAACATTGGTAAGGAACAAGCATTATGAAAGATATTTCTGACGGAAATGTAGTTTCACAATCAACTTCCCGCGATCAAATGACACTAAACGTCCTGTGTGTGTTCTTATAACAGTTTCAATCGTTTGAAATTTTTTTCGAGTCACTGGTATGTAATGAGGTCTGTCAAACACTTCATGAATCATATCTCCGTCTTCCCCTTTAACAGGAATCACTCGCAATAAGGGTGCCACTGTATCTCCAACAATCTGAGGTTCTACAATATCACTATACAAGTAGAGCAATTTAAAATCTGCGTGTGGGTCAGCTATAAAGGGACTTTCAAAAGATAATGAGGGAGTCGAAACATTTGAAATTACTTCACCTGGTAAGAATCCTAAACATTCGGCTAAACCGGATAAAAATTTCAATTGTGCATATTTCTTCAAAGAAACTTTCACTTTTTTAGTGTGTTTGTTGTAACTAACCGAAATTCTATCACCAAATTTTTGATAATTTATCACTTTAATGATGTCGTTAGGAGATTCATAATATCCTGATGGGATTCGAATTTTTTTCGTGTCACTGTCATCCTGTTCATATTCATTACCGTTTCTATGTCTTCCATCTGGTAATTCTAAACTGTTACCTAACACATATTCATACTCGTTACCATATTCAGTAATATTACGCCATGTATGAGGATAAATCAATTCAGTTAAACCAACCTCCCATTCACCTTTTAAATCTAAAGGCATAGGTAATCTTGTAAAATAATGTGAAATTTTGTTTTCTGGAAAATAGTTCATTGAACTGTCAGAAGGTAGCGTCACGTAGAATGACATGATTGTGAATGATCATTCGTTGTAAAAAATGGGTATTTTATAGAGAAAATAAATCTGAAGAAGATATCCACTGATTAAATTTAGAAGGATAACCTTTAAACTTAACTTGATATTCAAGTTGCCCTTTTCTTTTACGTTTTTTCAGAATCTTTTCAACGTCAAAGTGGTTTTTCGGTTGTACTTTTTGTAATTCTTCTGCATAAAAAGTTCCTTCAATAGGTTCGTCTAATAAATCTTTGATTTTGTAAACTGGGGGAATTCTCGTGACACATTCTGTTACTAAAAATAGTTCTTCCGTCCAATTTGTTTCATATCCTTTTTCGAAAGTCATTTTATGTTTAGAAACACGTACTAAGTCCCCTGAATTAAAAACACAAGGTTTCCTTTTCAGTTTTGACATATTACCGTAAATAGAAAACCACACTTCACTTTCATTATCCTTATTCACTTCACTTGGGGGTCTCTTAATGATGGTATGGTAGGTGTGATTATAACTATCTAAAAATTGATCCAATACATCAATATATCGATAAGTGTGTCGCGTTGTAAAATATTTCCACATTTTAGTTTTCAGAGTGCGGTTAAATCTTTCCACTACACAAGCTTTCGTATTGTTAAAAGTCCTAAAAAATCGAACACCTTGTTGCTTCAGAAACTTCTGTAAACGAGAATTTAAAAATTCTTTACCTGCGTCAGTATTCAAATACTTTGGTTTCCTTGTTCGAAAAATGGATTCAAACACTGCTACTATATCTTCAGCACGTTTCGATTTCAAAGGGTAAGCCCATGCATACTTAGATAAAATATCAATGCATGTTAAAATGTAACGAAACCCGTCATTAAATTTCTGTAAAGAAGATAAATCTACCAAATCCGCTTGCCACTGCTGATCTATAGAATACACAATCACTCGATTTGTTTGAAATTTTCTGCGTACAGGTTTATGAAGAGTGTAAGCATCAACCCCTTCTAACCAAGATTTAATTTTTTTCTTAGATACCTTACCGTGAACTGCTCGATGAAGAGCGTCCACTCCTCCAAAACTAGCAATTTGACTTGGATCCTGATAACTTTTCTCCATAATATGATATTAATGGGGAAAATTCTCTCTATGGTTAAACTTTAATATAAAATCTACTGCTAGTCTATCAATAACTTTTCTCCATAATATGATATTAATGGGGAAAATTCTCTGTATCGTTAAACTTTAATATAAAATCAACTGCTAGTCTATCAACTTTAGTAAAAATATAAACAAGTGAAAAAACAGCGCACATCAATATGTAAACACATAAAGCACTAATCACTTCGATGTTTAACATCCTTTTAAAAACAATATCGAAAAACAGATTTATATAGCTTTAGAAATGATTGTTTACAAGGTAATGGCTATTTCAGGGAGGGAATGGTCGTTTAGGAGAGGAAATGTCAGTTAAAGAGAGGTATTGTCCGAGTTGAGATGTGATTGATAATATTTTTAATTAGGGAAGGTTGTTCACCTATCCTGTTATAATAGAATGTTCCTTTTTTCCACTAGGGGGCAGGAGGGATGGTGGCGGGACGGTGGTGGCGGGACGGTGGTGGCACTGGCGGCGGCACCGGTGGCGGGGCGGTTGCTGCGTGTTGCGGCGGGACGGTCCCGCCGTCCCGCCGCCGGCTGAGCCCGTACTGTTATTTTCCTACTACTAATGTGAATGGTCGTTACGAGTAAATGTATTTTCTTGAACTTTTGCAATTATCTCTAAAAATCAGCAGAAAAAAAAACAAGTTGGAAATTGCACGTGAAGCGTAGCAAATGAGGTGCGTTCGTACGATAACAAAGTTTTAAAGATATTCAGATCTTGCTGTCATGGTAGACAGTACTTCGGGTTTCTGTAAATATACAGAAAGTAACTTTATTACACCTCAGCAACGTATATCATATTCATAAAATGTGAAATAGTTTAATATCATTAAAACATGCCTCAAACAGTGTTTCTCCGTATAGCATTATGTCGTGGAATACTTTTGTGTGACCCTGTAATTTAATAATACATATTCTTTGCATCACAGATAGTACAGAATGTATATTTTGGTATATAGGTTCATGTTAATTTTATTATGTTCGAATGCACACCATTAAAATGCATTTGAAACTCCCCCCGCCCCCCATTGGCCGTAATGTAAAGGAATACTTTTGATTGTCCCTGTAATTGATCTATGCATCCAATTTTCATAAAATTTGAAATGACTTGGCAAAATTATGTAATAATTATACATTTTAAATTTCAAACTATTAAAACGCATTTGAAACTTTTTCCCCATTGACCGTAATGTAATAGAATCCTTTTGATTGTCCCTGTAATTGATCTATGCATCCGATTTTCATAAAATTTTAAATGACTCGACAAAATTATGTAATAATTATGTATTATAAATTTCAAAACGATTCGGTTGGGTAGTTTTTGCTTTGTTATATGCGGATAGACAGACGGACGGACGGACAGACAGACAGACAGAACGACAACTATAGGTGCTACGTATTTACATAATTACGAACGCACCTAAAAACGGGAATACTAATGGATTCAGGAAGGTTCAAAAAACTTTCTAAACCCATAAAATATTTTTTTTTTCAATAAACTTTCACTCATTTCTGTTCTTAAAGAAATAGAACTTCTCTTAATGAAGGTGGCAATTTTAGTCAGTATATGAAATAGAAAACACTCGGTCGGTAAACACTTGATCAGTCCACGCTGGGATTGCTTGACATTTCACAAGATTGCGTTTGGCAGAATCCTTCATCACACGTGTCATCATTAGATGAAGTCTTCATTAATTTTAGGCCGTGCCTTTTCGACGTTGCAAAACAGTTTAATCCCCGATGACAAATAACGTCTGAGCGGATCACCGGAGAACGAGTTTTTTTTTGTGTGTGTGTGAGTGTGTTTGTCATCGTTCTTTTTTCTAGCTGTATTTTGTTAACACTTTTTTTTGGGGATTGAAACTCTACACCGTGTTAATAAGAGTAAACGTTTAGAATACGTGATATGAATCTTTATTGATATATTTTTTGTTAAGTCTTTTTATCAGCCAAAGTTCAACTTTTTCTGTACAATATTAAACCTATGGACAAAGAATGCAACCGTAATTTTCATATTTATCATCCTTTTTTTTTTTTTTCCTCTCTCTTAATAAAAATGACTTGCTTATACTTTGACAACATGTGTATAATACAAAATTATTTTAAAAATACGTTGTTGCGAGTAGAATTTAATAATAGAAATAACTGTAAAATGATAGCATAAAATTAATATGAACAGGTGTAAAATCAGAGATAGTATATTATGTCGAAATTTTACAATTATTTCTATTGATTAGGGGGGAAAAAAAGTCTGATATTGCACGTCAAACGAAGCAAATAAGGTGAGTTCGTACAAAAGCAAAATTTTTTAAATATACAGTACTTCGGATACAGTATAATATCCGAAATTATTTGTATACCTCTGTAAACACTATATGCTCTCTATTGAACAGGAATTAACTTATACTAAACCTCAATAACGTATATCAGTTTCATAAAATGCGAAACAGTTTAATATAATTAAAACACACCCCAAACAATGTTCTTCCTTATACCATTATGTAATAGAATACTTTTGTGTGACCCTGTAAATTAATAAAAGATATTCTTTGCACTACAGATTGAACAGAATTTATATCTTTGTATATATTTCATAGATGCATATGAATTTTATTGTGTTCGAAAGAGTAACATCATTATGCACTTGAAACTATTTTTTCCCATTGACCGTAATGCAATGAAATACTTTTGATTGTTCTTGTTATTGAATTACACATCTGATTTTCATAAAATTTAATTGACTCGACAAAATGATGTAAAAATTATACACATTTTAATTTCAAAACGATTCGGTTGGGTAGTTTTGTTCTTGTTATCAGCCAAAGTTCAACTTTTTTTGCACAATACTAAACCTATGGGCAAAGAATGCAACTGCGTTTTTCAGCTTTATCGTCCCCCCCCCCCCTAATAAAAATGACTCATTTCTACTTTTACAAGATGTTCATACTATAAAATTTATTTTAAAAATACATTGGTGTGAGTAGAATTTAAAAATAGAAATAACTGTAAAACATTAACGTAAAATTAATGTGAATGATTTTACGAGTTAAGTATTCTCTAGAATCTTTACAATTATCTCTAATAATCAGAAAAAAGGGCATACCCATGGATTCAGGAAGATTCAAAAAACCTTAATCCAATAAAACAAAAAAAAAAAAATTTCAAAAAATTTCACTCCTGTTTTCTTTAAAAAAAACTTTTTTCAAAGAAGGAGACACTACTAGTCAGTATATGAAATGGAAAACACTTGGACGGTAAACACTTTATCGGTGCACGCTGGGATAGCTTGACATTTGACAAGATTGCGTTTGACACAATCCTTCATCACGCGTTTCATCATTAGAGGAAGTCTTCATTAATTTCAAGCCTTGCCTTTTCGACGTTACAAAACAGTTT
The DNA here is from genome assembly GCA_964019185.1 of Maratus speculifer. Taxonomy (NCBI): domain Eukaryota; kingdom Metazoa; phylum Arthropoda; class Arachnida; order Araneae; family Salticidae; genus Maratus; species Maratus speculifer. The sequence goes on along the minus strand of OZ025297.1, from coordinate 301,593,120 downwards.
AATCCGCGATGACAAATAACATCCAAGCGGATCATCGGATAACTTTTTTTATTTTTTTTTTATTTTTTTTTTTATTTTTTTGTGCTTGTCATCATTTTCTTTGCTAGCTGCATTTTGTTCACACTTTTTTGGGGGGTTGAAACTATACCTTGTTAATAAGAATAAACGTTTAGAATACGTGATATGAATCTTCATTGATATACAGTAAAACCTCTAAATAACGGACACCTCGGGAATGCAGAAACTGTCCGGTATGGGGAAAACCTCAGATATTCAAAAATCGCTAAGAAATGCTTAATGTTTCATTAATCGACTTTTATATGTCATAAAAAATCTATTATATGATTAATCAGAAATTAAAATTATTTTTTAAGAAATAAAACTGGGCACACCAATTATCCACTAACATATTCTTATAAAAAAAGAAATTGTTACAAAAGTTCACTTTTTTTTTATGATTACACTTAATTTATTTTTCAATGTGACATTATGAAGTTCCGGGTGGGGAGGAGGGGTGCATTTTTTTACCATTAAAAGCATAAAATCTCAAAATCTACTGGGAGGACATTTCGTTGCTCTCGAAGATTTTACTCCCGGGCAACTCTCTAAATTCAACATTGAACGGGGGGGGGGGGGGGATTTTTCCCATTCCACTCTACATTTATCTGTGATCACAAAATTTGTGACACTTACCCTGATAATTTAGAGGCTTTTTTACTTTTTTTTTTTTTCATTTTTTTTCTCATTAAAAATTATTTTTTTATCTTTATAGCCGAAAATAATGTCCGTTATTCGGAATGTCCGCTATTTGGAGGTTAACTTTGAGGGGTGATTGTAGACATGCAGACAAACATTATTGAATAGGAAACCATGGGGCGCAAACGTCTTCTGTAGGAGCTAGGGGACATTAAAGTTTAAAATTCAGAACTTCAAACAATGATAAAAAAACGGAAAAAGTGTCGATTCGTTTGGGGTTTTCGCTAAAATCATTCTTTATATCACGAATTTTTTTAAAAAAAATTTTAAAGGTTACGTTCAAAAATTGTCGATAGAAGGCGCTTTAGACTTTAGAGTAACGAACAAATACTTTTTACCGTTCTTTTGTGCATGGGGTTGAAATTATTCTACAGTTTAGTTCGAAATTATGACCAGAAGTAGTCCGGCATGCATGACAGCGGTGTCGAATGAAATTCCTCACGCTTTGAAAGATTCCTGGCATCTTCGATAAATTTCTGGCAGCCACAGAAATACGAGCTGCGATGTTTTTAATTGATGGTACAGGAGTCTTATACACCCAACTTTTCATTTGACGCCAGCAGAAGAATCCCATACTTCATAGGTCTGGCAATCGGGCAGGCCAATAAACCGGGCCAACACGACCTGTCCACCGCTGTCCATATGCTACGTTGAGGTGTCGAACATCAATCGTACAATTTGTTTTTGCATCCCTTACACTTCCTGGAAGTATGGTGGTCTGGTAGTAAAACACCCAGGAGTAATGCCATTGAAATTTCGGAGATGTGTCGGAAGTGCCCTCTATCAAAAAATGAGGACACCAAAGCTGTACGTCATTTTGAATAAAATAATTACCAAGGGAATGACCTACAAGCAAACCGCAACAAAATCGATTAGTTTGTCTAATGTTTATGAGCGTTTAAAACCTCCCTTTCGGTTCACAGTTTAAATTTTGCTAGTGACCCGGTTCTGATGTTTCCGATTTTGGGCTTAAAATTTAAGTTAAAATCTTAACTGTAGAATAATATAAACCCCATACACAAAAGAACAGTAAAAATATTTGTTCGTTACTCTAAAGATTAAAGCGCCCTCTATCGACAATCTTAGGACGTAACCTTTAATTTTTTTTAAACAAAATTCGTGATATAAAGAATGATTTTAGAGAAAACCACAAACGAATCGATTCTTTTTTCCTTTTTTTATCATCGTTTGAAGTTTTGGACCTTAAACTTTAATGGCCCCTAGCTCCTATAGAAGACGGTTGCGCCCCATGGTTTCCTATTTAATAATGTTTGTTTGCATGTGTACTATCACCTCTCAAAGTTTGTCGGTCTGGTAGCGAAATACCCTGTATATATATATATATATATATATATATATATATATATATATATATATATATATATATATATATATATATATATATAATTTATTTAATTTTTTTCTTTCTTACTGACAAAATGTTTCTAAAATATAGTAATCCCTTAACATTCGCGAAATAAAAAATGGAGAATATTTCAACATTCGCGAATACTCAACTTGATTATTCACGAATTTTGTTTTATAAAGAATATTCTTTACAAAGTAAACTCGCTTTGTTTTACCAATTCCATAAAACTATTTGACACTGGACAGCACAAGTTTAGAGAACTTCAAATCTTGCATCGAAGCAAAATATAGATCAGTAAATCAGCATTCACTCCCCCCTTCCTATCTTTAACCATGTGCCTTAAAACCAGACTGCGGAGTCGAGTCCATTTCTGTAAAAAAAAAAAAAAAGAGTCTGAGTCGCTAACAAATAAGTCGACTCAGACTCCGGCTATTTTTGTAAGAAAGTTCAAAGTGAAATTTAGTCATTGGTAGGTAATTTTAAATCCATAAAGGGAAATATTGTTATTTTTGCATTATATCGGCTTACACAAGTTAAAGATTACCAATATACTACCCGGCGCACACAATAGATGAAAACCGTTTTTAATTAAAAACTAGCAGATCCCGAATTATTTCTAAATTAGTAAAATTTTCATCTTTACTTTTCCCTTTCCATCGAAATTTTTCTGCTCTACAGAACACTAATTAACATTAAAATTGTAACGATTTCCACTTTTTAAGTCCACGGAACTGAAATAGTAACATTTCTGTTTCTTTTTTCTTCTTTAGGTTTCGATAATTGGATTTTTAGGGTTTGTGGGATGTGAAATTGAATTAAAACGGAAAATAATATTTTCCTTTTTTCCCAAAAAGCTTTAAGAATTGAGTTAATACCAAAATAGTTAAATTTTCGTCTTATTTTTCTTTCATTCCCTCATAATTATAACCAACAGCAACACTAGTATATTAACCAGCTCGGAGTCGGACCCTGCTTAAAACATTAGAACTTAGATCTTCTTAAGATGACACACGATATGATGTCATAGTATAGAACAAAGAGTACTTTATCTTCAACACTAAATTTGAGAGACTCGCATAAATTCTTCAATTAAGCGAGTTCCTTAGCTAACCCCATTAACATTTTTTTTTTTTTTTTTTTTGGGGGGGGGGGAAGCTCCTTCCCTAATAACTGTCGTTTGTTTTTCGCTACATATCCGTGTTATTTCTAAAGGGTCAAATGTGACATCTGAAGTTTTTCGTCTAGAGGTAGTAATATTTAAGACTGCTGTCTGTGAATATCGTTCTTGTCGCAGGAGATAAGGGTCTGTCATGTCAAAAGCACTTACGGCCAAAAAGCACTTGAGTGTCGCCAAGACAGATGACATACATTGTGCCGTCACTCGCTGACATTAAATACGTGGGTATGTCTGAATTATGGATGCTTGTTATGAGCCAGCCCTTATTAGCGCGTGAACTAATTGCGTTGATGGATTAAAGAAAAAATTATGACGGAGAAGGTGACTTATGAATCTGAAGACAGGATCTATAGTTAAGGTCAAATGTTATAGTAAAATATTTTCTTTAAGTCATCTGGTGAAAGAAATTTTTTACGCTAATAAGAACTAGCTAAGAAGAAGCTGCCATAATTCAGACATCATGTACTTAATATCAAAGATCGAGAGTATTTTTCTACAGATGCAGGAATGCAAAATTACAATCATCTTCCTCTTGGTCATGCAGGAAAATGTTTTCCACGAAAATGCTAAATAATAGAATTAACATTCAAAGTAACAATAACAACATACCAAATTAAAGAAATTTTATGTTTTTTTTTCAAATTATTTTTTTATGCCAATTTGCACAAAAAATGAAAGAAAATGACAATAAAAAAATAAGTGAAAACATCGATTGCACATTGCAAACCGCAAGCTTGACAAGTATGTCCCTACAAAAGGATGTTTCATTTACTATGCATAATTTTAGATCCAATAATACTTATGTGACTGAACATATTCTTGACCACCTCTTAAGTTTAATAGTTCTTTAAAAAATATTCAATTTATCCCCTTGAGGGGCATGCAATAACCTCTCTGTAATATTGATTCCTCATCGGAATAATCGGTAAGGAAATATTTTAAAATAACGAAGAACATTTTTTCATCATTTTATCCCCGATGTTAAAAATATAAAATTTCGTTTAAAGTGTCTGGTGAGAATCTTGTTTAAATTAGGTGGGTTAAAACATTTCCCACCGCCCCTCAAGGGGTTGTTACATAACCTGTCTGCTACAGTGTGTTTACATACATTTCTCGATATAACTACTAGTTTTCATGTTTTTATATGCGAAATATTTTTTCAGAAATAAACCGGAAAAGCAAAAGGTTCAGAATAAATTTATCACAGCAGCAGAAGTGTTAGATAAGATTTTTAATTGTTGTTGTTGTATGTATGTCGGCCAATTGTCTACACTGTGGGATATAGGCCCTAAGGGGTGGGATGCTCTCCGTGGGGGTCTTTCTAGGTTCCCACCTAACCCGTTATTTACGCAAGGTTCGAAGAAAACCACGGAAAACTCCGAACAATTAGGCCGACGGTCGCGATTGGGTTCGAACCCAGCACACCTACCGTCTACCAGTTTGAGGTCAGAACCTCTCGGCCACTGGTGGGGCCTGTTAAGTTTTTTGAAGTACAGAGATTTATATAAAGTGCAAGCCAATACGGAAGATTAACCAGTCTACATTTAAAACGCTAAATAGTTCAATATTCGTTTCCGACTAATATTCCACAATGAAATTAACACTTCATTACACATTAATTAATTAAAACAAATTTTTAACAGATAAGTAATCGAACTTAAAATGGAACAGGAGCTCTATGAAAACTATATTTTAAAAGGAATAATTTTATTTTGTATATGTTCAAGAAATGATTAACAATTTTAATATAATTATACAATGTAAATAAAATTGTGGGTAATATTTCTTAGACTTTCTTAAAGGTTAACTGAAACATGCAAATTAATTGTTCAATAATTATAATATTTAAACTAAAAACCTGAGAATTATTTTAATGGAATTTACTCTGTCCTTTCCACCGTCTAAAAAATTATTTTGCCGAAAACAATGCAAACTTAATAGCATTTAGACTATAGTTTGAATAATTTACTGAATATTCTAAATTGAAAATTCAAATTCACGGTTTGTTAAGAGTTGAAATTATTGAAAATTATAATTACATTATCGTAAATAAAACAATATGCCAATTTTTGATGGGTTTTTCTAAAGTTGTTTCTCTTTTTGACAAAATCCAACCTTAGTTTTAATTAAATGAAATACATTTTTATGGTCATATAATTACATGTATAACGTTACATGATAAAAGTCCTTCAGTTATATATATGATCATATAAATATGAATTATTTGATAGTTGTCCATTCGTAGTATTTTTCTTTCTACTTCATTGTTTGAATACTTCGAATATGTCTTTCTCCCATTGTTTAACTTGCATCAAGCTTACATATCAAGCAATGCTATTCATGTATTAGAAATTAGCTTTATTGTTTTTACCGAGGAGACTTTTTATAAATTCTCAACATGATTTAAAAGCACACGAATAGTTTGCAATACCTTGTAATGATCATCTTGTGCAGATTTAAAATGTATATGAATCGATTGAGCAAGATTTCTTTGTATTACCTTTGTATACTTTTATCTGGCCAAGGTCCTTGGAGTAATATATTTCGATGTTAAAAAAATTTATCTGCAAGATTACGTTAGGAATGTATTATATTTAGAAGTATATTTTTCATGATTAATATTAAACGATCAGGAGATTTAATGTGCAATAATTCTATTTTAATTATTCGAAATTCTAGCACATTTTTCCTTTCCAAAGACTGATTTATGTAGACATGTTGCATAGGGTAAGATTTTTTTAAAGATTTCCACTGATAGAATGATTGTTAGATTATAATCTATTAATCCCAACGTTCAACATTTTTTAATAAACTTTCTATTTATCAATGTACATTGCGTGTCTCTATACTATGTTTTATTTATTTTCCAGTGTGTGTCTTTTAGAAACCAATGAATTTTTATAACTAAATACTTTAAACTAATTTTTCGTATTAATTGAGGTACCGTCGTTCTGTCTCCATTTGATCGCACTGCTTCCGCATTTATAACAACGAACTGAAGTCTTGCACAGTTCGGTTAATCTTGAACCAAACCAAAAATTTTTACTTGAAGTCAACCCGCAACCTGACCTGAACCACAACCCCAAAATACTTCAAACCAAACCCGACCCGCAATCTGAAGTGAAATGAAAGCAATTCATATATTAATGCAAATATAAAAAACAATCTACAGTTATTCCTCCAGTGGTAACATATACTTTTTACATAGAAAAATGAACATATATATATTCTTTAACATTCAAATACTAGAAAAGTCTAAATAGTGGATACATAGTGATCATTGAATAGAGCCTTCCTACATCGTTTCGTGTTAGCCCTAATCTATTTTTTGGGTTGCATTTAGTTTTCTTTCTGTGTTCAAATTCAACCCCGCCACCCCCTTTTTCTGGGCTGGGGGGGGGGGTGGTAAATTTAGGTTTTTGTAAGCCGAGCTATTGAGATTTTCTTAAAACGTTTGAGCAGAACTAGGGTGACACCCCCAGTAATTGGCATGCACCAGTGATTGGCACATTTTACAAACATGTCCTAAAAAAAGATTTATATCAAGTCTTTTAAATATTCAAGACCATATATCAGTTATATGCTCCTTTACGTTAAATATTATAACTTTGATTTGTTTTACAAGATGACAATAGAGCCTAGGAAAGAGAAACAAATCTGGTTTGTATCAAATTAGCCATTTTGTTGCAAATTCTTGTTCTTTGGCTTAAGGAAGGCATGCTTTTCAATTCATTATTATATGATTTATAATATATTTTAAATTTTAATTGACAACAGTTTTGTTTAGTTAAAAAGGGTTATTTTAATTGTGTAAAAGTATTTTCGACACAAATATTTGGATTTCTGAATTAATGGTAGATGCCAATTAATGGTTCTTCAATTTTGCTAGTTCCAAGTAAATGGCACCTATTCCAATTACAAGAAATTTGCAAGGAATTTGAGATTAAACCACTTATTTTGGAAGTACTTTTAAAGTTATAGACTAATTTTGTTTATCATTTGTTTTTATTTGAAAATATAAATTTTATCAGTAATTGGAATCCATTAAAGCTTCATGTGACAATTACTGGGGACAGCATGACAATTACTGGGTATTAATGGAAGTATATTGTATTGTTTTAAAGAGTTCACATTTCAGATTAATATGCTGATTTCTTACTCTCAAAAACCTGAAATATGGCATCTTCATCTACAGTAATTAATTTAAAGCGATTAAACCCAATGCAGAATGTAAAGTTTTTTTTTTTTAATGTAAACATATGCCAATTACTGGATCACAAGGTGTCATACATTGGTGCTCTAGGTGCCAATTACTGGTGATTTCAGCAACTTTTATAAATATATTTTTATAAAAATACTTTTTTCAGTTTTTTTTGCTTTTAGTGGGCAAAATAGATGCACAGATATGCATTCTTTGATTTAAAAATATTTCCAAGTAAATAGCTCATTCTTTGTAATGAAAATTTAAGTAAGTTTAACGACAAATTCTTAATGTGCCAATTACTGGGGATGTTACCCTATGTTTGATACAAAAATAAATGCAAACTAGAGTATGGATATATATATATACACTATATTGCCATTGATTATGGGACACTTGCGATTTTAGACATTTTACTAAATATCTAGAAAAATACATGAGGAATCATCTCGAAACTCTTAGTGTATAAATATAATAGTATAAGTCATACATCTCCGTGAATATTTTTTACCGAAACGCCATAGGGGACCGTCAACAAATTAAAAAAGAATGAATATCTTTTGAATAACCCTGTCAAAACTAATGTAGCAAAAGCGCTCAAACTCTAGATTATGATTGAATGCCCTATTGTAATAAGCCTTGTTCATTTTTATGCAAATAGCATGCATACTCGCAGAGTAATTAAGGTTTTTATAAAAATTATCCCAAATTTTTCCAAGTTTTTTCCTTATAATTTTCAGAGTTCTTAATATAAAATATTTTTTTCAGAAAATATGACAAACAACATTGCACACAGTACCCTGTAATCAGAATAAAAAAATAATGAAAATTGTATAAAAAATGAGTTGGTTTACTAAATAATTTTTTACTGCGCATGCGTCAACGATATCAAAATTTCATTTGCATATTATGTTAGCTAAATGTATAGAGCAACTTTTGTGAAAGTCACAAAATCATAACTTGAAAATTCTGAAAATAATCGTCAATTGAATAAGTCGAAAATCCGTTATTCTCAAAATGAAGCAAAAACAAGAGGGGTTGTTTCGGGGCCGTCGCGAAAAAAATTTTTCGCGACGGCCCCGGTTGTATCCATATATTCATTGATTAGTGTCAATATAGAATACACAATATGGGATGTACTACTGCATTTGGATAAAATCCCTCATTTTTTTGCTTCATTTTGGAAACAACGGATTTTGTCCTTTTTCTATAGACGATTACTTTCAGAATTTTCAAGCTATGATTTTGAGACTTTTACAAAAGTTGCTCTATACATTTAGCTAACATAATATGCAAATGAAATTTTGATATCTTTGACGCATGCGCACTAAAAAATTATATAGTAAACCTACTCATTTTTCATACAATTTTTATTATTTTTTAATTCTGATTACAGGGTACTGTGTGCAATGTTGTTTGTCATATTTTCTGAAAAAAATATTATTTTATATTAAGAACTCTGAAAATTATAATGGAAAAACTTGGAAAAATTTGGGACCATTTTTATAAAAACCTTAATTACTCTACGAGTGTGCATGCTATTTGCATAAAAATGAACACAGTGTAATACAATAAGGCATTCAATCATAATCTAGAGTTTGAGCGCTTTTACTACATTAGTTTTGACAGGGTTATTCAAAAGATATTCATTCTTTTTTAATTTGTTGATGGTCCCCTATGGCGTTTCGGTAAAAAATATTCACGGAGATGTATGACGTATTCTATTATATTTATACACTAAGAGTTTCGAGATGATTCCTCATGTATTTTTCTAGATATTTAGTAAAATGTCTAAAATCTCAAGTGTCCCATAATCAATGGCAATATAGTGTATACAGTCACTCAAAAATGTATTGGGACACTTGGAAAATATCAAATGTTAAGTAATTTATAAAAATAGTAATAACGTTAACGCCAAAACAACATAAAAATTAAATGTTTTAGCGTTTGGCAAGCATTATGTATAAAAAAAATCTTAAATATTTTACAATTGCAGCTTTATCTAGCTTTATAAATATTATACAATCTCAAATAGATCTCAAAAATGTTTTGGGACACTTTCGAAAAAAGTGAGTTAAAAAATATTTATCACATCAATTAAATTAATTTGTAACCAGTATTTTTTAGTACATTTTAAGTATATGTTAGACGTTAAACTTCAATATATTTGTGTCTTTCATGTAAGAATGGGGCGAAGCAAAGATATTTCAGTGGATGTGCGAAATCGGGTTATAAATCTCGGAAAAAATGGGTAATCAGTTTATCGTATAGGGACAATTTTAAAACTGAGTGAGTCTAGCGTGTTTAATATTATATTCAGATTCAAGAAAACAAATACTGTTGAAAACAAACAAAGATCAGGGGGTCCAAGGATATTTTATGAACGCGAAGAGATATGGATTGTGAAACAAGTTCACATTAACCCCAGAACTACTGTCGTTAAATTGACTCTGGAAACTAAAAAGATTAAGAAAATCTGCAAATGTTGAAACTATCAGGAATATCTTGAGAAAATATATGTTTCAGTCCATAGTACCTAGGAAAAAGCCTTACATCAGCGAAGCAAACCGACGTGCTAGACTGACATTTGCTAAAACGTATGTAAAACAGCCAGCGAAATTTTGGAAAAATGTTCTGTTTCCGGACAAAAGCAAATATAACATTTTCGGATCTGATGGCAAGCAAAAAATTTGGCGCAGACCAAATAAAGAATTGCAGACCTAAAAGTTACGACCTACTGTAAAACACGGAGGCGGCAGCCAAATGGTTTGGGGTTGTATTGCGAGTTCTGGTGTTGGAATCTTAGAACTTATTGATGGTACAATGGGCAAATATGTCTAACTTGACATTCTAAAACGGAATTTGATACAAAGTACAAATAACTTGGGAATTGCACAACATTTTAAATTGTATCAGGATAATGACCCGAAACGTAATGCTTATATTTGCAAGTTGTGAGTTCTTTCTCATTGTCCTGGTGTGATTCAGATCCCTGCCCAGTAGGGTGGAGCGAAAAAAATTTTTTTTTGAAAATCAAAAACGGCTAGGTGCCAAAACTTGCTTTTATACTAGTACATCAACTGCGTGAAATTTTACCGCTGAAAAAAAATGGCTTGAGTCTCCGCTTTTGCTCCAAAAATCGAAATTTTGGGTGAAATTTGTCATTTTTTGACATTTTTTCAAAAAAATCAAAAAATTTCTACAGAGCTGGTTAGTATTTAAAAGTGTTGCTTAGACCTTTATATTTATCTGCTTAACATATTTAAACTATAAAACAATATGTTTATTCCCTATAGCTGGAGCAAAACAGACAACTTTTAGTATTAAGAAAACAGCAATACCACTCTATTGGGTCATATAACGAATTGTTGTTTTTTAATACAGCTCTTGTTTTCAAAACTACCTTGGACATGCGTCGTGGAGGTGGCTATATTTCCTATAACATCCGGCCCAACTATTCGATCATCTTAGTACAGTGTTTTATTTATACATTGATTTGTGATTTTCTTTATAAAAATTTGGCATGTTTTCGATGCTTCCACCTTGTTTATCAGTTCTTTGCATCAACATGCTGCTGTAACTATCTTCATGTATATTTTTATAGTTTATACAAAAAAAAATGACAAGCAGAGTAATGCACGGGAATATTATTAAAGGGATCTATTCGGCCATCTATTATATTTATCAAACTTACATTCAGTTGATGAATAATGATTGGAAGTTCTATTACCACAACATTTTTTCAGTCAATTGTATTTTTTTTACGTAATGATTTGCTTCAAAGATGATTTCAGATATTTCAACTATAAGTATGCCATCATTTATTCTACTTTTGCATTTTTTATATGTTGAGAAGCCAGCTGTTTAATGTGATGGTGATGGTCAGCGAGAATTGCAATGAAAATTTGTTCTCCATGTGTAAAGCAACCGCTGTTGTAAATAACTTTTTTTTTGCATTAGTTTTATGCCGTTTTCTAAGTGTTTTTGTATCCAGGTAATTTCCTATTAACTTTTAGATCCTCTTTTTATGGGTGGACAACATTTGATGGTGAAATGTCCTGGGCATAAACATATAATGCATAGTACTTTATGAGGGAATGTACGGATTTTAATCGACTATAAGTGCTCATTTAAAATTAGGAGAATTTTATTTGTCACTGTGAACCATTTTGCATGGGGTAAGCTTAGAATTGTGTATAATATTGAATCATTCGCTACTTCAACTCCAGTGAATTTCCTCTGTGCCAATTATTAGAGAAGTCGATATAAAACGTTCTAAGCTACATGGATTCACTAGATCAATAAGGAAAATCTTTGTCTACGTACTATTCACTTCCTATTACAATTTTTTTTTTATAAAATAGAGAATAATTTTGAAAAATTATTTTCTCAAATTCAGAAAAAGATACTCAGAACAGACTAGAAATTTCTGTTAGAGATTGCAAAGCTAATTCATAAGGAAAACTATTTCTCAGAAAGAATGGGGAATAGGAGTTTAGAAAACATCTCACACAAAAGACAGCTCATGAAGTTAATAAAATTTTCCGCTTTATATAAGCACAGATTGGCAATCAGCGTCTATATGTTCACTCACAAAATGTATAATCCAAGTTTATACCGCGGGATGTTTTATACCAAATGTACTACACACCTAAATAATAGATCGAAAATCTTATTAGAAATTACTAGACTATGGAACAACACAGGAAACGACATAAAGCAAACTAAAACTTCTTTAGAAATATAGTTGTTTTACACGCAAATTTTGTTTGCAATCCTCTGTGACGATTGTCATAATATTAAGCAGCCAGCTTCTCAAAATATATGCAATGTAATAAGTACAGTAAATGATGACATACTAGAAATTGAATTCATACAATCAATTTTTTGGAAAATCATTATATATAAAATGTAATTGATTGAAAAAATGCTGTGGTAACAGAATTTCCAATCATAATGTATTAATTGCATGAAAATTTAATGAAGATAATAGACTGCTGAATAGGTTCAATTAAGAACATACCCAATACATTACTCAGCTTCTCTTCTTTATACATGGTATAAAAATATACGTGCAGCAGGTCACACCAGCAATCCAAATCATCCAAAGTCAATGAATACAAAGAAGAGATAAATTACTTTGATATATAGAAAACTTATACTCATCTTCGGGGAAAAAGTAACAATTCAATACATAAATAAAACACTGGGCCTAGATGATTGAGTGGTTGAGACGGGTGGGATAATGCAACCACCTCTATGAGTTATATACACAGTAGTTTTGAAAGCAGTTAGGTAAGAACTGCATTCAAAAGAACATTTCGTCGTATGCTCCAATAGAGAGGTTAAAGCTGATTTTTCACAAAAAGTTGTCAGATTTGCTCCAATTATACAGACTACAGATATTGTTTTATAGTTTAAATATGTTAAGCAGATAAATATAGAGGTCTAAGCAACACTTTTAAATACTAACCAGCTCTGTAGGAATTTAATTTTTTTGAAAAAATGTCAAAAAATGACAAATTTTACTCAAAATTTCGATTTTTGGAGCAAAAGCGCAGACTCAAGCCATTTTTTTTCAGCGGTAAAATTTCACGCAGTTAATGTACTAGTATAAAGGCAACTTTTGGCACCTAACCGTTTTTGATTTTCAAAAAAATCTTTTTTTCGCTCCACCCTACTGCCCAGAGTCCAGACTTTAATCCCATTGAGCAAATTTGGGATTACGTTCAGCAAAAAAAAATATGAGCACCCTATTTCTAACAAGCAAGATTTAAGAAAGTATACTGTCGAAGAATGGGCCAAAATTGACCCATCCTTTTGCGCAAAATTAGTAAAATCTATGCCTAGTAGACTATGAGAAGTCATAAACAATAATGGTGGCCTTACATGATATTAACTATCTCTTTCATAATATTTTCTTGATTTATTGGATAGTGTCCCAATACTTTTTTGAAAACATTTTTTGGCTTTAATTCTTTTACTTTAAATATTAACCATAAATGTAGTAAAATATACATTTTATTTTTGTTATTATGATTTGCATTCATCAAAGTACTATATACTGCATTCTCCTTTTTTTCTTTTTATATATCAGTCATATAGGAAATAAAGTTTAGTGCAGTTTCATCATGTCCCAATACTTTTTTGAGCGACTGTATATATATTCCGTTTACTACGTGCAGGGCCCGATTAACCTCTAAAGCTATGTAAAGCACGGTGTCATTTCGGGGCCCTCTTTCATTTGAGAAGAGTCTCCTAAATTCGACACACCCGAAAACTTTCCAATGATACAGTATTATTCAAATAGCTACAAATATTATATTATTAGACTTTCTTGATTTTGACTGGTTGGACAAAGCACTACATTGACAGATAAATTGATGATTTTAGTTTATTGGGCAAACTGGGGCATTGTGATCATGTGGTTGAAACTGTACTATTACACGAAAAAAAAATTGTTATGAAAAGTGTTTTTATCAAACACTTTTAAAAATATATAATGTATAAAGTAGTTAATAATTTGAAAAGAACTTAGATGGAATTTTATAATGGAATTAATATAAGATAACATTTAGAACTTCATGTTTTCTCAATTTTGAGGCCCTTCAAAATTTTCTAAGGATTTTAGGTTGGAGGTTTTATTGTATATCGATTTATCACTTGAAAAAAGTATTTTGGATTTTCTCTTGAAAAATTGGGTCAAGTTTAACCCAACCCGTGATCAATCTGAATAGGAAACAAAGTCAACTCGAACCATAACAAAAAATCAGAAGCCAACTCTATTCCTACCCGATCTCAAATCAAAAAATACAGCACCAACACGATTTCAAGTGAACAGAGGGTCGGAAAACGGTGAAAACAGACAACCCGATACAGTACAGGACTCTACATTAAATTTGACGGCATAACTAATTCACATAAGTCTGCCGTGATACAAGAGGGTTAAAATAGATACAAAAACCTTCTAGTGTCTATTTAGGTAGATTACGTATGAAATGCTACGTATTGCGATCCTCCTATATTGGAATTTCTGAAAAATTTTTGCAGATCTAAGACGGCGGAACTAATTCACACCTGCGAATTTGTTTCCAATTTTGAAGAAGAAAATACTTTTATGCTTATAAAACTTTCCATTCGTATCAGAAATGTTACGTTTAGTTAAATTTTATGAATATGTCATTTACCGAAATCAATCTAATCTAATTATTTTGCATACTTTTCATAGGGCAATATTACAAAGGAAGACTTTTTAAAGAGATTAGAAACTGCCGTGATACAAGAGGGTTAAAATAGATACAAAAACCTTCTAGTGTCTATTTAGGTAGATTACGTATGAAATGCTACGCATTGCGATCCATCCTATATTGGAATTTCTGAAAAATTTTTGCAGATCTACACTGATCGTGACCCCTAGATCCCAAAAACTATCATCAGCAAAAAAGTTTATCTACCTATCAATCACTTATTTATGGGTACGATAGCTTCAATAACTCCGATCTTCCAAACTGATACATAAAATTAAGGGGCGTAAAATCTCGGTCAAGTTCGTTAAAGGACAAAATTGGACCAGGGGGGGAGGGAGGGTTTTTGTGAAAACCGAAAAAACGCTATGGTTTCTTAGTTAAAATGATATCGAATCAGTTTAAAGTTTACATTACGTCTAAAAAATGGGCCAAAAGTATATGCATGACAGATATTTTATCAAGTTAAAAATGCACTCAAGAGGCGAAAAAATAAGGTTTTTTAGGGGGAAAAAAAAAATCACAACTTCGTCAATTCTCAAGCTATCAAATCCAATTAAATTTTTTATAAATGTTCTCAAAAGTATCTAAAACTTTTGCATTTACAAGTTTTTGATAGAATTAACTCTTATCGATAAAAAAAATTAAAAACGAAAGCAAAAAAAGGGGTGGAAAAAGAAAAAAATCCATAACTTCGTCAATTCTTAAGTTATCAAATCCGATTAAATTTATTTTACATCTTCTTAAAAATATCTACAACTTTTATACTGACAAGTTTTTTATAGTACGGATTTTTACAGCAAAAATAAAACAAAAATAGGAGTTCAAGAAAAAAAAAACAGACTGCTTATATTCAGACTCATTTTTAAATTCATTTTTGATTTTAAACGCATCCAAATGGCAGGTTCTCTAATTTAGGGACTACATAATGTGACGTATTGGCCAGGTTTTTCTTTCTTTTTTTGTAAAAGGCAGAATATATTTTTAACAAATGTTAACAAAATGGAAACTTTGAACAGAATATCCAGAAACGATCGTTATTGAAAAATTAAGGAAGTATTCAAATAACACATAGCTTTCTGAATCATTTTTAAACCCATTTTTGCTCTCAGACACATTCAGTTGGCAGTTTCTCGTATTTAAGAACTACATAATGTGCCGTATTGGTCAGGTTTTCGATAAAGGCTGAATATATTTTTAAAAATGCTGCCAAACTGCTTATTTTGAACAAAATTTCCCAAAACGGTCGTGATTGAAGAATTGAGGAGGATGTATTCAAACAGCTTATTTTCCGATTTATTTTTAAATTCAATTTTGCTTTCAAACACATTTAGCTGGCAGTTTTTCGTATTTAGGTGTATTGGTAGATTTTTTTCATGAAGTGGGAATATATTTTGAAAAATGATATTAAAGTGAACTTTTGAGCTGAATTTCTCTTAAGATGATTCTGATAATACCAGCCCTTATAGAAAAATGCAATTAAAAATTATTCAAAACCGGCCAAATAAAGTTGTTAAACTGGAATTGCCTCTAATCATATTTTATTTTTTGTTGTTGAAATGAGCAGTTAACTTGGAAATTTACTTCCGCCTGTAGACCAAGCCGCACAGGAATTTTAAGTTTTAGCATAAATCTTTCGTTAGAATAATAGCCTCTATTTTAAATTGAAAGAGATTTTGAAATAAAATTGCCAATAGAGTAAAAAGATTCAAGCACTATTTTAATTACTATAACCATCAATGAATGTGGAAATGTATAATAACAATGAGTATATAGGCAGACTTGTATATAAAAAAAAAAAAAAAACTTTCTGCTCGCGTAATATTCTGTCAAAACCTTTCTGCAAATTAATTTAATGTTGGGTGTAATTCGCGTTTTTTATGCGATTCATGAATAGTAATTCGCATTTGTTACGCTATTTATGGGTATAATTTGCTATTTTTATGCGATATTTAAACGTAGTTTGCGTTTTTTAGGCTTTGAGCTGACGAAATTCACGTTTTTTCAGCGATTTATGGACGTAACTCGCGTTTTTTATGCGATTTATGAACATAATTCGCAATTTTTTACACGATTCACGAACGTAATTCGCGATTTTTGGGTGATTTATGGACGTAATTCACGTTTTCACGCGATTCATGGACATAATTCACATTTTTATACAATTCATGGATGTAATTCGCGTTTTATGAACGATTCATGGACATATTTCGCATTTATTTACGCAATTTATGAACGTAATTCGCTATTTATATGCAATTCATAGACGTAATTTGCTATTTATATGCAATTCATAGACGTAATTTGCTATTTATATGCGATTTATAGACGTAATTTGCATTTTTTTAGCTCTCTGCCAACGAAATTCGCGTTTTTTTGCGCGATTTATGGTCGTAATTCGCGTTTTTTATGCGATTCATGGACGTAATTCGCTTTTTTGCGCGATTCATGGACGTAATTCGCGTTTTTTATGCAATTTATTAATGTAATTCGCGTTTTTTATACGATTCATGGACGTAATTGGCTTTTTTAAAAAGATTTATGGATGTAATTCGCGTATTTTACGCGATTCATGGACGCAATTCGCTTTTGAGCGATTCATGGATGTAATTTGCGTTTTTTATGCGATTCATGCACAAAATTCATGTTTTTATGAGATTCATAAACGAAATTCGCGTTTTTTACGCATTTCATGGATGGAAGTTACGTTTTTAGCGCGATCTTTGAACGAAAATCTCATTTTTTACTTATCCTTTGGACGAAATTCATGTTTTTCGCGCGGTATTTTGTCGAAATATTATTTTTTACGCGATTCTTTGTCGAAATGCATGTTTTTACGCGATTCTTTATTGAAATTCGCGACATTTTCGAGTCTTTAGACGATATTCGAGTTAACAGTAAATAATTCGTTCATAAAGTTGACGAAATATTTTTATTATTTGGTACTAAAAAAAGTTACAAAAATAAAAATTGTTTCTTTCTTAATATTTTCTGTGCGCACGTGCGTCTACATTATACGACTCTGTATATATGTTGCGGCCAAAACCCAAAATTGGCCTATTCCCGAATTGACCAGCAACGTTAAAAAATGACCGGCCATTTCTAGAATTGGCTGGCCAATTCGCGAACTGGCCAGATGCGATTGGCCAATTCCCGAAATACATATAGGCACTCGGCTTTAATCCTTTCTAACATAGTTGAAAGTGTCTATGAATTCAAATAGTCTAGCCGTCAGTCTGTCCGTGCTCTAACTGGAGTAAAGGTTCCGGTTAACTTGTAATTGTCATCTTCTTTGGTTCATCAATTAATTTCGATATTGAAAGTTAATTGTGTACTATTTTTGGTTAATTTAGTTGGGTACCCAAAAATATTTCGTCTCAATATAGTCAATGGGAATCTTTTTTACTGTACAATTTAATGTTACATTATACTAATTACAAAAAAATTGGTACCACCTATGCATCATAGTTCGGGTGTTGGCCAAGGCTTCCCAGCCAGTTCGCGAATTGGCCGGCCAAAACCCAAAATATGCTATTCATTTCATGTATTTCGGGTTCTGGCCGGGAAGCTTGGCCAGTTCGGATATTGGCTGGCCAGTTCTAGAATTGGCCAGGCTCCAGGTATTGGCCGCAACATATACAAATAATTCTCGTTAATGTGGATTTCTGAGTGACAGGTTTTTGTACATATTAAACTATGTAAACATTAAAATGGTGTAAAATAACACATTTCGCTGATTAAATTGAATTCAGTTTTTGACAGAAATTGAGTATGTTACAGTCTAAAACTGGGAGGAGTGAAAAGCTCACTTTTTGTAGGAGTGATTTGTATTTTCACTCTTTTTAGAGTGAACTTTACACAAATACACTCTTTAAAGAGTGGAATTTCCGACTCCTTAAAAAGGAGTGAAATATCTCACTCCGTTGTCGAGAGTGAAATATTTCACTCTATGGTCGAGAGTGAAAAATCTCACTCCGTTAAAGAGTGAAAGCCCGGCATTGTACACTTGAAAAAAATACCCTCTCAACTTTGAACCAATATATGGAGTAAAACAAAGAAAAGTTCCAAAATATGTCAATTCTTACTTTTCATAAACTACATTTTATAATATAACCTATAAAATTACGCTTATTTGCTATTAAAACGCACTCGTTTTCAAAAATGAGTGTCACTCCTTCGAAAGAGCCAAGTCAACGGTCACTCTTAAAAAGTAACTTAGATATGTATTACGCATCAGCCAATCAGAAATCGTCTTCTCAGTTGTGATGATAAAAATGTTTCCGCCATTTTATCGTGTCCGTTATGTTTCGTTTCCTTGGTCTACAAATGTGGATCTTTAATTTGTATTATTAATACTGAAAAGTAGTTTAAATTTCGACCTTGGAATGATATACTCCGATATCTTATGTTTCAAAATAATCCACATAGATTAAGTTTCTTGATCTGGAATCAAAATGGAGAACAAATAATTCAGTAAAAAGCAATAATACTCCATTAGTACACAGTGACGAAGATTGTGCACTGCACATATCTTATTTATCAAACAAAGGATTATTACTCAACAAACAAGGGATAATATTTAACATAAAAAATGGTAAGTCAATTTTAATTTCAACTTTTTATTTCCCGAAAGTAAATTCTAGAATGTTGAGTTAAACTTTACACAGGAAGTTGTCTTCTATCTCTGCTCGAAGAAAAAAAAAAAAGAAAGAAAGAAAAAAAAAGAAAAGAAAAATCGCTGACGCAAAGATTGCAGAATAAAACGCTTTAGTAATTTTAAAAGTTTGCAGCATGACTTATATTAGATGACATTTATTTATTAGAGATAAAGAACTCATTAAAATTGTTTTTCCAACAATAAGAACAAAACATATGTAGCAGTGTTGAATTTAGAGGGTGTCACGGTGGAGGTATTCCCCCGGAGCATTGAAATGCCCCCCGGAAATTTTGAGATTTTGTGTTTTCAATGGTCAAAATGGGCAATTTCCCTCCCCGGAGCTCTATAATGTCCCCCCCCCCGGAGCCAGAAATATCCCTTCCGGAGAAAAATGTCTTAATTCAACACTTATGTAGTCATTTCTTTTATTTTATATTTTCTTCATTTTTCTTTTTACCACACGAGTATATTTTTTATAAAACTTTAACTCACATTCATAGAATACTATAGGGTAGATGTAGCAGTATAATAGGGTAGAAGCAGCAGTGTACACACCTGAAAGTTTTTGGTTTATAAAAGAATAATAACTAATAAAAATTTAGCTTTTATTTATTTATTTTTTTTTCGTAACTCGCCCTTGCATATTTTATAATTTAGCGCTATTGTTGACACTCTTAATTAAACCAATCAGGAAGCACAAAATAATGTTTTTAAGTTTCACTGTTTTTCATTGAAAATCGTGTTTTCATTGAAAATCATACTAAGAGCTGGCTTCATTTAATAAATTTATGTCTTCCTTATTTTATTGCAAAATTTGCAATTTTTTGTTTTTGTAGCTGAAGAAAGCTTTAAATTTTATGTATTTAATGTCGTTTATAAAATTTCATTAATTTTTAAGGTTTTGAGAGGAGTGTCCATTACTGGAATACTTAAGTAGTCATTTTCCAGTAATGTACACCTCATATAGGCACTGTTAAAAAAGCAATTATGGTAATGTTTATAGTGCATAAAATATTTTTGATTTAATTAAAAACTTAAGTAATCAATTTTAATTTTTAAATTCCATTTACCAAAATGTAATGACACCAAAATTTTTATAAATAGTTGTTTTTAAGTTATATTAATATGATTTATAAAATTTCAATATCTTCTTCATTTTATTATTATTATTTTTTCAAAATGAATCTAACTATGTTTTGCCTATTTTATAATCTGGCAATCAAACCACTCATGAAGCCGAAAAATTTTTTTAGGGCACAGTCAAAGAGGGGCTTATAAGGCTTAATCGTTCACCATTTAAATAAAAACACTTAAGTTACAGAAGTCGTCAAAAACACATTTTCTCTCTTAAATATTTGTTTATTTTTACTTTTTCAATTTTGTCTGCAGCATACTTGCCAACCTCTCGCTTTTTTTAATTCAACAAAACGTACTTTCAACCAGAAATTTTATTCAATAAATGAAATTATGCAGATTTCAAATGTCTACTATATAGAAGCTAGAAATATTCAATTGAAAAATTTTTCTGATTGAATTTGCGTTTTCTCATTAATAAAAAAGCGGGAGGTTGGCAAGTATGCTGCAGATATTTTTTTAAATAACACTTTCATTTTTGGTACCGGTTTTGAAAGTAAAAAAAACTTTATAAAAATATCTGCGACCGAAATCGAAAAAGTAAAAAAGATGAGATATAGAGACGAACTTCAGCTATTCAATGCAAAATAAATAAAATGTCAAAATGCAAACGAGATATTAGAAAAATCTCTCCCCATAGGATTAGCATTAGCTCGTGAATGTCTTCGCCGGCAGGTACTACATGCACATCTACTCTATATACCGGAATAAAAAATTGAAATTAAATATGACTTACCATGTCATTTTATAAATACGGCTTGTATTAATATATATTTTTCAGAAATAAGATTTTAATTACACATTAAAAAAAAAAAGATAACGTGCATTATGGATTTATTTAAATAATATATAAAACTTAATGGGTATCTGAAAAAAAAATGTATAATATTTTAAACACAAGGAGAAAGATTGGAATAAAATAGTTTATTTCTGTCAATAATCTAATTTAATTCATGTGTAACTTTAATTACGTTTTCCCTTAAAAAGTTCAATTAATGTTACATACTTTGAATTAAATAAATATTGTCAATAAAGCATTTTATTCAAATCTTCACCACGTTTGTATTTATTTTCATTGTATGTTCTAAAAGACACGATTCTTTTAAAATGCCCATAATAGCAATAAAAAAAAATTCATTGAAAAAAAAAAAAAAGAGCATTCACTTTTATGAAAAAGTGACTACTCACTCCTACTATTAGTGAAAAAACGCACTCCTTTAGCAAAAGTGAATAGTCACTCCTCAGAAATAGTGTTTATTGACCCCTATGTAGAGTGAATATTCACTTCCTAGGTGTGAGTATTCACTCTTTCAAAGAGTCAATGATTCCACTTTTGCTCAAAGTAAATAGTCACTCTAAAGAGGTTGGGCATATTTTGAGTCTGCAATAGAGTGAGTATTCACTATTCTGGAGTGACTATTCACTCCTTTTTATTTAGAGTGTATCACGTTAATTCGAAAGTAAACCTTTTCTTTAATATTAGTAATTTTAGTTGAAAATTAACAGGCGATTTGATAATACTAAATACATTATTGAGGACGCAAACCAAATATGCAAAGAAATCAACCTACTTACATAATTTAATTTTAAATTAACGTAATCTGACTTTTGATTGCGCTTCTCGAATAAAAAATGTTTTTACCACAATCATTTTGCAGTTTTGCATCACACTCAAATATTTAATCTGTTACATCACAATTTGATTGGTGATATCGGCGCAAAACTCAGCAATTTTACTTACCCATCATACGTAATGTAAGGTAAGCCTTGCAATCGTTTTGAAAATTAAAAAAGAAAAAACATTTTGATGGATTTACACGTTTCAGATACTGGAGATTCCGAAAAACATTAAAAAAAAAAAATTGCCGTCTATGTGTCTGTAAACGCTCTATCTCCCGAACAAATTGAAACAGAGAATTCAAATTTTGTATGTACTTAGTATATTAGTAATTTTTCAATAACTTAGTAATTTTTCGAATTAAATTCTTGGAATTTCGAAATGCCCGAAATTAAGATTCCAAAGATCATTAAAATATGGCACTGTACGCTGAAAAATGTTCTCTGCAAGCAATCTACAACAAGAAAAATGTCAAGTCAAGCATTCTATGCAATCAGAACACAATCTTTCCAAAATATCCACAGTCCGAAACTTCTGTAAAAGATTTTTACAGCTTACCTAATAAACAACGTTTACTGCATAATTCTATCAATCTTCGTTTTTGAGAAATTTAATTTTGAAAGCGGGGTCTTATTTGCCGGACACCCTGTATGAAAGTAATGGGAAAAATGAAATTGAAACAAACCTGAAAACATCTTAAATAGCTTCGTATATTTTATATCATCCCTGTTATCTTATACAAAATTGAAAAATATATTTTTCTTAAACACCTAACAGAAGCACTATTACAGCAAGATACCGGTTGTTAAGACCTTTGAAGAGTATTTATTCAAAACTTTACATGTAACAGTTTTTTGTTATCTGGAAACAATAATATCATCGACATTAATAGGTGAAAAAAAAAACTTTGGAAACGCATGCATGCATTTTATATAAAACATGTTATGCAACTTCAAAAATTACGATACAGTTAAATGTTTAACAATAAATTCAAACTACCCAATACAAGTTTAGTCAAAATCTCGAAACAATAGACCAACTTTCCCCCTATAACTCATATATACACATAACAAAACGCGCAAAATCAAATTATCACCAAATAATAAATGATAATTCATAGCCCTTGCTTTTTTCTCACAAGACCCTGATTGAATTTATAATTTCCGCACACCACACATAAACTTGATTATGATTTTCATTTCTCAATAGTCGTGATTATGTTTTTAACAAAAAACTAATAGCCAAAGAATTACGGGATAGTCCAGATGAATTTCATCACTGTCCCTAATTCCCATCTCTAATCCAGAGGTCAATGTTTCAAACTTCACGTGTCTTGCGAATAGTTGGCAATTATATTACACTTTTACGCTTTAAATAACTTAGTATATTTTATATCGCACCTGTAATCTCCTACTAAATAGAAAAATATCTTTCCTGGACACCTAACAGAAGCACTGTCACAGCTAGACACCGGTTGTTAAAATCTTTGAAGAATTCCCATTTAAAAATTTATATTTAACATTTTTTACTACCTAAAACAATAACATTGTCGACACTAATTGATGAAAAAAGGAAAAGCTGTGGGAACACATGCTTGCATTTTATGTAAATAACATGTTAAACAACTTCAAAAATCCCAATACAATTAAATACTTGATATTCGAGCTACACAATACAATTTTGTTCTAAACAATCCCCATAACTGATTTATGCACAAAACAAAACGCGCAAAACCAAATTATCACCATGTAATAAATGATAATTCATAGCGCATGCTTTTTTTCTCGCAAGTCCCTGATTGAACTTATAATTTCCACACACCACACACACATTAAAAAAGACTTGATTACGATTTGCATTTCTTAATAGTCGTGATTATGTTTTTAGCAAACAACTAATAGCCGAAGAATAACGGGATAGTCCAGATGGACTTCAGCACTGTCCCAAATTCCCATCTCTAATCCAGAGGTCAATGTTTCAAACTTCACGTGTATGGTGAATTAATAATTACCTTCCCAAGGGATTCGTGACTAAGTTAATATGTTACGACAAAGAAATCGCAGGCGACGATCGGCAACAAAGATATGATTAACGCGAGTTAACCTTGGGCGGTGTGAAATCGGTATATAATGGGTAAATAGCTGTTTTTCAAGGTCAACAAGGACATTTTTAGTTTCTCATGAGAAGAATGACAATAGTAACACAGACGTCAAAACGGATTGTAGTTGAAATTTTTATTTTTCTTCCAGTCGTCTCGTTTAACAAAATGACAGTGTCTTCAGAACATGTCGAAAACGTATATTAAAATGCTGAGACAAAGTATTTAGAATGTTTGTGGGATATGGATAAGTCCTAATATCGGATATCTGAAATAACTGTTTAGTAGCAATTTACCCAAAATATTTTAATTAATTCATGTCTGGTTTGCTATTAATTGGACATGCCTTTTCTTGACTTTTGTTTTAACGTCAGAAAATTATTTTTGTTACCTTCATGTAGCAACTATAATACCCAGGGACCTCATTAATGTGTCTCTCTCTAGTTAACCCCTTCGGGATAAGCGATCGGTATTCGTGCCACACCGTTGGAACTCGCATCCCGCATGACCGGTACACGCAACAACGCTGTTGTGGCACTCACAAACCGATTGACTAGTATTCGTGCCGTCAGAACATTTTATTAAAAAGAATATAACGTATAAAATATCTTAAACATATCTGATCTATTAGGAAAGAACACATTTTCTTCTAACAAGGAAAGCAAATGGAATCGATGAATATCCATGTTAATTTTTCAAAAAATTATGACAGTGAAAAGAAAATGAGACTATTTTATCATCTATTTCTATTTCTGAGTGAAGTTTCTGAAATGTTATCTCATTTCGATCATAAATCTTTTATATGTCCAGTAAAACTTTATTTTTTATTTATTGCAAAGTTTCTACAGAACTTGGAAGGGGAGGGGAGGAATCAATGAGCTGATGAACATATGGTACATCATGTTGTGCTGGATGCCTATGACTATGTGTTATAATTAATGCGCATTTCTAGTTCTCTTTTTTTTCCTTTTACCTCTATTGAAAATTGGTTTAGTTGAAAGTCGAGTAAATGAGCATTTTCTAAAGTCTCGGGAAAAACGGGAAAAGTTGGGGGAAAAAGTTTTTTCTGGTTGTTTTCAGAAGGCTTATTTTTCCAAACCGGACAAACTGAAATTTCATTTGTAAAAAAAAATGTATTGAAAATTTTGCGATAGCTACATTCCATATTTATTTTATTTATTTTTATGTAGAGTATCCCACATGAAAATTTTAATGTGGATAATCTGATCTCTCAGCAGAAATCTGAGAAGACTTGTAAGGTTCCTTCATAATTTTTGTCTACCTTGAAGCTCAAGACCCTTCAAAAATTTCTTTTGAAAATAGAGATATCAGAAAAAAAATTAATTTCCAAATTGAATCTTTCATAAATGCAATGATTGAAGAAAAAAATCTCATGCCACATAGTAGCTGAATTTTATCAAATTATAATATGTATGAATAACCTTATTAAAAATGTCTCAATAGGAACACTTAAATATAATAATTTCTAATTCACAAATTCCGATTATGTTTTGTTCAAGTATATACAAAAAGTTCAATATTTCACAAAAACAGGATTTACATGAAAAAAAATCTAGATATATAATTAAATGCAACTTCTCTTGTTAAAAATGAATTCATATGTAAAACTATATCAATAATATGCCGATTAATGGAAATGGTAAAATTACAAATTTAATATAAAATTCGAAACATGCATTTATTACTTTGCTCTATCTTTACAAAGAAGTACTAAAATCGTGAAAAATTTGACTTCTATTTTTGGCGGATTTATATGTTTCAGAAGCTCCTGAACACGATTTGATGGTTTTTTGGAAAATATCTATCATCACTAAGTCTGTATGTGACAAAAAATTTATGGGCGCTTTATCTCAAGAATAAACTTTAGAATGAACTTTATATAAATTAAGTATATTTTCATAAACTTTAGATTCAGTTACACCTTGATATAAACTCGAGATGTTTAGTTATTAGTGTATATCATCCAATAAATGTCGCTGTTAAGCTGCATTATTCATGATTTCCACAATAGCTCTATCAGAAGAATTAATAAACGGATTTTCATAAAACTTCAGATTAAGTTAATCCTTAATATAATTTGGTGCTGATTACTTTTTAGTGTAAATCGCTCAAGAGTGGCGCTGCTATACAGCATTATTCTTGATTATCGCAATAGCAGTCTCATGAACTAAAGGACGATTTTTCATCAAACTGCAGATTCAGTCAGATTCCTGATATATATCAATGTTTAGTTTTTGGTATAAATTGCCCTGTAGGTGGTGCTACTATACTGTATTTTTCATTATTTCACTGCAGCTGATTAACTGGATGTTTTTTCAGATGCCGAATGTAGAACTGACTTCCATTTCCTTCGAAGTCTACTCATCGTTGTAAATATGTTGATTCTCATTCTTATTAATGAACACTTTTATGGAAAAACTTAAATAATCCATTCTTACTCTGCCTGCCTTGGGGTGTTTAGACAGCGTAGATATGTTCATCTCACAGGAAATGAGAAAGTTTACATTTTCTTACAGAAAAGAGACATTTTTTCTTTAACTGTACTTTAACTAAAGGAATTAAAAATATTTCAATTATATGTTTTAAAAACACAAGGATGATTTTTATTACAATTTTTAAAAAATACTAAGATGAAATAAACTTCTTTGGAAGCTTTATAAAGACCGTAACTTCTCTTTTTCATATAATTTTAACTGTCATTTCTTAAAACAATTGTCTTAAAATATCTTTTTTTATCCTGCACAGTAAATCAGATCTTACCTTAAGAGAATGTGGATTTGAAAGTGAGCTGTAAATATGCACTTATTAATGCCAGCAGCAGTTTCATTGCAACAAATAAATACTTATTAAATATTCCATGTATCATATTAAAAGTTCAAATGTGTTCGTATATAAGAATACTGAAAGCAAGAAAAAAACAAAACAAAAAATTCTAAAAGCACTTTTGAACACAGAATTTGCACAAATGACAGTATGGAGATAACACAATAACCACAAAAACTAAGTTTTCAACCATAACTGCTCTCATTGCGTCAAACTGTGATATCAAATTTCACTCAATTTTGCCTTACTTATAACAATTTTCATTTCATGCAACAAACTTTTTTAAAATCAAATTAGCAATGATGGCACAAATAACGAATTCAATTTAATCTACCGTTGAATAATTCCGATTTAATAATAATTAAAAAAAAATCATTAAGTTGGCACAAAAATTGCTGGCGTCTAAAATGTATCTGAGATTAACAAACTGAAGAATTTAGGTTGCATGTCTATTTATGTATTAATTTTTGTTTTAATGGAATAGGAAATAAATTAAAAAAGACACAAAACCAATAACACTCATTATGTAAAGCATTTTTTCAGTAATATCTATTTTTAAACAAATCTAGAGTAAATAAGTAATTTAAAAGAGAATCTCGTTGATAGCCTACTGCTTTAGTAACTTTCTTTTTGCGTTAATTCTTCCATTTCTATGATAATAGAAAATTCTGCGTTTATTAGAGGAGCTTTTCAGATCATTCGTCTTTTATCCAATTAGCAATTTCGCAACTTACAAGGAGACTGAAAGGAAATTTTTCTTTTTGCTTTAAAAAGCTGCAGACGATAGTTAACACTTTACTTAATTCATAGTTAAAAATTCTGTTGTGAATTGCAAAGGTATTTCTTCAAAGCAATGTAAAAAAGAAAGAAAAATGCGCCAAGCTTAGATTATGAAACGCTCTTCAACATATTCAGAATACTTTGCATCAAAACTTCCTCGTTTAATAAGGTCAACAATGATATCTAATTGAAAAACGAATAACATGTGAAAAACACAATTTCCGCAATAATCCTCCATACTTGGAAAAGTATCTAAATTCCTTTCTGCATCTCACTAGAAAGAAAAATTATTCAAAACATTTTGGCAATATAATAAGGAGGGAAAATACAGACTCTCAGTTAACGAACAAATGTCAACAGTTTAATTATATTGGCCCTGACGAGTTATTTTTTCTCAAAATTGTTCGTATTTATTTTAATAACATTTACTTATGAAGTAGAATAACTTCCGTAAAAAAATGACATTAAGGTATCTGATTACGTTAAAAATGCAATTTTCAACCAAAATTGTCAAAACTTTATTTTATATTTAAATAAAGACCAACTTTTTACCTTTCCAAAACTGTATTTGTTTTTAGTGTATGATAAATAAATCCGGAGTTATAGCGGTTTTTAAACTATTCAACAGCTGTCACTCAAACCGGAAGTGCTGTTTAAAGGGCCGTGTGGAGAAATTTCGTGGTTTTAGTAGTTTTTTTTTTTTATATAGTTATAAGAAATGTAAATAATATGCTCCATGGACAGTATTTATTTTTTGTGTTCGAGGCTAATTAGTTTATTATTGATGTACATTATTGTAAATTCATGTAAAACATAAATCGACAAATGCATTTTTTGGAAAATGTAATTTTCGGTAAAAATTCCATACGCAAAACACGATTTCTCAAAAAGTTATTGGAATATCACCTTGAAAATTGAAATATATATTATTTACACTATTGTGAAGGCAAAGAACTAAAGATTTAAATTTAGAATAAATATTTTTTTGTTTTATGGAGGTTTTTGTGGAATGACATCGATGAATTTTATGAAAATTAACATGTAAACAGAGCCAATACGCTATAAGTTTTGAAATACTTCAAGCATCTTAGATTTTAGTTCATTGCCTTCGCCAATGTCATAAATATGAAGTGTAAAAAGGAAATTAAGATACATTCAGTAGAATTTTCTTTAAAGTGTTTTGCGTTTTGGGCCAAATTTCATTAAATTTTGCGATAAGTTTCTCCATTTATTAAAATTTTATGAATGAATAAAATATTTTTTGCTTTTTTCACATTTTCTAGTCATAATCTTAGTAAAAACAAGTTTAAAAAATAATTAAATAACTTTTATGGAAAAAATTGCTCCGTACGTAGTCAGGCATTTAAATCATAACAATGTCAGTTGAAATCACTAAAGCTTACATGATAACTTTCTTTTCTCCATTTTTTCCCGTGTTCTGAGAATGTATAGCAAAAGCAAGGAGAGTAAATGAAGATATGGTTACAATATTTGCAATATAATTTTATTTTCTGTAAAATTAAACGACCAAACCAAAACAATACGATCACAAAAAACAATAAAATTCACTGACAGCTAAGTCCAAACAACAAGCTCGGCAATTCATAATACAGAATATACAGGATGTCCAGCAAATAATACCCTGATTTTAAAATTAAATTTCTCAAAAACAAAGATCGACAGAACTATGCGGTAAACGGTTTGTTTATTAGGTAAGCTGTAACAATCTCATACAGAAGTTTCGAACGGTGAATATTTTGAAAAGATTGTGTTCTGATTGCAAAGAATGCTTTGATTTGACATTTTTCTTGTTTTAGATTGCTTGCAGAGATAGAAATTTTCGACTTACAGTGCTATAGTTTAACGATTTTTCGAACTAAATTTCTTGAATTTCGAAATTTTAAAAATTTAATTCCAAAAATCTTTAAACTATGACAATTTAAGCCGAAAAACTCATTCTCAGCAAACAATCTAAAACAAGAAAATTGTCAAATCAAAGCATTCTTTGCAATCAGAACACAATCTTTTTCAAAGAATTAACCGTTCGAAACTTCTATATAAGATTTTTACAGCTTACCTATAATAAACAAACCGTTTACAGCATAGTTCTGTCGATCTTTGTTTTTTAGAAATTTAATTTTAAAATCAGAGTATTATTTGCTGGACACCCTGTAGCTGACAGCATATAGGATTACACAAACCAAACGACAAAGAATGCCCAAAACTGACAACTATACCATAACATTTCAGACAAAAGTTTAGTTTGTTGAAATTTTTGTTATAGTATAATCATTATTATTAACTTTTTGAAAGTCTGTGGAATATAATTTATCGTATCCAATTTAATCAGGATTTGCAAAACAAAGTTTTAAATAAATTTAACTTGTATAACTTAGTTGGAAATAAATGGAAAAAATTACTTTTCATTGTTTTGAAACTTTTTTTTCGAAAGTTCTAGGGGGGATTTCAACATTACAGACACGTAATCACTTGCCTTTGAAAAAATTAAAGTTATAAAGGAACGTCAGAGTTCGGATTTTGCATGAGACCTCTTCTGATTATCTCTTTTGTTACATACTTTATATATTTTAAATAATTACTTAGCTTTTTATGAATGTAAATATAAAATTATGAAGAGAAAATATTGATATGAATATGACAGAATATGAAGCAGAAAATATTTATAAAGTAATTTAGTCTTTATGTGCTAAAAGAAACAGATTACATTTGGTTTATTGACCTTTATGTTCTTATACAGTGTCTCACATAAGTGATGGGATACTTGTGCTTTACAAAAGGAAACTAATCAAATAAATTTTAAAAAACATGTACACATTTTTTGTGGGTGTGTTTCATACTTAAATTTAGTAAATATTATTACATAACATACATTTTGTCAAAATATTAAAATATTAATTTAATAAAAATACAAATGTTTAGAACGGAGCAAAAAATAGCTCACATAAGTGATGGGACACCATTATGTATGCAACAAAAATCGTCTGAAATAAGCAATAAAAATATTTTTTGGCATTTTATTTTTACTTAAAAGCAATTGGCAATAATTTATAAAATAGTCTGCAGTATTTCTCTCCAGTTTGTTTTGGAATTTTTGTGTTTTTTAGCTCTGTGTAGCCATGAATGCTAAACGAAAAGAAACTTCACCTGAAATTCGAAAATTAATTATTAATTTGCATATTGAACGTGGAAAATCTATTAGAAAAACTGCTGAAACAATTAACTTGAGTCGTTCAACAGTTTTCAATATCATTAAACGATATAAAAAGAATCATATGATTCAGGATAAAAGAAGACCTGGCCGACCATCAAAGCTATCCAATGGAATAAAGCGAATTATCGTTCGAAATATAAAAAAAAAATCCAAGAAATAGTGCTTCAAAAGTTGCAGCTGATTTACAAGCATTATATGGAATAATTGTTAATCCTGAGACTATTAGAAGGGTAATTCGATCTGCTGGATATCACGGTAGAGTAGCCAGGAAGAAATTCTTCGTAAGTGAAAAGAATAGAAAACTCAGACTAGCTTTCGCAAAATCCAACATAAATAAGAATTCTGATTACTGGAATAAAGTTATATTTGCTAATGAGAATAAATTTAATATATTTGGTTCTGACGGTAGAATCTTGGTGTGGAGAAAACCCAGGGAAGAATTTCACAAACAGAACTTGGTACCAACAGTAAAACATGGTGGAGGAGGAGTTATAGTATGGGGGTGTATGTCGTCCGTTGGAGTTGGTAATCTTGTTTATTGACAGTATAATGGATAAGTACAAGTATATTGGTATTTTAAAGCAAAATTTGAAATCTTCAGCACGAAAATTGAACCTTCATAACGATTTTAAATTCTACCAGGACAATGACCCCAAGCACGCTGCTCTGAACATTAGACTCTGGCTGCTATATAACTGTCAAGAAATAAAAAAAACACCACCACAATCTCCAGACTTAAATCTCATAGAGAATATTTGGCAAGAATCAGGGCCGTAACTACCGCCCGGGCACTGCCCCGGGGCCCCCAAGCCTGAGGGGCCCCAAGCTGATAGTAAAAAAAAAACTATTGATTTTAGTTTCTAGTCTAAGTTCCTATAAAATGCCCAGCACATACCTAAAAGTTAGTAATAAAAAAAAATCAAAGTGCTAGAATAGATGTTTTTGCTTGTCTGTCAATACACTCCTTACGCTTCGCATGCAAAAGGAGTTCTACAGCAGACAGCGAAATGTCGAGTCGAATGTGTCATGTCGCGCCAGCATGTTTGCTGATCCCACCAAAGCTAGTAGTATAAGGAAGAAAATATGGACTTCTAATCAACTGAATAATATAATAAAAAGCATAAATTCTAGAAAATATTTCTTCTTATCTATACTAATAAGTTAACAAAACGCTTTGTTTTTGTATGTCTGTGTGAGTGTGTGACTGCGATGGTTAGCAAAATCTACCGAAGAAGTCTACTATAGAAGTCTGAAATTTTAGGTGAAGATAGTCCAAGAAAGGTCCTGATGCACCTGAGGCTCAGACTTTTAATATTTTAGGGCCAGGGCCCTGGGTCCCTTACAATTTTTATGCGTCAAATTGTTAATAACTTGAATCCTTTTTATTTAATCTTTTCGGTTTTGAGGTAACTTTCTCCTTTTAGATATTTTCGCTTTTTTACTCTTCAGTTATGATCTTGGACTCTTGGGGCCCGTTTTAGTCTTTGTGATAGTAAATTGTTAATAAATTGCTTCCATTAATTTCGATCTTCATTTTTGGGATACCTGTTCCATTTAGATATTTTCAAGTTTTTACATTCCATATAAGACACTGGGGCCCTCTAGATAATCATAGGGCCGACCCAGGGCCCCTTGATCTTTTTGTGCGCTAAACATTTTTCACTCCCTAAATTTCTCACCTTCTTAGTGCAAATTTTTAAAGCTGAATCTTGGACTCTTATGTCAGGACCAATACCCTGATATTTTTATTCGGGCGCTGGGGGCCTTTTTTTAACGCTTACCCAAACAATTGGTGCATTTTTTAAAAATATTATTCTTGCAAATAATTCATACTCTATGCTTAATTTTGACTAATTAAAGGTTTAAAGCGTTATGTACTAAAACATTTTAACATGTTTTCATGTTAGGGCCTGATTGTATTTGTCAGTTGGCCCCTATGGGGCCCTCTATCATAGCTCCCTTAAAAATGGTTGGATTCACTAGCTTTTTTAAACAACTTTTTAGGTCCTCCAACTACGACATGAACAACAAAAAAAAATTTTTAGACTTCAGCTACCACTATTTATGAATATTAATCGCTTTCTTGGAGCCGTTGGTGCAGCTTCTTTAAAAATGATCCAAATTGCTTTCAATTTTATTCAACATAGTTTTAGCGTCTTCCCATTATTTTAGTAACTACACAAATATTTTTATATCTAACTACATGCGAAAAAATTTCCTGGCCCTTTGGGACCCGGTACAGGCCCCCTTGAAGTTTTTGTAATAATAAATTGTCAAATTGCTTCCTTTTAATCTGATCTTCATTTTTAGGATTCTTTATTCATTTAGATATTTTAATGTTGTGACATTCTATACAAGACACTGTGTTCCCCTGTGGAATCATAGGGTCCAGCCCAGGGCTCTCAACATTTTGTGAAATAAACATATTTCAATTCCTATATTTCTGATCTTCTTAGTGCAAAATTTTAAAGTTGCCTGGGACTTTTCTTTCAGGACCAATCCAGAAAACCTGATGTTTTTATTCGGACCCTAGGGCCCCTTTTTAAACATTTGCCCAATCAATTGGTGTATTTAAAAAATTATATCATTCCAAAGAATAGTTCCTACTATATGCTTAATTTTGACTAATTAAAGATCTAAAGCGCTATGTACTAAAATATTTTAACATGGTTTCATATTAGGGCCCTGGTTTTAACTGTCAGTTGGTCCCTACAGGGCCCTATGTTATAGCTACCTTAAAAATGGTCCAATTCACTAGCTTTTTTTTTCTATCAATTTTTTATGTCCTCTCTCTTCCTATTACATGAACGGCAAAAGAATTTCTTAGACTTCAACTACCATTAATTTCGTTTGTCAATTGCTTTCTTGAGGCCCTTGATGCAGCTTCTTTAAACATGAACCAAATTGCTTTCAATTTTATTTAACAGTTATAGCGTCTTTCCATCATTTTAATAACTACAAAAAATATCTTTATGCCCAACTACATGCAAAATAAATTCCTGGCCCCTTGGGGCCCATTGAAGTTTTTGTAATAATAAATTGTTAATAAATTGTTTCCTTTTAATCCGATCTTCATTTTTAGGATTTTAATGTTTTGACATTCCATATAAGACACTTTGGCCTCCTGTGAAATCATAGGGCTCAGTCTAGGGCCCCTGAACATTTTGTGACGCAAACATAGTTCACTCTTTAAATTTATCCCCTTCTCAGTGCAAAATTTTTTAATTTGAGTCTTGGACTCTTCTTTCAGGGACAAGATTCTCATATTTTCATCCGCGACTAGGACCCTTTTTTTAAACATTTTCCGAATCAGTTAGTGCATTTCGATAAAATATTATTAAAATGAATAATTCATACCCTATGATTAATTTTGACTAATTGTAGATCTAAAGAGCTAAGTACTAAGATATTTTAACATGTTTTCCTGTTAGGTCCCTCTTTTTAACTGTCAGTTGTCCTTTTTGGGCCTTTATTATAAATCCCTTTAAAATGGTTCAATTAACTCCTTTTTTAAACAACTTCTTAAATCCATCAGTTACTAAGAAACCGCCATAGTCTAGCTATCACCAATTTTGAATATTAATCGCGTTCTTGGGGCCGTTGGTGCAATTTCTTTAAAAATGATCCGGATTGCTTGCAATTTTCTTTCACATTGCTTTAGCGTCCTCCCATTACTTTAATAACTACAAAAAATATTTTATACCCAACTACATGCGAAATAAGTTCCTGGCCTCTTGAAGATTTTGTACCATAAATTGCTATTAAACTGCACTCTCTTAATCCAATCTTCATTTTTGGAACTATTTTTTCACTTAGTTATTCCCATATTCTTACATTCCATTTAAAAGCCTGAGACTCCCTATGGTCTCGGCTCAGGCACCTTGAAATTTTTGTTCTCCATGCATATTTCACCCACTTATTATCAAACCCCCTCAATGCGTAAATTTAAAGTTGAATTTTGGACTCTTATTTCAGGACCTACACCCTGATGTTTTTATTGAGGTCCAAAGGTCTTTTTTAAAGCATTTACTCATTTTTTATGCATTTCTTTAAAATATTATTTAACGAATAATTCATATCCTATGCTTAATTTTGACTAATTGTAGATCTAAAGTGTTAATTGTTTGCTTAAGTTTATCATAACGTGTCCCGGGCAATGCCGGATGGGTCAACTAGTCTATTAATAAATACATAAAATTGAAAAAGAAAAATATCACAATCCATCTTTCAAAAGGTTTTTTGACAGAAACGCATGATTAAGCTACATATACTCAAAAATGAACCTAAATAAAATGCTCTTTAAAGTATTCAACCAATCAGGTCCGTATTTTCTTCCCTAAGCTAACTTCAGTGGGATCGGCAAAAATGGCGTCGCCGCCAAGTGCCTGCCGAGTAGAGTTGTCCAATTCTACATTTTTTTAGTCATTTTTGGGCTTATCATACTATGTACATTTAAACAATGGTGTGCGAGAAAAGAAACTATGCCCGGGGCAAAGTTTCAATTTGCCCTCCCTGGGGGGCCCCCCCGGAGGTTTTGCCCCGGGGCCCCCAAGTTTATAGTTACGGCCCTGGGCAAGAATTGGAATCAAGAAATCGCAAACACACCATTTCTTCAAAACAACAACTAAAATCGGTGCTTCAAGAAGAATGGGGTAAAATCACTCCAGAAATCACAAAAAAATTAGTCGAATCCATCCCAAAAAGATTAAATCATGTTTTAAAAGTAAAAGGAAATCCAACAAAATATTAAAACCTTTTAAAAAGTAAAATTTTTGGATAAATATTTGATGGAAAAGTAAGTGTCCCATCACTTATGTGAGCCATTTTTTGCTCCGTTCTGAACAATTGTATTTTTACTAAATTAATATTTTAATATTTTGACAAAATGTATGTTATGTAATAATTGTTACTAACTTTAAATATGAAACACAGCCAAAAAAATTTTGCACATGTTTGTTTATTTATTTTATTGCAGTTTCTTTTTATGAAGCACAAGTGTCCCATCACTTTTGTGAGACACTGTAGTTTTCACCCATGCAAGATTATAATGCATGAATATGCGAAAATAAAGAAAGAAAGAAAGGAGGGAAGAAAAAATAAAGTTAAAGAAACAGACTATGAACGAACAAATGTCAACAGCTGAATTCAAGCGGCTCGGCAAGGTATTTTTTCAAGTCGGTTATTTTTTTCTTTCCAACATTTATTCGCTAGTAGCTGTTTCAATAACTTTTCTACATCGGGGGATTAAAGAGACATTGTGTCATGACAATGTCAGTTGTAGTCACAAAAGCAAATTATGGATCTTAGACGATATTTTTTTGTCTTAATTTCTTTTCTTTTTTCTGAGCATATGCACAGCAAAAGCCAGAATTGTAAGAAAATGCAGGCATGGTTACAATATTTTCGAACACTAAAAACATCTGTCGTCTGCATCCAAACAAACATTGAGCTAGATGATTCATAATTCAGAATGTAATTAACAGTATATACACTGTCATTTCACTGACCAAATCACGAATGTCCAGGACTACCCTACCATAACATTTCATTCTAAAAAATTGTCCGTTGAAATTTTCGATACGATATCTTCATTATTGTTAAAAGTTATGTATGAAAATCTGAATTAATCTTGGAGTGATCACTCTGTATTTAGGAATACACTCTGTATTTTAACTTAATTCATTCTTAAACTTAAGAAGAGTCACCTAAATTTTAGGAGGAGTCTAAAAATTAGAATAAACCAAAGATCAATTGATAGCGGTAGGCTGTCTAAAAATTGATTTTACAATCTATCTATATTTTTTGTTACACTCTGCATATATTTTAAATAATTACTCATTAACAAATTTTTATGTAAACAATAATATGTATGAATAAATATGTGAATTATTTTCTAACTATTGACTGAAATATTTTCTTCTTATTCAGGAAGCATAATGCATGAATCTGCAGAAATAAAGAATAAAGACATTTTCAGATTATAATAAAATAAGGGGAAAAACAAAGACCGACAACGAACGAACAAACGTCAACAGCTGAATTCAAGTGGCCCCGACAAGTTATTTTTTCAAGTCAGTTATTCTTTGTTTCCGCCATTTATTCGCCAGTAGCTGTTTTAATAACTTACTTAATCCCTTCCGAAACACAACAACTTCGAGGAGAAAAAAAGACATTATGTCATAACAATGTCAGCTGTAATCACCAAAGCAAATGTGGATCTTACACGATAACTTCTTTTCTCTTCATTTCTTTTTTCCTTCTGTGCATGTATAGCTAGGAGTGTAAGGAAATGAAGGTATGGTTATAATATTTTCAACGTAATTTATTTACACTAAAAATATCGGGGATCTGTGTCCAGACAACACTGAGCTATTATATAGATAATTCAGGATGTACCTGACAGAATAGAGTGTCATCGACTAAATGACGGTTAATTTCCAGTACTGTCCTTATCACAACATTTCACACCGAAAATAGTTTAGTCTATAGAAATTTTCGATATGATATTATCATTATTGTTAAAAGTTATATGCGAAAATCAAAGTTCGATTTGGAGTGTGTTTACTCTGTATTTTAAAGCGTATCATTCTAAAATTCAGGATGAGATGAAATAGTCTAATTTTAGGATGAATTTAAAAATTAGAATCATCTGAAGCCCAATTGTTAGGGTTAAGACTCTTTTGGAAACTAATTTGTTTGAAATGTCTAAAAATTTATTTTACCACCTAATTATCCTTTTCATTACACACAGTATACATTTTAAATAATTAACAAGTTTTTATGCAAACATAAAAATGCTAATCACTTTCTAATTATTAACTGAAATAGTTTTTCCCCCTTATACAGGAAACATAATGCATGAATATACAAAAATAAAGAAAGGAAGAATAAAGACATTTTCAGAATATAATAAAATAAAGGGAAAAAACAGAGACCAACAATGAAAGAACAAATGTCAACAGCTGAATTCAAGTGGCTCTGACAAGTTATTTTTTCAAGTCAGTTATTCTTTGTTTCCGCCATTTATTCGCCAGTAGCTGTTTTAATAACTTACCTACTCCCTTCCGAAAAACAACAGCTTCGAGGAGAAAAAAAGACATTATGTCATAACAATGTCAGCTGTAATCACCAAAGCAAATGTGGATCTTACACGATAACTTCTTTTTTCTCTTCATTTCTTTTTTCCTTCCGAGCATGTATAGCCAGGAGTGTAAGAAAATGAAGGTCAATGGGTCTCCGTTAGTTGAAAAGGAAGATATAAAAAAAATAGGCCTGACTTTTAAAAAATATAAAACAAACTAGATCAATGTCAGGTAAAAAGAAAAAGAAAGCATTATAATAACCAGGAAATTTTCAGAAAGGTAGACTTCCTTGTTTATTTTTCTATGAATGGAATACAATTCGGAGAATGTTGTCGTTTTTATAATATGCATTTATAGATGGATTAAAATGGCAAAGTTTTATAAAAAAGAAATAAAATGCAATGGAATTTCTTAAAGGGACACACTACCTTAAAATTAGACAGAGAATAGAGTTTCTTTTTTTTTTTTTTTTTATGAACTGAAAACGCCTTTAACCATGAATATTTTCACAGCTCATTTTTACTTATACGACATTTATACCAATTATATCAAGAGATATTGTAAATTTTGTTAATAGATCCATCGCAATGACCCATAGAAAAGAAAACTTTAAACTGATTTTTCTCCCTATTCATATTTTTGTAACTCACTTGTCCGATAAATACCAAGTTTTTTTTTTTTTTTTGTGTGTGTGTGTGTGTGTGTGTGTGTGTGTGTGTGTGTTTTGTTTTAGAGATTTGATTTATTATTTGTTCTCCATAATGTATTTAATATCTCTGAGCATAGATTTAACATTCAAGTTTATAGTTACTTTGGAAAAAAAAATATTAAAATTGAGAGTTTGTTGAATTTCCTTCATTTCTTAATGTACACGAGAGGGAAAAAAATCATATTAAATGTAAAATCCCATGCATCTAAAAGTCGATGCACAGTTTTATATAACGTATTCTAACGAACGTGGGGAGAAAAATGAAGCAAAAATATTCATATTTTATAAAAATAGTATGGATTTTTAAAGTTAATTTTTTTAATTAAATTTTAGTGAAACAGGCTGTTCTACAAGATTTTATTTTATTTTTAGTACTATGTATTGTGCCACCGCATATTATTACAGTATTATTCAAAATTGAAGAGATGGTTTCAATGATAAATGCGTTTCCTTAAATACGGAGCATTCAAAACAAGCAAAAATTCTAAATTTTATGTAATTTTTTTTATCACTCGTATATCCGCAAACTCTTTTTGACATACCTCTATTTACGTATCACTCACCCGAAAGAAGAGTGACATCTCGACAAAAGTAAATTCCACAGGAGGGGGAGTAGCAGAATTATCAGGTATGTATATGAGATAATTGATGTGACTGATTATTTATTGCAGTAAAAAAGAATAAATTGAACAGAAGATTTTTTTAATATAAAAATAAAAAGTACTTTTAACATATTTGCATACTGGAGAGATAAAAAGGAGGGAAAGCGTAAATCTGGGAGGCTAGGGATAACTTAGATATTTTTATTAATAAAAAATGCTGCAGGAGTTTTTTTTTTTTTTTTTTTTTTTTAAATAAAAAATTTGAAAAATTTGAAAATATGCATGCTGGAGGTGGGAAAAGAGAAGGAGAAATTTTGGAAGCAGGAGGATAACTTATAGGATTGATTATTTATTTATTGTTATTGAAAACTAATAAATAATACAGAAGATGGATAAAAACATAAATTTTCATATATCTTAAACTTCTTTGTACGGTGGTGGGTTAAAGAGGGGAATGTAAAGAAAGTAGAAAGTTGCAGACAATCAGGATTAGTTATTTATTGTTATTAATAAAAAACAAAATGAGCAGGGTTTTTTTTTTTTTTTTAGTTCTAAAAATATGAAACTATATATGAGAAGTCTCGAAGGCAGGATGTAAATTTAGACGAAAAGGGGGGGGGGGCGTAATGTACAAAATTTATTATCAATCGAAAGAAACGAATAAGTCAGAATTTTTATGCTACGGAAAAAAAAATTTTTTTTTTTCGAAAGCTAGGAGGGCGAAGGGGAGACGTGTCAGATTAAAGACGTAACATAGTCAGACTAGACTATATTTTATTGAAAATAAACGTTGCCAGATAAAAAAGGACATATCAAGAAGATTGACGTGGATTTAAATGACAACTAATTGAGAACAACGAGATTTCTCACATCCAAACGGTGAAAAAGACTGATTTGTAATGGTGCTTGTACTCGTAATTGTTAAAATGACAGGAATATGTGAAATCAGTAGCTCGAAAATTGCAATGTGTTGGTAAGTTAGAAAAGTTTTAACGCGAAACGTTATAATATTATGTTAATTCACTGAGATAATTAGAGAAAATAGTAGTTGTAATATATTTACTTATGTTTTTGTTTATAAGGATTATCTTAATCTTCATGACACTACGAGAAACAATTAAAAGGAGGACATTCACAATTCCTGGACTTCTTGTATTAACATAGTTTAGCTGTATGAAGATAAGGTATATTAAATTTTGAATATTCGGAATGAAGATAATAATTTTAAAAAAAGCTAATTCTGGAACGTAAAATAACTGTGGCTAAAAATTCACTAAACATATATTTTATGGTGCAATTGTCCTGCATAACTACTAAGAATGTATTTGTTAAAAATACATAGCAATGCTCATTGGTGCACAAAAACAAGAACTTTAATAAGAACTTGTACAATTAAAAGTAAAATAAACATAAAATCAACGTTTCGAGTAATTAGAAATATTACCTCTCACATAGAAAGCATAAATCTCTGAACTTTTAGACATTTTACCGTCATATTTTCCTGAAGACGGCTGCAGAAGATGGCTCGAAACGTTGATTTTAAGTTTTATTTCACTTTTAATTGTACAAGTTCATTTTAAAATTCTTGTTTTTGTGAACCAATAAGAAAGGCTATGTATTTTTAGCAAATACAGTCTTAGTAATTAAAATTTTATTTTAAAATGGAAGAAAAATGAGTTATTTCATTATTTCAGCGATTTGCCATCAACTGAACTTCGAATATCTTCTATTAAAATATTATTCTAATATTCAATATGTTACATCATATGTATACAAACTGAACAAAGAAATTGAAAAATTAAATCATTACAAATCCTTAATTT
The DNA here is from genome assembly GCA_964019185.1 of Maratus speculifer. Lineage (NCBI taxonomy): Eukaryota > Metazoa > Arthropoda > Arachnida > Araneae > Salticidae > Maratus > Maratus speculifer. Next base: position 301,551,794 of record OZ025297.1, on the reverse strand, counting down.
TTAGTAGAACAAATTTAAACAAATGGACCCAGAACAAATTCCATCGAAAACTACCTTTTTATGTTCCGAATGTTAATAGCTAATAATTATAAAAAGTATGAAACAATATTTAAAACATCATTAAAAATACTTTGAAGATTAAATGAAATAATCCGACGTTTTATTTTTTGAATTATATTACAACTATTTGGCCGTCAAATAAAAGAAGAAAAGGCATTTTTTTAATAGATTATTAGAGCAAACTAACTACAATTGCTACTTTTCCCCCTCTTGATCTTTTTAAGTATTGTAATAGTAATTGAGATTCATTCAATCAAAAAAATTCATAATAAATAAAAGTTTCGTTTTTTTTTCCCCCCTCTCTCTCTCTCTCTCTCTCTCTCTCTTAAGACAATGGGTTGAATGTTTTATAAGTAACCACAACATATCATAAATAGAAATGATATTTTAATCGCGCGAACTGGTGTTAATTCAAGAAGATATCCGTATCAAATAAAAGTTTCTTTTTTTTTCCAAATACTATCCTCCAAAAATGATCGTAGCAACAAAAAAAAAAAAAACCTTTAACAAATCAAATTCAATTCAAACAAATTAATATATGTATTTTTTTAAATTATAATCATTGCGATTTTTTTTTTTCATTTATTATTATTTTTTTTACATGAATGGAAAGATATTTTTCATCGCGTTTTTATTTTTCTATTTTTATTTATTACAATTTTTTCTATTAAACTATCAGTATCTTTAATATGTTCTATTAAAGATAAATTAATATGCCTTGCACACACAAATATTAAAACAAGTTCAAAATATTTTAATTTAAACTCGAATTAAATTAAACATAAAAGTGAAAGTATCATATTCAACTAAAACTTTCTTTCTTGTTTTAAACACTCATACTAAAATGAGTGTAAAGAGCATCTAACTGATAACATTTAAGATGCAATTGCTAACGAGATTCAAAAGTTAAAAATGATGAAACTTCATTAAAAATGTTTCTGTGCAGATAAGATAAAAGCTTTTTATCCCTCTGTTATATTAGACTTATTTGGCCGGCAAATAAAATAGAAAATGTTTCATTCTACTGATCATTAAAGCAAATTAAGTGCAATTGCTATTTACTCCTAATCTGGTTCTTAATTACGTATTACTTCTTCTAATACCCATTACTTTTCATTCAATTAAAAAAAAAGTTCATTGTAAATAAAAGCTTTTTTTTTTTTTTTTTTTTAAATATATTGAAAATTTTTTTTACAGTAATCGCAACATAAGAATACGTACTGAAAAAAGAAAAAAAAATAATCGCACGAAATGATGTGGTATAATATCGGTAATATAAGCATAATTAAAAACATTTCTGTGCAGATAATTTTTTTTTATTCCGATATTATAATAGGAGTTATTTGGCCGGCAAATAAAATAAAAAGTTTCATTCAATTGATCATTAGAGCAAATTAAGTACAATTGACATTTACTCCAAACTGGTTCTTAAGTATAACTTCTTATAATACCTATTACATTCCATTCAGTTAAAAAAAAGTTCATAATAATTAAAAGCTTTATTTTTAACAATTAATAGATTGAAGGTTCTTTTCTTTAAGTAATCGCAACAAAAAAATTCCTACTGAAAAAAAAAGAGAAAAAAAAAACATTTTAATCGCACCAAACGATGTGGTTCCACGCATAATATTGGTATCAAATGAAATACTGTAGTGACAAATCGTCACAACATTGCTAAATTAAATATGTACATATAAAGAATGATTAAGCACAACTAAAGCGAAAATACATAAATATTCGTATATAAAAAAAAGAAAAAAAGAATCATTGATTAAAGTAAAGTTTTAAATTCATTCTATTCACTAATATTCATTTTAAGTTCGTTTCATTCATTCGAGTTGTAATAATAACTTTAGGTTTCAGGAAAAGATGAAAGCTATTTTTTTGTAATTAAAGCTATAAACTTTATGACTCTATAACGTTCGGTAAGAACGAACGGTTAACAAGGAACACCCAAGTGGGAATTCAATTGCTCACCATAAAACTTCAGACGTAACAATGGCAAGGTTGTAAAAAAAAACCAGACTGTCTACAATTTTGACATTACGCGCAGAAGCTAACAATAACAGAATTTACAGCCGAGAAACGCCCACAGGAGGGAGAATTGGATAGGAGTCCGATTATTTTATGCAACCCGTGGGAAGAAAAAAAAGGGTTTTTTTTTAGTGGCCGAAAGGGATGAACTCCCTACTGGTCAAGCCGGCCAATAAGAAGTGCGATGCAATGGCCCCCCAATCAAAGCGATAGCAGAAGACCAATGAAAAGAAAAAAAAAGGTTTTGGGGAGGAAACAAACAAACAACAAAAAAAAGAAATGGAGTTCTCTCCGAAAAAAGAATCTAAGATGAATACAGTTCTTGGTCCCAGCTATGTAGGTAAAAATAGAAAAGTTTTGTAAGCGAAAATCATCTCCGGAACGGGGAAGCCCATGATTTGACAAGCATCCAAGTTTCTTTGACATATGATCAAATTTGCGAAAAGAAAAAATGAATGTCTGAAAATTACTGGAACTTACAACATCAACATAATGAATTTCAGGCAACTCCAGATGGCAGTGCGTGACGATATGGCAGACTATTATTTTTTATGAACAGTTACGCTCAACATAGTGAATAATGTGCATCATTCTCATAGACTATTCTTTTTATGAATATTTGCTCAACTTAGTAAATTTCACGTGTCTCCAAAGGTGCGAGATGACAGTGCAGACTATATTTTTATACGAACAGTTACGCTCAACATAGCGAACAACGTGCAACTATTTTTATATGAACATTTGCTCAGCTTAGTAAATTTCCACGTGTCTCCAAAGGTGCGAGAAAATAGTGCAGACTATATTTTTGATGAACAGTTGTGTGCCTCCTAAGGAATTACATGATTTCCCAAAAGATGCGGTGCGAATGAAAGCCAACGGATCAGTTGCTATGGATTACTACAACGAATGGATGACAAGGCTTCATATAAAATGGTGAGCAATTTAATCTTCTTCTGTGGTGTTACCGCATTTCAGAATTACCTTTTAGCTCATTATATAAATATAAATAAAGAAAAATTTCTTTAATATTAAAATTAAATTTTTAATTTAAAATTTACATTAAAAAAAGAAAAAGAGAGAATTATAAGGAGAACATAGGCTATGCCTTTCGTTAGTTGTGCTGTGAGTCTTTTGTGTTTTTGTAAAAGTTTATAATAATATATGATAACAAAAAAAAAAAAAAAAAAGAAAGAAAGAAAGTAAACATGATCAAAATAATTGATAAATTAGAATAATATTATTTATAGTGCTTATACTTACAAATCGATAATTTAGGATGATACGATGTCCAGATGTTTCCCTATGAAAATTATATGCTTAAGCAATAATACTTTTATTGTGTTATGGTACATATAATTGTTGTTTGAAATAAATATTTGTGTATGTATATATGTATTCTTGTTTTCTTTCATGTTTTCTCTTCCTAAATTCTTTTAGGTAAGTTACTTGTTTCAAAATCTCAAATATTAAATTTAATTTTATTTTATGATAATCATTTTGATACTCTCCGTATCTCTTAAAATTCCTATTTTGCAAATTTAAACGTTTAAAAGGTTCGAGTCTGAGCTTTTGCGATTTTCATTTATTTAAATTATTGATAGATTTAAAAGTAAACATTTTTTTATAATATCCAATACAATCTTTCACAACGCGGATTGGGATATTATCTTAATATTATTTCTTTAGTACTAACCACTATCTTTCGCGTACCTTGTGATGTGGTGGAATTTTCATCACTACAAATACCAATCTTTTCAAATATTATTTTTAGAAAAATAAGCATAGTAACAAGAAATCTTAGTAAATCAAATTAATTTTTTTAAGGTCAATTCTTGTGGGGTTTTTTTAACAAATGTACAGAAAATATTTTTTTTCACCGTTTTGTTACGCAATAACTTTTTTTTTCCTATTACAATATCTGTCTAACTTTTAATATGTTCAAAGATTAATAAATATGAATTGAACGCACAAATAAAATATCAAAAACAAATTCAAAATATTAATTTAAACTCAAGTTAAATTAAACATAAAAGTGACTAAAACTTTATTGAACTAAAACTTTTTTTTTCATGCTTTAATCACTCATATTATGAGTATAAAGAGCGTATAACGGATAACATTTAAGATGCAATTGCTAATAAAATTCAAAACTCAAAATTATGAACCTGCATTAAAAACATTTCTGTCTAGATAAGATAATAAAAGCTTTTTATTCCCCTATTATATTAGAATTATTTGGCCGGCAAATAATAATAAAACATTTCATTCAACTGATCATTAGAGCAAATTAAGCGCAATTGCTATTTACTGCTAATCTGGTTCTTAATTACGTATTACTTCTTATAATACCCATTACATTTCATTCAATTAAAAAAAAGTTCATAAGAAATAAAAGCTTTAATTTATTTAACAATTAATAGATTGAACTTTTTTTTTCACAACATTCTTATGTATTCACAACATAAGAATACCTACTGAAAGAAAAAATAATTATAATCGCACGAAACGATGTGGTCTCACGTATAATATCGGTTTCGCACGAAATATCAATCTTTTCAAATATTACTTTTAGGAAACAAATCATGGCAGCAAACAAAATTAACAAAGGAAATTTCAATTCAAAAAATTTATTGTTTTAAAAAACTTCATAGTTCTTGTGATTTTTATTAAAAACAAATGTACGAAAAGATGAATTTTTTTTCACCGTTTTGTTAAGCAATAGCTATTTGTTTTTCTGTATAAATATCAGTGTAATTTTTATTACGTTTTATGAAAAATAAATAAAACTTTCGCAGACAAATTAAACATATAATGAGACTAATTTTAAGATGATGAAGCTTTGTTATAAGCTCTTCTATGAAGATAAATGTAAAAAAGTTTCCCGACCCCCCCCCACCCCCCGCCGGCCTCCCTCATTTCATTACAATTATTTGGCCACAAACGAAACAATAAATGTTCCTTTAATTGATCATTAGAGCAAATTAATAACTAATGCTATTAATTAGCACAATCTAGTTCTTAAGTACAACTTCTTTTAATAACAATTGCATTTCATTCAATTAAAAAACGATCATAAATAAAAGCTTTATTTTTTAAAATCAATTAATAGGTTGAATGTTTCATAAGTAATCGCAACATGAGATTATATTGCATAAAAATTCTGTTATTTTAATCTCAGGAATTGAAGTTGATTCAAAAGCATTCCGTATCAAATTAAATATTTTTTAATTTTTTCAAATGTTATCTTTAAAAAAAATCATAGCCACAAAAAACTTTAACAAGTAAAAATCGAAAGAACAATATACATATTTTTTTAAAGGTTATAATGCTTGTATTTTAAAAATAATAAAATGTACGGAAATATTTTCAACAATCTGTTACACAATGAACGTTAGGTATTCTTTTGCTATCAAAACATCAGTCTTACCTTTCATGTGCTCTATCAAAGATAATTCAATAAGCGTTCCACAGACAAATAAAATAGCAAAAACAAATTTGTCATGCTTTAATTTTAATTCAAAGTAAACTAAACATAAAAGTTAAAATTATAAATTCAATTAATTTTTTTTCATGTTTCAAATACTTATAATATGTGTGTGTAAAAAGCATCTAACAGATAACATTTAAGATTCAATTACTCTTAAGACTAATTTTAAAACAGATGAAATTTCATTAAAAACATTCCTGTGCAGATAAGATAATAAAAGCTTTTGATTCAACTATTATACAACAATTATCTAGCCGGCACAAACAAAATGGAAAAAACGTTCATTTAACTGATCATTAGAGCAAATTAATTTCAATTGCTATTTACTCTTAATCTGGTTCTTAATTAAGTTTTCTTATAATATCAATTACATTTCATCTAATTAAAAGAAGCTCATAAGTAAAAGCTTCAATATTTTTTAAAATAATTAAGAGGTTAAATATTATATTTTAAATAATTACAACATAAGAATACATACTTCAAAAAATATTCATCATAACACAAACAAGATGCAATTTCAAATATATCGGTATTAAATGAAACATCAATATTTTCAATTATTCTCAGAAAAATAAAAATAGCGACACAAACCTTACTAAATCAAATTTCAATTCAAAAGAATAGTATTTTTTTTTTTTTTTTTTTTTTTTTTTTTTTTTTTTTTTTTTTTTTTTTAAAGTTCATAATTCTTTCGTCTTAAAAAAAAGGAAGGAAATGTGAAATTTTTTTAAACACATTGTTAAACAGTGAATGTTAGATTAATATTTTAATGGAAAAAATACCTAACTTTTCTTATGTTTTATAAAAAATAAATTAATACAACTTCCTTGGACAAATTAAATACACAAAATAGAATTATCATACTTTAATTTAAACTCAAATTAAACATAAAAGTGAAAGCAATAAATTCAATTAAAACGTTTTCTTTCATGTTTCAAACACTCGTAACATACGAGAGTAAAGAGTATGTAACAGATAACTTTAAAATGCAATTACTAATGAAATTCTAATTAATAAAAGAATGATGAAAGTTTATTAAAAAGGTTTCTGTGCAAATAAGCTTTTTTCCTCTTATTTTATTACAATTACTTGGTCGGCAAACGAAAGTAAAACACTTAACTTATCATTAGAACAGATTAACTACAATTGCTATTTATTTTCTTAGTCTAGTTCTTAATTAAGTATTACTTCTTACAATATCAATTACATTTCATGAAAAAAATATATTAAATAATAATTTTAAAAAAACATTCATAGTAAATAAAAAAATTATTGCTTTAAAACAAGTAATCGGTTGAATGTTTTGTAAGTAATTTCAAAATAAGAATATATTAAATAAAAATTGTCTTATCTTAATAACATGAATATAAATCAGTATCAAATGAAATACTATATTATACAGGTTATTCATTTATTAATTTTTCCAGCCTCTATTTAATTCTCACTGTGTTAGTATCCGTGTGTTTATTGTTATGTAATTTTAATGTATTATGTACATAATTATTTAAAAATAAAATGCATAATATGCATAATTTATATTGTTGCTGGTAATATTCGAAAACTTGTCATAATATACCATGTACATATTTTCCTTTAATTCTCCAAATTATTAAATATATTCAGCCTTTTTTCATACACAGAATATGACAGTTTTTTTAGATAAAATGTTAGTCTAATATTTAATATAGTTAATCAAAAAAAGAAAAGCTAGAAAAATAATAATAATATGCGTGTAACTTAAACAAAAACCTAATCACAGGTATTTAATTCTAATCTTAAGTAAATTAAAGACAAGCAGAACAAATTCAATGAAAATTTTATTTCTTTTTACGTAGAGAATTTCAATAGCACATATAAACATAAGGAATAAGGAAAGAAAACCCTAACATTTAAGAAGAAATATTAATGAAATTCTTATTGATATCTGGAAATAAACCGTCATTAAAAATATTACTGTGCAAATAAGATAAAACGATAAAATATTTTCCTCTAATTATACAACAGACAACAAAAAGCAAAAACTTTTTCATTTATGTGATCTGTTGAAACAAGTTAACCATAATTATTTTTTAAATCAAATTCTATATCACTATTTCATATAATAGAAACTATAATATGATTTAAAAAAACAAAATTAAATTCAAACTAAGAAAAAAGCTTCACTATTTTGTTTTTACTTAATTTATTCGTTGAAAGTTTTTTTAAACTAATGATACCATAATGACATGCTACATAAAAATTGGAAATAAAACATGTGAGTAAAAAATATGAAAATAAAACATGTGTAAACTATTTATAAAATGCATCGCAATTCCAAAATAAACTTTCAACGTATATTTAAATATTTTTAAACACATAGTAATGCTCTATTAATGAATTGCTGATGAACCAATTTCGACAAATTATATAAATCGCCAAAATACTCCAGTAGTACTGAATTGTGCAAAGAAACACCCTTATGATTCCAGAAATAATAATCCTATTAATTAACAGCTTATTACGTTGAATTAAGAGTCTCATTTCCAATTAAAATATATATTTGAAGTGAAATTTGAATGAAATACAGGGTCATGAATAATCGAAAAGTGTAGAACACAGGATTACAAAAGTCTCGGCAACTGATTAGTTAATAAACTTCATTCTTTATGCGAAATTTTTGTGTATGTTTTTTATTGTTTTTACATTCACTCCTTAAATCGAAAATTATTATAGAACGAATCAAAACGAACACATCAGAACGAATATTTCGAGAGTCTGAAAAAATAGTTCCGGATAACCGAGATTATTTTTATTCAATAGGTTTCTTTCCATTATTACATACTAAGTACACACTAAATTTTAAGTCTCTATCTCAATTTTTTCAGGAGATAGGGTGTTTATAGACAGACATACGGGCAGGTAGGCAAACAGACGACATTTTTTTTCTTCTAAAAATATGTTTTTCTGAATCTCCAGTGTCTGAAATTTCTAAATTCCTCTAAAATTTTGTTCAATTTTCAAAACGATTGAAAGATTTACCCTATATTACGCATAATAGGGTAAGTAAAAAAGGAGGAAAATTTTCTCTAGTTTAATCTAGTGCAGTATATATATATATATATATATATATATATATATATATATATATATATATATATATATATATATATATATATATATATATATTAAATTTAACCCTCTACCAAATACAAGGGGAAATTTTTTTTTCATGGGTTTTTTCTAAGCCGAATAGATACCAGGAGACAAAGTTAAAAATCGTGTTCAGCACTCCAGAAAAAACACCAAGGGAGAAAAAATAAACTTCTCCAAAATTTTCCAGGATAATACTGGATTGACTGGACTATAACAAGATTCTCATTTAAGTTTCCAGATGAAATGCCATAAAAAATACCGCAAAGGAAATACTATTTAAATACATACTAAATGTATGATACACATGCATGTTATTAAAAAACTAATTACAAGTCTAACTTTAATCCAAAACAAATGTAAACTGAATAAATTCAATTACTTTTTCATGTTTTGAATGTTAATACCGCATGAAAATCTGAAGCTAACGTTTAAAATGGAATACTAATGAGAGTATTTTTAAAATGCACATGAAACATTAGAAAAATTATTGGGAAGATAAATAATGAACTGAGCTTTTATACATTTATATAAAAATTATATGGCGGACAAACAAAAGATAAATGTTTATTTAATTGATCATTTGAAGGAGTAAACCACAGTAACTATTTTTTCCTCTCTTTATCAGATCCCAATTAAATGCTACTATTTAAATTTTATTTAAAGTAAAAAGTTTCCTCTTTTTGAGGTGCTTTATCAATTTATTGTTTGAATATTTTAAAAATGAAATGCGTATAAGAATCGTATGTTTCTTCTGTAGGAACTAAAGTGAATTTAAGTACACATAAGTTTACAAAAATAAAACCCCCTTTTTTATGTTAATATTTTGAACTATTATCTATAGAAAATCAATCATAGCTACGAAAAATCTTTTTAAAATATAGTTAGCTCAAAAAAGTAATACTTTAAAAAGAAATTTCATTATTAATGTTTATTTTTTTATATATTTATTTGGTAATACAAAATTAGGAAACATTTCATAATACATGTGCTATGCGCACTTGTAGTTTTCCCAAATGATTCAAAAATTAATTATTTTGCTTCATTCAATGCTTACGCTGAATTTTGGGCATTTTCTCTAGTGTAATTAAGGATCGACTGTAAACAAATGAATTTTCGAGCTACATTTTTGTAATTCCGATTCAAAAATTAAATTTAAAAAATCGTTAAAATATGGCACTGTACGCCGAAAAGCTCGTTCTTTGTAAGCAATCTAAAGCAAGAAAAATGTCAAGTATCCTTTGCAATCAGAACACAATCTTTTCAAAATATTCACCATTCGAAACTTCTGTATAAGATTTTTACAGCTTACCCAATGAACAAACCGTTTACCGCATTATACCGATTTTTGTTTTTGAGAAATTTAATTTTGAAATCGGAGTCTTATTTGCTTGACTCCCTCTAATATATATACATGAAAAAATTTGTATGTGTACTTACATGCATAACTTTGTACCAATTTTGCAGAAAATAAAATTTTAAAATAGTTAGAAAAATAACTTTTATACACGCCATTTGAAATATGCTAAAATGTGCACTGCTACAATTGACAGTCCTAAACCTGGAAAAAATGTGAAGAGCAGTTACCTAAAAAACACTACAATAACCATTTCTTAAAGTTGTCTAATTATCAAGATTTTTCATTAACCGGATTGGTCTTGGTACCGATCAATGCGAATAATCTGCGCTCTTCTGTAATTAAGAAATTTTTAAGACATATACTTCACTCATTCTTTTATAATGATTTTTTTTTCTTTTTTTTTTTTGTAAATGATTATTTGTTATCCTATCTGAACTGCCATCATATTGGAATTATATTAAAGTACATTCTAAAAATTTACTCTCTTTCAAACCAAAAATGTTGTATTACTGTTAAGTTTACAGCTTTTAATGAACATGTTAAAAGTGTCTTCGAAGTTTAGTAACGCACTGCTTGCTTTATAATTTACACTCGCGTCTTAAACCAATCATGAGTGATAATTATAAATAGTGTAGCTCATAGAAATAAATTGTCTCATTTGGACCTATACTGCTCAACTCAATCAGTAAAATACAGATAGTTTCATTCCGGTCGAAATTCCGGCAACATTATCTCCAAAAACGAATTTCCGGCTAAATTGAGATTTTGATCTGAAAAACCTATCGAATTTTCGGACATCTCTAATCATAACAGTAATCGAACCTTTTATATCTTTCATCGAAAATAAATTAATAAAATTTGCTCTTACAAATTAAACAAAAACTTAATTACAAATTTATCATTCTGCTAAAGTAAATTAAATGTAATCTGAATAAAGTCAAAGCTTTTTCTTTATTTTTCTAAACATTAATTTTATATGAGCATAAGTAATTATAAACTGCAAACATTTAGGAAAAGATATTAATGGAATTCTAATCCCAATCAACAATTGAAACGGCATTAAAAAATAATAGCTGTGCAGATAAGATAAAATCATGCTATCTATTTTCTTTTAATTACTTATCAATTATTTGGCAGACAAACCAAAGAAAAAACTTCATTTAATTCATTATAAAAACGATTTAAGCATTTTTTTTTTAAATCTAATTCTTAATTAACTGCTATCTCATATGATAGCAATTGAAACTCGTTGGATTTTTTTTTTCTTTTTTAAGCTAAAAATAAGTTTAAGATCAAGTAAAACGATTTTTTCCCTTTAGAGGAACGTAATTCACTGGCGTACTTAATTACAACATAAACACATACTAAAATATTTTCTTCGCACAATCTGAATTAAATTCAAATAGATATCAATATTAAATGAAAGATGTATATGTAAGAGAAAGGCGAGCAACGTTGAATTCAGGGTATGGCCCGGAAGGAACACTCGCCCCCGGAGCAATGAAATGTCCCTCCCTCTGAAAATTCGAGATGTATTTTCAATGGTCAAAAATTTCAATTTCCGCCCGGAACTCTATAATGTCCCTACCGAAGAAAAGTACCTGAATTCAACACTGAAGGTAAGTAAATCGGGTTTCCCCTATTACTTTTCAAATAAAAAAATAATTTTGTGCTTAAAATTTTTTCTTTATTAAATCCGTTTTTAATAGCGGATTAAATGTACTCCCCTTTAACCTGATGTGACCTGTAATTTGAAACATGAAATAACCAAGAAAAAATGCCAAACAGCGTGGATGTTGGTTACTTTTCCGAAATGACACTTACAAATGGTGTAAACTTATTTTTCTAAAAGTGAATCACTTTACACTGTTATAAGGCCACTCAAATTCATCTCGTATACGTCGTTTCGGCTTTGCTGTATTTTCAAGGTAAGAGATACAGTATTTGATGTGGTTAATCTACCAAGTTTTCTCGCTTTTGCGGCTCCTGTTAGTTGCTCTCGTTTCAGTTGAGACTATATGCGCAGTTGGACAAGCTCTTTTGCAAAATCGGTAGCCAGTGGAGGGGCAATGTCGTACATTAGGAAGCAGAACGTTTCGGTCACGCCATTTCGGTCCCAAGACATTTCGGTCCCTTCTGCTGAAAACTGAAATTTTGTGAAATAAGACATAATTTTATAGGGAACATTGCAGAGTTTTTAAACTGAAGGCCATAAAATTTTAGTATAATGCGATTATAAGTGCCCAAAAACCGCACACATGTATAACTCTTATCCAAAATATTATAATTCACACAAATTTTTGTATGGTAATCCTAATGGTTCTTGGTAACCCTAATTTTAAAACAGTAATTTTATTATAAAAATTAAATTAATATTTTATTAAATATCTTTATTAATTAATAACATTATTAATTTACATAATGAATTTTTCTTTAAAATAAAATCAATACATAATCCCTTTTATATTCAGTACATCATTATATTTCCTAGTAGTTCTAAACTGAAATTGATCTTTTACGTGTTTAGTTATTGTATATTTAAAATTACAGAAATTTAAAACAATTAGTTTAGTTAAAATTAAAACTAAAATAAGAATTATATTTTTTTCTGGGAAAGTAGGAACGAAAAGGTAATGCAAATAAATAAATAAAATTTTAGTTTTGTCACTTAAAATTTGAAAATAAAATTATTTAAAATATTATAATATTACATTTTAATATATTTTATTAAATTATATTTTATATATAATATTTATATTATTATATTAATTTTATGTAAATAAAATAAAAAATAATAATCTTATTAGAATGAAATAGGCCCATTTTCAATAAAATTAACTCACAAAAATTTGCTTAATGGGATGAGAAGACTTAAAAAATGCAATTAATAAATACTATTATTATTAATATAAAAAAAAAACATTTTCGGAGGCACATTTTTAAAAATAAATTTTGTTCATAGCATGCCCAGTTACGAAATCACTATTGCTTTCGCAATGTTTATAATGGAAAGTAACTTATGGAAACAAATTTATAAGATGCAGCTTTGTATTACAAAAATAATAAGAAAAGTAAAAAAAATGTTCTTCAATAAATATATCTCATTTCTGAATTATCAAAGGAGAGGGTGTAGATGGGTGATTTGAGGAAATATATATAACTTATAACTGTCTAACTGAATTATTAAAGACATTTATTATTAAACTAATTGTAAGGAAAAAATTAAGCACTTTTTTTATTATTTAATTAATGCTAATTTAAATGTTCTAAAAAAATGTACGTAAACCGCCAAAAAAAAATATAGTAGTTTATATAAAATACTTTTTAGTTTATAGTAGTTTATATAAAATACTGATATTAATAATTAATAATAAAATTTAAAATATTTATTTTGATTAATAATAATACTACTAAAAACAAAAGACAATATCCTCTAAGCTTATATCACATTGTTCAATCAAACAAAATTTTCAGTTCGTTGCGATTTTATTATCACGAGTTATAAAAGTTTAAATTTATCGGACTCTTATATTCAATATTTTATAAAACTTGGGGGGAGGGAGGGGGGAGAATTAAAAAAATTAAAAAAATGCCCGAATAATGTTGAACTTATACCATTTGGCAGGCCCACAACAAGTAGACTCCGACTTATAAGGTATCGAGCAAAGAAATAACAAGGGACCGAAATAATTAAGGACCGAAATGACAAGGGACCAAAGTTGCTGGGGACCGAAATGGCCACGGATCGAATTGTCTCCAGACCGAAATGGCCAGGGACCGAAATGTCTCGAGACCGAAATGGCCAGGGACCGAAATGTCTCGGGACGAAATGTCGTGTAACCCGTACATTACCTGGCTGCCTAACAGTAAAGAATTATTCTTTCAATTCTTCCCAATATAAATCAGGTTCCAATGTAGGGGAGACTTGGGAGAGTTGATACCTAGGTCTAAAACCAGAGAAAAAATGCAATTTAGTCTCTGGAATTGGATATACTAACAAAGTGATTCCATTTTATCAATAGGTCTGCCAACACAATTTCATGCGGCCATTTTTATTTTTGTTGTAAGAAAGAAATTTCTGTTTTCTTAAAATCAAACTTCTTTTTGAGTAGATAGTTTGTGGTTCATATCTTTTGCTAAATATAAATAAAGTATTTAACTTTATTCACATAATATACTAACATTCCTTACTGCTTAAGTTCTGTTACTTTAATCCAATGCAGTTTCTTTACTTTTGATTTAACAATTCTTTTTCCCACAAATGCTCATTAGGGACACCTGATTCCCGTTGTATGGGGAGACTTGATCCTGGGAATCAAGGTCCCCAAAGTTAAGCTAAATGCAATATTTTGTTAACCTTCTAATCTCATTACTATATTTAGATAATGTCGATATTGGTTAGAATATGGTTACCTTGATTGTAGATGATTGACAAAGATAAAAAATTAATATGCACGTGGTAGATGAATGCACCTGACTTTGTAAAATTTTTACAGCACTTCATAAAGAGTAAGATATAATCAAGACAGTAAAGTGTCAATCATTAATGGATTATCATGATAAGTATATGAACATAGACATTTCGAATTATGCCAAAGAAAATGGAATAATTTTATTAACAGTACCACCGAACATTTCTCAATTATTTCAACTTCTGTAACATACAATATATCGATCATTTAAAAGTTATTTTAATGTGGCTACTCAAGACTGGATCATCCTGATTAAAGAACAACAATTAATCAAATTGCTGAATTGATTGGAGTTATTTATCTTAAAGTCATGGTGCCAACTAACACAATAAATTGTTTTAAAATCACTAACATTTAATCCCTTAAGCAAGAATATTTTTTCGTCACAGATCAATCTTGAATTCCAACAAGAAGTAATACAATAGCAGTTAACCAAACATAGTGACATCAGCAGAAATACAAGCTTTTCCCTAAAGTTTCATAACTTCAAATGAGAAAATATAAAGAAAGGAAAAAAAGATCTTCAAAAACTTTGACAAGTACAGCAACTGAAAGAAGAACCAATTGAAGAAGAAATACAAGATCGCCAACTGAAAATAAAACAGGAATAAAGGATAACTCATTTCACCTCAAGAAAGAGAAGTAAAAACACTAAAAATGAAAAAGCGGATCTTACAGAAAGTGAAAACTGTTATACAGCCCCTGTCCATTATCCATTTCAGTCAGATTCACTTGATGAACATTTTGTAGAAATCATTGAAAATTCACAAAATTTGTAGATTGACGAAAATGACTTTGTCTTTGAGCGATTTCTAGAAATGAAAAGTCTTTTCGTAGAAAAAATTGGAAACATTAACTATTGTTATACAGTACCAATTCCTTCCATTTTTAAATATAAATATTATATTAACATATGCACATATTTTCCTGCAGCTCCGCCCTTCCTCCCTGATCTAACATCTACCCACCCACTCATCCTATTTAATATTTTTTGACATTTTAATAATTTTATATTTATGTTATTTTTATGTATTTTTTGAATGCACAAAATATTAAAAGTAACTGACAATAAACATCCTACAACATTTTATATGCGATAAAAGTATTGATTGTATATTAAAGAATAAATGAATTTCTTAAAAAAAACCGTGATTTGTCGCATCAAATATTAATTGTTTAATGTTTTTGTTAATAAGATGAGGGGAACAAACATTTGATTCTGAACAAGTGATTGAGGTGTATATTGCGATAAACAGAAACATGAAGCCAAGATTTAAAATGAATAAAGGTATTAACTTTAAAATCTTTACGCCTGTCATATAGATCAGTAATTGTTTTGTTTTCCACTAATTTAATTTTTTAATTTAAAAAGTTAATGATATTGCTGGATAAAAGGTTTTCCATAAGTTCCAGATTAATAAGATAATCTATAGGAAATGAAGTACTAACAGTGTTAGCAGTGTCAATTAAAATGATGTCATCAATATAGCGAAACATCAAAAAATTTTGTTACAATAAGTGCGTTCATATTGATATAGGTATAAATAAGACAGAATACTGGACGTAAAGCCGCCTTGAGGAATTCCGACTTTTTGTACATATATAGTATTGTCTAGTAAAATAAAATCATTGTGAATAATGAAATTAGTTAATTTGCGAAAATATGCTGTATCCATATAATTAGGAAGAGTTAATTGATTTTTAAATTGTTTGGATAAAATTGAAATCATAAATATAAACATAAATAAATGAGGATAATAAATAAGTGGATAAATAGAAAAACAGGATGAACAATAATATGGAAGCCTGAAATCTATGAGTGGTATATAGATTCGTCGGAGGTGTTATACATGCTACTTCATAGGAAATATATGTTATTTTGTCGAATTTTGTCAGCAATATCATTAAAAAGACAAAATTAAGCACATTATAAGCTATCGGAAGCCAAAATCTAAAGGATTGTAGAAATAAAATATGCTTTTAAAAAAAAATACTAACCGACTTCAAAAATAGCGCTAAAAAGAAAATTGCTCAAAGTAGATATCCTATACAAACGGTGGAGTGATTATGCGGCTATAGCTGTAGATTTCTAACAGTGTAAATTTTCTTATTGATCAATCTGTTTTCGCTAACTTCGCTAAATCTGCGTAGATCCCGACTTTTGTCCAGATTTCGCAGTTTGAAGAAAAAAGATCTCGTATCTTGTAAGAGTGCCTGAAAAATGAACGCTTTTAATTGGACGATTGCTTCAAAAAGAAGTTTTTTTTTTTTTTTAAGTCTAATCATCAGAATTTAATAAAATTAAAATGGGGCCACATGGGTATCTTTTAATTTCAAACAAAAAAAAGATTTATCAAAATCGGTTCATATTTAAAGAAGTTATGAATTAACAAGAAATAAATCCAGGTCGAATTCATAATCTCCTCATTTGAAGTTTGTGAAAAAGCAATCAATGATCAAATAAAATGAAATAAAAAATACGAAATCCAATACTTTGAACTCACCAGAAAAAACAGTGTCATCCAATTGAAAATGAAGATTATATAACTATCAGTTTTACAAGTAAAATATTTCAACTTTTTATTATTATTACTTTGTGAAAATATTTATTTAATGGCTAGTTCAGCGAAGTTTTTTTTTTTTTTTTTTTTTTTTTTTTTTGGGAGGGGGGTATTAATATAGCACATGAACATAAAACCTAAAAGAACTGTATTGTCTGTTCACAAACTAAATACAAGGTGATTTAATATTTTAAATAAAAAATAATCAATTTCATCGTAGTTTATTGAAATATCTTCAGAAAAAGAATCAAGACTACAAAAATTTCTTTAAAAGCGGAATTTATTGCGAGAGAGTAGTAATTAAACAGTTGTTCTATGTTTATCGATTTATTTTTCTCTTAATAATATAATGTTGGAAAGCATGTCTTAATTCCTGTGCCCTTTCTTTTTCTTACAAATGTATAGAAAGATTAATTATTTGATCGTGTTTTATATTTGGTCACACGCTAAACATCGGGTATTTTTTCCATTAAAATATTTAATATGCTCTATGAAATAAGTATCAATAAGAGAGACTTACAAATTAAACAAAAACTTAATTACAAACCTTTCCTATTTACTCAAATTACATTAAACAAACTAGACGTATTCAAAACTATTTTTTTTAGTGTAATTTTAATAGTACACGAACAAAAGTAGTATAAAAACATAACATTTAAATGGAAATACTAACGAGATTACAATTCATGAAACACGAATAAAAATATTACAATGCAGATTCCAAGCATATTTCTTTAAATACATAAATTATTCGACGGAGGAAGAACAAAAGAAAAAAAACGTTCATTTAATTGATCATTAGAGTAAGTTAACTACAATAAATGCAATTTTCTTTATCCGATTCTTTATTATGTATTACTTCTTAGAATCACACAAACTCATTTTACTGAAAAGCATCAGTTCATACTAAGTAAGTAAAAAACATCTTGTTTTTAAGTAACTTTATCAATTGACTGGTTGAATTAGTATTTTTTTTATTTTAATTAACTGATAAGAATGTCTAAAAAATATGTTTTTTCGCACAAACCGAAGCTAATCCCAGTAGAAACTATTATAAAATGAAACATAAAAGAAATAGTAATGTGTTAATCATGGGTTATGAAATATTTACCAACACTTCCATAAAACTTTAATAATGCTTCGCCGTTAAGTTAAATAAGATACCGGAGTCATCGCTTTAAGTATAATATTTGAAAAACAGGATTTAGGTATTACCATCAGTAAATTCTAAAAACTGCTTCAATTCTTTTATGAGACCTTGTTTTGATCTATAAATTTATATTCTACGTAGGATGGAAAAATTTAGTAACAAAACACATAAAAAGGGTGAAAACTCACCATCAACAATTGTATTAATAGGTGTAAGAATTTCTTTAGTTGTTTTTCACAGCCCCTTACCTACAGATTTTTATATACGACATGTATTAAAGTAAAGTTTAATTAAGGAAAAAAAACATGCTTAAAATTATTGAAATCACGCATTTAGAAAATAATCCTCCATAAACGGTCATTTACTCAGTTCTTTGTACGGCCCTTTGCACAATTTTATTAATATTCCATGAATATCACTTGGTATACTGCATATAATTCAGTTTAAAATTGCATAAACCAATTAAAAACAAGTTTTACGAAAATTCAAGTTCATATTAAGTATAATTTACGAATTCTTTTATGTAACTATGTATGACGTATAGAATTTATGCATATCCCGCAATACTGAATTTAGTTAAATTTAACAAGTCTGAAATTGCACATCAAGCATAGTAAATGTGGTGCGTTCGTATTTTAAGGAAGTTTCAAAGATATTAAGATCTTTGTGTAATAGTTTAGTTTACAGTACTTCGGACACAGAACAGTAGCCGGAATCTTCTGTAACACCTTGTAAATTCCATCTGCTTTCTATTACACGAGAAATAACATGTAGTAAACCTTAACAACATATATCCATTTCGCAAAAACTGAAATAGTTTAATTAAAAAGGCGCCCCAAACAATGTTTCGTCCTATATCATTATGCAATGGCATACTTTTGTGTGGCCCTGTAAATTAATAACAAATATTCTTTGCAACACAGATTGTACAAAACGTATATTTTAGTGTATACTTCATAGATGCATATCAATTTTGTGTTCGAAAGAGTAACATTATTAAAATGTACTTAAAACTATTTTTCCCATTGGCCATAATGTAACTAACACTTTTGATTGGCCCTGTAACCAAATAATGCATCAGATTTTTTAAATTTTTGAAATGATTCGGAAAAATTATACAATAATTATATATTTCGAATTTCAAACGATTCGGTTGGGTAGTTTTGATATAGCTTCACATATCGAAAAGGGCGAGAGGGGTCCCAAAATTACCACAAGGTTGATAACATACTTGCAAAGCCCTAAAGGTAAGATTTTAACAATTTAAACAAAATTAAGTACCGTAATTTCGGGTGTATAAGCCGCGGATCAAACAATTCTTTTTCGACCCAGAATTCTTTAAGAAACAAATGTTACTACTTAGATCGACGTAAATATTTGTCTTCAATCACTAAATAAGATTTCTGGGTCCAAAAAGAATTATTTGATCCGCAGCTTATCACCCGAAATTACGGTACATATTTCAGGCATTTGAGAACTAAAAAGTAGCCATCTTTTAAGAATACACAGAAAAAATAAAAACGTTAATTTCTTATTTTTAATATACGAAAACCTCCTACGACCATATAGCTCTAACATCAGCGAGGGCAATTGGGAAGCTGACTGACTTATGACTTTAAGCATTGAATGCGACATTTTTACAGCAAGATGCCTGTCATGGGAAGTCATGTTTCATTTTGTAACACAATCTAATAATAAAAAAAAAGCGTTGAAGTGGGTTATAAACAATTCAGTTTTCGCGCCATTTACCAGAAAGTTAGCGGGAAGTGTCGCCCTTTATTCTTCCAAGTAATTCACGCCTACATATTGTCCGCTTAGATAATATTAAGTAACTCTAGCACCCATTATCCAAGACTTGGACGAAAACAAGTCGAATTTATGACTTAAAATTTATCGCAATCCACATCGTGTAGCCAAGCTACACTCAACAGTCGAATCATTCAGAATGTCACAGGATATTCTTTCAGAATGCTACACTAACCGTAAACTTTGGGCTTGTGTTTCACCGCACAAGGGTAGTCAAGCGCAGACGATGAAATTTCAGGCGGGAAACCTGATATAACATTAAAATACCGAATCTGTTTATTTAAATGAAAGCTCTCTCCCCAATACTACGGTGGATAAGTTACAGAGATAGATATTTCAGTTGCTCATTCGACATATGATATCAAGATAACATCGCGATAGATTATTTTTTGCAGATACTAATAGTGATTTGTTTCGAGTTCGTTTTAGTACAGAGTTGAAAATGAAAAAACGATGTTAGTGTTATTGACCCTGCCACAATTATTTATCCCTTTAACCAGTTGGATTTCGGCGTCACTAATGCAAATTTTATTCGGTCGTTACTACCTTTTTAAAAGAAGATTCCTTCAAGTACACAATTTCAAAAATTATCTGATTAAATAAGGATATTTTTTTCTTTATTACTGGTGTGAAAAAAAAATTCCAAGGGAAGGTGGCGTCGCCGCAACGGCGAAAACGGGGTGCAAAAATTTAAATACCATGGAGGAAAAAGATATACGTGCAATATACCCTAAAATCGGCTTGTAAACTGATGTGCGCTATCGCTCAAATTTAAATGTCCCACCCTTGAAGATGTACAATGTACCGAGACTCATCACATAACGACGTACCTCAGCGGAAATGCATTCAAAATCCTTTGAATAATTTTATGTCCCTTTTCATGATTGTGATTCAAATTTTACAACAGCTTTAATCACAACAGACTTTCTGCAGGCGAAAACTCTCTCAAGATAATGCTAAAACCTATGAGATGGTTATTTTCTAATATGTCATTAGCATTTCGACATTATCATTTTTTTTTCTTTTTTCTTTGGATAGCTGAGATCAATTTCTACATCGTTCTTTTTTTCATTTTTTTCAATTTTGATTTTAATTATTTTTTAGAATAGCACTTTCATTTTCGGAGACGGTTTTGAAAGTGAAAGTAACTTTATAAAAATATCTTCAAACAAAATCGAAAAAGTAAAAAAGGAGCGATGTAGAGATGGACCTCAGCTATCTAATAAAATAAAATTAATGTCGAAACGCAAACAACATATTAGAATAACACTCCCCATAGGTTTAGCATAAGCTCGCGAGTGTCTTTGCCGGCAGGGATAGGAGTCTTAATCCTTGGATACACGGACACAGGTTACTGTCGCAGAGAGCATGACCAAAGAATCCTTTGGCATGACTTTCAATGATGTTTGGGGCGGAGGAAGAGTGACGCACACTGGAAAGTGCTCTTCCTTGGCTGGTAGCATGTATTATGGTGACATTATGTTAGTCCCGTCTGACGCGATTCACATTTGGAGTCTTCAGTGGTTCAACTGGCAAGGTGACTTGCCGCAAGGCTTATTCGGTTTTACCATAAAAGTTCTTTGTTCGAGCTTTTTCCGCTAAGCAAAGTATTTTCTGTAAGTTCTTTTCGACCAAACTATAAAATTTGCTACAGTTATTTATGTACTTTTACAGGAAAACCTTTATATCATTTGTCTAAATTAATTAGAGAAAAGAAACTTACCTAACCTATATCTCAGAAGTAAGAGAATAACAGTACCCACCTAGAGAAAAGAAAAAATGAAGAGAGTTAATTGATTAATTAACGAGGAAGAAAAATTATATCATGCATAGATTACCAACCACTTTCCAATTCTAAAAGAATACTAAGAAATTTTATTATTTCATAAAGTAAAATTTACTTTATAAACATTATTTCTTGCTTTTGAAAAATAAATAAAAAATAAATTATTACATTTTCTAAATGTAAATATCCCCCCCCCCACACACACACACACACAGAGAAAAAAAATTAGATCACTAACAATGCAAATACAATACGTCGCGTTACTACGTCTGGTAGTTTGTTTTTTTAAATGATCATTTAAATATGATACCTACATTATACCAAAGACATTCCAAAGCAAATACGTAATATTAATAGCAAAGGAATACTGTGAATTACAGCATTAGTCAAAAAGAAAACGTTTAATAGCAAATTAGAGATATGAAATAGAAACGTTATTTATTTTACAGTTATCTGTTGTTAATATATATTTTACTTTTTTGTTCTTGTTTTTTTTCTCTGGAATAAAATTATGTAAAAATAAAATGTAATCCTTTCAAATTTCGATTTTTTTCCAAATTATTAGAAAGATTCCATTTAAAAATTCAAAATACGATAACAACCAGAAAAGTACTTTAAAAATGTTCCTTTATGTAACTTCAATTGTTTTCTAACATTTGGATTTTTTTGTCAATTTTTTCCGTTAGTTATTGTCACAATTTTTTAATCTACCCAACTTTTCTTACTATTTGTTGAATGGAACATAAAAAACTGATTGTCTATAACATATTTAATCTAAACTGGCACTACACAAAAATTAACATGTCCCCAAATTAGGATCACAAATTAAATTATGCATGTAATAACTCCCCCACCCCGTTTTTTTTTTCTTTTTTTATTCTAAATCGGACATTACTATCTTTTTCATTCAATACTCCAATACTCTCAAGTGTGCATTTTTCATTCAATATCAAATAGATCTTTTTTTTTTTCATCCAAACCTTAAACAACTCAACTTACTCGAAACACAATGAATCGGGAAGGTGACGCACTCCTTGTTATAAATAAACAGACAAACAAAAAAAAGATGCTTTTCTGCTCTGAATATTTTGTCGATTAGAAAGCGCTAGAACAAATTACTCTACACATTCGATATATTGGAATCTTTTCACAGAAAATATCAGTTTTATTATTAGGACAGAGTTCATTTCCTTTCGAACACATACGACAAAAAAATGTTAAATCACGACAAATACACATAAAACAGAAAAAATAAAAATATAAATAAATGTGCCATATCAGATAATTTTATTCATGCGTATAAATAGGTAAAATTTAAAGTAATTCTATCTTTAAAATTACCTTCAGGAAAAAATATCCTAACTTATATCTAGTGTCTCCCCACCTCCTAACCCCACTTCTCAAAAAATAAATAAATAAAAATAAACAAAACGCAGTTTTATGTTATTATCGGATAAAGATACGCAGATAACGTAATTTGCGAAAACTTTTAAAAACAGAAATAAAAAAAATTCTTGAAATATTTTCCAACATATTCAGAATATTGTAACACAACTTCGCAGTTTAAAAAGGGTGAAAAATGATATTTTAGTAAAATTATCTGGAAAACACAAAGCACATAAAAAAATATAGCAATTACCATCAATACTGAGAAAATATCCTACTTTGGGTAGCTCTGCATATATCCTAGAGATTTGCATATATACTTCGCAATAACTTAAAATTTAATTCAGTTTGGAAATGCTTAGCATAGCTGAAATTTTCCCTTCAGTAATTTCCACCGATAAACGGAAATAATCGATATCTTTTTTGCAGCCCTATATATGATCGACAGAAATTAAACGTGCTAGAAAATAAATTCTACTTTTTCAGAATTAATGTCACCCCCGATAAATATACAGGGTGTTTATAAAGTCCCGGGCCCATTTTGATGTTTAATAACTCATAAAATAATAGATTAAAATTAATAACATAAATGGTTAGATAGACTCAAAAAGTTTCATGACCCTTGTCAATGAACTTCCACGTGACTAAATTATAAAATGCTAGAATAATAAATGTTAGCCTCTGTGGATGCCGACATGCTTGCCGCTACTTGGCGTGAAATTTACTATCGACTTGATATTCTCTATTCGACGAAGGGGGCACACGTGGAAGTTCATTGACAAGGGTCATGAAACTTTGTTTTATGAGTTATTAAACATCGAAATTGGTCCGGGACTTTATAAAACACCCTGTATATGTATATACAAATTTCACAAAATATATTTCAGTTATAATACTAACACACGCTTCTATTTTAGATAAAATAACGTCATTCGCATCCGCTAAAGACTTCCATATTTACAATCCAGTCTTTAAACGACACCTATAGAAGAGTATGTTTGGAATGTCACTATCGCTGGAAAATACACAAATCCTGCAAAAACCGATGTCGTCATACAAGACACTCGACACAAAAAATCAGCTATCTAAAGATTCATGCTGCTTCATATGTTTGAAAGATTAATATTAGATATTTGAAATTAAATACAGTTTATATTTAAAACTCCGTGTTTTATTAGAAATCATTCATTTATATTTTTTTCTAAATAGCACTGATTTTAATTAATTACATTTTTACAGTTGTCATGAGAAAATGGCAACACAAATATATAATTACAATTTTCCAACTATTTTTCCTTTAATTTCTACATAAGTAAAGTTTGCCAAAATTGAAGAAATGGCACTAAACCGTACAAAAAAATAAAAATAAAATAAAATAATAATAATAATAATAATAATAACGCAAAAATAAATTAATATGCAATTTTCAAATAAATTGTATTTAAAATAATTTTTCTTTATACGACGAAAAAGTTGACAATGTGCAATGCTTGTAAATTAAAAAAAAAATTACAATAGAGATTATTAGTTTTTAACAATACATCTGGCTTTATTTTTCGGCTAGCTTCTGCAACAGAACTTTATTTTTTAGAGAAGACACTTTAATTACTAAGTGAAAAAAAATAGCATACCGGGCCTAAAAAGTAACAGGCAAAAAATTATTTAAATTTCAAAATTAGTTCCTCAATTAAATCGCCCTTTCAGTAATTGTTGTTCATAGACAATTCTGTAATCGAATTTTTATGTGTGCCCCTGTAAATAAACAACTTACATTCCATGCACACCGCGTAGTCAGTAATTAACATCTTGTACTGCACCTCAGTGACATATACCCATTTTAATCTCTTTGAAATAATGAAGCATCATTAAAAACACTGCAAACGATTTTCCTCTATAGACTAATATGGCGGAATTCTTTTGATTATCCCTGTAAATGAATTATAATTGCTACACATTTCATTTTAAATATCTAACATACCGTGGTACATATTAATAACATTATAAATCATATAGAAATCAGAGTATGTTTAAGCGAGTTAGAATATATACAAATGGTAGACAAATAATTAAACCGATTTTATAAACACTTTTCAATCATGTAAGAAAGTGTTAAAAGAAAAAGGTAGAAACTGAGATTATGTTAATGAAATAGCCCCGAGTTATTTTCCAAAATGCTATACTTTTAACGTTTTTTACAATTTCTAGATTCTTTCAAATTATATTTAGAAACTTTTTTCAAAGGAAACAGAAAAAGATTCATTCTTCTTCATTCTTCAAAAGAATTCATCGAGTTATAGAATTTTATACAGTGTTGCTAGATTGCCGAAAGCTAATTTTCCCAAAATTACTGAAAATTTCCCCAAATCAGGGCTTTTTTCAGAAAAAGTCCCCAACGCAATTTCTACTCAAAAAGGCAAGTTCTCAATTTTCAAATTTCCGTTATAAAAATTTTTAAATAAATTTAAAAACTCATATTTTTTCCCAAATCAAACATTTTTTTTAAAATCCCTATTTACAAAAAAATAAAAATAAAATAAAAGTTTAAACTCAACAGACTTTTGCATGTATATTCACAGCTTATCGACGAGAATAAGGGACACATTTTAGAACGACAAGCTCCTTTGTACTTGTTATTTAAATTGTTGCCAGTCGATGATGCTGGCCTATCATTACATTAGATCCATTTATACTTTTTATACCAATAACTTTTACAAGGTTTAGACCGTTTTTATAAGTTGGGGTTTGAATGAATCAGAGATGAAGTTTGCAATAGCTGTTTCTATCTGATTTAAGCTATAAAATATTTTCGATTTTTGTCACCCCTACTGAAAGACCTATCTAATGCAAAGCATCTTCGTTGTATCAGTTACTGTCATTTCGTCAATAATAAAACTAATATAGCTGCTCTTAACATCTTTAATTAAATCTTTTAAAAAACACCAAATGAGCGTTTTGCACACGTCTTGAAGATTTAGTAATGTAAAAGGTCAAAGTCGTTTACGACCGCAGAGTTTTCATTAAAGTTTCTTATAAAAAGAACTAGGAGGGCTGCTGCATTTATTGAGCAATTATCAATTATAAACGTAGCAATGTGATTGTAGTATGCAATTGTAGGTCTTGCAATTGCAAATAACTATTGGCATTCCTTGAAACACAAATTATCCATCATTAAACAACAACAAAAGTTATACAATTGATTTTATTTTTATTGTATAAATCTAAACGAAATGAATTTATGTGTTTGTATGTCTGTCCGCAGTGACAGGATAATCTGCCTCACTTATCTTAAAATTCAGGTGGGGATTAGTCCAAGGCTGTCGAAAATGTGTGTAAATTAAAATAAAATATAGATGTCGCTCCAAGTTTTGACACTTCCCATTTCTGAAGTGAAGTGAAATCACTTAGATATAATTTTTTTGTGTGTGAACCACCGTATGTTGAAAATGTGAGCTTAAAAATGAAGCTTAAAAATATTATGTTCTATCCTTAAAATGTAGGAGAGATCCTAAAAATATCCTGAAATATGTTGTCAAAAAGAAGAATAAAAAGTGTTCATCATTTGATTGCAGCTTACTTAAAATAAAATAGCATCAGAATATTTAACGTATCGGGCATGTCGCTAATCCAGAAGGAATTGCGAAAGGCAGATCGTGATGAATCTGTAGTACAAGTAAACGGTGAGCACGAGAATAATTATTTACATCTATTATTTCTGTATATTATTTTTGTTTTCGAAATCAAAATCGAGACAGATCCGATATTGGCAAATGCCGAAGTAAAAGGTGAAATTCTGAAAACAATTCCCCAAGTTTTCCCCAAAAATGTTCATAGTCCCCAAACAGGTCCCCAAGAATTACTTGTCCCCAAAGTTGTTACTTGTCCCTGGTGTTTCAAAAATCCCCAATCTGACAACACCGATTTTATATTTATTACACTTCGAAGTTTTCCAGAACTAAAAAATCGTCTGCCAGTTTTAATGCTGAAAATCTCAATTTTCACCAGTTTAAAGCATGGAAGAATGAGATAGGTGGAGGTGAAGTATTATCTCTGGGGGTGATGCTAAAAATGTAACCCTACATTAAGTCACATTAAGTACCAACAAAACCACGTGCTTTGATTCGCCTATCTATTGAAACCGGTTTAAACCGGTATTTGATTGCTCTTGTTTCTTATCGTCGAATTTTTTATTAGACAGAGAATTAAAATTTCGTAAAAGATGACAATTTGTGCGATTATTGGCTGTAATACGCGATTAATAAATGTAGCAGGAAGTAATTTATCGCTTCACAGGTAAAAATTTCTTTGATTATTTAATTATACAGTGTCTCACAAAAGTGATGGGACGCTTGTGCTTTATAAAAAGAAACTGCAATAAAATTTGTAAAAATTTTTTGGGTGTGTTTCATATTTAAAGTTAGTAACAATTATTACATAACATACATTTTGTCAAAATATTAAAATATTAATTTAGTAAAAATACAATTATTCAGAACGGAGCAAAAAATGGCTCACATAAGTGATGAGACACTTACTTTTCCATCAAATATTTATCCAAAAATTTTACTTTTTAAAAGGTTTTAATATTTTGTTGGATTTCCTTTTACTTTTAAAACATGATTTAATCTTTTTGGGATGGATTCGACTAATTTTTTTGTGATTTCTGGAGTGATTTCACCCCATTCTTCTTGAAGCACCGATTTTAGTTGTTGTTTTGAAGAAATGGTGTGTTTGCGAATTCTTGATTCCAATTCTTGCCAAATATTCTCTATGGGATTTAAGTCTGGAGATTGTGGTGGTGTTTTTATTATTTCAGGACAGTTATATAGCAGCCAGAGTCTAACGTTCAGAGCAGTGTGCTTGGGGTCATTGTCCTGGTAAAATTTAAAATCGTTATGAAGGTTCAATTTTCGTGCTGAAGATTTCAAATTTTGCTTTAAAATATCAATATACTTGTACTGATCCATTCTACTGTCAATAAAAACAAGATTACCAACTCCAGCGGACGACATACACCCCCATACCATAACTCCTCTTCCACCATGTTTTACTGTTGGTACCAAGTTCTGTTTGCGAAATTCTTCCCTTGGGTTTTCTCCACACCAAGATTCTACCGTCAGAACCAAATATATTAAATTTACTCTCATCAGCAAATATAACTTTATTCCAGTAATCAGAATTCTTATTTATGTTGGATTTTGCGAAAGCTAGTCTGAGTTTTCTATTCTTTTCACTTACGAAGAATTTTTTCCTGGCTACTCTACCGTGATATCCAGCAGATCGAATTACCCTTCTAATAGTCTCAGGATTAACAATTATTCCATATAATGCTTGTAAATCAGCAGCAACTTTTGAAGCACTATTTCTTGGATTTTTTTTAATATTTCGAACGATAATTCGCTTTATTCTATTGTATAGCTTTGATGGTCGGCCAGGTCTTCTTTTATCCTGAATCATATGATTCTTTTTATATCGTTTAATGATATTGAAAACTTTTGAACGACTCAAGTTAAACGCTTCAGCAGTTTTTCCAATAGATTTTCCACGTTCAATATGCAAATTAATAACTAATTTTCGAATTTCAAGCGAAGTTTCTTTTCGTTTAGCATTCATGGCTACACAGAGCTAAAAAAAACACAAACATTCCAAAACAAACTGGAGAGAAATACTGCAGACGATTTTATAAATTATTGCCAATTGCTTTTAAGTAAAAATAAAACCCCAAAAAATATTTTTATTGCTTATTTCAGACGATTTTTGTTGCATATATAATGGTGTCCCATCACTTGTGTGAGCTATTTTTTGCTCCGTTCTAAACATTTGTATTTTTATTAAATTAATATTTTAATATTTTGACAAAATGTATGTTATGTAAAAATCTTTACTAAATTTAAGTATGAAACACACCCACAAAAAATATGTACATGTTTTTTTTTTTAATTTATTTGATTAATTTCCTTTTGTAAAGCACAAGTGTCCCATCACTTATGTGAGACACTGTATGTGTTTTAAATATCAATATAGAAAATTCTTTTAACATTTTGCTTGAAAAGATAACATTCTTTTGCTAATATCTTAAAATAGTTTGCAGTCAGAAATCTAAATTTTGAACAATATTTCTTTTTTAAATTTTCATACATGATTAAATGCAATTATTAATATGTTGCTAAAAAGAAATAAAGATTTTTAAGTAAATTAGCAGCGATTGATGCAGGCAAAATGGAGATCTATTTAAAAATTTCATTCCATAAAAGAGAATCTTTATTAATTATTTTGAAATATTTGAATTATTTTTGCGTATTGTTATTTGCAAACAAAATGAGTCCATCAGATTTGAAAACTTTAGCTGCAAGACAGAAATTATTATCAACTAGCAAAAGCCATGCTTTGTTTGGATTCGCGAAGCATTATTTTATAAAACAGATATTTGAAAGTAACAATTTTTTTTTTTAATTATTTTTGCATCTTTATTAACACAAAAACGTTATTTTACATTTTGGCGCATTTTAATTTTTTATTTATGATGTAAAACTGGCATAATAAGATATTTTCGAAGCAAACTTTTACAATTTTTTTTTTTTAATTTTTCAACTAAAAGCTCTTTTAAAGATGTTTTTACAATTTCAAGTAGCCACTGGTGTTTTTTAATTGTTTGAAATATGCATGTTTCCAGTCTTTGTAATCAACATCCGATAATCTTTTATAGCTATTTTAGAATAATATATTTGAAGAAAGCTTGAAGAAAGTTACTTCTTCAAAATCCTATTTTCTGGAAAAAAACATTTGAAATCTGCTTTCGTTGATATTATGAATTTTTAACTGTAAAACATTTTATTTTAATTTCTTCGTTTTTATACATGTTAGCGTATGAGAATTGCTGTAATTCTCTCCGCGTGGGAGAACTTTTTACTTTCAGCGAATGGCAACTCAATTAATGGAATTACCCATGGAGGAAGAATATACTGGAGGTGAACTATAATGATTTGGGTGATGCCAAAAATGTAACCCTACATTAAGTCACATTAAGTCCAAACAAAACCACGTGCTTTGATTCGCCTTATGAATTCAAACCGGTTAAAACCCGTATTTGATTGCTCTTGTTTTTTATCGTCGAATTTTTTATTAGACAGCGCTTCACAGTAAAAATTTCTTTGATTATTTAATTATATGTGTTTTAAATATGAAAATAGAAAATCTTTTAACATTTTTCTTGAAAAGATAACATTATTTTCCTAATATCTGAAAATCGTTTGCAATCAGAAATCTGTATTTTAGATTAATATTTATTACTTATGTTTTCATACATGATTTTAAAAGAATGTTTTCATTATTATATTTTAAATATTATTTAAATGCAATTATTAATATGTAACCAAACAAATTTCTTTTTATATATTCATCTTGATTTTTTTTTATCCCTGAATTATTTATTTAGAATAAATCTATTTGTAATATCGAAACCCTGTATTTATGCTTCATTTTTCGCATTTAAATGCGATTAATCTTAAAATATGTGTAATTTATTTTCTAATAATTTTAAAAACATGATAAGAATCGAAATTTTTATTGCGTGAAAATCAGCTCATTTATTTCACAGCTCTCAAATTTTATCATGCTTTATATCTGTTGTTTTTAGGTGCTTTCGTAATTATGTAAATACGTAGCACCTATAGTTGTCGTTCAGTCCATCCGTCTGTCTGTCCATTCGCATATAACAACGCAAAAACTACCCAACCGAATCGTTTGAAGTTTAAAATACATAATTGATACATAATTTTGTCAAGTTTTTTCAAATTTAAGATAGATCAATTATGCATAGATGAATTACAGGAACAATCAAAAGTATCCCGTTACATTACGGTCAAGGGGGGGGGGGGTTTCAAATGCATTTTAATCATTTGAAGTTTAAAACAAATAATTATTACATAATTTTGTCGTGTCATTTTAAATTTTATAGAAATTGGATGCATAAATCAATTACAGGAACAATAAAAAATATTCCATGACATTACAATCAAATGGTTAAAAAAGTTTCAAATGCATTTTAATGGTGTTAAACTAATTCAAACATAATAAAACTGACATGAACCTACGAAGTATATGTATACTAAAATATACATTCTGTACAATCTGTGATGCAAAGAATATTTGTTTTTAAATTACAGGAGCACACAAAAGTATTCCATTACATAAAGCTATACGGAGAAAAATTGTTTGTGGGGCGTGTTTTAATTACATTAAACTATTTAGCATTTTATGAATATGATATACTTTGCTGAGGTGTAATAAAAATTACTTCCTGTATATTTACAGGAACACAAAGATTTCTACTACTATAATGTAACCGAAGTTACTGTCTGCTTTATCAGCAAGATCTGAATATTTTAAAAACTTCGTTATCGTACTAACGCACCTCATTTGTTGCGCTTCACGTGTAATTTCCAACTTGTTTATTAATTGTTTCGCAAAATTTTTTATTGATAATGCTGTTATTTTGAAGAAGTAAAATTTTTATATTTGTCAAAAATTGTTCTTATTAATGTAAGGCATGACTATATGCTAACAATATTTGTTTTAAAACATGTTTTGGAATTTTTTAATAACGTTGTAAGTATTAAAATTAGCTCTGTTTCAGGCGGAATACTGTTTATGTGTCGGATTCGAATTCAAATATTAGCGGTTCAAATCGATAAAAAACATTTATGTTGGATTCCGATTTGAATAGAATTTTCGTGTTCAGGTAAAATACAACCCGACCCATTCAAGGATCTAGTCTCGCTGCAAATTTAACATACATTTTTATTTGTGCAGCTTTAAGCGTTGAGCAAATAAACAAAATTATAATATCATTTTTTTATCATGTTGCATTATTATAATTTTTTAACATTACAATTTAAGCAACATTATATCATTTTAAACACTCTTACTTTCATTTGCGTGAAATTTTATATCATCACGAAAAGTATTGAAAAAACCCGGTTTTAAACTATATTGAACTACACTCTTCACATTTTGAATATGCCTATACAGGGTGTTTCAAAGTTATGCATCAGAAATGTAAAGGCAATTAGCGGGAACATTAATGAGCAGATTTGTAAAGGAATGTGGGTGCGGAAATATAGCGTTGAGAGAATCAGTGAATAATTTATGTCTATTTCACTATAATTTAGTAACATATTTTGGCCGCTAAAAGCTTCCAACCATATATCATTATCCCCATAAACGGAATTCTTTTGTGAGTCTCTTTAAATAAATAATAAATGTTTAGCAAACCCCATATTCTACAAAATGCTTGTTATACTGCCGTTTATAAATGCATATCAATTTCTTTATGTTTTAAATGGTCTAACGTCATTGAAATGAACTTGAAACGATTTTTCCCATTGACCATAATGTAACAGAATACTTTAGACTGTCTATGCAAATGAACTATAAATTCTACACATTTGCTTTTCAATAGCGATCACGGTGTAGTACACGTCAATAACATAAAAAATGCTACGAGCATCAGAGTTTATTTACAAGAGTTAGAACTCGGCCACACAAACCGGAGTCATAAACATTTTTCATATACGTTATAAAGTATTAACCAGTAAAAAAAAATCCTGCGATAAGCATACATTATAAAACACTATCCAAATGTCCTTAATTCTTTAACAAAACTTCGTTATTCAGGGAAATAGGTGTTATTGCCCATAACCAAATATGTATTCCAATACTTTTAAACAGCTCTGTATTTGATTTGTCGGTTGATATATATACTATATCATGGAGAGATTTAGTTTAGCAAAAAAATGCCTAGCTGGATGAAATTTTTCTTTTGGCAGTTTATACGAATAGATGTAAAACATGCTTCAATACTTTTGTTCAGCCCTGCAGTTTACCTAGTACCTTTATTACACGAAAGTATTTTGCTAAAATTAATTATATAAAAAAATAAATAAAAAATGTTAATCAAACAACAATACTCTTTAAACTATTTAAATCATATTTCCAGAAATTATCAACCTTAAACAAACCTGTATCCAGTTCTTTGCGTGACCATGTATATTATTTAATCTATATTCTACAAACATTTCACGATAAACTAAATGCGATTCGACGTAAAAATGCAAAACTTTTTTAAAAACAAACCTTTAAGTAAATTACACTCACTCAACCTTTAAGTAAATTACACTCATTCAGTAACCTTTCCGAGTTCTTTTGAGTAACCCTGTATATCTTAATTGTGTAACTATTATAGCATTTATGCACACCATATAATGTGAATACATTTAGTGACACTTAAAAGCGTATATCATAATTAAAAATGCATTTCATCCATGGAACAGTTACCATGCGTAACACACAGTACTTCGAATAGAATATGCTTTTTGAAATCTTTTGTGTGTCCCTATAAATGCTATGCACTTTGTATTATGCGTGAAATAACTCATATTAAGTCTCAGCGACGTATATCAATTTGATTACATATGATACCGTTTACCATCGTTAAAATATGTCGCAAACAATTTACTCCTTTATTATCATGTATTAGAATTATTTTGTGTGGCCCTGTAAATGAATAACTATTCTTTTAGCTGCATATTTTAGTGTGCTTTTCGTAGATGCAAAAAATGTGAATACGTTTGTCCGGCCGCAGCATCTTTAAAATTAATTTGAAACGATTTTTCCCCATTGGCCCTAATATAATCGAAAACTTTTGACTGTCCCTGTAAATAAACTAATCGTGGTAGAAACTTCATTTTTAATAGGGTTTGTGCTTGTGTAAACTTCAATAACATGGTAAAATTTCTTTGCATTCCGAGTGTATTTACGAGAGTTAGAGCGCGGACAGACGGACAGACAAACCGAATGCATAAACATTTTTCAATTTTGTTGAAAAGTGTTAATAAAAATTACTGTAAAAAGAAAACTTTTAATAATACAATTTTTAGTTCGTATCAAACGTTTTCAATTTCTTATTAAATTTTAATTTGAAATTTAATAATAATAATGACATTTAATAATAATAATTTCCCAATTCGCGTTTGAAATGAAATAGACGCCCTCTCGCGGACAAAGTCTGAAACGAAATAGAACTGATATCTTCCGCTGAAATCAGTGTTTAAAAGGCCGATAAATAAATAAACAGTTCTATAATAAATAAATAAATAAATAAACAGTTCTATAACGCATGCAACGTCGGGTTCTTTGTATTAAAATTATCTAAAATCAAAATTTTATACACAAAGTTTAGATCTATAATATAAAAAAGTACATTTGACTTACTCATGGCAAAATAACATGACAGCAACACAATGCTTGCATGATTCGCTTGCTCTAGCTTTGCAAGAGCAAGAAAATTTTTTTATTTTCAAATTTTTGTTTTCCTTTACTAGCAAACCTGAAATAATATGGGGATTTCCTTTTGTTTGGTAGTGCAGATAAAAAACTGCACTTTAAATAGCTCTTTAAACGGGTTTCGCTATGCCACAGCATGGAACAAACAGCATTACGTAAACAAACGATTATCAGGTCTATACAACGCCACCTTTCGATCATTACAAACGCGAATTTCAATTATTTTAAAAGTAAACATTTCTTTTAATAAATAATAATAGAACAAAGACCATTTTAAAAAATTCCTATTTATTCTTAAAAAATGCTCCAGCTGTAATTCATTTCTTTCAATTCGACTTATTAATACAAAATCCCTATCTTTTTTGGAAGCTTTCCAATTTTCCACGTGCTTTTGTTTGGTACACTAAAATTTGAGCGATAAATGGATTCACATTACAAACCTTTTTTAAGGCTTAGTTCACCTCCACCTATCTTCTTCCTCCAAGGGAATTACCTTTTAACGAAGCGCTCTCTCATTCTCGCAGTGACGCTTTCACGAATAATTATTGTTGTGTTTGCGAACTTATTAAAGTCTTATTTTTCTATAAAATCAATCTGATTAATGAGTCGATATTATTTAGCCACAATACGACCTTCGCAAAAATATTTATAAAGAGCTTGAACCAACAACTTCACGCAGATCTTTTAATTTTTCATTTATATAACAAATTTAAGAATTAATTTTATTTGTTTACAATTATTTTGTTGCCAGTTTACAAAAAAAAAAAAAAAAAAAAAAAAAAAAAAATCCATATTACAATTCTTTTAAAATGTTTAAGTGTCATCTGTGCAAACGATTTTGCGGGATAATGAAAACATGTTTTATTTAATAAATTAATCATGATTCTATCTATAATTATTTACTCCATGATTTAAACTTTTTTTTTTCTGAAAATATACCCGTTTCATTTTTTATTTGCTAAAATGCGTCCGTATTGGAAATGCATGTAAAATAAATTAATTAAAATAATAATTTTTTTAACGTTTTACTGTAAAAAAAATTATATTCTGCAAATCTACAGATCATAATTTATTTTTGTGTTTAATTTGAAGTTAAAATATTGAATAGTTTTTTTTGTAAAGCGTACGACAAATTGTAATTTGAGTGGACTAGTAGAGGATTCGCTTCGCTCATCCTAATAAATGCTTGGTTCACATTTGAGTAATTGTTCTTGACCTAACGATACAAAATTTTATTTTCACAAAATTCTTGTATTCATCGCCTATCATGAAGGATGAAGCCGCTGATCAACATTAGCTTTATATTTAAAATTTAAGCACTCTGCATTTTAATGTAAAAAAAACTTCCATATGTGTATTGCTCTGTAGTAAAAAGTAGTTAACTTTAGATATTCCCGTTTCCTTTTCATGTCTAGTGAATTGTTTTAAAATGCTTAAATTTCATATATATATATACCTTGATTTTTTTTTATCCTGAATTGTTTATTTAGTATAAATCTATTTGTGATATCGAAAGCCTGTATTTATGCTTCATTTTTCGCATTTAAATGCGATTAATCTTAAAATATGTGCAATTTATTTTCTAATAATTTTAAAAACACGATAAGAATCGAAATTTTTATTACGTGAAAATCAGCTCATTTATTTTACAACTCTCAAATTTTATTATGCTTTATATCTGTTGTTTTTAGGTGCGTTTGTAATTATGTAAATACGTAGCACCTATAGTTGTCGTTCAGTCCGTCCGTCCGCATATAACAACGCAAAAATTACCCAACCGAATCGTTTGAAGTTTAAAATACATAATTAATACATAATTTTGTCGAGTTATTTCAAATTTTATGATAGATCAATTATGCATAAATCAATTACAGGGACAATCAAAAGTATTCCTATACATTACAGTCAATGGGGAAAAAAAAGTTCCAAATGCATTTTAATGGTGTTAAAATAATTCAAGCATAATAAAACTGACATGAACCTATGAAGTATATATATACTAAAATATACATTCTATACAATCTGTGATGCAAAGAATATTTATTTTTAAATTACAGGAGCACACAAAAGTACTCCACTATATAAAGCTATACGGAGAAACATTGTTTGTGGGGCGTGTTTTAATTACATTAAACTATTTCACATTTTATGAATATTGTCGGGGAGCTAACTACTTGATTCATACAATGCAGAAAGGGAGATAGAATGCAGACCCACTCATAAAGGGGTTCCAACCCTTAAATAATAATAATAAAAAGTAATAAATCGCCGGGATTTCAAGTAGCTGAATTAGAAGAATCTCAGGTGTGCATCTCAGGTGTTCGTGCACCTGATCAGTAAAAGTTAGATGGCTAACGTAAAAATGCAATGCTATGCAGAGAAAAAAAAGCGAATGTTATAAAACATTTTTAACGAAAAGAAATGTCGAATTATATAATAAAAGCAAAGCCTCCCCCCTTGGTAGGTATGAGAGGGATGGTATTCAAAAAGAAAAAAAAAAGAAGGGGCTTGAGATGGTTTCAGGTGAACATGAATAGTAGGAATTTTGAGGTGCGACGAAGGGCTTGCGCCTGGAATTCGAGCGGGAAGCCTCGTTTAGAGTCATCTGTTATACCCTTTCTTTTGGGGCTCTGAAGAAAAAAAAAAGGGTGGTCAAGGAAACAGAAATCGAGCGAATGGAGGATAACATATTGTATTAATGTACCCAATAATGTTGCTATTCGCAGAGGATTGGATTTGAAGCATTTCAAGGGGATGCATAATGAAAATGAGCAAAGGGGGGAGAGAATTAGAAAAAGGGATGAGGAGAAGGAGTTAAGGAGTCTTGAGTTTGGATTTGGGATGTGGAGTGCGAGCAGTTCTCTTTCCTGGAAATTTAGATCCTAAGGATGGAGATTAACGGCTTCCCAGCAATGCGGCTAATGATTATGGGTAAGTGGGCTTTAAATTATTAGGTTTTCCGAGGCATCCCCTAATTCCCTTTCTATTTTGTTATTGAATGCAATGTGAGGTAATGTTATGTTTTGAAATGAACTAGACTTAGATTATGATTCTTCTTCTTAACTTAGAATACTTCTGTATCTTAGATCACTCTACGTTAATTGCGCTTAGCGAAATAAATATTTGCTTGATTTCCTAATAATGTGGTCTCTGCAATCAATTCAGTGTTTGTATTTCCTTTTCTTTACGTACCGACTACCCCTGGGTAATACGACTTATGTCAATTTTTAAACGATCAACGGCAAGCAAAAGAGTAGTCGGACAATGGTGCACCGTGCCAGTTCAGTATTTACTACTGAGAGTTTAAAATAAGGAAATGATAAGTAATAACAATAAAAATAATTAAGCAAAATAATAATAATAATAGTAAATAAATAAATATTTAAAAAAAAATTATTACAGACAACAATAACTAATTAAATGGTAATAATGGAATTTAACAAAGTATTGATTTAAAATGAATAAATGTCGAGGGATGCCTTGTTATCATAAAAGTGTATTATTTATGTGCCATTGTTGATATGCTCAGAACATTTTCATTTCAATATAACGCTATTATGGCCCATCATTATAAGTTGAAATTCATATTTATTAAGAAGTGATTTATCTGTTTGTGTATATTATTGTATTTTTATGCTTTAATTATTTATATTCCTCTCATCTTTTCGAAATTATTTAACGACAACTTGAGATAATTTAAATTATACATACATATATGCATACGTTTTAATCTACTTTCTTTTCTGTCGGGAATTCTTGTTATCTTATAATTTCTCTTTTATTGCACATAGCATACAAAAAAAACATTTACTTTATCACTTTTCGTATCACGGAATTGTATCTATATGTAGAATATAAATTTTCGCAATACTTGTATTTCAAAAAAAAAAAATGCCAGATACGGATGAACTAAACGGTATTAATTCCGATGCAATAATACGGAAACTGGCGGGTTTTCAAACGTTAATACCCCAGTTTGACAATATCTCGGCAATAACGCCCAGATATTTTATAGATAATGTAGAGCAGATTACAAACTTAGCCCAGTGCTCAGATCCGGAAAAATTACTCATCTTACGCTCCCGCATTCGGGGCGACGCTCTTACAAGTGTAATACATTCCCCAGATCTAAACCAAGAATCCGATTACAATAGATTTAAGAGTAAATTCTTAGCGTACTTCGACACAAAATATAGTCTGGGGGCTAGACAAAGGCAATTTTCTGACTGTCAAATGTTGCCTCGTGAACTAGCGAGAACATACGCCGACAAAGTTGCCGTCGCAACACAAAATTTCTTTTGTAATCCTGACTTAACAAACCCCCAAATAAAAACTATTTTTGATAATACAAAACTAGCCAAATTTATCGAGGGAATGCTACCCCGCTATAAGCAATCTGTCATTTTAAAAGACCCCAAAACATTCGAAGAGGCGGTTGATTTATTAGAGAGGCTCCAATCTAACGACTCACAACCATCAAATGCAGACCCAACTCCCATTGTCAACAATGTAGGAATAGATAGCTCAAAAGATGACTTAAAATCTTTCATTGAAACCCACACATTACACACACAACAAATGGTCAACTCATTAACAAAAGAAATTGAATCTCTCAAGTTACAATCACAAAAAAATGCCCCACATGCCCGAAAATACTTTCATTCAGAAAATGCTCAAAGGCGATATACAAATGACCCCCAGCAAAACCGCAGCAGAAACTTTGAGTTCAGAAACTGCCCTTCCTGCGAATTTTGCAATAAAAATAACCATTACTCCAAAAATTGTTATTATAATCCGAATAACAAAAGGACCTTTAGGGGAAGAAATAATTTTCAAAGATACAGTAGAGGCGAGCGTTTTCCTCGCAATTCAGAGAGAGGGAATCAGAACAATCAACATTCAGTCGCTGCACCTGTTATGCCAAAAAACTAAAGACGGGAGACTATGGGTGCCCGAAACCATTAGATCTCCCAGCAAAAAACAAAATTGAAGAGCCAACAAAAAGGTTTACGTTACATGTTAATACGCAGTCTGTTAAAATAACAAATGACAGCGACCATACTTTACCTGTTACTGAATTAAAATTATGTGGTCACAGAGTGATGTGTTTAATAGATTGTGGAGCAACAGTTTGTCTTTTAGATAATGAATTTTTCAAGAAATTTAAAATAGATGACAGAGTTAAATATCTAACAATCGATGCTAACATTAAATCAGTCACGGGCGATGATTTAATTATCACAGATTGCGTTAGTTTACCAGTACATATAGGAAACAAAGAAGTTAGGCAAAAATTTTATATTGTCAAAAATTCATTGTCGGAATTCTATAATGCCATACTCGGCTATGATTTTTTAAAAAACGGCAATTATAAAATTTGTTTTGAAACGAATACACTTACATCAGGCTCTTCAATTCTGCGCATCAAAGATGCACTCTCGGGTAGAATAAATATGAATGAAGCAATATATGCTTACATGCCGAGGCAAATAATTTTGCAACCAGGGGAATTAAAAACAGTTCACCTCACTTTAGACAAAACGGCGAAAAAGGGGGATGTAGTCAAAATTTTCTCGTGTATTAAAAACCCAAATGTAAAATGCATAAATAATACGAGCTCGGTTGAGAATCACAGGCAAATAACAGTACAAATTTCCAATATATCGACGAAACCAATTCCTGTTAATAAAAACACGCGCATTGCAACTGTTAGCAACAACTTTGATACTCGAAACATTGAGCACATTAAGCAACTGCGCCGCAAAGAATTGAAAGAATCAGATTTTAAATTAAATCATTTAGATGA
The DNA here is from genome assembly GCA_964019185.1 of Maratus speculifer. Classification (NCBI taxonomy): domain Eukaryota; kingdom Metazoa; phylum Arthropoda; class Arachnida; order Araneae; family Salticidae; genus Maratus; species Maratus speculifer. The sequence goes on along the minus strand of OZ025297.1, from coordinate 301,511,417 downwards.
CGAGACAAAATCTAAATTACTTGATTTATTAATGGAGTTTGCTGACATTTTTAGCAAACGACTCTATACAATAGGCAGAACGGAAGCCATAACAACGAATTACAGGTCGATATAAACGAATTACCGTCAGTTCGACCACTACGATTTCCACAAGCATTAGAAGAAGAAATCACCCGACAATTAATTGAATTAGAAGAAGCCAATATTATAGAGAGATCTAATTCACACGCAAGTGCCCCATTATTAATAATAAAAAAGAAAAATCTTTCTGGCGACCCCCTCAAACAAAAATACAGATTGGTAGTAGATTATCGCGAATTAAACGCAAAATTAAAATACCCGAGATATAAATTGCCAATTATTCAACATTTGTTAGACAAATTAAGAGGTAATCAAATTTTTACAACTCTAGACTTACATGCAAGTTTTTGGCAAGTACCTTTACGACCCGAAGATCGCGATATGACAACTTTTAGCACCCAGAATGGCAATTTCAAATATGTATGCCTCCCTCAAGGGATTAGTATGGCATCTGAAGTATTTTCACAACTGGCCGACCAAATTTTAGGTCCTATATCACACCTGCATATTGGTAATTTTTTGGATGACTTTTGCGTCCCAGCGACAAATATAGATCAAATGTTACACAAATTAAGACAATTATTTGAGAGATTTAGATTATTTGGGATAACTTTAAATCCGGAAAAATGTACGTTCATTTAACCGGAAATCACATTTTTAGGTCACCGAATTAACCAATATGGAATAAAACCTATAGCTGATAACACAATCAAAATAAGAGATTTTCCACCTCCTAACACTGTTAAAAAGGTCCGAAGATTTTTAGGTATGGCAGCTTATTATAGGAAATTTATAGAAAATTTTTCAGCAATCTCAGCTCCGTTAACAGACCTGACAAAACGGAACAGTAAATTTAAATGGACAATTGAAGCTCAAAGCGCGTTCGACCTACTGAAAGAGGCATTATCCAACCCCCCTATCTTAGCTCACCCAGACTTTGACAAAACATTCGTATTGACAACGGATAGCTCGCATTTTGCCTTATCAGGTGTGCTGCAACAAAGAGACGAAGGGGGGATTCTCCGACCCATAGCTTACTATTCAAAGAAACTTAATGACACACAGCGAAGATATACAATAAGAGAGAAAGAAATGCTCGCGGTTATCGAGGGACTGAATGCCTTCAAACATTACCTATATGGCCGACATTTCATAATCAGATGTGATAATAAATCCGTAACTGAATTGAAAACCCTTGACAATCCGGGGGATAGAATAGCTAGATGGTTTGCTAAATTGGAAACTTACAATTATACATTTGAGCATATTAAGTCAGGAGAAAACATAATCGCGGATACATTATCACGAGATTTCTTTGAGGACCCTAAAAACAAGTCAAAAAATATATCTCTACCTGACACAAATTCACAAACTAAGCGAACAATTCAATCAAACGTCACTGACACAAAAAACAAAAGCAACCTAAAAGGTAAAGTGTCAAATACAATTTCAAATACGATTTCAGACAATAAAATACCTAGTTCCAATTTGAATACGAATAGGAACAATGAAATGATTTATAAGCAGGCAAACATTGCCGGTCTAGCGAATTTAGGAAATTCATGTTATATGAATGCTGTCCTGCAAAGCATTTCTTATTTACCTCCTTTAATTGCATATTTATCAAAAATTAAGTTTGTGTGTACTAACCCTGAGAAGTGCATGGTCTGCATGTTAAATAAGCATTTGAAATCAGTATTTGATAGTTCGGCCGCATTAGTTGAACCTACAGAATTTTATCGAAATTTAAATAAAATTGGAAATCATTTTCGAGAGAATGTACAACAGGACTCGCATGATTTTCTTCGTCAGACAATAAACAGCTTGGAATCTTCTGCTGCACATCATACAAGTGCACAAACATTTAATTGTCTGGAAAATATCAAAAATCCAATCAGACAAATATTTGAGGGCAGTTTTCAGAGCGAAATAAAATGCAAAACATGCAGAAAATCAAGCATGACATTCGACCCTTTTATGGACATTTCTTTAGGTGTTACGCACAATACACATACACTGGAACATGCTCTTGAATATTTCACTCAAACAGAAGACCTTAAGGATAATTATAGGTGCTTTAATTGCAAAGAATACACTAAAGCGACAAAAACAATGTCCATTTTAAATCATCCCCAGATACTAACTTGTCACTTAAAAAGATTTAAATTCGCGTCCCACAACCCAACGAAATTAACCAAACATATTTCCTATCCAGAAATTTTGAATTTGAAACCTTTTACCACAAAAGGAACAAACAAGGAACCCATAAATTATGCGCTAGCGGCTGTCATTATTCACGCTGGTGATGATACGGACAACGGCCATTATTTTAGCTATGTTAAAGACCTACAAAATACCTGGTATGAAATGAATGACTCCGAAGTTCGAATTGTAACATTAGACACAGTACTCAATCAGAATGCTTATATTTTAATATATGTTCAAAAAACCAACTTAGAACCTACCGCTACCTTAAATAATTATGCAATAAATTCGATTCAAATTGATCTCCCTACATTATCAGAAGTGCAGACAGCACAACTTGAAGATGAGAAGCTTTCGGTTATCATTTCATATTTAAAAAATAGTCAAAATACAGACAACCACAAATATGCTAATTATTTTTAAAAGATGACCTGCTTATGCACAAAGCTTTTATTCCCACCATAAAAAAAAATACTGAAGTGCAGCAAATAGTAATACCAGACGTCTACAAACCCCATATACTCACTGCTAAGCATATTTCTCATTTCGGATTCTTTAAAACTTACAATGCAATTCGTGAGAAATATTTTTGGGAAAATTTATTTAAAGATACGAAACATTTTGTCAAAACATGTAAAGAATGTATGTCATATAAATCAATCAAAAAACTACCACCAGTCCCAATTCAGAGACATTTTATACCCACAAGCGTGAATCAATTTATTTCAGCCGATTACGTTGGCCCTTTTAATACTACTGACAAAGGAAATCGTTATATATTAACGTTTGTTGACCACTTCTCCAAATTCATAAAATTATACCCAGTACCACAAGCAAATACTAAATATTCTGTGCAATGCTTAATGGACTATATCGGTACTTTTGGTTTGTTTAATTATTACCTCACAGACAGGGCATCTTGTTTCACGAGTGAAACTTTCACAGAGCTGTGTAAAATATTTGGGGTAAAGAAATTGAAAACAACTGCTCAGAGGCCGCAGTCAAATGGTTCATCAGAAAAATTAAATTCGAATATTAAGAAATCACTAGCTATATTTGCTCAAGACACGGCTCAGTGGGATGAATTTACGGATTATTATGCTCTAATTTATAACAACACGTTACATTCTACGATTCAGTTAAAACCAGCTTATTTACAACTTTCTTATGAACCTCTTTTACCAAATGATATATTAGATGAACCTCGTAGTAGGAAACACGTTTCTCATCAAGATTTCGTCAAACACAAAGCATCACAGCTTCAATATACTAACGAGAAAGTCATTGAATGCCTACAAAAGGCTGCTGAAAAAAGAGAAATTTATCAGCATTCCAGGGCTAGATATCGTGATTTTTACCCCGGGCAATTAGCTTACCTACACAACAAGGACTGTGATCGCTTTATAAGCCTAACCAAACGAAGAAGCAATATTGGACCATATAGAATTGTAAAAAAACATAACAAAGTAAACTATACAATCGTTGATGCGAACGATCCTACTAAGCCCCAATTTAAAATTCATTGTGAAAGACTGATTCCTTATACACAAAGAGATCCCAAACTTAGCTTGTTCCACGCTTTAACTGCAGACAACAATAAAAGAAATCCCCCAACACAACAACGAAATGCATACAAAAACATACCACACGCAGTCTTTGATGATAGCGACTATTCAGAAATTTTATACCCGCATGAATCCCCAGGCACTAAAACAAATTGTTGTAGTACCCACACTGGTCAATCGTTGGATAACGAATTACTTGAAGAATTATGCCCCTCACCCCCAACCTTTCAAAATGACACACCATCCGACGTGTTAGAAAACTCTAATGACTCAGCGGAGACAATAATTTATGACGCTGGTGTGTCAAGCAGTGAAACGAATCATTTGAATAGGTCTCCATATGAATTACGCGACATCCAACCCCATCGTTATCACCCAACGCGTTTTTTAAATTGGGCATTACAGATGACAGAGCAATGAAATCTGAGTAATTCTTCTTCTTCTGTTATAAATTAAATAACTGTTTACTTTCCTTACCTTAATGTAATTTTACATATGCTGTGTGCAAGCCTTGTAAATTTTATTACATAATTTTATGTGCTTCAAAATACTTATATATATTTTATCAAAATGCATATTAATGCAGGATAAAAAAATTTGTGACTATTTAAAGTACAAATTGAATCAAGGTTTTATTCAATTTCCAATTTTGTACATTTTTTGAGTTAGTTTAAATCTATTTTGCTCAAAAAAAAAAAAAAAAAAAAAAAAAAAAAACGGAAGGGAAAGAAACTTTATTACATAATTTTATACGCTTCACAAACACTTATATATTTTATCAAAATGCATATTAATGCAGGATAAAATTTTTGTGACTATTTAAAGTACAAATTGAATTAAGGTTTTATTCAATTTCCAATTTTGTACATTTTATGATCTAGTTTAAAGCTATTTAGTTCAAAAAAAAAAAAAAAAGGGAAGGACAAGACACTTTTGTTTACATAATCTGACACGCTTCACAAATACTCATATATTTTATCAAAGTGCATATTAATGCAGGATAAAATTTTTGTGACTATTTAAAGTACAAATTGAATCAAGGTGTTATTCAATTTCCAATTTTGTACATTTTTTGAGTTAGTTTAAATCTATCTTGCTCAAAAAAAAAAAAAAAAAAAAAAACGGAAGGGAAAGAAACTTTATTACATAATTTTATACGCTTCACAAACACTTATATATTATATCAAAATGCATATTAATGCAGGATAAAATTTTTTGTGACTATTTAAAGTACAAATTGAATTAAGGTTTTATTCAATTTCCAATTTTGTACATTTTATGATCTAGTTTAAAGCTATTTAGTTCAAAAAAAAAAAAAAAAGGGAAGGACAAGACACTTTTGTTTACATAATCTGACACGCTTCACAAATACTCATATATTTTATCAAAGTGCATATTAATGCAGGATAAAATTTTTGTGACTATTTAAAGTACAAATTGAATCAAGGTTTTATTCAATTTCCAATTTTGTACATTTTTTGAGTTAGTTTAAATCTATCTTGCTCAAAAAAAAAAAAAAAAAAAAAAAAAAAACGGAAGGGAAAGAAACTTTATTACATAATTTTATACGCTTCACAAACACTTATATATTTTATCAAAATGCATATTAATGCAGGATAAAATTTTTTGTGACTATTTAAAGTACAAATTGAATTAAGGTTTTATTCAATTTCCAATTTTGTACATTTTATGATCTAGTTTAAAGCTAAAAAAAAAAAAAAAAAAAAAAAAAAGAAAACTACATAATTTTGTGCGCTTCACAAATACGTATATATTTTATCAAAATACATATAAATGCATTCTTAATGCGTCCTTGATTTACTGAATAAGATAATATTAGGTTTCGGATAAGCGCAATATGCTTGTTCTCTTAGAAAAGAATGATAGGATGGACCATATTTAAGAAATTGTGGTGCATTCATTGTATGCAATATGTATTTCAAAAAAAAAAAAAAAAAAAAAAAAAAAAAAAAAAAAAAAAAAACTTATCCATACATATAACAAATGCATAAGCAACTAATATTACACTATCGAATTTTCAGATTTCAACTTATGTTACCTTATTTAATTTCCTTACTTCAACAAAATTGTTAAAACAATGTTCTATTTATTTCTTACTTCATTTCTTATCTTAATTTATTTCCTCAGCTTAAAGTAATATTTTCCATGCATGTTAAAAGGATTTTTCTCTCAGCTGTATGTTATTTGCACCTCTGTGACATGGCCAATCATAGACGGTTGTCTTATTATTGCAACTGATGGAAAATTCATTTAAACAATTAATCTTAATTAAATGCATTTTAGTGTAACCCTATAAATTATCTTTTGAATTAACAAATATTAATGTTAAAAATATATATATAAATAAATAAAAATAAATAAATAAAAAATAAATAAATAAATAAAAAATAATCACAATAACGTAAGAAAAAAAAATAAAGGAAAGAAAGAGAGAATGTAATTTCCTTTTATGTTGACTTCCGAAAAAGAATATAAAAATGGCACATAGGTAATATCACTATGAACAATAACTTTATTTATGTTCAAATATTTTGCATGATCAGTTAAGAGCGACGTTCGAGCAGAATAGAACCTAATTAACTTGAAATTATTTTACACGAAAGTGTGTATATATGGATATAGTATATGTATAAGAATAAAAAAAAAAAAAAAAAAAAAAAAAAAAAAAAAAAAAAAAAATCAATTAAATTATAAAGTATAAACAAATAAATAAATAAAGGAGAGCACAAAATCTTATTATGATAGATTTTCTTTCAATTAAATCTATTTAATTAAATGCTTTAATTCCTCGGAATACCTTGGTAAAGCCCACTTTCCTTTTCTTTTAGTTTTCTTTTTGCTGGAAGTGATTCAAGTTTGTCAGGCGAGGAACCGCCATAATACTGGTGTTTGGTGTAAATTTCATAACGACTTCGTATGCAGTCCTATTTCTAAAAACACTTTGGAATAAAATTGATATTCCACCAAATGCCTGCCACATTCACAATTGCGATCAATGCATCATTACGAATCGCACTTTCATAATCGACAAAAACTTTGCTCTGATCGAACCACAGGACTTTATTCTCCATGAAATTAAAACTGATAAAGACACCTTATCCACCGTGTATACTTGCCTCAATAAACAAGGACTACCTTGTGACTGCGGAGAAGATGGGTGTATAGGTGCAACCGATTTCTGCCGAATACGCAACTGTACTAGTAATAGTGATTGCAAATGTGTATTCACATATAACAAAATACAATTAACAGCAATTATGGCTGAAGATTCAATTCACGATCCAGATATTGTGATTCTTAAGGTATGCTTCTTCGATAAAAAAGTGGAGCCTTTGAGGAGAGCAAAACGCAGATTGCTGGAAGGCGAAAAGGCAGTTTTTTCCAACAAGAATCTTAATATAACATTTGAGGATCCGATACTGTTTTTTCCGAATCAAGGTCGTGTGATTTTAAGGAGTGCAGATTTTGAAAATGTGTTGACAATCCCCACGGACAAAATGGTGATCATACCTTTTGAATACCTTGCATATAAAAATGAAATACAAGTAATTTATATACACCCAAATGGTCACACTGTTTCAGGCATTATACACGTCAACGGTAAATCAGTGTGCCAGATAAGGCAATGTTTTCTGTGCAAAGAAGTTTTTAAACACTTCCAATGCTATCCCCTCATAATTAAAATCACGCTTTACACTGTAACCTTAATTTTCATTTCCCTAGTGATTGCAAGCCTCAAGTTCATCATGAAAACTTTAAAATTCATCATTCAAATCATCCATACTTTTTATTTGAGGCATATTACGCATTATGAAAGCCATAGTGAGATGTTCTCTACTGCTAGGCACCTTAATTGGAAATACATTTCGCGAAATTGCACATCAAGGAAACCAAATCAGGCAGCAATGCGAGGTCACATTAACATTCTACCTGTTGTAATCCTAATGATCATTTGTAATATTTCCGTGATCCATGCAGACTGTAACACCCATGCTATTATTAAATCGGATTTACGTTCATGCACAACACTTCACGATGGAACGAGAACATGTAAAATTTTCTCAACGGCTGAATTTTCCTTACAAACAATATCCGCCGAAACGTGTTTATGGTTTACTGATGGCAAAGATAATCACCTTTTCTCATTGAAAGTCAAACTGGAAGCAGTACTCTGTACTTTTCAAAAACAGAGATTACTTTTTACCGGGAAGGTGAAATATAAACAGTTAAGCCAAATATCGTGCATATATAACAGGTTTTGTGGAAAGGGAGTTCACTGCAAAAAGAACAAATTAGGTAAAGAAGGGTTGAGATTTGAAGCAGAAACAGCTGAGAGCAGGGAATTTCCAGGAATTTCCAGTTGCTTGCCAGGTATAGCCTCCGGTTGTGCGCTTCTACACAGAGCTTCATGTAATTTTTTCCGTGTTTGGTATGAACCAGATTTGTTAAATAGTTATGAAGTTTCCCAAATTAAGAGTCACACCTGTCAATATCAAATATCAGTCGAACACGTTGAAAACAACACAGTCTCCAGAATATTAGTGACTGACTCTGCTATCACGGATCATGGAATAAAAATAACAATTTTGGGTGCGTATGATCAACACCAAATTCACTTACAAGAAAAATTAGTGCAAAGGGTTGCTCGTCCGTCACAAGCATTTCTTATTCCAGCATCTGACAGAAATTTCCCAAAGGCTAACACGATAGGTGCAGTGCAAGCAAATAGTTCTTTTACGACTGACTTTATATTTGATCCTCGTATTTCGACATGTGATTATTTTGAGGATAATCTCAGATGCGTTCATGCTCCGGATCCAATTACGCGTATGCAATCAACTGATGAATATGCCCTCCCACTGCAGAGAGATATACATCTATTTAAAATTAATGAAGACAAGCTGCAATCCACTCTACTATTATCATCAGCAGTTCGAATTCAACTGCATTTCTCTAATTTTAAGTTGGCTTTACATATGTCAAATGTCTGCCCACAAATAGCAGACAACAGCATAATCACCAGTGGTTGCTACAGATGTCCTATCTTGCCCGCATGTCTTTTCGAGCTCATAGTTCGTGTCAACCAGGTGTTGTCTCGGTACACTTTCAGCAGACCAGTGTGCACACCAAAGCTATATTTCTTAACACGGAAACTGAAACTCTCACAATTAGATTTCATGCCGAACAAAAATGTGTTTCGGAAAAACTCTGTCTAAAATCTGCAACTCTCATGCAGTGCAAAACTTTCCGCATGTGCTTAGATGAACCCTCTGTAGAACTTTTGCAGTTAAATCTCAATTATACACAAATACAAAGTGCTCAGACATCCTCTTCAGCATGGGACTGGCTAAAAATTCCGAACGTTCATACCCCACTGTACCTTTTAAAAATCTTAGGATCCAGTCTATTCATCATTTGTCTAATTATAACTACAATGGCTACAATTATAACCTGCTGTTGTAAATCACGATGATTGCATATACACTAAACAGGAAGTATATCTATATACAGGAAGTATATCTATATACAGGCGGTATATCTATATATAAATATTCATATTAAAAAAAAAAAAAAAAAAAAAAAACTTCATTTATTTGTTTTGCCATAACCGCAGAATTAATCTGATATTCTACTTTTGAAACTTCCCAAATTGTTATTTTTCGAGGTTTCTAATTTATTTCCTGTTTAGAACTAATTATATGCAATTATCAGATTTTTTTTTCTCTTCATTTGCTTTAGTTGTAGGCAATTTAAATATATTTAACACTATATATTACACAATTATGTTTAACTTTCATTCATGGGAATGTATGGTATAATTAATATTTCACTATTTTGTAAATTTATTATATTTTGCTCTTTTCAATCAATTGTATCAATAATATTTATATGTACTAGTATTATTAATGCTATATATTGCAGCATCATGATTCAACATTTTTTTTTACAGGATAGAATGGTATTATTAACATATCATTATTATGTAAATTTATTTATTTTCGCTTTCTCCTTTTATTTTGTATTTATGTACATTCATCATTATTACTTCCTTTGTCTACAAAAAAACTGGAAAAAGGGAATGCCTTGGATAGCTAAACCGCGGATCTTAGGACATTTTTTTTTCTCAATTTTTTTTTCTTTCTGGAGCATCTCGTATATTTGTCGGGGAGCTAACTACTTGATTCATACAATGCAGAAAGGGAGATAGAATGCAGACCCACTCATAAAGGGGTTCCAACCCTTAAATAATAATAATAAAAAGTAATAAATCGCCGGGATTTCAAGTAGCTGAATTAGAAGAATCTCAGGTGTGCATCTCAGGTGTTCGTGCACCTGATCAGTAAAAGTTAGATGGCTAACGTAAAAATGCAATGCTATGCAGAGAAAAAAAAGCGAATGTTATAAAACATTTTTAACGAAAAGAAATGTCGAATTATATAATAAAAGCAAAGCCTCCCCCCTTGGTAGGTATGAGAGGGATGGTATTCAAAAAGAAAAAAAAAAGAAGGGGCTTGAGATGGTTTCAGGTGAACATGAATAGTAGGAATTTTGAGGTGCGACGAAGGGCTTGCGCCTGGAATTCGAGCGGGAAGCCTCGTTTAGAGTCATCTGTTATACCCTTTCTTTTGGGGCTCTGAAGAAAAAAAAAAGGGTGGTCAAGGAAACAGAAATCGAGCGAATGGAGGATAACATATTGTATTAATGTACCCAATAATGTTGCTATTCGCAGAGGATTGGATTTGAAGCATTTCAAGGGGATGCATAATGAAAATGAGCAAAGGGGGGAGAGAATTAGAAAAAGGGATGAGGAGAAGGAGTTAAGGAGTCTTGAGTTTGGATTTGGGATGTGGAGTGCGAGCAGTTCTCTTTCCTGGAAATTTAGATCCTAAGGATGGAGATTAACGGCTTCCCAGCAATGCGGCTAATGATTATGGGTAAGTGGGCTTTAAATTATTAGGTTTTCCGAGGCATCCCCTAATTCCCTTTCTATTTTGTTATTGAATGCAATGTGAGGTAATGTTATGTTTTGAAATGAACTAGACTTAGATTATGATTCTTCTTCTTAACTTAGAATACTTCTGTATCTTAGATCACTCTACGTTAATTGCGCTTAGCGAAATAAATATTTGCTTGATTTCCTAATAATGTGGTCTCTGCAATCAATTCAGTGTTTGTATTTCCTTTTCTTTACGTACCGACTACCCCTGGGTAATACGACTTATGTCAATTTTTAAACGATCAACGGCAAGCAAAAGAGTAGTCGGACAATATGATATACGTTACTGAGGTGTAATAAAAATTACTTCCTGTATATTTACAGGAGCACAAAGATTCCTTCTACTATAATGTATCCAAAGTACTGTCTTCTATATCAGCAATAACTGAATATTTTAAGAACTTCGTAAGAACGCACCTCATTTGCTACGCTTCACGTGCAATTTCCAACTTGTTCATTAATTGTTTCTAAAAAATTTTTATTGATAATTATGTTATTTTGAAGAAGTAAAATTTTTATATTTGTCAAAAATTGTTCTTTTGTGTGTCCTTGTAAATGAACGGTAAATGCTATGCTCGTCACATTTCACAGAAAGTACATTGTAAAAATTCTGAGTAATTTATATTTCACTATAATTGAGTAACATATTTTGGCCGCTAAAAGATCCCAACCATATATCATTATCCCCATTAACGGAATTCTTTTGTGTGGCTCTATAAATACTAAATGTTTTGTACACCCCATATTCTACAAAATGCTTGTTATACTGCCTTTTATAAATGCATATCGATTTCTTTATGTTTAAAATGGTCTAACGTCATTGAAATGAACTTGAAACTATTTTTCCCATTGACCATAATGTAATAGAATACTTTAGATTGTCTATTCAAATGAACTATAAATTCTACACATTTCCTTTTCAATAGCGATCACGGTGTAGTACACGTCAATAGCATGTAAAAAATGCTACGAGCATCAGAGTTTATTTAGAAAAGTTAGAGCTCAGCCACACAAACCGGAGTCATAAACATTTTTCATCTACGTTATAAAGTATTAACAAGTAAGAAAAATCCTGTTAATCCGTTAGTCATAGATTATAAAACACTTTCCAAATTTCCTGAATTCTTTAACAAAACTTCGTTTTTCAGGGAAATAGGTGTTACTGCCCATAACCAAATATGTATTCCAAAAATTTTGAACAGCTCTGTATTTGATTTGTCGGTTGATATATATACTATATAATGGGAAAATTTAGTTTAGCAAAAAAAAAAAAAAAAAAAAACCCTAGCTGGATGAAATTTTTTTTTTGGCAGTTTATACGAATAGATGGAAAATACAAATAGATGGAAACATACTTCAATACTTTTGTTCAGCCCTGTAGTTTACCTAAAACCTTTATTACATGAAAGTATTTTACTAAAATTTAGTTCAAACAACAATACTCTTTAAACTACTTAAATCATATTTCCAGAAATTATCATCCATAAACAACCGTGTATCCAGTTCTTTGCATGACCCTGTATATCATTTAATCTATATTCTACAAACATTTCATAATAAACTAAATGCGATTCAACGTAAAAATGCAAAACTTGTTTAAAAACCACCTTTAAGTAAATTACACTCATATTCAGTAACCTTTCCGAGTTTTTTTTTTTTTTTTTTTTTTTTTTTTTTTTGAGTAATCCTGTATATCGCAATTGTGTAACTATTGGCATTTATACACACCATATAATGTGAGTACATTTAGTGAAACTTAAAAGCGCATGTCATAATTAAAAATGCATTTCATCCATCGAACAGTCATCATGCGTAATATACAGTACTTCGAATAGAATATGCTATTTGAAATCTTTTGTGTGTCCCAGTAAATGCTATGCACTTCGTATTATGCGTGAAATAACTCATTAAGTCTCAGCAACGTATATCATTTTGATTACTCGTGATACCGTTTACCATCGTTAAAATATGTCGCAAACAATTTCCTCCTTTATTATCATGTATTAGAATTCTTTTGTGTGGCCCTGTAAATGAATAACTATTCTTTTAGCTGCATATTTTAGTGCTTTTCGTAGATGCAAATGTGAATACGTTTGTCCGGGCGCAACATCTTTAAAATTAATTTGAAACGATTTTTCCCCATTGGCCCTAAAATAATCGAAAACTTTTGACTGTCCCTGTAAATAAATTAATCGTGGTAGAAACTTCATATTTAATAGAGTTTGCTTGTGTAAACTTCAATAACATGCTAAAATTTCATTGCAATCCGAGTATATTTAAGAGAGTTAGAGGGCGGACAGACGGACAGACAAACTGAATGCATAAACATTTTTCAATTTTGTTGAAAAGTGTTAATAAAAATTACTGTAAAAAGGAAACTTAATTATCCAATTTTTAGTTCGTATCAAATGTTTTCAATTTCTTATTTAATTTTAATTTGAAATTTAATAATAATAATATTTATTAATAATAATACTTTCCCAATTTCAATTATTTTAAAAGTAAACATTTCTTTTAATAAATGATAATAGAACAAAGACCATTTTAAAACTTTCCTGTTTCTTCTTGAAAAAAGCTCCAGCTGTAGTTCATATCTTTCAATTCGTCTTATTAATACAAAATCCCTTCCTTTTTTGGATGCTTTCCAATTTTCCATGTCCTTTTGTTTGGTACATTAAAATTTGAGCGATAAATGGTTTCATATTGCAAACCTTTTTTTGAGGTTTACTTCACCTCCACCTATCTCATTCCTCCGTGAGTTTAAAGCAACAGGAACTTTGTTATTTAAGAAAGTATCGGCAAAAAACTTATCAATGTAAATTGAATTTATACATTCAAAAATAAAAATAGTGACTTTTGAATAATTCAGAGATTTCTGTCCAACAGCCTTGGGATATATCTTTTAAAAGACGAGACAAATGAATTTTTAAAAATCCATTATCAAAGATATACAAAACATCGAACATTACATTTATAGATTTTACTTAAGCATGCAATAACTATTCTAGTAAGTTTTCATTGAATGATCGGTTTGATTTTACAGGTAATCAGTGTTTTCGCTGACATTTAACCAACATTAGTAATTTGGATAATTTAAAATGAAAAACATTCGCCAAATGAAAAAAAGCATTAGCAAAATAGATTCGCCATGTAGCTCTAAAAAAATTATAATTCTTTAATGCACCACCTTTTTTCAATATGTTCTAAAATAACCTAATTTTTTGCAACTGCGACACCGATTGTTATTGATCTAATTTTAACTATCAGCTACAAATATATTAAAAATATGTGTGTGTGCATATGTATGAAAAACGAAAAAGAAAAGGGAAAATTAAGCACTAGCAATTTGGAGAATCTAATCGCTTGTTTACTCGCCAAATTAAGAATTTAGCCGCAATGTGGCGCAATGGCGAGCGACAGCGAGAACCCTGCCGGTAATGTACATATGACGTCACGCATCCCAAGAAAATGACTTATTTCTCAACTTGCTGTAGGCAGAAAATAACTATTCTGGCAGAGTTGGTTATTTATGACGTGTTATTTTCTACATATAATACAATACATTATAGCTACTTGAAAATTACCAATATTTCAACATAATTTCAAGCAATTTAGTTAGAGTTTTTGCCTACAACAAGCTGAGTTGTCACGCAAAAAACTAGTTTGTTAATAAACATGCACATTATCTATTGTGAATCAGAAGGTATTTTTCGCAATTAAAAGTTATAAACCACTCTGTATTTAACCCCTTCCCGACGGCATTTTCAGAAAGAATCACGTTTTGAGCACCAGCCTTGGCGAGTTGGCGAAAGCGAGAACGTTCAGCTAGCTGCATCGCCAAACACAAAATAAACTAAGTTCAAATGTATTTATAATTCATTTATTAATTGTAATTGTAATTAATTGTAATTTATATTAATCATATAAAACATATGATTAATAGAATTATATTCATTACAAGAGAATCTTTACTACTGTTTTTAATTAACCTCAATTTCTTCGAACATAGCTAGCTAACGAAATATTTTTGAATTGAGAGGGGCAAAAAACCCTATGTTTAGATGTTCTGTGAAATTTAAAGCGTTTTAATCTGAAAAAGCCCTTTGTTATAAATTATGTTTTTATCGTAAACAACGGTGAATAACATTTCCTCATATTATTGTCTTTGCTTGATAACATTTACGGAAAAACAAATGAACAATAAGCGCGATCTCTTTGCAGAAGGAAGGGTTGCTATTCGCTAGGCGTTTGACGTCACAAACAAGAAAGGGTGCGTAGCATTGACTTCATCTCCGCGCCAATCGTTGTTCTGGCAATAAGGTGCTCAAAACGTGATTCTTTCTGAAAATGCTTCCCGACGGAAAGGGGTTAAATACAAGTGGGCTAAAATTTTTAATGTTTTTGTCACCTGTTTTTAAAAACAAATTTGTGCAGTATTAAATCGAGAAAATGCTCCGATTAAATACGGCAAATTTTAAAGTAAATTTTTCTTGGTAGGGATAAACAAGGATTCTTAAGCCATTTTTCGGCACGTATACGTGTCGTTCGTCCCCAAGGGGTTAAAAAAGAATCAGCGTAATGATTTCGTCATAATAAAAGGAATTTACAAGCCAAATAATGGTTTATTATTATTACTATTTAAAAGATTTTTCTGCGATATACTTTTAACAGTTGAAACAAACCAATTCCAAGAAATCAATTAGTAAGGAGACACACACATCGAGCATCGCCATTATATTAACATTAGAATAAATTAAACATCTAAACTCAAACAATGTATTCTCCCAGAAAACAACATTGCAGCTTTATTGCTAAATAGAGCAACCTCTTTTACTTCACCGATAATATATGAACAATGATGTTTACTAGTTTTGTTTAACTCTGTCGGGTTTGTAGTCAGTACTTGTAATGAGATCGCGACACGGAACACATTCGTCTAATCGAAGGCCATTAATGCACCCCTAAACTGCAGATATTCTATTTCTGAAGCAATAAAATAGCCATGGTGAATCTTTGGAGGCATACTATGAACGAGCGGAGATTATTTGTATGACATGTAAGGAAATGACAAAATAAATAATGGTTCTATTAAGTTAATCACACTTTTTTTTTATTTACTATGCTAATTAGGTATTAAATTTGTTTTCTTTGATAATTTTTAATAATAAAAGGAAAAATGATGAACCTTCAAAACCAATTTTATTTTATTCTTAAGCATGTTCTTTATAGCAATGCTGCGTAATCACTGGGGGGAATGGCCAGACATCTGAAATTTTAACGACTTCGGGCTGATTATACTAATGTTTTTGTGGGCTAAAATTAGGAGAGAAAGCAAGATAAATAAGGCTATTTTGCTATTTTCACTATTAATTTAGTTGTGAGAGTTTTGAAAGAAAAAAACAATTTTCCGTTTTGTTAATTTTTCAATTTCTTGTCCCACAAACCAAAACAATCCAACTATTGAAATATAAAGAAGAAAAAATCGAAATTTTACTATTTCGGATATGTGGACTTGAAAAGTAAAAACCGTTACAATTTTAATGTTGATTCGTTTCCTCCAGAGCAGAAAATTTTCAAAGTGGAAAAAAAAACAAGATGAAAATTTTACTAGTTTTAGAAATAATTCGGGATCTACTACTGTCTTTAATTAAAAACTGTTTTCATCTACTGTGTATACCGATCAGTATATTGGGAATCTTTATCTTGGAAGCCCGATATCCGTAATCGAAAAATATTTTTTTATGGATTGAAAATTACATATAATAGGTCACTTTAATTTCATGTCCAACAAAAATAGTCGAATTCGGCTTATTTTTTAGCAAGTTAGTTTTTTATTTTTTGTAATGTACATTTGTTTAATTACGCTAAGTCTCAGGAATTTGTTAAATTGTTTTGAAAAACTAATTAACTTTATTTTGAACCTCTTTGTATCCGTTTGTTCCTGCTTTTTTTTTTTTTTTTTTTTTTTTTTTTTTCCTGGAAAAATGCATTTTAGTTTAAATGTAGGAACTTCCACACTAGACGCGCTGTATTTTATTTAATTATCACTAGAATTTTCTCATTTTTTTTTTTTAATTTAACCTTCCAGAATACCCTAAACATAAGTTTTATACATATTGCTTAGATAATAAAACTTCCCTTACTTTCATAAGCTTAATGCTGGAACTTTCTCCTACTCAATTCTTGATAAAATATAGGAATCTAAATACTAAAATGTATATTTAATTTTCGCATACATTTATACGCCATTTTCTTAGTTAAAATGTAAGGATAGACCGAAACAGGTTTTTAAGGCCGAAATAAAAACCGAATTATGGCAATTTTCATATTTTCGGTTAAGGACCTTTATTTGTTCAAAATCGTCTATAGCAAAATCATCGCAAAAAAGATCTATTTATGTGGTATAATAATACCAAAACAGTTTTTTCTTATTAAAATAACATTTATGAAGGTTTTAAGAAGTAAATAATAAAGGTAAGTGTATTTATATACTTTAAATGTGTTTTTCTCAAAACTAATTTTTCAGCGTTTTTAGATTTTTGACGTAATTTTCCATCAATATTTATGAAATTGATAAGGAAATATCCTGATATTGTTTAGAAAGAAACAGTGTAAGCTTTTTAAAATTCGTCTTCATTAAGATAGTCAAATTTCATTTTTTTTACTTATAAAAGGGCAAAATTGATGAAAATCGATATGGAATTTAGAAAAAAAAAATCTGTAAAATATTAACTATTAAAAAATCTTGAACAAATTTGTTTATAATAGAGTTTTAAATGATAAAAATTAAAAAGCAAGAAAATATTTCTAAAGTTAAAACGGGAGCATTTTAAAACTTCGTTTAAAAAATCAAAATTTTTTTAAATATTTAAAATTTTTAATAAGATTGGAAATGTTTTTGAAGGTGTATTATATGTATTTGGTGAAACGTATATATGCACGAAATTTCATATTGCTATGATGAAAAAAAAAACGTTCACTGTCCCCTTAAAGACGAAAATATAAATTTTTAAAGTAATTTATAATTAAATATACATAATTATTAATTATGTGTAATTATAAATGTGGCTTAAGTTGTTTCTCTGTGCCCTTCACCTATTTTTTTTAAATAAAATATAATTAATGGTGCAAAATGATTTTCTTATACAAATTTCATCGACTCAAAGGATTTTTGCGATACATATCTCGATTTATCTTTTATAATGATCCATTTTTGTATATCGTTCCAAACAAAAGAAATTCCAAAACTCCAAAAATTTCAGATATTGATAACGATATCATCACAGAGACGAAGGTTTCTAAAATTACCCAAACTTGATAAAGCTACATATGGATAGCCTTATATAGAAATAATTAACCAACAGATTCTCCTCTAGAAGGCAATAATTGTAAAAAATTTTCCTTTCCTTGGTCAGAGTTATTTTATTGCAAAGTCGACATTCTCTTTCCGAGATTAAAAGCAATAAGCAATTCTGTATTTAAAAAGAAATCAATCCAATAATTTTGTTTCAATAAATTGATTGCATTCACAAAATCTATTAAAAAAGTTTTATTATTTAAAAACTTTTTTTTTAATGTTTACCAATTGAAACAAAATAATTCCAAGAAATCAATTAGGAAATAGTAAGAGACATACATCGAAAATCACCATAATAATAACAACAAAATAAAAATGAAATTAAAAAAAAAAAATGCAATTTTTCCAGAAAACTACATCACAGCTTCTTTTCTACTAAAGCAACCTCTTTTAAGAACATCGATAACTGCATGTTAACAATGCTGATCTCTAGTTCAGTTTCACTCGGCCGTCGAGTTATAATGACAGCACAACACAGAATGCACTCGTCTAATCGAAGGCCATTACTGCACTCTCAACTCCAGAAATTCTATTTCTGGGACGACGAAATAGCCATGGAGTGCCATTGGAAACATTTCTGGAACAAGTGGAGGTCACTTGGATGAAATGTAAAGGAAATGGTAACTTAGATAATGTATTTGCTGTTAAGTTATTCACAGAATATTTTAAAATATCCATATTTTTAGAATCCGAGTATTTTGCAAGATGGAAAAAAGCTATTCAAATATTCTTTAGTTCAACTTATCTTAAAAATTGTAAAGATTTTAACAAACTAACAAAAATTAAAATAAAAGAACAAAACTTCTTTTAGCATTTTCCTGTATTATTTTTAAAATTGTTAGACCATATACATTAAAATCTTTCAATTCATACATTAACTATAATATTTTTCTCCCAACAAATAAATGTAATAGCAACTAATAAGAGCCCATCCATAACCAAGCTTTAATTAAATCTAAATATATCTATTAAATTAGTGCAAAAACTGGTAGTGTTTAATTTTCATTTGAGAATAACAGCATAAAGAAATGAATAAGCAACAGCTTTTCCTCTAGAAAGCAATAACTGTACAATATTTTTCTTTCCATGAACATATCGGATGGAAAGATCCAATATAACAGAAGAATATTTCCATGTCGGATTTACATGATGTAATTGTAAATCCGACATTCTTTTATCATTATTAAAAGCAATAATCAATTGTGTATTAAAATTTTTAAAAAAAGGAGAAGAAGAAAGAAAGAAAAACAATCTAACAATTTTGTCCCAATAAATTGATTGCATTTACAAAACGATTGAAGAATTTTTATTATTTAAAAAAAAATCAACTACATATTTTTAAATGTTGAAAAAAATTAATTCCGAGAAATCAATTACTAAAAAGGAACAGACATATCGAAAATCACCATAATAATACTAGTAATAAAATAAAAATAAATTCTAAACTGATACAAATTAAATGCATTTTTTTTTTTCAGCAAACTATATCACAGCTTCTTTTTTACTAAAGCAACTTCTTTTAAAAGAACATCGATAAAGGCATGTTAAAAATGATACTCTAGCTCAGCTTCACTCGACAGGTCTCGAGTTGCAATAACATCACAACACCGAACGCACCCGTCTAATCGAAGGCCATTACTGCACTAACTCTAGAAATTCTATTTCTGGGACGACGAAATAGCCATGGAGTGCCATCGGAAACATTTCTGGAACAAGTGGAGGTCATTTGGATGAAATGTAAAGGAAATGATAACTTAGATAATGGGTTTGTTATTAAGTTATTCACAGAATATTTTAAAATATCCATATTGTTAAAGTAGAGTATTTTGCAAAATGGAAAAAAAAACATTCAAAGTTTTTCTTAGTTTAACTTGTTTTTAAAAATTGCTTCAGATTTTAACAAATTGCACAAAATTAAAAAAAAAAAAAGGAAAAAAGGGGGGGGGGGAAGAAAAGGAAAAAATATCCTTTTAGCATGTGATTATTTATATTAAAATGTTTAAAATTAATAACTATTGCTTATTTTTTGGATTATTGTTTTCTATGAATACCCAATATGTAAATATATTATCTCCCTCCGTTATTGTTATTATATTTTAACTGTTGAAACAAATTAATTCCAAGAAATTAATTAGTAAAAAGAAACAGAAATACATTAAAAATCAGCATAACAACAACAAAATGAAAAGGGAATTCTAAACTGCAACTAAGAAATGCATTCTTCCAGAAAACTTCATCACAGCTTCTTTCTTTAATAAAGCAACCTTTTTTAAGAACATCGATAACGACATGTTAACGATGATGATCTCTAGTTCAGCTTCACTCGACCAGGCCTCGAGTTGTAATCACATCACAACACAGAATACACCCGTCTAAACGAAGGCCATTACTGTACTCCAAACTCCCGAAATTCTATTTCTGGGACAATAAAATAGCCATGGAGAGCCATCGGAAACATTTCTCGAACAAAGAGAGGCCATTTGGATGATATGTAAAGGAGATTGTAACTTAGATAATGGATTTGCTGCTAAGTTATTCACAGAATATTTTAAAATATCTATGTTTTAAGAGTTTGAGTATTTTGCAAAATAGAAAAAAAAACATTCAAAGTGTTTTTAAATTTAACTTATTTTTAAAATTACTACAGATTTTAACAAACTGAACATATATTTAAAAAAAAAACTTTTGACCTTTTATTTACTGACGGTACTTATAAGTACGATTAAAATAAATTATAAAATTTATTTAATACATAGATTAGTTATAATACAGTTTAGAATGAGTTATAGATACACTACTGTATCTTGTTCTATAAGCAATGTTGGTTACACAAAATAAAAAAAAATATTTTTAAAAGGATAATTTCTTCTCTCTTTCCATCTTTTTAGCTTCCTTGGCGTTTGGAGGGGGCGGGAAGAATTATCAATTCTAAAATATTTTTATTGTAATAACGGCATATTTGTACATCGTTTAATTCTACAGAATATGGGAGAAAAATTTTAAAAGATTTGACTGGTAGTTAGTTATAAATGTTACACAAAATCTCTATAAATTCAAATTTAATTTATCCTTCTAAATCTTTCAATACTTTTAAAATCCTTCTCAAATTTAATAATTGATTATGTAAATCTTTTAATTTAGTTCAAACAATTCACGAAAAATTTCTTAGAAGGTAAAATTTTCATGAATTCATAATACAGTAGATAAAAGGTTAAAGCATGTATTATTTATGTATTATTAAAATATTTTTAGTAATTTTTAAATTATTAATAATATATTAGTATAAAGAAACAGACAAAAAAATAATAATAACAACCAAATAAAAATGAAGTCCTAAACTGAAACAAACGTATTCTTCCAAAAACTATATCACAGCTTCTTTTTTACTAAAGCAGCCTCTTAAGAACATCGATAACGACATGTTAACAATGATGATCTCTAGTACAGCTTCACTAGACCAGGCTTCGAGTTGCAATGACATCGCAACACAGAACGCACCTGTCTAATCGAAGGCCATTACTGCACTGTAAACTCCAGAAATTCTATTTCTGGGACAATAAAATAGCCATAGTGAGCCATCGAAAACATTTCTCGAACAAATAGAAGTAATTTGGATGAAATGTAAAGGAAACGGTAACTTAGATAATGGATCTGTTATTACGTTATTCACAGAATATTTAAAAATATTCATATTGTTAGAGTTGCAGTATTTTGGAAAATGGGAAAAAAAAAAAGACATTCAAAGGTTTTTTAGTTAGTTTTTAAAATTGCTACACATTAACAAACTGGACAAAATTAAGGAAAAGAAAACAAAACTTTTTTAACATCCATTATTAATGTTAAAGAGGTTTAAATTAATAACTATTAAAGGATAGAAAATCAACAATTAGAAAAGCACAAATAATGCATGAAAAGGTAGCAAAAAGCCGTTTTAAGCTATTATCGAGATTTCGAATATTCTCTATAGTATATTCGAAACGGCTGTTTGCAACCTCTTCATGCATTATTCGTGCATTTTTAATCGTTGGTTTTCTATTGTTATACATTTTTACAGAAAGGCTTTATTTTCTATTTAAAAATTAATAACTATTATTTATTTTTTTCGCTGAACCTCAATATTTTCCACAGAGTGAAAGTCACCTGATCATCTCATGACCTACTAGGTACCTTGGGTTTCGTGACTACATCGCTATTTATTTTATCACTTTTTTTTATTGTGTTAACATGTTCAAGACTGCAATACACTGTATTGTTTGCATTTTTTTGTAAGTCGTCAAAAATGGAAGGGTAAATAGACGGAAAGGAAACATTACTTTTTTACAGAACTCATACGAGCCGACTATAAAGCGCCGAAAAAATTACTCCAGTTTGATCTCCTAATTTAGAACCTTGATCAGATTACGAGATCCTCATCTGACTAGGCACCTTTAGAGAAGATGGAAAAAATTTCTGACAAGGAGAATAACTTGAAAATTGTGCATGATATTGATTTAACTGAACGGTAACAAATCTATATGGTTGAAAAGTTGGATCGCTTAATTTTCATTTAAATAGCATACAAAAATATATAATGGAGTCTTCTCCAGTATACAACGATGCCTCCTGAGATCCAGATGTTTTTATCATAAATAACAATTGATTTTTTAGATGAATAATACAAGGAATTCGGGCAGATAAACAATTATTTTATTAATCTGTACTAAATTACCAAATAGCATAATCAAGTGAGTAATAAATTCGTTTAGAAAACACAACTTCACATTTCTATTTTCAATGCGCACAACACTGATATGTTAAAAAAGTTTTTAATTCGTTTTTATTTGCTCAGATCTGGAGTTGTAACGACACTACAATACAGAACACACCCATCTAATGGAGACTATTAATGCACTCTTAACTCCATAAATCCTGTTTGTGGAACTATAGAAACAAGCCCTGGAGAATAATCGAAAATATATCTCTGACAAACAGCTATATCATTTAGATGACATGCAAGAATAATGACAATTCAAATAAAGATATCTTATCCAATCACTGAAAACAAATAAATACATTATGCATATTGCTTTTTTCTATTGTTTTATAGAAACAATGCTTTTAAATATAATCCATTTATGCAGAACATTTTATAATGTTTGTGGAGTATGTTTTCTGCTGCAATTTTACAAGCAAATAAAAAAAATATTTAAGTGTCAAAGCAATTTTTTTCTCTCAAGCATGTTCTTTATAGAATTGCTAAGAGCTTAAACCCCTTGGGGAGCAAGCAATAATGTCTCAGTCTGAAATATTGAATTCTCAGAGGAAAAATCGAAAAATTTTATTTTAAAATAAGAAAAAGTAATTTTTCAATATTTTGTCACCTAAATTAAAAATACAGAATTTTGTTAAAAGTTTCTGATACGAATTTCGTTTAAATTAGGTTGGATAAAATATATTATACAATTAACATAATAATTAAACTACCATACATACAACTACCCATAATAGTTTTGTCACATTAAATTACGCGTGTAAACTCAAACAATGCCTTCTAGAAGAAAACATTACAGCCTCAATTTTACTAAGCGATTTCTTTTACAACAGCACTAACATGTCAATGACTATGTTCTGTAGTACTATTCCTTCTACCTATAGTTCTAGCGTTTTAATGACATCGTAACGTAGAACACTTCCGTGTAATCGAACAATAGTGCATTTCGCAAGCTCCTAGAAATTATATTTCTGGAACGATTGGATAGTTCAGGAGAATCATCAGAAGCATATGTTGAACAAGCAGCAATCATTTGAATGGCATGCAAGAAAAGAAAACGATGAAAATAAAACATATGATTGTACTTTTCTGCATAACAAAAATTCTAGTACATATGTTGTAGTTAAATTTTCGATATTGATATTTTTCAATTCATTTGAGAAATATACATTTACAAAAAGAAAAATCTAAATAAATAAAAATATTTTACATTTATTGCAATACAAAATATTTTTGAAATACAATAAAACAAACGAAAACTATTCATTTCAAAAAAGCAATATTCTTATCTTCAAGCAACTGCCTGAACAGTAAGTGCTTGGGTGATTCAATAATTATTGTCCTAATGTATATAAAAAATTTGTATTTCGATGCTTGATGTGGGATATCCAAGTCTTACATGCCTATATGCTCAATTTCAGAACCGTAGCTGCTATATTAGCATATTTTTGGAGAGAAGGTTGCAAGCTGGTTTAAAACTTATGGGGTAAGATTTATGATAAAGGATGAGAGTGGCTACATCCCTGTGATCTTGAGTCTAAACGACAGTAGCCACATCTCATCCACTGTCACAAATCTAGCCTTAATAAGCTCCAAACCAACCTTTCAGCTCCCCTTTCACTCCTCTTTCCAAAAACATGCTAATATAGCAGCTACGGTTTCGAAATTGAGTCTATAATAAGCATTTAAGACATTAGGATTAGATATTCCACATCAACCATCGCAGTTACAAATATTTTATAAACACTAGGGGCAATAATTATTGAACCACCCTCGTATATGCGTGGGAAAATAACGCATCCCAAATATGCATGTAAATGAAGTTCTCATAATAAATCTGTCATAATAAATTCATAAATTTAAATAATAATTACATTCATTATAAAACATTTTGTCAGGTTCCTGGAAGACATCTGCCCTGAATTAGAAAGGAATAACATTTCCTTATCTGAATATTTTATGTATTGTGGGTTGTGTATCCGTGAAGCTCGAAATACCTTTCTTTCTTTTCTATAATAACGAATGACAGATGTTGACACAGGTGTGCAGATGACGCACTCGTTGATGAATGAAAGTGATGGCCGCGGGGCGTGCCTCAGCTGTCATCTAGCTATTGGAGTGATGTGTAAACAGTAGATGTCATGACTCAAGGTCGGTATGCGGAATTGAACCAATGGAGGAACTCTAAGAGGCCCTGCTGGGGGAAGGAAGATCTCTGACAAGGTCAACTCTGGACCGAGAGGTGGGGGGACAGTTCTCGCTTGGCGTTGAGACCGATAGGTCGCTCAGGATTTGTGGTCCTGTTGGATAGTGTATATTTTGAGCGTGGGACAAGGCGTCCCGGTGGATAGTGTTATAGGCCGAGAAGTGAGGCCTAGTACCCTTGTGTATTGAGATTCTGCGGTAATCTCTGATAAAGCGTATCTAACGTGCGTTGAGTGTGAGGAAGAAAGTATAAGTTGAACGGTACACAACCAACGTTTATTGTAGTTAATTTAATGTTGAACCGGATCATCTATATCCGAGTTGTAATTGTATATAGTTGTAAATATTGTCTCTTGTGTACATATCTATATCTTAAATAAACTGTTAGTTCAGTTCATTAACAGCGTCAGTGTTATTTTAACCAATCCTCACAGCAGGTGACCGATATCACCCATTAATATCGGTGGTGGCAGCTAAAACTACCTAGGACATTCTTCGATGTTTTGTGGACTGAGAGGAGCGTCCGACAAATTGTTGGCAGCGTCGGGTAGAATCGCCTGAAACCAGTGACCAGCGAGCCGTGTTGCAGTCTGTTAATGCCAGAGTATCCAGTGGAATTTTTGTGTGGTCGTGCCATATCGTCGAGTATGTGCTAAAGCATCGTGCCGGATCGTCGATTGTATGCTAAAGTGTCGTGCCGTATCGTCGAATGTGTGTAAAGTGTCGTGCCGTAGCGTCGAATGTGTGTAAAGTGTTGTGCCGTATCGTCGAGTATGTGCTAAAGTATCGTGCCGGATCGTCGAGTGTGTGATAAAGTATCGTGCCATATCGTCTAGTGTGGACTAAAGTGTTGTGCGTATCTTTATTAGAAAGAACTAAACTGAACTGTTGTGCCATATTATCGCTACATCGTGGAGCTATCTGTGATTAGAAAAGTAATCCAGCAAATAAAGTATAAGGTAAGGTGTTTTGATCATTCATTTCTTCTGACATCTCGAACCAAATTGTATTGTTGTATAATTAATAGTAATTTAAGTAAATTGTCTATGTAATTTATGTGCAATGAAATAATTGTGTTCAGATAGGTGTAAAGAATTAGTAACCATATTGCTATTGTTTTAAAGAAAGGTCATAATAATTTGAGATGATAATGATATGCTATTTATAATGATATTAGTGAACTAAATTAATGCATTAAATCTAAATTATTGTTAAAGTAATTGTTAAATGAAGCAATACTGTTTAAATTTTAAGAGTTACATTATCAAAATTCTAAGCAAATGAAGATTTTAATTGGCCAATACTAGGGAGGAAAAAAAAAAGGCTCAAAAGAGAGCCATAGTGAAAAAAAAGGCCCAAAAGAGAGCCATAGTGAAAAAAAAAGGCCCAAAAGAGAGCCATAGGAAAAAAATGGCTCAAAAGAGAGCCATAGTGAGTAAAAATAAAAGTAAAGATTTTCAGTATATTTGTTTTAAGTGTAAGAACCAGTATTGAGTTCGGAAATATTTTATGAGGATAATTGTAGAAATTTATATATGCATGTTGTACAATTTTTCTTTATGTGGATTTTTTGATTGACATCAATACTTCTATTCAATTTCAACGTATCAGTATTATTATATAAATTGTATGTTGTTATCTAAGTGTATATATTGGAACCTATATTGCATAGCAGTCAAATCGAATTATTGTTTTACTTTTTTGTTTTATTGGAAGTAAATTGTGTGATATCAATGGTTGAGAAAAATTAGAGTATTCAGTAGGTTAATTAGAAATGAAATGCATGGATTATCTGAAATGGTATTAATTAGTATAATATGTGGAGAAATATCTGTACTAAGTTAGAAATCTAGGAAATATTAAGTTGGTAGGTTTAACTATTCTTGTGGGGTGGTTATAACAATCGGTGAAGGTATGGCTTTCTTATTGAAACTAAAAAAGGTTGATCTTCAGGTGATAGCTGAAGAATTGGGTGTGGAACTCACGGAAGATGATACCAGAATTCAGCTTAAGAAAAAGATAATGGACAGTGATGAGTATGACGAGGGGGTTATTAAGGAATTATCTGACACTATTGTTGCAGAACGTTTAGAACGCGAAAAATTAGAACGCGAAAAGTTAGAACTCGAAAAGTTAGAAAAACAGGAAAAGTTAGAAATGGAGAAATTGAGGATGGGACATGAATTAGAAATGGAAAGGCTCAGAGTTCAAGGTTCAGCAAATAACTCTAATGGATCTAGGGAATCTAGTAATGAAAGTAACATCGAAAAATTGATCAAAAGTGTTAAAACTCTATCTATCAAAGTACCAGAAGGGACTGAGGGATGGAATTTATTTTTCAACAGTTTAGAAAGGGCATTCCAAACTAAAGATGTACCGGAAAACCAGCAGGCCGAAATTCTACTAAATATGTTAGGAGATAAGGCGGATAATTTGTTAATTTATACCACTAAGGAACAAATGGAGAATTATGAGGAATTAAAGGAGTTAGTCCTAAGGGAACATGAGCCAACCCCGAGGGCATGTTTAGAAAATTTCCGGAAAGCTAGGAGAAATCCGAACGAAACCCATGTATTATTTGTATCGCGTTTAATAGCTACGTGGGAAAATTATTGTAAAATTAGAGGTGCGGACACTTATGAAAAGGTCAACCAGTTAATAGTTACTGATAAGCTAATGAGTACGCTAGATGAGGATACTGCAGCATATATTAGTTTAACTCACGAGGGTAAATGGTTAGAAGCTCCTAAAATTGCTAAAGAGTGTGATAATTATTTTGATGCTAAACATAAGTCTTATGCGGTTACGCATAAAAGCTTTAAAGGTAAAGATAAGTACGTAAACAAGGAAAAAATGAGACCGAGGGAGGATAATAAATTTAGTGGTAGTTGGAGGCAAAATGGTAGTTATGAGTGTAATTCTTTTCCGGATAGGAAAACAGGGTTTAAGAAGACGAATGATGCTTCAGGGCCTAAATGTTTTAAGTGTGGTTTGAGAGGTCATTACCAACGGTTTTGTAATAAAGTGGGTAACGAAGGAACTAATAATGGCAATAAAGGGCGAGACCAGAAAGCAGGTGTTCATAAGATTATGGTGAAAGAAAATCGAGAGTTACCTAATGGGGCTATTGTGGCTAGAATATCGGCAAAGGCCGAGCAGAAAACTAATGTTATTGGTGAGAAATTAAATAAACTTGAGAAAATTGAAGTTAGTGTTAATGGGCAAAAAGCAAAGGGATTGGTTGATTCTGGATGTGAGATTAGTGTTGTTCATAAAGATTTAGTCCCGGAAGAGAAATTAAAGGGAGCGGGTAGTATTTATTTACAAGGGTTATTTGGTGAAGCTGTTAAATCACCGTTAGTTAAACTACCGCTAGCTATTCCGCAATTCGGGCAAACTAATATTATTCATCAGGAAGTACTTTGCGCAGTAACTGATAATATTAATGAGCAAGTAATTTTACATCCCGAGGTGATTAATGAGTTGTCAGGTGTCAATCTTGAGGAGTCATTGATAGAGTCCGAAGAATTAAAAAGTTCCGAAATTATTATTGATAACTCGAATGAAAAGGAAGATGTAAGTAACGATAGCTGTAATGTTTACGTAATAGACGCGAGATCGCAAAATGTACAAAGTCAGGATCCAGAAAAAACTGAAACGGAGGAAAATAATGAATCTATTGTTAGTAACTCAGATATGTTTAAGAAATCCCAGTTGGAATGTAAAGAATTAGAGAAAGCTTGGGAATTAGCTAAAAAGGAAAAAGGGGATTATTATATGGTAAACGGATTATTGTATCATAAAGAGAAATTGTTAGGCGAAACTATAGCGCAATTAGTAGTACCCAAGGTAAGAAGGGAAGAAATCTTAAAATTAGCGCATTCATCGGTATTTGGAGGGCATCATGCAGCCAAGAAAACGTTGCAGAGAATAAGGTATTCTTTTTATTGGGAGGGAATGGCAAAAGAAGCTAAACAGTTTTGTGAATCATGTTTAGAGTGCCAATTGACTAGAGGGGTTAAAGTAAATGATAGAGCTCCTATTTCCCCAGTGTCGCGGCCGGAACTTCCATTTCAGGTTGTTAATGTTGATTTAATTGGGCCTATTGATCCTAAAAGTTCACAAGGGCATCGGTATATACTGACTTTAATTGATCAGCATACCAGATGGGCGGATGCGATCCCTCTAAAAAGTTTAACTGCTAAAACCGCGTGTGAGGCGTTACTTCAAATATTTATGAGAACAGGAATTCCTAATGTAATTGCCTGCGACAATGGAACCAATTTTACTGCCGACTTAACGAAAGAATTTGAGAAAAGGTTAGGTGCTAGTCCAAGATTTTCGACTCCACAGTATCCACAGTCCAACGGACTTGTGGAACGATTTAATCAGACTCTTAAACGTATGCTACATCATACGATTAGGGAAGAAGGAAGAAAATGGCATGAACAAATACCATTTATATTATGGGCGTATAGGGAAGTCCCAAATTCTACGACGGGAATCGCACCTTTCCAGTTATTATATGGTAGAGCGCCGGAGGGTCCGTTATCGATTCTTAAGTCGTCATGGGCAGGAGAAAATAAGGGAGCGCAGTTAGATACTACGCCGATTCATGAGTACTTGGATAAACTTAAGAACCGCTTAGAAAGAGCCGCAAATGAGGCAAAATTGTCGTCTGAGGTTCAACAAAATAGAATGGCGTATCATTATAATTTAAGGTCAAAAGAAAAAACGTTTGAGGTAGGCGATAAAGTTATACTGTTAATCCCCGATTCGACTAATAAGTTATATTCTAGGTGGCAAGGGCCGGCAACAATTGTAGAAAAACGAAACCAGCATTCGTTTATTGTTGAGTTAGCCGACGGGAGTAGGAAGCATGTGCACCAAAATAAGATAAGAGAATTTATCGCTAAATGTAATATAGTTAATATTGTTTTCGAAGGTGATGAGGAATTTGGAGAAGTTGGGGAAATTCCTATTTTGAACCGGGATCAAGAGATAGAACGGGATATTGAGAGGTTTGAAATAAAAGGGCTATCTAATAGTCAAGTCAAAGATTTAAAGTCCATTTTGAGGGAAAATAAAGAAGTGTTTATGGGTCCTGTACGACCAGCGGAAGTAGGGGAACATCGTATTGATCTGAAACCCGGTGTAGAAAGGAAAAAACCAAAGTTATATAGCGTGCCGGTAGCTTATAAAGAGGAAGTGGATAGGCAGATTCAGGAGTTATTAGAATTAAATCTAATCGAACCGTCGAATGCTGAAATTAGCCATCCAATTGTTTGCGTTGCGAAAAAAGATGCAACTGTCAGAATGTGTATTAATTACAGAGCTTTAAATTCTGTAACGCAGGTTCCCACCTTCCCGATGAAAGATTCCCAAGAAATTATGTATACCGCAGGGGCGGCTAAATATTTATCTTCAATAGATTTATTGAGGGGTTATTGGCAAATTAAAATGGCTGAGGATTGTAAACCTCTGACAGCTTTTACGACGCATAACGGAACTTATCAGTGGCGTACAATGCCTTTTGGATTATCAGGGGCTGCTGCTACGTTTCAAAAAGACATGAATGAGGTTCTCCAAGGTCATCGGAGGTATGCAGAAGCATATATTGATGATGTCATCATTTTCTCCGATACCTGGGAAGAGCATTGTGAGCATGTCAGGGCTGTCATTGAAGAGTTGAAAAATAGAAATTTTAGGATTAGACTAGACAAATGTAAATTTGGAGAGAAATTGACTAAGTTTTTAGGTCATGTTATTGGGGGTGGAACTCATGCACCTGATGAGGAGAAAATTGGAGCAATAAGGGACTTAAAGAGACCAAAGACTAAAAAGGAAGTTAGATCAGTTTTGGGATTAATGGGATTCTACCGATCTTATATTCCAAATTATGCTGAGATAGCTATACCTTTAACCGAATTAACCAAAGGAAATGTCAAAAATACTGTACCATGGGATGAAAGGGCAGAAAAAGCATTTAATACTCTTAAAGATGAGTTGTGTAAAGTGACGAGTTTGGCTACACCTATCGTAGGCCGGGAATATCAGCTTCACGCCGATGCTTCCGACCTTGCAGTAGGATGTTGTCTTACTCAAAAAGATGAAAAAGGTCAGTTTAAACCTATAGCTTTTGCCAGTCAGAAATTGTCAGGGGCTCAGCGTGCTTGGCCGAGTATAGAGAAAGAGGCTTGGAGTGTTCTCTTCGGGTTGCGGAAGTTTGAAAAGTGGACTTATGGATCTCAAATTGAGGTCATTACCGATCATAATCCATTAAAATTTCTCACGGAAACAACCCCAAGGTCGCCCAAACTCACTAGGTGGGCTCTAGCCTTGCAACGCTGGAACCTGAGCATTTCTCATCGTCCCGGAGTTCAACATTTGAATGCTGATGCAATTTCGAGGCTACAGAGAAAGAGCTGGGAAGAACAACCAGTTACTAGCCCATCAGTATCAATGTCAAAATAGTAGACAACCTTAAAGGATCTCATCACATGTCTAATTTTTTTTGTGTGTGTGTAAATATTTTTTTTTAAGTTTTGTGTTTATAATAGTAAATGAGCATGTGTATTGTTTATGCAATAGTAGTATTAGTATAAGGTTCAGTAGAGAATGTTCAGACACCTGAAAATGCCTATGTAATATTTAGAATGAAGAAATCTGCAAAGAGACTATTGAACTCTTCCGTAATATTATTATATGTTTGGGGAAAATTAGCCCCTAAGAGGCATATTTTCCGCTGAGGTGGGGGGGTGTCAGGTTCCTGGAAGACATCTGCCCTGAATTAGAAAGGAATAACATTTCCTTATCTGAATATTTTATGTATTGTGGGTTGTGTATCCGTGAAGCTCGAAATACCTTTCTTTCTTTTCTATAATAACGAATGACAGATGTTGACACAGGTGTGCAGATGACGCACTCGTTGATGAATGAAAGTGATGGCCGCGGGGCGTGCCTCAGCTGTCATCTAGCTATTGGAGTGATGTGTAAACAGTAGATGTCATGACTCAAGGTCGGTATGCGGAATTGAACCAATGGAGGAACTCTAAGAGGCCCTGCTGGGGGAAGGAAGATCTCTGACAAGGTCAACTCTGGACTGAGAGGTGGGGGGACAGTTCTCGCTTGGCGTTGAGACCGATAGGTCGCTCAGGATTTGTGGTCCTGTTGGATAGTGTATATTTTGAGCGTGGGACAAGGCGTCCCGGTGGATAGTGTTATAGGCCGAGAAGTGAGGCCTAGTACCCTTGTGTATTGAGATTCTGCGGTAATCTCTGATAAAGCGTATCTAACGTGCGTTGAGTGTGAGGAAGAAAGTATAAGTTGAACGGTACACAACCAACGTTTATTGTAGTTAATTTAATGTTGAACCGGATCATCTATATCCGAGTTGTAATTGTATATAGTTGTAAATATTGTCTCTTGTGTACATATCTATATCTTAAATAAACTGTTAGTTCAGTTCATTAACAGCGTCAGTGTTATTTTAACCAATCCTCACAGCAGGTGACCGATATCACCCATTAATATCGGTGGTGGCAGCTAAAACTACCTAGGACATTCTTCGATGTTTTGTGGACTGAGAGGAGCGTCCGACACATTTCATAGAATATACCTGTAGTTTCGCTCCCAGCTCTGTTAATTTAAGTTAATGAAATCAAACAATTATTATAATGGAAAAATCTTTTATTTTATATGAATAAATTACACGTCACAACTACAATAAATAATTATACAATAAAATAAAAGTCATTTTATAAAAGCATTATTTAGTTAAATAAGGAAAGTAATCCAGCAGTGCACCACATCATGGCTCAAGTAGCAATTCTTTGCAAACTCGTGACATTTTAGAAATGTTGGCATGTTTCACTCGAACACATGGATGTTGTAATGACATCACAACACAGAATGTAACTTTTAATGTACTCGATAAGCATCTAGAAATTCTATTTCTGAAAATGATAATATAGTCCTAGAAATCCATTGAAACATATCATGAACAAACAGCCATGTACAAGAAAAATAATGAATAAGTAAAGGGTCATTTGACTAAAAGTCCATAAATAATTGTAAATACTTGTTTTAGTCACATTTCAAGAATTGCTATTTTAAGATACCTGTGTTTATGAAAAGAAAAGTTGATTGGTTAAAAGAATGTATTTGAGGCAATACAAAATATCATTAAATTACCATAAAAATGATAGAAACTAATATTTAAAGAATAAATCTACAAGCTACCGCAACGAGCAGTAAATGCGCTTAAAAAGCAAATAATATAGAAAAAACGAAATACGTAAAAGAAAATAAGGTAGCTTTTAAAATAAAATTAAAATATTTGAATAATAATCACAATTTTAAAAAAATATTTTCCCTTCAAATATGTCCGTAATTTCACTATGTAAACCACTTAATTGCCCCCCCCCCCCCCAAAAAAAAAAAAAAAAAAAAAAAAAAAATTTGAGTGTACCAATCCCAAACTTTTCCATTTCTTACATCTTAATGTAGCAAAAAGTACATAGTTACAAATCTTAATATTTTAGTACTGTACAAACTTCAATTTTTATTTTAAATTTCTGCTTAAGTCAATTAATCTGGGTAAAAATGAGTGAATCTCGATTTAAATCGAGCTGTTTGCGAATAGCCGGCATATAGCAGGATGCAAAGTTCCTGTCACTTTAAGAGCCATTAATGTACAACAGAACCACTAAAAATCGAAAACATTATGAGGAAATCACTATTATAAAATTCAATAGGCCGGAATATTTCAAAATTCAAGGAAGATCTGCTTGCCACAATCAAAAACATAAACAATGATTCAATTCTATGCATAACTTCATACACTTTTTGGTGGCACAATGGCGACACGTGAACAGACAGACATTTTGTATAGACATGTTTTTGGGGATCTTTGACCAATAAAACGCATAAATCTTTCAAAAACCATTAGTTAAAAAAAATTGAAAAAACATCGATTACAATACTTCTATTGAATATAAAAAGAAAAGTGAGAATAAATGCTAATTCCAAAAAAATGAAGATACTACAATAAGGAAATCTTTTAATTAATTTGTCAGAAGAACCTACATACATAAATAATATTAATTTCGTAAATATTTGAACATTTTTCTGGAATTTATACATTAAACTTTGCCTATTCGTGCAAACAAGTTTCCAAAAAATTAAATATTAAAACTTAAAAAGGGCTCCTAATGAAAATATTAAATTAAGTAATTATATAACCAAATAAATTTAGCAGCGAGCAGTATGGCTCGAATTTTACGAAATCACCTCATTTACAAACGCCTATAACATGTTAAATATGATGTTCTGCTTCACTCAACTTTCGAGATGTAATGACGTAACAACACAGAGCACACCCGCCTAATCGAATGTCTTTAATGGACTCGATAAGCTCTAAGCTCCCAGAAATTCTATTTCTGGAAACGATAAAATAGCCCTAGAGAGCCATAGAAAACATATCTTTAACAAGCAGACATCATTAGGGTGACATAAGGAAATGATGAACAGGTAAAGGGTCATATGGTTAAATCTTTTATAAAAGATTTTTAAACATGCATACAGTTAAAAGACATTGACTGTTCAGAGAATTTTGTTTTTATAGGTAACAGATTATTTTTAAGTTTCAAAGTAATTCAAACTATAAGAATTTTCTATAGCTAACACAGGTGTGAATATCTAAATGAAAACAGAAATTAACAGAAATAACCGTATTTGAAATTAAAATGGTTGTTCTTCAAATTATTATATGTACAGTAAAATATCATTGCAACGTATTTCTAGGAAGTAAAGAATGATTTCGCTATACTGAGAAAATAGCTAAGATGAATATTTTTGTGAAATATGATGTTTTACAATGAAATAAAACAATACGATTTTTAGCAATCTAAAAATATTCGTCGCAAACCGGAAGTAAAAAAAAAAAGTTCGATTACAATACTTTCTTCTATTGAATGTAAAAGAAAATAAAAATAAGAAAAAAGATGTTAATTTAAAAAAAGAAAGAAAGAAAAGAAGAAAAAGCAGATATTCCAGTGAGGAAATTTTTTAATTAATGAATTATAATAACCAACATATACAGTGGCGTAGCTAAGGGGGGGGGGGGGGCAAGGGGGGCGTCCGTCCCGGACGCCGAGGCCTAGGGGCGCCAAATTGAGAGAAATTGTTATATATCTATATTGGGGTTTGGGCGCAAAATTTCTTGCTGGCCCCGGGCGCCAAAAAACATAGCTACGCCACTGAACATATATAAATAGATCTATTATGGTAAATCTATTATGATATCTATTATGGTAAATATTTAAACATTTTTCTTCCATGTATACATTAAAAACTTTACATTTTCGTGCAAACTAGTTTAAAAAAAATTAATTAGTAAACTTAAGTGTTCCTAATGAAAACATTAAAATAAATGACTGTATAGTCAAATAAATCTAGCAGTGAACAGTACGACTCGATTTTTACGAAACCACTATCATTACACTCATATTTCGTTTAAAAAAATGTTTATGGTTAAAAATTGTTATTTAAAAAATATTTCAGCATTTTTTTCATAAACGAAAAGGAAAGATTTTCTCGTATCAATCTTGCACAAAAGTAAAATGCAGCATTATATCATGCACAACAATGATTATAAAAAGAAAAAGAAACAATACAAAAAAGATAAATTGTGGGACATCTTCGCACCGTT
The DNA here is from genome assembly GCA_964019185.1 of Maratus speculifer. Taxonomy (NCBI): domain Eukaryota; kingdom Metazoa; phylum Arthropoda; class Arachnida; order Araneae; family Salticidae; genus Maratus; species Maratus speculifer. The sequence continues at coordinate 301,475,525 of OZ025297.1, read as the reverse complement.
TTATTTAATATTCAACAAGTTTCCAAAAAATAGAATGGTAAACTTAAAAGTGCTCCTAATGAAAACATTGAAATAAATAACTGAATTATCTAATAAATCTAGCAGTGAACAAACAGTAAGACTCTATTTTTACGAAACCACTCATTTACAAACGCCTATAACATATTAAAAATGTCCATTCAACTTTCGAGATGTAATGACATAACATCACGGAGCACAGCCGGTTAATCGAATAGCTTAATGTACTCGATAAGCTCCAAGCTCCCAGAAATTCTATTTCTGGAAACGATAAAATAACCCTAGAGAGCCATCGAAAACTTATCTTTAACAAGCAGACATCATATCATTAGGGTGACACATAAGGAAATGAACCGGTAAAGGGTCCTACAGTTAAATTTTTTATAGAAGATTTTAGAACATGCATACAGTTAAAATATATTGACTGTTCAGAGAAACATTTTGTAAGAAACTTTTTTTTTTGTTGTTGTTAGCTTCCATGTAATTCAAACAGATACATGGTGCATAGGAAAGTCCCTTCAATCTCAAAATACTTGCAAAATGAGAAAACTAGAGCTATGCAAGTGAGGTAAGGATATGATAAATTGACTACGCCCGAAGCCCGAACTAACGCAAATGACAGTAGCCCCCCTAATGGCGCTGCTGTCGCTACAGAGCAGCAGCGCCTAGTAGGCAGCTCTCTACTACTAGGAATGGGACATGTCCAATACCTTATTTTTAATTAGGAGAGTAAATTGCTACAAGGAAAACATTTTTAGAGGATAATACATTAATCATAACATTGATAATATACTCATTTGCTTGAAAATGTAAATAAATTGAAGTGGTGATTTTTTTTAATGTGATCTGTGACTGATAATCCTTAATTTTCATTACAGTCATGAAGATACTGGAATTTTATATTTTGGCACATGACATTATCAACCTACGATCTTTGATTGTAAATCTAGCAGACACTAGACTGTTTGTGTCTTATAACTTTATTTTATTGCCGTCCCATACCTCCCTGTTAGTCGGGAGTTATGGGACACATTTTAGAGATAATAATTCTTTAATTATAAAAAAAACTTTTGCATATTATGTTCTATATTGTTCAGATAGATTAAATGGTGGTTCACCTTGCACTCTATGAAATGAAAATTTTGATATTGTGTCAAACATAGTTAATTTTCTTACTTTTGTAAAAAAAAAAAAAAAAAAAAAATGTCCCGCACCACACCACATACTCCTATATCATTATATTAATGTTTCCGTTAAATATATAATGGTATCAAATCAATTATATTATTGAAAAATAAATGGCTTGCTTCATCAGCAAAAAAACAAACAGAAAGTCAGCCAGGCTATTGTCGAAATTTTCAAAGAATCAAGGATAAAGATCATTTTAATGAATGGAAGCATGGGCATGCCATTTTTATCTTCCTAAAGTACGATACTTAAATATGACCTTGTCCTTCAGCTACAATAAAACTCAATGTATTTTGACTTAACATGGTGTCTCTCAATCATAACTTAATAAGCCTCTAAGTACACATTTTCTTTCTCTTTTTTTCCCCCACAAAAAGGCTGCGTAGTATCACTTTCCCTTTTTCCTTTTCTTTTTTTCCTTCTAAGCTTTGGCTTAGTGATGGGCGATTTCGATTTTTTAGATCGATTTAATCGATACTACGGCCAACTCGATTTAATCGATACTTAAAAATTTTTAATCGATTTCTCTGAAGGTAATGTAATTTTCATTTTCCTCCAAAAGTCGAAGATAAAATAGACGGATGTGCCAATTCCAAAATTTCAGTGTATTAGTTTCAAGATAGAAGAATTAAAGAAACCTCAGAACCCCCCCCCCCCCTGCAAAATAGCGTTTTTTGTTGAGTGATGTACATCGAAAATTGATCAGGATCAATTTTTATTAGGTACCAGCTGAATCGGAATTTGGATGAAAATCCATGAAAGCGCGAGATACAGCTATTGCGAAATCATAAAAAATGCAGCATATCAGCGCCACCTGTAGGGCAATTTACACCAAGAACTAAATAACACTAATCTATGTCAGAGATTTACTGAATCTCAATTTTGATGAAAATTCGTTCTTGAGATAGCGCTATTGCGTTAATCATGAATAATGCAGTATAGCAGCGCCATCTCTTAAGCGATTTCCACCAAAATGTAATTAGCATCAAATAATATCAAGGACTAATTGAATCTAAATTTTTATGAAAGTCCGTGCATTAGTTCTTGAGATAAAGCTAAAATGGAAAAAGGGGCGTGCGAAAAGAGAACTGCGCCCGGTTCAAAGTTCCAATTTAGCACCCCCCCCCTATTAACTTTTCTTGTGATAGGCTAGAAGTGATGTTAGTAGTAAAAAATTGGCGCCCCCTAAATTTCCGTGCTCAGAACGACCGCTTCCTTTCGCCCCCCCCCCCTTTCACATGGCGCTAAGTGGAAATTGTGAAAAATTAAGTATAGCAGCGCCATCTGGGAAGCTATATACGTCAAAATGCAAAAAATATCAATTCATGTAAAGGACTAACTGGATCTAAAATGTGATGAAAATCCGTTCATTCGTTATTCAGATATAGCTGTTGCGCAAATCGCAAAAAATGCAGCATAGCAGCGCCACCTGTTAGGCTATATACACCAAAAATTAATTAGATTCAGTTTATATCAAGGTCAAACTAAATCTTAAATTTTGTGGAATTTCGTGCATTTGTTCTTGAGATAGAACGGTCAGAAATTTTTGTCGTATACAGACTCACAGAGTGACAGACACACACACACACAGACAGATATTTCTTAAAAACCATGAAATCGTGTTAAAGACCTTCTAAAATATATAAATCCATCGAAAACGGGAAGTCAAAATTTTTCACGTTTCTAATACTCTCTTCTTGTAAAGTTACAAAAGAAAGTAAAAATGTAAAATCGATTCTGCGCGTAAGATCGATCTTTAGATTCGATGTCGATCTTTAGATTCGATGTCGATCTTCAGATTCGATGTCGATCTTCAGATTCGATGTCGATCTTCAGATTCGATGTCGATCTCTAGATTCGATTTCGATCTTTAGATTCGATTTCGATTTTTTTTTCTTTTTCTAGGCTAAATCAGTGTTGAATGCAGGTATCAGAGTTTCCCCCAGGTTTAAAAAAGGGCAGGGCGCTACTGTTCTGAAAAGGGCACTTTTTACATTTTTCAGGGCACTTTTTCATTTTTAAGGGCACTTTTATAGAGTTGAATCTAGAATCTAGTGGTTCAAAAAGTCGTGAAAAAACAGAAATTTCATCAAAAATTTGAAAAAAAGAAAAAAAAGGTAAATTTTGTTAAAAGATTGTAAAAAAACGGCAAATATTGTTAAAAGATCACTTAAAAACGGCCAATTTTGTTAAAAGATCGCAAAAACAGCAGATTTTGTTAAAAGATCTCAAATAACGGAATATTTTGCTAAAAAAATCGCAAAAAAACGTCAAATTTTACTTCAAGTTGCCGTTTTTTGCGACTCATTTGACAAAATTTTCCGTTTAATCGCGATTTTTGGAAGAAATTTGTCATTTTTCCACAATCTTTTGAGGAAATCTACCGTTTTGTGAAATTTCGTGACGAAATTAGCCATTTTTTTGCGAATCTCGCCGGAAATTAGTCGTTATTTCGCGATTTCTAACGAAACATGCAGTTTTTTTGTAATTTTTTGATGAAATTACCCGTCTCACGGGACGCGTATGAGGATATTTTTTGCGTTCCGTTGCCGATTTTTTGCGTAATTTTACGCGCCCTAGCGCGTTCGGATCATCGCTGGAGAGCTGCGTATTTCAAATGTGGGGCAAGAAGGGCGCTATTTTTTTTTGAATGAATGACAAGAGGGGCGCTAGTTTTTGGATGAGGGACGAGAGGGGCGCTATTTTTCAAACTAAAGGGCAGGAGGGGCGGAGCGCCCCCCCCTGAAATCCTCTGGGGAAAACTCTGCAGGTATTTTTCTGCGACTCCGGAGGAAGGCATCATGTTTTACAGCTCTGTAAGAGAGGGGGAATCGCAATTTGTGCATTAAAAAGCATAAAATCTCATAACTTCTGGGGGGGGGGGGTAATCCCTTGCGGGCCACCCCATTAATTCGACACTAGGTTAAATCGCTATATTTTTGTTTAGAAGTCCAGTTATTTGAAGTATTAGTTTATTATGTTTTATTTTTCACGCTCGTCTCTTCTAATCCCCCCTTCCGCGTCAGTTTTAACTTACAGGGCCGTTCGAAATATGCATACAGTTTTTAAAATGTCCAATTCTCGATCTATTTTATTTTAGATCCACATTTTAAATCCTTAACAAAGCTAAATAAAGGGTCGCCCTTCCGCCCGTTGGGGTTTATCTGCGCCCCGCCGGGGGGCATATTTTTCTGTTTCTTCAAAAGAAACAAAAAACTTTTTGAGGGGGGAGGCTTGCACCCTCCCCCAATATACACCTTAAAATTTCGCTCATTTAATTTTCTACCATTTTTAACTTAAAAGTTTAAGCTACATGGCACCCCCAGAGCTGTGGACCCCCCCCCCCCCCCTGTTGATCGCTCATCTAATTTTGCTTATTTCTTTACTTCATTTCAATCTTTAAAAGGCTATAACTTTGCTTCTATAGGAGTTACAGTGATGAGAAAAATTCTAGTATAGCTAACCATTTCTCGCCGTTCTTTTTGCTATTCCAATTTCCCGGTTTCCCCTATAGGACCTTTTGGGGGCGGGCAGAGGGGTTTTTTCTCATTTCTTGATACAATATGTCTATTGAAAGCTTATGCTTCATACATTACAAATCTAGCATAAGAAATTTTCTCCCATCATTTCAGGTCACGTTACGGACCCATAATGTGTTAAAATTTAAATTTTCCAAACTTCTAAAAAAAAAAAAAAAAAAAAAAAAAAAAAAAAACAGTGATACATATTAGCGAAACTGGGGGTTCGAATCCGCAATCGTTTGATTGCACACGTAATCCCTAAGCTTATTGGCCACCGAGTACTCAGCAGCGCTATTATTTCTTTAGATTGTCATCTTTAAATTCGTAATATCTTTTGAATGGAATGTCCGATTTAAATAGCTCAAAAACTAATCTACAGATATTGTAACAGGCATTAATACAAAATGATTTATTTGGATAAGGATTAAGGTATCGATAGTATGGTCTAATTTTGGTTGGTGTATTTATCGCGTTTTAAAATGTAAGAAAGTAGTTATAGTGAGTTAACTACAATAGCTGGACATATGGTATCGCGCGGTTTTTTTTTAATAGAGATTAATATATTCTTTAATATTATAGAAACTTTTTTTATTCATTTAAAAGTATTTCCTGACGATTCAAAATTATATATCCTAATGATTCAAAAAATACACAGGTAATTGTTCAAGGTTTCACTTCTATCGGCACTCTCAGAGTGCCACAATTTTTTTTTTTTTTTTCATGTTCGCCCGTCCTACCGCCCCCCTCCCTTTTCCTCACCAATCTTAACTTACAGGTTCGTTCAAATTATGACTGCGATTTTAAAAAAGTCTAATCCTCGTTCTATTTTGTTATAAATCCATATTTTGAAACCTCAACAAAAGATACATTTGGGCCGGGGTTGCCCTTCTGTCCGTTTGGGATTTACCTTGCCCCCTGGGTGGGGGGCATATTTTTTGTTTCTTCCACACCATCTCATGTAACATCTCGTTATAAAGCTTTTATCTCCTCGTTTTTTTCTGTTACTACCCCTCTCTCCCCCTAGTTACATGCTCTTGGCACTTTTTATAGTTCAAAGAGTGCATGTTCCCCGCAGGCCACCCCATGAATTCAACACTACGTTAAACACTATATTTCTGTTTAGGATGGGTTATTAGTTAATTATGTTTTTTTTTTTTTTTTTTTTTTTTTTTTTTCAAGTTCGTCCGTTCTAATCCCTCGTCCCCCCCCCCCCTCCTTCCTCGCCAATCTTTACTAAATGGGCCGTTCAAAATATGCATGTAATTGTTTAAATGTCCAATTCTCGTTCTATTTTATTGTAAATCCTCATTTTAAAACTTCGACAAAAGATACATTTGGGCTATGGTCGCCCTTCTGTCAAGAGTGGGGTTTACCTGCCCCCTTGGGAATGGGGCATATTTTTTGTTCTTCCAAACTATCTCGTGTAACATTTGGTTGGCATTAGAAGAAAAAAAAAAGTTTTTTTTGTCTATACTCCTTGTTCCCCATCCTAGTTACACGCTCTTGGCACTCTTTATCCTCGGTTTAATGCCAAGTTACTCAGTGTTGTTATTAGTCGAGTTATGTCTCTCAAATTTGTCAAAGTTTTTGTGTAAGTGACAACCATAAGTGACAATCATTTTAAAATTTAAAATTCTTACTATCCGACTCTAAAATCTGCAATAGCTTAATTCTATGCCTCCCTAAATGGTGATGGGGGGGGGGAGGCGGTAATTACTGTCCTGTTGATTGTCTAAGTTTTGGAATTAGTAATTTGGATCTTCTCTGTGTGAACCTGAATGTCGAAATATCGATTCTAGTATCGATTCTAGAACTGAGAAATCGATTCTTATTATGATCGATGTTGTTTTATACGATATCGATTTTAATCGATTCTCAAAATTTCCAGAATCGCCCATCACTACTTTGGCTCCGTTACATAATTAAAAATGAACGTATTTGTTTTACTTCTTAATTTTTTTTTATTTTTTTTTTCTAGACTTTGATGATTGCAATGTAAGAATTGTCAATCAAAAGATATTTTTAAAGTCATGAAGAACAGGGATGTAGTAGAGAGTATACGGGGGGTATAAGCCGTATACTTTCTGGATTTTTTAAGGAACACCGTATACCTTCTGTTTCTTAAAGCTCTGGTATATAGAATACACTCTAGAGTATACCCTCTGCCTTGAGCATGTATACCCTTCGTTGTTTTTATGATTTACATCCACGATTAAAAAGCACTCGAGTTATTTTAGGGTGAAAAAATGAAATTATATTTTTCTATAAATACATAAAAGCTTCAATCTAGTTTAAAATTAACATAACTGATCTGAGAATTTTCCCTTTATTATGAAAACGTCATGGGTCGTCTTTGAGTACAGCTTCCATCATTACATGCACATAAAGCATTCATGTTCCTCAGTGAATAATCGACACACGAGCTCAGTTGTGCAATTCTTTTGCTTTTAGTGATTATTTAAACATTCAGCGGAGCTTATAAATACTGCGCTCCGTAGCCCTGTGGAACCAGTGTTTCTGAAATACCGAAGCCTAAATTATCTTTACCAGCCCAATGCCTTAGTGATGGGCGATTCTCGAAAGTTTCCTATTCGATAAAAATCGTAATCGTAAAAAAGCACATTCGATAAAGTCATCGATTAATTTCGAGAATCTACAATCGAAATGTTTTACAATCGATTATTAAAATCCTTGTTATTACATGTTTAAAAAGCATAATTTAGTAAATACATGGTAACTGAAAACAAATGAATTAAAAAAAAAAAAACAACGAACCAAAAGGATGTTATAATGGAGCCGCAATAGTAGAAAAGTCATGTAACGGCGTTCCTTGGTTGCAAAAAGTTGTAAAGTCGCGAGTAGCAAAATGGCCAAAGAAAAAATAATCAAAAGCACTCCTAGCGTAAAGGGCATGAACTAAAAGGATATTAAAAGAGATCAAAACCTTTTATTGATTTTTGTACATCAAATGAGATACGATCTACAATTCCCCCATTATTAGAAGACTCTATTGACATACATTAAACGGACGACCCGGGGGGCAAAGTAGTGCAGGAGCAATGAAAATGCATAATGAGTAAATGGTCATTAGGCTTTCCAACAATACATCGCATGGTGGGTGTCGGTTAAATTTATTAAAGAGTTTCCCGCGGGGGCAAAGTGAGGAGGGGATGAGCGCGGGAGGTATATAAAATAAAATGGTATTTACAGAACTTTCTAATGATATATCGCGAAAGAGGAGTCAAAGAAAGATATAAAACCACTCCCCTTAGAATTCCAACTATTGCAACACCCGGAATACAGCCTGTCCTCACTGTTTGTGAATTTTCATACATTATAAATTATATATTGGAAGTCACCATAAAAAAAAAATCAGATCTGAATTCACAAAAAACGAAATGATTTCAAAAAAGTTTGCAAAGCGCTTCTGTAAGGGGACCAAATTGAGGAAAGGAGAAGAAAGATTCATAATATGAAAAAGTGGTTTGAAAACTTTCCGATGATTCGTCATATGACGGGTCCACAAAATGCTTGAAATTTACTCCTCACTACTCCACAATTTTTTTTCTTCCCTTAATGCAGCCGGAAATCACCCAGCCTCGCTTTAAAATGTTTATATTTGATAAAATATTTTTACCAAAGGGGTCCATCAGAAAATCACATTTAAAATTAAATTTAATCTCAAAATAGCTACGATTTAAAAAATTCACCCCCCACCGCTCCCCTCCTCCTTGCGGAAATTCAACCCCAGGAGGAGAAACGTTCATATTATGAATGAGTTCGAAAAACATTCCAATAATCACATGAAGGGTCCAAAAAATGTTTGGAATTTACTCCTCATCCGCAGGTTTACTTTTTCTTAACAGAATACAATCGGAAATCACGCATCCCCCACTTTAAAATGCTTATAATTAGCAATTTTTATTAGAAGGTTGCATCAAGAAACCACTTCTAAAATTATAGTTATTCTCGAAATAGCTACGATTAAAAAAATTCACTTCCCGTCGTACCCCCGTTCTGAAATTAAACTGCAAGAAGAGAAAGGTCCATAATATGAAAGAGTATTCTGAAAACTTTCCTATGACATATCACATGACGGGTCCAAAAAAAAGTTTGAAATTTACTCCTCACTCGTGGCCGTAATATTACTTTTTCTTCCCAGAATGCACCCGGAAATCACGCAGTCCCCATTTTAAACTTTTGTATTTATGAAATAATATTTACCGGAGCGCTCCTCTGAAAACCACATCTAAAATGATATTCATTGTCAAAATAGCTAAGATTAAAAAAAAAAAAAAAATCACTCTTTTATTGCTTTTCCTCCCTCTCCTGAAATTCAACTCCAGGAGGAGAAATATTCGTAAAATGAAAGAGAGGTGCTAAAAAATTCCAATGATATATATATAACATGACAGGACCAAAAAAGAGGTTGAAATTTACATGTCACCTGTGGGTTCACTCATTTTTCCCAGAATACACCTAAAAATGACGCAGCCCCCACTTTAAAATTTTTATATTTAATAAGTTATATTTAACGAAGAGTTCCATAAAAAAAAACTCCACATCTAAAATGATATTTATTGTCGAAATAGCTACGATTTAAAAAAATTCACCCTCTTATCGCTTTCTCTCCCCCCCCCCCCCTTCTGAAATTCAACTCCAGGAGGAGAAAGATTCGTAAAATGAAAGGGAGGTGCCAAAACATTCCGATGTTGCATATATAATATAACGGATTAAGAAAAAAAAGTTTGAAATTTACATGTCACCCGTGGGTTCACTTATTTTTCCCAAATACACCTAAAAATGATGCAGCTCCCACTTTAAAATCTTTATATTTAATAAAAAAGATTTACTGGAGAGTTCCACAAAAAAAAATCCACACCAAAAATAAAATTTATTGTCGAAATAGCTACGATTTAAAAAATTCACCCTCTCATCGCTCCCCCTCCCCTCCCCTCCCCTCTCCTCCTCCCACTCCTTAAAATTCAACTCCAAAAGTAGAAAGATTCATAATATGAAAGAATGGTTAAAAGAGCTTTCGCATATGCCACTCATTTCAGCAAATCTCATCATGATAAAGTCAGACATTTCGAGAAACTCTTTCTTCGCGATGAAAATTTACCCCGATGAAATAGGTTTATCGAAGGATAGCGATGAAATTTAACCTTGATAAAAGCGGCATTTCGAGAAGCTTGTGGTTTTCCAATGAATGCCTTTTTCGATAAGGATGATTTTCGTTCTCGCTGACAATAGAGATGAGGAGGTTTATCGAGGAAAGTTTTGTCGATGAAGCTTTGTGAAATGACAGTTTTATCGAGAAACGAGGTACAGAAAGGAGCATGAGAATATGACAACTTGTGAAATGAAGACCTAATTTTCAAAGTTTTTCGTATTTTAGTTTTACCATGCTGTCACGTATTTAGAACCCCCCAATAAATATTATTTCAAAATTTTCAAAGAGGGGGCTGAAGAGAGGATGAACATATGTTTAAAACTGTAGCGATTTCTACAATACCTATCAATTTAAGTATGGTTTATTTCATCGAATCATTCGTAAACATTATTTATCAAATGTAAAAAAATTAAAATATCTGCTGCAGGAAATTGAGGCCGAAAGGGTGGACTGACGGGGGACGGGGGAGGGGGACAATTTTCACTTTTTTAAACCTGTCATATTGTATATCATCTTGAAGATCTCGGATCACTCTTTCATATTATGATGCTTTTTTACCTCCCCCCCCTTCCGAATTTGATTCCCACGGCGGTGGGGAGGTGGAGGGGGCAGTTTTCGAAGCTTTTTGCGTTTTTATAATTTTAGATCGAATTTTTGAATTGAAAACGTCCTTAGGCGCATTGGAAATTTTTTTGAGATGGGAAAAAACCATTTAACTAGTCACATTGTTACCGTAACCTAGGCACATTGTTTTAAAGTTCCCTCTTTGAGGGCTTTCTTCCAAAAGGTGAGGAGCTTGACCCCTCCCTCCCCCCCCCCCAACATACACTTTAAAATATCGCTCATTTTTTTCTTTACCAATTTTAACTTAAAAGTTTAAGCTATGTGGCACAACCAGGGCTATTGCCCCCCCCCCCCGCCCTGTTGGTTATTCACCAACATAATTTTGCTCATTCCTTCACTTCAATTTTTAAAAGGCTATAAATTTGCTTCTATGAGAGTTACAGCGGGGAAAAAAATTATAGCATAACTAACTTTTCTTCGCCGCTCTTTTTGCAGTTTTACGGTTTTCCCCATAGCACCGGGGTTTCTTTTTTGGGAGGGGGAAGACAGGGGGGGCATTTTCCATTTTTTGATGTAATATGTTTATTAAAAGCTTATGCTTCATACATTACCAATTTAGCATAAAAAAGTTTCTCTCGTCTTTCTGGGTCACGTTACGGATCCATAATGGGTTGAAATTTAAATTTCTCAAACTTCTTCGAAGTTTTCGCTAAATCGGCATCTGAAAAACATCGTGCCAATGTAGTGCGTGTATGACATCTGTAACATATAAACATTGTTAACCACTGTTGGGACTCTGGCCACCTCTCGCGTGTAGGCGTTTATTTACCGCGGTTACTTGGTCCTTGTATTTCTTGCACGATAAAATATTTCCTGACGATTAAACAAAATACACACGTAATTGTTCAAGTTTTCACTTCTGTCGGCACTCCCAAAATGCCACTATATATATATATATATATATATATATATATATATAGTAGAACCCCGCTAATTGAGACCCCGTTAATCCGGATCTCCGGATAATTCGGATTGGTTTGTTCATTTTTTTTTTCAAGTTTGAGAAGCGATTGGTTAATTTTTTCATAACATTAACTTGTTTCATCGTCGTATTCTGAATAAAAGAGACTTTTCTTCCGAAATTCTTTTTCTTCTGAAATCTTTTCGGAAGAATTAAAGTAAACATTTTTACTATCTGAAAATATTTAAAAAGTTTAACATAAAGGTGATTTTCTGTAAGTATGTTTTGTTCTATTTCATTTTTTTTAATTATCCGATTAATCCGGATTTTCGATAATCCGAATCGGGTCTGGTCCCAATTAATCCGAATTATCGGAGTTTTACTGTATATATGTGGGAGCGATTCTTTCTCCAACAGCCAAGTATCATGTCTTGTAAGGTTCTTCATATCGCAACTCTGATAGAAAAGGTCTTTAGAAAGCAGACGATTTTCTGAAAAACTCCATTCAGACGAAAAGCCGAAGAAAAAGAAATGAACGGAAGAGATCGTTGGATGGGATGGGGGGAGAGTGGGTGTTGACTTTAGAAGAATGTTGATTAAGATGACGCGATTAAGATGTTTTAATTAAAGTTTCCTTTTGAATGTTCGAATTGTAAATATTAATATGTAAATATCTTTTTTGTAAATATTAACGTTTAATATAAGTCATTTAAAAGTTTAAAAACGGTGTCAGAATTTAATTTACCTCCGAGTTTATTTACTTATGTGTTCAAAAGAACTTTAAGAAGAAGAGTCTCCATATATATATATTTTTACGGAGTATGCAGTAAATAATATTTATAATACACTATATTGCCATTGATTATTGGACACTTGCGATTTTAGACATTTTGTTAAATATCTAGAAAAATACATGAGGAATCATCTCGAAACTCTTAGTGGATAAATATAATAGTATAAGTCATACATCTCCGTGAAGATTTTTTCCCGAAACTCTATAGGGGACCGTCAACAAATTAAAAAAGAATGAATATATTTTGAATAACCCTGTCAAAATTAATATAGCAAAAGTGCTCAAACTCTAGATTATGATTGAATGCCTTATTGTATTACACTGTGTTCATTTTTATGCAAATAGCATGCACACTCGTAGAGTAATTAAGGTTTTTATAAAAATGGTCCCAAATTTTTCCAAGTTTTTCCATTATAATTTTCAGAGTTCTTAATATAAAATAATATTTTTTTCAGAAAATATGACAAACAACATTGCACACAGTACCCTGTAATCAGAATTAAAAAATGATAAAAATTGTATGAAAAATGAGTAGGTTTACTAAATAATTTTTTACTGCGCATGCGTTAAAGATATCAAAATTTCATTTGCATATTATGTTAGCTAAATGTATAGAGCAACTTTTGTAAAAGTCTCAAAATCATAGCTTGGAAATTCTGAAAGTAATCGTCTATAAAAAAAGGACAAAATCCGTTGTTTCCAAAATGAAGCAAAAAAATGAGGGATTTTGTCCAAATGTAGTAGTACATCCCGTATTGTGTATTCTATATTGACACTAATCAATGAATATATGGATACAACCCCTCTTGTTTTTGCTTCATTTTGAGAATTACGGATTTTCAACTTATTCAACTGACGACTATTTTCAGAATTTTCAAGTTATGATTTTGTGACTTTCACAACAGTTGCTGTACACATTTAGCTAATATAATATGCAAATGAAATTTTGATATCATTGCCGCATGCGCAGTAAAAAATTATTTAGTAAACCAACTCATTTTGTATACAATTTTCATTATTTTTTAATTCCGATTACAGGGTACTGCGTGCAGTGTTTGTCATCTTCTGAAAAAAATATTTTATATTAAGAACTCTGAAAATTATAAGGAAAAAACTTGGAAAAATTTGGGACCATTTTTTATAAAAACCTTAATTACTCTGCAAGTATGCATGCTATTTGCATAAAAATGAACAAGACGTATTACAATAAGGCATTCAATCATAATCGAGAGTTTGAGCGCTTTTGCTACATTAGTTTTGACAGGGTTATTCAAAAGATATACATTCTTTTTTATTTTGTTGACGGTCCCCTATGGAGTTTCGGGAAAAAAATCTTCACGGAGATGTATGACTTATACTATTATATGTATACACTAAAAGTTTCGAGATGATTCCTCATGTATTTTTCTAGATATTTAACAAAATGTCTAAAATCGCAAGTGTCCAATAATCAATGGCAATATAGTGTATATATGGAATTTAGAAAAGCAGGAAGTTGTTGTTTGGCATGTGACCACTTACTGATCTTATGCACCCGATCTTATATATTCCCCCCACCCCGTTACCTTGGGGGGGGGGGGCAGTTTTCAAAATTTAACGTTCGATTCGAGATTACGTTCAGTTGTTCGTTCAATTCGATTTTTGGTTTGTTTACAAGATTTTGCTGTGCGTGCACACCGCGTTTGGTATACGATGCCATATACAATGAGGACCCAGATCGAGATTTCATATTACAAGATTGCGTATAAATTAGAGACACCAATGAAAGGAGGGTCTCACTAGCGAGTGAATCCGTCGTGTCTTTATTAACACCGACTCATTCACCTGTAGACGACTCTTGATAAAATTGAATCCTGTATGATATAAAAGCAATTGTAAACTGGAGTCATCGAGAAAATTTTTTACACAATCGAAAGTTATTGAGATGTTCATACAATCGAGAAAATCAAGAAAAACTTCTCGTTATCGCCCATCACTACAATGCTTTGCGTTCTTTCTTAGCAAAGCACGCACCTGTGTGAGGTAGCGTGAGGCACACATAGCAGCATACTTCAGTCTAATTCTCACAAATGTACCGTAAAATGGGGTGAATCGGAACACTTTTCAACTTCAACGATCAAAAAAAGCAACAACTGATATTTTAATTTTTTATTTTTCTACTAGAAACTTCGGTCTTGTTTTGTTCTTTACTTTTTAAACAAAAACGAAACATTTTTACTGTTTATATGTACATTAATTTTTTTAATGGTGTTCCGATTCACCCCGCAGATAGGGGTGAATCGGAACAAATGTTATAATTTTTATTTATTCCTATTCAAACTTTAATAGAATTAATAAAAACAGGTAATAATGATAAGGGAGGAATAGGAACACATAGTTACTGTAAAACCAAACCTTTATTTTGTATACAAGTAAATATATATGCTTTTTTTAAAAATTAGAAAACAACTTTGAAATCGAGAAAAATTAAAATTTATTTTAAGAAATTATATTCGAATTGCAGAAGTAGAATTTAATACAATTTCAGCCCTGTTCTGTGCAGACTTCGAGTAATCGTAATCGTGTAATCGTAATCGATTATAATCGATTACAAAAACCGTGTAATCGCACTGTAATCGTAATCATAGATTTTGGTTTTCGACATAATCGCAATATAATCATAATCAAGAGATTTCATCTAGATTATAATCATAATCTAATCATAATCGGACCCTAAGTAATTGCAATGTAATCGTAATCTGACATAAATATACGATTACGCTCTAAGATTACGTCTTTTTTCCCCCTTCCTTTCTCTTCCAAATGAAAATATACTTGGTTTGCTAAACATTGTACCGGAAAAGGAAGAGTGCGGTTCAGGTTTTTAACTCATCAAACTGCCCCTAAAGTAGGAGGGTGAAGGTCAGAGATCATGAGATCATGAGGGACAGAAATAGCCTTTAATGGGCTAAAAGTGAAACAGAATGTATACCGCACACTGTAATAGGATACAGAAATAGTATTTGACTTGAGTTTGTCAAAGATATGGGAATTAAGAAAATAAAACAACATGTGGTCAATCCAGAGGTATGGGTCATTTGAGTGAAGTAGTGAAAATAAAAAGGAAAGAAAGAAAATTATTTTATTTATGGTTTTACTACGGACACTTGTATTGAACATTATATTCTGCTCTTCCCACTCCCTTTAAATTCTGTCCTGCCAGAAGACAATGTGTTTTTTTTTTTTTCATTTGACTTTCTTGTACAGAGGCGTAGCCAGAGGGGACCGGGGGCTCCCTGCTCTTCATACCATTAAAATCAAAAAGTTGTTTTCGCCTTGAGTTATAGCTGTTAATTCTAATAGCTGGAAATTCTCTGATTAGATAAGGCAAAGAAAGCTTTATAAAATTAGTGGTACCCAATGCATCTGGATTCCTCTCCCCACTCCCATCTGTCTACGACGCTGTTCATGTAATTGAAATTTATTTTAAAATTTATTAAATTTGAAAATGCGGAATATCAGTATAATTTTTTAGTTTATATTTCTTCATTTCATTTCTTACGGAGGTAAGCAATATAACTATTAAAGCGCTACTTCAGTCATCCGAAAACACTTCTTCGCTAAAGTTTATCTTATAAACAAAAAAAAAAAAAAAAAAAAAAAAAAAAAATACGATACCAAATTTACGATCACTTGCATTTCAATATTTTTAAATGTTTTTCTCATTGAACAATTGAAATCTATCTGTCTGAAAACCGATGTTCTCAACTGCTTTGCTCAGCAAGCGCAAAACGTTTTGGCACATTTACAAATTCATTTTTTAACGGAAAGATAAAAAATTGAAGGCCTGACTATGGAAGCGAATTCGAATCGAATTGAGCCTTCCATTTTGTGGTAATTAAATTATCTACCGAATTATGAGTTATTTTGGTCACGTGATCTCGTGATTTTCTCCCTTTCATTGACTGGTTTTTCTGCTTTCGTCGGAAAAAAGCGTTCGAAATGTCAACTTTGATGGCTTGTTCTGAAATATCCATTTCGTTTGCAAAAAACAGAAAAATGAGTGCAATTAGATAGTTTCTGATTAACAACACCTGCTGGTTTTATATCTTTTTGAACAAAAATAAATTAAAACTTATGTCTCAAATTGCCCTTTTTTATTTAAAAAAAACCCATATAAAAAGAATGCATATACAATCAAAAAAGTAGAAAACAACGGTCTTTATATACATCAATCTGAGCCAAACAATGCAAAAAAGAAAAAAAAAACCTTTTAAAAGATTAAAATGCGAACAAGATATTAAAAAAAATTTCTTCCAAAGGATTAACATTAGTGAACTGTTGTTTTCGCCTTACTGAAGTAGCCTTTTTGTGTTATGCACTGCATATTAATAGGGAGAGAAATTAACAAAAAGAAGAAAATTTTATGTTTTATAATGTGAATGAGAAGGTTCAAAATAATACCTCAAAATTCTTTAAAGAGGTATTTTCCCAATATCGAATAATAATATGTATATGAAAAAAATCTGATTTAGGCTGAATTTTTCTTGGGGAATTTGTGAAGTAAAATGATCAAAATTCAATAAAAAAAATAACAGCCATAAAACATTGGAGTTTTGAAATAATTATAAAATGTGATTATAAAATTTATTATAAAATGTGAATATTGCATACTGATCAAACAATGAGTTCGAAGCAAGAGTTGTTCTTCATAGAACTTTGCACGACTCGGCTTAAACCAAATTAGAGTCCTATAATTTTATTTTTAATCAATCCGAAACCCGACTCAAATTTAACATACTTCATCATAATATTAGCCTATAAGAAACTAATAAGAAACTCTAATAAGAAATTGCTCTAATAAGATGCTCTAATTACTCTAATAAGAAATTGATCTTTTTTATAAAGGAAGAAATTTATGTTATCTTGCGTACATACATAAATATAATACTCCTTAATATTTAAGAATGCATTTTTTCCCCGAAAAAATACTTAGGACTGTTTTGTAAAAAATTGGGTAAATCCTAATAAGAGTCACAAATGTCTAAAACACAAGCCAACACATTCAAAGTCAACATGACCTGCAGCCGCAAAAATTACAACCGTAATCGTAATCTAAATGTAATCGTAATCCAACAAAAAAATTGTAATCGTAATCTGAACATAATCGTAATCCAACAAAAAAATTGTAATCGTAATCTAAACGTAATCGTAATCCAACTGTCATTAAAAGAGACATAATCGTAATCGGTTTTTAGAAATTGAAAATAATTGTAATCGTAATCGATTACAGTCCTCTGTAATCGACTCGAAGTCTGGTTCTGTGTTATTCTTTACTAGTAGTCATTGGGTAAGTGAATCTATTGAGTAGCCCCAATCGCTGCATATATTAATACGATCTACTAATACCTCCTCATCCCCAGCCCTTAGTATTGTTTGCATCCCTCTCTTTTTTAATTGGTTTTTCATTTTGAGATGTTTGTGTAACATTGTGGATGTCAGAGAATAATTCTGTGCAGTTTTTCTAACTAATTTGCTATTTTTAAATTCTTTTATTGTGTGTTCCATGTTTGTTGGATTAAGCGTTGACTTTATTTAACCAAGTAATTTCTCGGCACCTTTAAAATCTTCCAGTAATTTGAACAAACAAAATATTGTTACAATACATTTTCATACATATGTTTTCATATATTACATGAAACTATTACTGTATAGAAAAAACATGAGGAAAAACGTGTACGGATTCTCCCCGTAAATTTTAAAACTCTGTTGTTACATGCCATTTTTCATTTTTTCACTATGCAGTTTAGAAATAAGTAGAATTTAATAGAGCATATCGTTTACAGGTCTATTGTTAATTAAAAATCCCCTCTCTTAGGTTTAGAATACGAAAAATACTATAGTTACATAAAAAGTTTTGAAAACGTTGAAAAAAATGATGTTTTTGAGGATCCTCTTGAAATTTTTTGTATACCCCAGTAGTGGTGCCAACACCTCAAAACTGTATTTCCCAACTCTTAATGTTATTACCTTCTTATAAAAAAATTGACAATTAAAAATATCATCACATGTATGTATAATGAATTTATTTGTATGACCTAGAAGTTTCGTTCCTATTAACCCGGCTGTTCCTATTCACCCCATTTTACGGTATATTGAACAGTTTACAGTCTCAATGGTTTCCAAACGGCGATGAGGATTGCCAGAATTAATCGCAACGGTATGTGCTATTTTAGTCTTGGGGGTTTGAATCCGATTAAAGTTATTCACTGTTTTTTGTTCATATTTGCAAAATATTCTTACTTTTAACTTATTAGCTTCATTCAGTGCTTATTTGCACTTGAAATTAAGTACACATGAGCTGACAGGAACGATAACAGGAATTTAGCTTTAGTACTTTCTCTGTTTTTAGTGAATATTTAAATATCAGTCGGAACCTATTAGAGTTATTATAAATACTGTTCATGTTCACTACTATGTGTATAGTGTTTTGTTAGTTGATAGCACAGATGTTTTCCAAGTTGTTTGCAAAGAAACCTCTAGTAAATAGGATTCTCTGAAAATTCCCCATTCCCTTATATTAACCTTCTTGCTCTGTACAATTATTAAATTTTATTGCATATAAATTAATGTAGGCATAGTAACAATTTTTTTTCTTTTTTTTTTTTTTTTTGGGGGGGGGGGGGGGAGGAATGGGTCAAAAAGAAATTTTTCTAAATTTTGCAGATAATCCATGAAATATAAAAATGCGAATACAGGAGATGGAGGGGGGTGAGGATTACACTAAGGTGTTTTTATTACTGTAGAAAATTTGAGCTCCGGTACTTTTTATGCTAGAAATTATGCATGATGATCCTTACAGAAATATATACAATTTTAAAATAACAGCTCATTCAAAAACGTTTCTGATACTGAGTTTAGTTCCGATTTCTAGCGTTCCTGATTTCACAGATTTTACTCTCTTGGATTGTTTATTTAATACAGGGTAATATAAAGCAAAATCTTAAACAATACAGAATACATTTTGTTTTCAGATAGAATTATCTTAGTGGTTAAGCAAGTATGGTCTGCATCATGGTCTTATGTTTAAGATAGGATTCCGACATAGCCGGGTTTTGTTTTGATATCGGATTTACTGTATTTTTATATCCTGATATAGAGTCTGAAAAAAAAATGTTGAAACAAAAAACAATTTGTTGAAAATCAACAAAGTGACAACCATTTTTAAAAAAAAGTACTTTTGACCCATTTTTCGCATTTAGGCATCAAAATTTTAATTATTTTTTTAATTAAAAAAAAAAAAAAAAATGGTTGAAATGGTCCAAGCCCCAATAAATTATATATGTAATCAGGGTTCTTGCTATCACTCGCCATTGCGCCGAATAGCGCTGTACAAATTCTTCATTTGGCGAGTAAACAAGCGATTAGATTCGCCAAATTGCTAGTGCTCAATATTTGCTTTTTCTTTCTTTTCTTTTTCGATTTTCATACATATGCATACATACATATTTTTAATATATTTGTTGCGGATAGTTGAAAATAGATTAATAAAAATCGTTGCTGCAGTTGTAAAAACTTAGGATATTTTAAAACGTATTGAAAAAAAGGAGATACATTAAAAGATTAAAGATTTTTGTGCTACACGGCGATTCTATTTTGATACTTTTTTCATTTGGCGAATGTTTTTTATTTTTAATTAGCCAAATTACTAGCATTGATCAAATGTCAGCGAGAACACTGTATGTAACATATAATTATATTACATGTATAATTATATTACATATATAATAAATTATACATGCAATTTAAAAAATAACCTACTAAGATCGGTTTAATAGTTTTTGCGTTCTGATTCCGTCCAGATTTTTAAAAAGTCATTTTGCATGAGTTTATTATTCTCCAAAGCGAAATCCGCGGACGCGTTGAGCTAAAGCACAAAATAACTACGGAAGGACCACCAAATTGTTTTACTGGGATAATTTACACACTATAAGAAATGAATTTTTTTTTTTTTTTTTTTTTTTGAACTGAAGAAAAAAAAAAAAGTAAAGCAGAAAGAATGCCTTTTTAAACAATACGGACGAAAAATGCGATTAGTTATTTTAGTTCAACACATCACATATATTGAAATTCACCTGGATTTACTTAGGACCAAAAATTACTTAAAATTTGTTGTGCAAGGTAGTTTGCTTTTCATAGAAAATTAAATAGTGCTCTTTATGCAGGATGCAGCGTATGTTAACCATTTACGGCAACTTCCGCCGGAGATTCGAAAGGGCCCTTCTCCACACCGTGAGCTCAAAGGTAAAAAAAAATGTCCCCCCACATCCTGCCAAACAAACACACCCTTCATCACGTTCCTTTCAACGAATCGGAGAAACGTGGGAAAGATTAAAAAGCGAAGAATAATCAGATATGAAAACCTCAGATGTGGATACAGAACTTTAAAGCAGATATTAAGAATAAGCTCGAGTGAATTTTTTCAGGAAAATTATGTTTAATATTATAAAATATTTTATAGAAGCTAGATATTGAGTTGAAATTTTCCGCGAGCAGGTTCAAACGTAATGGAGCCTAACATATTCCTCCTTCGGAATAGAAGCTATAAGAAACTGTCTGGAATATATACACTATATGGCCAAATGTGACCGGCCACTTGCGATTTTAGACTTTCTGTTAAATATCTAAAAAAAGTACTTGAGGAATTATCCTGAAGCTCTTAAGTGTGTAAACATACTAGTACAGGTCATATTTCCCTGAAGATTTTCTCCCAAAACTCCATAGGGGACCGTCAACAAATTTAAAAAGAACGAATATCTTTTGGATAACCCTTTCAAAACTCACGTAACAAACTTTTCAAACTGTTGATTATGATTAAGTGGCTTATTGTAGTTTGTGTTTATAACGGCCAATTAACACAAGCGATATAGCCCGTAAGGGGTGGGTGCCCTCTGTGGGAGTCTTTCTAAAGGAACCTAACCCGTATTCACGTAAGGAAATCCAAGGTTTGAAGAAAACCAAGGAGAACTCCGAACGGTTAGGCCAACGGTCACGATTGGGTTCGAATCCAACACCTACCGTCTACCAGTTTCGAGGTCAGAACCTCTCGGTCATGGGTGAGGCTGTGGCTAACTGTGTTCATTTTTATGGTGATAGCATGTATACTTGTAGAGAAATTAATGTTTTTATAAAAACAGTCCCAATTTTTTAAAAGTTTTTCCTTATAATTTGTAGAATTCTTAATATAAAATAATGTTCTTTCCTGAAAATATTACAAGCAGCATTGTACGATGAAAAGGAAAATGAATAAATAGAGATGAAAATTTTACCACGGAAATAATTCGCGGCAAGTTCGAAAATAATTCGCGATCTACTAGATTTAATTAAAAACAGTTTTCATCTACAATGTATGCCGACCAGTATATTGGGAATATTTAAATTGACTTATCCCCATATAATCCAAAAATAACAATTCCTTTTATGGATTTAAAATTACATGTAATTTGTTTAATTTCACTTCGAACTATCAAACCAAACAAACAACAAAAGAAAAAAAAAGGAGTCAAAGTCAGCTTGTTTCTTAGACACTCCTACTCTTTTACTCACGAATGAGCCCGACTCAGACTCCGCAGTCCTGTTTTCAACACATTCTATTTTCCAAACATTAGAGCATGAAAAATTACAATTTATTCCACTTTTTAATTTCCGTATTGAAAATAACAATTCGTTTAAAATCACACGCAATATGTCTGCGACAATCAATTTATCTCAAAAGCGAAACCATTTATTCTATTGAATTTTCCTAAAAATACAGTGTCTCACATAAGTGATGGGACACTTGTGCTTTACAAAAGGAAACTAATCAAATAAATTAAAAAAAACATGTACACATTTTTTGTGGATGTGTTCTATACTTAAATTTAGTAAAGATTATTACATAACATACATTTTGTCAAAATATTAAAATATTAATTTAATAAAAATACAAATGTTTAGAACGGAGCAAAAAATAGCTCACATAAGTGATGGGACACCATTATATATGCAACAAAAATCGTCTGAAATAAGCAATAAAAATATTTTTTGGGGTTTTATTTTTACTTAAAAGCAATTGGCAATAATTTATAAAATCGTCTGAAGTATTTCTCTCCAGTTTGTTTTGGAATTTTTGTGTTTGTTAGCTCTGTGTAGCCATGAATGCTAAACAAAAAGAAACTTCACCTGCAATTCGAAAATTAGTTATTAATTTGCATACTGAACGTGGAAAATCTATTAGAAAAACTGCTGAAACAGTTAACTTGAGTCGTTCAACAGTTTTCAATATCATTAAACGATATAAAAAGAATCATATGATTCAGGATAAAAGAAGACCTGGTTGACCATCAAAGCTATCCAACGGAATAAAGCGAATTATCGTTCGAAATATTAAAAAAAATCCAAGAAATAGTGCTTCAAAAGTTGCTGCTGATTTACAAGCATTATATGGAATAATTGTTAATGCTGAGACTATTAGAAGAGTAATTCGATCTGCTGGATATCACGGTAGAGTAACCAGGAAAAAATTCTTCGTAAGTGAAAAGAATAGGAAAAATCAGACTAGCTTTCGCAAAATCCAACATAAATAAGAATTCTGATTACTGGAATAAAGTTATATTTGCTGATGAGAGTAAATTTAATATATTTGGTTCTGACGGTAGAATCTTGGAGTGGAGAAAACCCAGGGAAGAATTTCGCAAACAGAACTTGGTACCAACAGTAACACATGGTAGAGGAGGAGTTATGGTATGGGGGTGTATGTCGTCCGCTGGAGTTGGTAATCTTGTTTTTATTGACAGTATAATGGATCAGTACAAGTATATTGATATTTTAAAGCAAAATTTGAAATCTTCAGCACGAAAATTGAACCTTCATAACGATTTTAAATTCTACCAGGACAATGACCCCAAGCACACTGCTCTGAACGTTAGACTCTGGCTGCTATATAACTGTCCTGAAATAATAAAAACACCACCACAATCTTCAGACTTAAATCCCATAGAGAATATTTGGCAAGAATTGGAATCAAGAATTCGCAAACATACCATTTCTTCATAACAACAACTAAAATCGGTGCTTCAAGAAGAATGGGGTAAAATCACTCCAGAAATCACAAAAAAATTAGTCGAATCCATCCCAAAAAGATTAAATCATGTTTTAAAAGTAAAAGGAAATCCAACAAAATATTAAAACCTTTTAAAAAGTAAAATTTTTGGATAAATATTTGATGGAAAAGTAAGTGTCCCATCACTTATGTGAGCCATTTTTTGCTCCGTTCTGAACAATTGTATTTTTACTAAATTAATATTTTAATATTTTGACAAAATGTATGTTATGTAATAATTGTTACTAACTTTAAATATGAAACACACCCAAAAAATTTTTGCACATGTGTGTTTATTTTATTGCAGTTTCTTTTTATAAAGCACAAGTGTCCCATCACTTTTGTGAGACACTGTATATAATTAATCTATTTTTAAAACGTCCCTCCTAACCATATAAAGTGATACATTAATTCTATCAAACTAATCGCAGTTCCTTTCTTTTTTTATTCCATCATGCCTTCAAATAAGCAGAAAAGAATTCTTAGGCAATTTCTTCGTCAGCTGCCAGATACTATGCAATCCCTTCATCTTTATAACTCGTCTGAACTGTCAATTATGAAAGACAATTTTGGCAACAAACCAAACACTCAACAAGCCAAAATTATAATATTCACATTCGTAAATAGCAAGTAATAGATTTTTTTTCTTCCATTTCTCTTTCTTTATTTAAAACTTGTTCAACCATTTTATAATTTTCTTTAAAAATAACTAAAATTTTATTTTTTAGCAGTGCAGGGGGGATAATACATTATATTATAAAAGACAATTTTTTATCTATATTTTATTTTCATTTTAAAATTTCTCTTAAACTCTAGGTTTTTTTTTTTTTTTTTTTTTTTTTTTTTTTTTTTAGTGTGCTAGTTATAAAAATACATTGATCCTAGCGCATCCCATTTAGAAACAATGGCTGTAATCATTATTGAAATATATATTTGTATGATAATAATTTGTATGATAATCAAACATTACTAATTTTACATAAAATTTCAATTTTCCAAGATATTAATTATTTTTATAATAATATTTCATGCAATATTTTTAACAATATTCAACATGAAAATTCTACAAATCAATTACGAAATAAATACTACTTCCCCCTCCACCCCCAACAGAAGGAAAGTGTTTCTGACAACTTAAAATTTCGTTAAATATATTATATATTCTTCAAAATAAAAAACTAAAAGATTTAATAAAAAAGAGTATATTTAACGAATTCTTTCAATATTCAACACATTCAATTTTCCAAACATTAGAACATGAAAAGTTACAATTTATTCCTCTATTTAATTCCCGAATGATAACAATTCGTTTAAAATCACAAACAGTATGTCTGCAACATTCAGTTTATCTCAAAGGCGAAATCATTTATTCAATTCAATTTTCCTTATAATGAATGATTATTTTTAAAATGTCCTTTCTAACCATATAAAGTAAAACATTAATTCTATCAAACTAATAGCAGTTCCTTTTTTTTTTATCCCAACATGCGTTTACATAAGCAGAAAAGAACTCTTAAGCAATTTCTTCGTCAGCTGCCAGGTATTATGCAATCCTTTCATCTTTACAACTTGTCTGAACTGTCAATTATGAAAGACAATTTTGGCAAAGAGAGAAACACTTAACAACCCAAAATTATACTGTTCATATTCGTAAATAGCATGTAATAGATTTTTTTCCCCCTGAACTCTAGCTTATTTTGAAGAACAATAGTACGCTAGTTATAAACAATCCATACATCGTTGCATCCTAGTTATAAACAACAGCTGTACATTATTACTGAAATATATATTTATATAATGATTTTCATAAAATAAGTCGAGTCTCTCTATAACGAAACTCCATCCAGCGAATTTCTCTTTTTAACGAATTTTTTTATAGGAACGGTCAATTTTTTCATGATTACATTAAAAATAATCTCCATATAGCAAAATATCTATCTCCGTTTAACGATTTTTTTTTCAAAAATGTTCTTCATATGTTCAGAAAAACGCTTCAAATTATTTGTGGAATAATGTTTTTTTCGTTGATTTCTGGTTTATATTTCATAACTGCATTCCTCTAGCTTATTCTTTATGTCCAAAAAAAGGCATTCCTCGCCCCCCCCCCCCCAAGAAAAAACATCCTTTTTTACATGGTTACACTTAATTTTGTTTAACCAAGAAGAGCATGCGTTTCTGGAAAAGATTAAAACATTTTCTTGCTATTGGGGCGATATGCAATCATCAGAAAGCATCTTACATTATAATAATAACAATAAAAAAATGAATCGTTAAATTTACGGCAAAATAAGATGTTACAAAAAAATTGCATCTAATTTTATTACAATATTTACGGCAAAAATTACTATCAACATTGCTGCCAGCAGTTCTTGCCGTAAATTTAAAGACTTTTTTTTTTGCAGTGTAAAAGATAAAACTATTCAATCGTCTTGAAAATGTTCATTGTTTCTTGGTTTGGACAGTGGCGTAGCCAGAATTCGGTTTTAGGGGAGGTTTTGAGTTTCTGATAAAGGTGTTTGCCAGTTATTTGAATCGCCGGTTAATAGAATCGGTACTTATTAGAATATTTACTGTATAATACTTAAATTGAAAGAGCATCTGTGTGGCAGGAAATCATCATTCTTTTAGCACAATACGTCTCAGAAATGTGATTTACTTCAAATAACCAATTTTTACTTAACTAATCCATGTAATATACATTTTCAGTTTTAACTAGAATTTCCGCTGTTTAATCGAATCACTTCATTAAATGAAATCTGATTCAATAAAGTGACGGAATCCGAAATACGACAAGATATATAAATAGAGATATTAAATTTTGTTTTGATTCATATAAGCGGCAATTATAGCAATCTTAATTAGCTCTGAGAGGGGGTTTTAACCCCAAAACAACTTCCTTGGCTGCGCCACTGGGTTTGGATAGTAAGGCAGCGATAAAGGGGGAGTTGCAGAAAAGTTCGTCTTTTTCAGCAGATTTTCATCTCCTAAACTAACACTTATTACTTTTAAAGTTTAGAGTGGATGTTTGTTGTTTGTGGTGACTCGGGGCATTTTTTGTTGCGAGAGATAATTTGAATGAGGAATTGCTAAATGTTATCTATGCTGATGTGATCTACTGCATCTGTATAAAATCGCTCCTAGGATAGGTATAATTCTCTTTGATAAAGTAATAATTTTGATAATAATCAATAAGACTTTGGGGGAAAAAAGAAAAAGAAAGTGGGGAAAATATTTGAGATTCTGGCAAAATTCCTTTAAATATTTCAAAAAACTTAATTAAACAGCTCAAAAACAATTCTGTTTCAAAATTTAAACATAAAATGAAATTTTTTTTTGCCGTTCTCTATCCAACGAATTTTTTTATATAACGAATTTTTTGACTGAACAATGGATTTCGTTATATAGAGACTCGACTGTATTTCTAAAATCTCAATTTTGCAAGACATAAGATATTAATTATTAATCTTTTATAATAAATGTTTCATATAATATTTTACAAGAAATTTCTACAAATCAAATACGAAATAAATACAAATACTTCCCTTCCATACACACACAAAAAAAGTGCTTTCCGACAACTTAAAATTCCATGAAATATATATTCTTCAAAATATAAACTTAAAAAAAAAAAAAGAAAAAAAGAAAAAAAAAGAGCATATGTTCAGCACATTTGATTTTCCAAATATTAGAGCATGAAAAATTACAACTTATTCCTTTTTTTTTTTTTTTTTTTTTAATTCACGAATGATAATAACAAATCATTTAAAGCCACACGCAATGTGTCTGCGACATTCAATTTATCTCAAAGGAGAAACCGTTTATTCTATTCAACTTCCCTAAAAATGTATGATTAATCTATTTTTAAAACGTCTCTCCTAATTATATAAAGTAATACATTAATTCTATCAAACTAATCTCAGTTCTTTTTAAAAAAATTCCAACATGCCTTCACATAAGCAGAAAAAGAATTCGTCAGCTGCCAGATATTATGCAATCTCTTCATCTTAATAACTCGTCTGAACTGTCAATTATGAAAGACAATTTTGGCAACGAGCCAAACACTCAACAGGCCAAAATTATCCTATTCACGTTCGTAAATAGCAAGTAATAGATTTTTCTTTATTCTTTTCTTCTTCGTTGAAGAAAAGAGTAAGCAGGAAATGTGTGCCTTTGAAATATTATTTAGTGATAATATTGCTAGAAAAAAAGTAAATACAATGGAACTTCTCTTTAACGAAGTCTCTATTTAATGAAATTTTTGGCTGAACCTTGACTTTATACTTTATTTGACCCTAGACTGCACGATTTTTTCTATTTTTATGGGAAAAAAAATATTTGAAATCAATAAATTGGTCTAATAATGATAAAAATAATAAAAAATTCAAGTTTCAGCTAAAATTTGATATTTTTTGGCTTGTACCTTAGTATACAATTTGTGTTTTAAAATACTAGATGGAACCCATCAAAACTTTACCGCACCGAAGAAAGAAAAAGGTATTTTCCAGCTATTAAAGGATTTTTTAACGACTAATCAGCAAAAATTTCAATAAATAAAAGAACAACCTGCATTTTACATCCAGGCAAATGACCCGCAATTGGCCGAGTTACATTCAAACATGCTGTCATAGAATTAGAATCTCTCATTTGATAATTTTTCATTTACAAATACAACACCAATAAATTGTACATAACATGAATAAATCATAAATTACTGTCATCACTCATTTCATACAAAATATACATACTTCACTTCGCAGCAAAATAAGACTGAATTCATTAGTTTGCCATTTAGCAACAACTATAACAATGATCCTCTCCGTGGTTAATTTGTTGTTACATTACCCACCCCATTCAACAAATAAACATTTGCATTTTCAACTACTTTTCTATTACCTTTTCATAAATCAAAAATACATGTAAATTTCACATATTAAAAAAATTAATGATAATATTTATTCTGGCTAGGTGAAACCCGTCAAAACTTGACAGCAACAATATGAAAGAATCAAAGAAAAAAAAGTATTTTGCCACTATAAAAAAATTTTCAAAGAAATTTTTTTTTTTTTAAAGATTAATATTTATTAAAAATTTCAATATGCTTTTCCATTTACCAACGTAACACCAACATGACATGATCCCGGGTGCAGAATTGGTGCAACGCTGCGACACACGTCACAGACTTGAAAATGTTTGCAGATTATTTTTCAACTGTTTAAGTTTTTTAAAAAAAATGCTAGAAATCATTTGCTATGTACCAAAGTTTGTCTAGGTACCATAAAAAACACAAATTCTGGCAAATAATCACAAAAATTAGAAAATTTCATCAAAATACTCCCTCCCCCCCCCCCCAAAAAAAAAAACATTGCCCGGAAATTTTATAAATAGATGTGGGAAAATAAAACAGCAAATTTCGTCAACAGATTGCAAAAAACAACAAATTTCTTCAAAAGATCTCTAAAAAATTTGCCAAAAAACTGAAAAAAAAAAAAAAAATTTGTCTAGATATCCCAAATAAAACAAATTTCGCAAAAGTATTGCACAAAAATAAAAATTTTGCCAAAACGTTTAAAAAAATGGCAATTTTCATGAAAATTTTTTTAAAAAAAGGCAAATTTTGACAAAAAAAATCCCTAAAAAATGGCAAATTTGTAAACATATTATGAAAAAAAATTCAAAATATTGTGAGAAAACAACAAATTTCGACAAATGATTGTGAGTAAACAACAATTTTCGTCAAAGGATTGAAAAAAAAAGCAAATTTTATCAAATAATCACAAAAAAGATAAATTTTGCAAAAAGATCTTCAATAAACGGCAATTTACATTGAAAAATCATGACAACACGACAACTTTCATCGAAAGAACTCGAGAAAAACGATAAACTTTACCGAAAGACCTCAAGATGACGAATTTCGTCCAGTTATCATAAAAGACGTGAATTTCGCCCAAAGATCTCAAAAAGCACATAAAATTTATCCAGGTAATCGCAAAAAAATGGTAAATTTAGCTAAAAATAGTGGAAAAAAACGACAAATTTCTAAAAAAAAAATAACAAAGAACAATTTCACAAACAAAAATCACGAAAAAAGGATAAATTCGATAAAACAGCAAATTACATCGAAAGATAGTGAGAAAAAATGACAAATTTCACCGAAAATCCCCGAGAAAACAAATAATTTTATCCTGGTACCATAAAAGATGTGAATTTCGTCAAAAGATCTTGAAAATACTTTAAATTTGTCTAGGTACTTCAAAAAACGCAAATATTGGTAAACAGATTGTGAGAAAACAACACATTTTGTCAAAAGATGAAAAAGAGGCACATTTCAAGAAAAAATTGCAAAACAGGTAATTTTTTTCAAAAAAAAAAAAGCGAAAATATGATAAATTTCTGAAAATAACAAAAAAACTCCAAATTTAACAAAAAAAGCATAAATTCGATAAAACGGCAAATTACATCGAAAGATAGCGAGAAAAAAACGACAAATTTCACCGAAAATCCCTGAGAAAACAAATAAATTTGTCCTGGTACCGTAAAAGATGTGAATTTCGTCAAAAGATCTTGAAAATACTTTAAATTTGTCTAGGTACTTCAAAAAACGCAAATATTGGTAAACAGATTGTGAGAAAACAACACATTTTGTCAAAAGATAAAAAAAAGAGGCACATTTCATCAAAAGATCGCAAAACAGGTAATTTTTGCAAAGAAAAAAAAAGCGAAAATATGATAAATTTCTGAAAATAACGAAAAAAACGACAAATTTAAAAAAAAATCATGAAAAAAGCATAAATTTGATAAAACGGCAAATTACATCGAAAGATAGCGAGAAAAAAATGACAAATTTCACCGAAAATCCCTAAGAAAACAAATAATTTTTTCCTGGTACCAGAAAAGATGTGAATTTCGTCAAAAGATCTTGAAAAAATACTTTAAATTTGTCTAGGTACTTCAAAAAACGCAAATATTGGTAAACAGATTGTGAGAAAACAACACAGAGAGACTGCATTTTTGCTATCACTGTTTAATGCAATGTTATGATAATTATATTTTTTTTCTTTACTTATCTTATAATGATTGAAATACATTGGTTTTTTCACTTTACATAAGTTATTTTATTTCCAAGTGTTTATTTACGTTCTTGGCCGATAAAGCATTTTCTATATTGTAAATTTCAAATCATCTAGGTACCACAAAAAATGCAAATTTTGCCAAATAATCATAAAAAAAAACCAGCAAGCAATGAATATGGTATATAAAGACTGCTTTATCATGATTGAAAGCTATGCAAAAAGAGGGATCTCTTCTGATAATTTTATTTTTCTTTGTTGATTATAATGATCTTCATTTTTCTGAAAAAACATTGTTGAGAGATCAAGATCAAGCGATTAAAAAAATAAAAAAAATAGCAAATTTCATCAAAATATTCCCTCCTCCTTCTCCCCAAAAAAAACTCAGAAAATTTTGTCACGGGAACACTTTTTAAAAAAAGTGTACTCAAAAAAAAGTAAAACATTAAAGAAATATTAATGATTTACAAAGCTGTTTATAACTGGGATTATTTTCATTTCATATGCAATTTTCTATTATTCGGCGAGACTATGAGATGTAATGTAAATACTTCCTAAACGTTATGAATTTGCTCAAAAATGAAATTATAAGTGGGAAAAAAAATCCCCGTTTTTTGACATGAGTATAATAAGAAACTGAAGCAAAAAATAAATAGTGATTTGCGAATCTGTTTACATCCATGAAGTCAAACTATCCGTCGAAAATCGCACCATCAAAACACGAAACAAAAAACAATGTGATTTCCAGCCTTTTTTTTTTTTTACACATACTAATAAATAAATTTGAAAATTACAATACAGAAAATGATTTATCGGCCAAGAACGTAAATAAACACTTTAATCATTAACTTATTGAATGTTTCAATTTCATATGAAACATCTCTACAATTAAGCCTAAGATTGCCGGCAATAACATTGCAAAAAAAGAATACAGATGGAAATAAATTAACTTACGTAAAGTGAAAAAAACAATGTATTCCAATCATTATAAGATGAGTAAAGTTAAAAAATTAATTATTATAGCATTGCATTAAACAGTGTCAGCGTTCTTATCCCATATTTACAAACGTGCTTTGCAAATGCTCTTACAGACAGTAACTACTCTCCTCCGATTAACCAATAGGAGGAGACTCTCAGAGACCGGCGCAAGTATCGATGCGTAGAGACGCAATTAAACCACGATTACTTTTTCTGCCTTTCGTTTTAATATATAGATTGCAATGCTATATTTTG
Organism: Maratus speculifer; assembly: GCA_964019185.1. Lineage (NCBI taxonomy): Eukaryota > Metazoa > Arthropoda > Arachnida > Araneae > Salticidae > Maratus > Maratus speculifer. The sequence goes on along the minus strand of OZ025297.1, from coordinate 301,443,888 downwards.
CAGCTAAGTGATCTTAAATTAATTTATCTGCTTAACACTCGCAATTTATTATTATTATTATTATTATTACTATTTTTAAGTATCCAGTAAAAAAAAAAAAAAAAAGTAAATTTTGACTTAATAGCGTGATTGAGATTTTTCTTTCTTTCTCAAGAACAGATTCTAATTGTTTTGACAAATGCATCCATCTGACACGGACAAAACAAGTGTTTTTCCATTCTTTGGGCAGTTCTTGATCAGGGACAGCGATCCTATTGGCCAAATTCATGGAAGATCATGAGAAATGTTTTTAGGTATGTGCCAGATGTGGTACGTATGAGTAGTGGCGCCAACTTTTGAAAAATATTGAGTTGGCTGAAAAATATTGGGAGGGCTCAAAAATATTTTGGTTAAATGGTACCACCAGTTTGTTTTACTTTGAAGGATGGACAGATGGTGAAAGGTAAAAATTTTAAGTCAAGCTATCATGTTTTAATAAAGTTGCAATTTATTAAATTATATTCGCACCGTTTTTCTTTATAAATACGCTAATATTTATTCTAATATCATTATATCATGAACATGATTACAAACTGAAACAGCAAAAAGTTAAACATAGCGTCACCTGAGAATAATAAGGTTCTATCTGTGTTTTTGAAAAAAATTACTTATCGATGTAGAAAGGTTCTATTTGTATCTATGAAGACATTTCTGGATTAAAATAATGTCATAATATGATTGTAAAGGCCATACGTAAATTATAAATAAAATCCTTTTGATGCAAAAATGCCTTCATAGATACAAAAAGAACATTTCTACATCGATAAGTCATGTTTTTTAAAAAACACAGATAGAATCTTCTTATTCTCAGGTGACGATAGAGTAAAATATTTCAGTCATTTGGTATTTATGGGTGTCAGTCGGAGAATTAAAACACATGGTCATTGGCAAAATAAATTTTATTCCAAGGAGAAAAATTAATAGTAAAATAACAGTGAAATAAATAATTAGAAGAATGTAAATTGGGTACGCTATGATTCAAAATTATTGGGTGGGCTCAGCCACCACTGCATATACGAGAGAATTTACCTTACCATAAGGTAAGGTAGTACTTTTTTTACTTAAAGAGAAGCTTAAATAATTTGTAGCTTAAGTTTTACAAAATTTTTAAGCAAAGAAAAAGGATTTTTTTCCGATGACTAAGCATTGAATATATCGCTATCCGAAAAATATAGCTACTACTGGAAAATTATTTTGTCTAAAATAGGGTGAAATGCATTTAAAATGAAATTAAATTGGTTCATTCTAAATAGAAGTGGTATAAAGATTGTATATTATCCTTTTTAATAGGGGAATTAAATACCATAGGAGCATAAAGGTTTAAAAATACTTGATACTACAAAATGCAAAATATAAAGAAATTTCAATTTTCCAATATGAATTCATACAATTATACGTTTCTCAATTGTACTTTTCATTTGTTTTTATTTATATAATGCAAATGATAAAAATATATCGACAGCTAAATTTTATTTATTTTTATAATGAGATCACAAATTATTAAAATGCTAGTATTCCCAGACGCGCTGAATAATAGAAAAGATAGCAAAATAACAATGAAATGCAATACTGAATAATTTTCAAGATTTAAAAGAAACACGCATATAAAGCTTTAAATAGAAATTATTTTGATGATTGTTTTCTTTACTTTCAAGAAATACGTTTGTAAATAATTCCTGGAATATAATTTGCCAATATTTTTTCTATTTTTTTTTTCTCCTTTTATTTGTATATCTTTTCTTAAATAGCAGCTTCATAGATTTATTCTAGAATGAATTCTTCTAATTATCTACAGTTATGCCATTATATGTGGTATAAAAGTATTACAAACATTTTTTTATATACTTTTTGAATAAAAAACAGATTACATCTAAAAATACTAAAAACATTCCATAAAATCTCCAAATCATTCCATCTCGTTTATTTTACTTTATTATGAAAAAATAAATACCATAGATATTTACATGCCGATGTCAAATTTAAACGCAAATATTGTATTCATAAAATTCTACATATAGTAAACATAATACTAATTATTTTGAAACAATAGAGTTACTTATTGGTTTTTATTTATTTAAGAAAGGGGGTAGTTTCATTTAAGTTTTAAAAAATTGCGATTGTGGAAAGATTTTATTATTTTATTGTGGTCCAAATCCAACTATACTTGAATTATTTTTAATTTTTATTTAGATTAGGATTAAATTGAAGTTCTAAGCATCGTCGTTCACGTTGCTGTCGGAATCGTTTAACATTATTTCAAGTTGAAATTATTCACATGAGTAGCAAAATTTATCTGGATATTATTTTAGATTATGGGGAAAAAAAGGGGGGGGGGAAGACTGATGCTAAAAAAACTAGTTGGATGTACCAATCCCAAAACTTTTTTCTATCTCATACGTACATTTTAACATTAAAAAAAAAATAGTTACACATGTTAATGCTTTAATAATTTCAATTCAATGCTATACAAACTTTGATTTTCATCTTAAATTTCTGCATCAGTCAATTAATCGGAGTAAGTTTCCGTCTTTGCACGAGCCGATGCACAATAGAATGATAGGCCGATTTTAATCAAATTCAGGGAGGATCTATTTGCCATACCCAAAAATAATCAGACATAAAAATTTTAGTTCAGTTCTATGCATAACTTCATACAATTTTTGATGCTAAAATAATGAAAATGGCCCAGACATCATGATTATAGCACCCCCTTCTAGCGGATTTTTTTTCAAATTCAGGGAGGACCTACTAGCCATAGTCAAACACTTGCACAAAAAATTTCGTTCAATTCTATGCATAACTTCATACACTTTTAGGTGATACAATATTGAAAATGGCACAAAAATTCCAGCGATTTTTTTTTCAAATTTAAGGCGGACCAACTAGCTATAGTTAAACACTTACACAAAAAATTTGGTTCAATTTTATGCATAACTTCATACACTTTTAGTCGGTACAATATTGAAAAATGGTACAAAAATCGCTATTGCACCGCCCCCTTCCAACGGAATATTTAAAAATTGAGGGAGGACCTATTTGCCATAGCTAAAACCATTCATAAAAAAATTGATTCAATTCTATGCATATGTTCATACACTTTTTGATGGTAGAATGAGGGACACACAGACATTTTGTAAAAACATGTTTTTCGGAATCTGACCCCTAAAACGTGTAAATCCGTCGAAAACCGGAAGTCGAAAAAATTTCGATAACAATACTTTCTTCTATTGAAGATAAAATAAGTTAAAAAAGATAGGGGGCGAAGGAAGAAAGAAAAAGAAACTGGTAAAAATCTCATTAAAAAATCCAAGAAAAATTAAAAATTCTCAGAGGAAAGAATGTTCTTTAATTCAGATAAAAGATCGAAATAGCCGCAAAAATAGAATGAACGCTAAAAATTGCACTCTCACATACAGACAAAAAAAATCAAAAATTGGCTAAAAAGTTTTTTTTCTTCCCCCCAGACATACAGGCACATATATTCACTGTTATTATCATCATAAAATTACATTTCAGACTACGTCACATTTTTGAATTCGATAAACTATATGTTATCTTTTTAAGTGTAGTTCAGTTGTTATGCATTAACTGGGGGAAAAATAAAATAAACAGTTACCAAATTCTAGCTTTTTTATACACCAGATTTTTCTCTTTTTAGGTGCTTCGTAATTATGTAAATACGCAGCACCTATAGTCGTCGCACAGTGGGGCAGGAAGCCTCCAAAGTTGGCAAAAGATAAAATTTACTTTGAACAAAAAAAGTACATCACGGATTCTTTTGTAGAAGAAAAGTAGTAAAATTTTAAACTTTTACGTAAGCTAAATAGTAATTTATTAATTAATTTACAAATCTTTTTCAATATTTTTTGTAGAAAAATGAGTTAAAAACAAGAATTTTAGATAGTTTTATACTAATTAGATATTTATAAATCATCCATAATATCGCATTAAAAAATGTAAACATAATTAGTAATTTTAATTATTCTCAAGCAAACCTTATAATGAATATTAGCGACTCGTTTTGAAGGATTGGATCAACCTTTCTCAGGCAAAATGTACGCATTACTATAAAGACAGCAGAAGAAAAACTGTTTCTGTTGTTTCAGTGCTAACACACACTTTTTGTTTTCCTGTTTTTCAGATCTTAAACTCATACATGTCACGTACACTAACAAATATGTAGAACTAGAATTGTTTAACCGTTTTGCTCTTGATCTTTCTGATCGTCCAGAACAAATTCAGACGGAATATGAAGATGGGCACATTTGCTTTTCATTGACGCTTCTGTTTGTTTTTCAAATCGAGGAAATGAAAGCGATTTGCTAAGCCACTCTTTGTTAATTCTAAAGCATTTCCCTTGTTTCGCCAGGCTTTTGCTCATCGGAATTTATATTAAACTTTAAAACATTTAATCTTCTTTTCATTTAAACTACTTGTTCGTAGTTTCTCCGATTATGGAGCTCTTATACCATAAAATCACATTACTTTTCAAAAAATTTTTGTTAAAACGTTCCATGATAGTCAGCTTCATTTAAATACATTATTTTGTAATAAACAATGCATTAAAATTCGTATTTAACAAAGAAAATATTTATAATCATGTTTGACACACCCGTACACTAACAAAAATTTAAGGATGATTAGCTATAAAAATGACCATACATTTAAAAAAGTAGCAAAAAGTAGCAAGATTTTCTGGCATATTTGTCTTTTTAAAACTCATACTTAGTAGAAAAAATTATAGTTAACACTTAACTCGCCTTAACTCATAACTAAAACCTACAATGTTTGTAGACAATGTTAATTTTTTTTTTTTATAAATTTCACCACTATATATTCTAAGCGTCTGTATATCTATAAAAATCGTATTAAAACAAATTGAAAGTTAATGAATTATTGTTACATACTTGTAGTTAAAGGTTCCATAGTCAAAAAAAATTATTTTTTAATTATTATAGCGAAATTAACAAACGAATGTTGAAACAAAATTATTGATTTTTTTTTCACTTATTATCAAAGTACAATATGCAGTTTAACTTCTTTCTCTAGTGACGATGAAAATAACTTTGCGCAAATTTTAATACTAGGCACAGGCAGATGTGTACTGACATCTGCTCTATTAAAGTGGCGTATGTCGGTAGTTCAAAATAAAATTTCATTTTTTCGATTTTTTGCCAGGTTTGAATGCTTTTTGCCCCACTGTGCGTCGTTCACGCCGTCCGTCTGTCCACATGTAACAGAGCAACTGAAAAACTACTCAACTGAATCGTTTGAAATTAAAAAAATTTAATTATTACATTATTTTCTCGAATAATTTTAAATTTTGTGAGAATCGCCTGAATAGTTTAATTACAGGGACAATCAAAAGTATTCCTTTACATTATGACCAACGGGAAAAATTAGCTTCAAGTGTATTTTAATAGCGTTACAGTCTTCCGAACATAATGAAATTGATGTGGATCTATGAAGTTTATACTAAAATATCAATTCTGTACAATCTGTGATACAAAGAATAGTTGTTATTAATTTACAAGGTCACACAAGACTATTAAATTGCATAATAGTATGTGGCGGGGGGGGGGGGCGATGTTTGGGACGCGTTTAATTATATTAATCTATTTCACATTTTAGGAAATTGGAATACGTTGCCGAAGTTTGCTGCAAGTTACTTCCCGTATAATAGAAAGCAGATAGTATTTACACGCACGCACAAAAAATTTCAGCAATTGTACTGTATACTATTACATAAAGATCTGAATATTTTTAAAACTTCGTTATAGTATGTACGCACCTCATTTTCTACGCTTGGCGTGCAATTTCCATTTTGTTATAGTTTTATTTCATTATTGCGACACGTCTTCCTTTCATGGGAATTCTTAAAGTTAGGAAAAGGAAAATCCTAAAAAATACTCCGCATTCATGGGAAATTCCAAAGTAGCAGATTCATTTTATTTTCTTTACGAAAGCATTTTTGAAAATTACATGAATGGCATCGATAAACAGCATATAATTGATTATTTCTTAATATACCAATTTAATTTGTTGATCTTAATAAAGTCAATCTTTTCCATTTAATTTTAAAACACCGCCTTACAGTCCTGTTTTATTTTAAGTAAGCAAAAATCATATAACCGAGGAAAAACTAGATGTACATATGTTGCATATCCATTTACGTTACTTCTAAAAGAACTTATTACACTGTAGTTACTTCAGTGAGTTATTACACTGTAACAGGAAGTTATTACACTGTATTATAAGAAACATTAAATTCGGCTCATCATTGTATACAATATATTTTTTAATTTATGATTAAAATTGCATACTACTTACAATAATAAAGTACAATTATATTCCAACGGTTTCCGACAATAAAACTGCCCATAAGGAAAAAAGCTTTTTTAAAAAATACTTACAATGTAGATTATATAACTCTTATTGTTTCTCTGATGATGGACGAGTTTTATTATCCGAAATTGTTGAAATATAACTGTATTTTACTATTGTAAGCAATATTTGATTTTAATGATAGTTTAAAAAAATATATTGTACACAATGATGAGCCGAACTTACAGTTTATTTGGTCATTTACATGTATAAGTTATTTTTACCTGCAATTTTTTCCACATATCGAACTAAATCGAGGGTTCTCTACACTTTTGTAATTAACTTTCTTATCTCTATTATAATTTTTAAGGGTTAAGAAATTCCACGCATTGCTACTAGAAAGAAGTATAATTACTCTCATATCAATGCGTTTAACCGCTTTCCTATGGGTAGAGAATTCTTTCACAATTTTATCTTCATTCTTCATTGAATAATTATTTCAAAATAAAGGGAACTTCCTTATATATCTTGTATATTTTTATACATGCAGTTATTTTTAGTGTAATACATTGGATATAACACTTTTTAAATAAATGAAAGTCATAGTTGCTAATAAAGAATTCTTCTCAATCCTGAATTAAAAAGGGGATTCTGGGACACACAGTAAAATAATTTTTATGAGTTAAAATTTGAAATTTATGATGATTAACCATGTATTATTAGTAAACAAAATCGCATAAAACTTGTAATTAAAAAAAAAAAATCAACTTAAAATTTATTTAAAAAGTGGGGCTAAATTAAAATCGTTATAATTTGAAATATTATTTATAGAATTTTTTTTTTCATGTAAATAAACAGAAATATATAAGTTTTAATTTTGATTCAGCATTTTAAAAAATATAAATTTAAATAAAAATTTAAAATATTGAAAAAGGAAAATTTAAAAAAAATGTAAATTTATTTATTTATTTATTTATTTAGCAGATTTGTTGAATTAGAGTTAAACTAAAATTGTTTCAAGTTTGAGCGATTTATCTTAAATTGTCCTTGACTTCTAACAATTTAAACAGAAGAAATGGTGAAAAAGCTTATGAAGAAAAACGCATTTTCAAAAAATATCGTTTCCAAAACAACCATTCCTTGAAAGCTAAATGTTGAAAAGAAACAAAAACATAAATTTTAATATTACCTGTTCTAATTAAGATATAAACATTATTCAAATGTCATTAAGCAGAGTAAAAAAAAAAAAAATAATAATGCAGTAAAATTTTTTTGCAAAAATTTGAAAATTTTTGTATCTTTTTAAAACTTAACAAGACTATTAGGTTGATACAAAGTCGGTGTAGTGTTTAATTATTTTAGAGGTGTATAATTAACGACCAATCAGTAATAAATTCTGCCTCACGGTTAAAATAACGGTACACCAATGGTTTCTTTCCATTTTCCTTAACCAAAAAGAAACTTTATGGACTTTTTTTTTTTTCCGGGAATGCATGAAACTAGCAGGTGGTGATGTTCAGAAATTTTCAAATAGCACTCATTTTCCAGTTTTTTTCGGGGGGGGGGGGGGCAAAATAGATTTTTCAGAAATTAGTATCAAAGTAAGCATTTTGAACCGACCTTCCGCGCGAGAGAAGAAAAAAAAAAAGAGTCAAACAGGAGTATAAAGTGCCTTGTCACGTGATCTTTTAACTCAATAGGTAATTAATTGATTAAAAAAATGGAAAACTGATTCCAAATAACTTTCATGGTTAGGTTTTGCAATTTTATATCTTTCCGTTAAAAAGTAAATTTTTAAATATGTCAAAACGTTTTGCGCTTGTTGATCAGAACAGCAATAAGCTCAATGAAAGATGTAGCATATTGAAACAACTCTGAAATTGTACGACAACGGTGGCAAATGAGGTGCGTTTGTATTGTAACTCTTTTTATATATATTCAGATCTTGGTGCAATAGCTGTTGCATGCTTACTAGAAAATGCGCCAATACGAAATGTATTGCGATTCTATGCATTAAATTCATTAATGCAGAAATAAGACTCCATGTTAAACAGGATTTAATCACCATGGCAACCTAAAATCACTACTTATCATGGGATATGATGGATTTAATTACTAGTGAATGTATGATGAGATTTGTTAGAATGATTAAAAACTTTTGTTATAAAAAAAAAAATAAGTTTTGATTTTATTTTTGCAAAATCTGAAATGATTCAACAAAATTCAGCAACGATTTTATATACTGAATTTCAAAGCATTCGGCAAGGTAGTTTTTGAGCTGTTATATGGGGGCAGGAGGGCAGATTGATGAATGGACCAGACGATGACTATTGGTGCTAGTTATTTATATAATTAGTATATAATCCCGTCAAAAATGACGGAATGTTAATCTGCTTTTAATTTACATAAAACTTCATATACAAACTTCATAAAATTTCAAGTGAAGTTTTTGTTATTGAAGAGTTTGTATTGTAGAAAAGTAAATTTTAAAAATTACAAACACGTTCTACAAATACAAATGATGAGAATAATTTTTTTTAATCATTCTTCAATTTATAAAATAGTTAACTAAAGAGATTATCTTATGTCAACTTGAAATTTGATTGCATTATGAATAAATTTTATATTTCGTAAAAAATGTAATTAAAATATAAGGAATATATAACATCATATACTACATATATTAATTATATCAATGCAGATAAAATTTCTATTTCTGAAGTAGTAACATTCGAACATAACTTTGGAGTAAAAATAAAATTGAAATTTAATAAAAAGGATGTGAAAAAAATTCCAGTCATACAAATGCATTCTTATAATTAAATTGCATCAGAAAAAGAAAAAAAGAACACTTTTACTTATAATGCAAATAAAAAAAAATTAAGTGAATAATTGTGAAACTCTTAAAGTTAATAAAACTAAATACAAATTCTAATACTCATTTTATTTATATTGAACGAAATTTCAAAATTATATAACTGAAGCTAAAAATTATCAAAAAGATCATAAAATATCATGATGCGATAAACAATATTTTTTTATTATTATTATTATTTAAGCTTAAAATTGCCATCATATTAAAAAGATACACATTTTTCTTCTCCAATAAAATTTTTATTCCCTTTCTTAATATTGGTTATTATTCAGTTAGGAAAATAAAATGTTATCAAGGTTTTTCATATGCATCAGAAAATTCCTCTCTATTTTTGTTCTCTTCTTTTCCTATTCACTGTAAAGGATGTGGCGCAATCTGATTACTGTCACACAATCTTTCTTTCATGAGAATTCCGCAAGTTAATGAAATTAAAATGTCAAAAAATAGTCAGAATTTATTAAATATTCCGAAGTAATGGAATCTTAAATTTGTTTTTTCTGTCAGGGAGTACTTATAAAAATTATATCTGAGTGGCATCGATAGAGAGAATACAATTTTTTTTAGCTTCACCAATTTTGTTTACCGAGTGTTAAAAAGTATTAATTTTTTCCCATTAAAATAATGTATATTAATCGTGTTTCGAATTATTAAAATATCATTTTAAAGCTCAAATTTAAAAATTAATTTCAAATTAAATATTTTCAAACTATTAATGTCTAATTCGGAATCTACACCTCGGAAGTTATTTTCTTAGCTTAACAAATATAACTTTCAAGTACTAAAATTCTCTCCAATCTTAATAAACTTTAGTTGAATTTTATATAATAGTAACTTAACAACTGTTCATAGATTAACGAAATAGCACTTAAAATTTTATTTTTAGTTAACCAATAAGCTATTAATTTAAATTAGTTTATTTTTATAATCATAATATACACCATCAGAGATCTTAGCCATTTTTAGACTTAGTTTCTTTTAGCTTAAATAGTTCATAATTAGTAAAGTACTGCTGATATTTTATCTTTCACTTACCTATCATACGTAGTACAAGGTAAAAATTCTTGCAATCGTTTTGAAAATCGAAAAAAAATAAATTTGAAGAATTTATACGTTTCAGAGACGATTAAGTTGTTTTATTACTTTATTATACTGAATGCTATTTAATACACCAGATTGTACAAGATTTTTGTTTTTAAGGCGAAGTTCAACTTAGTTAAAATTTACGCTACTTTCGCGACTTATCCCCCTCCTACGGTCAAAGAAAAAAGATTCTGATTTTTTAAAAATCTGAAGTTTTTGAGTCACGGCACTTGTGAAGTAAAGGTGTGGTATATTCATCCCTCTTAAATGAATAAATATTTATATATGACACATTTCCATACACTAAACTTCATAACTAGTGGCCAACTTTATAAGAGATTATAAAATTTAACACAGGCCTTCATTATACAGGGTGGTTATATGTATATATAAAAAAACTTCCCCAATATATGTACTCATAGCAATGTAACTACTCAAGCAATCGAAAAAGATTTCAGATTTAGTTATTTGAAGGTATGAGCTCGAGATCATTATGCACTCAAACAGATCTCTCACAGTCACAGTGAAAAAAATTAGAAGTTTTCGAATGCCAGCATCTTTTTTTTTATCCTGCCCAAATTCATTCAGCACATTAAAAAAACGTAAATAACGCTGGAAAGATACGCGCATGTGTAAAATTGCCGGTGTAATATTAGTGCACATTAGGTGCACAGAATCCTAATTGGTTCCTATGTAATGTACTTTTCAGTACTCTAAAATTATTATATTTCTGTTTTTATTATTTGTACAGGTTTTTTCAAACACTTAAAAAAACATTTTAAAACGAATCTTACAAAATTATTCAGTTCAAAATTGAAAGCAGAAAATCGACTGAAAAACATTGTCATCGGCCCTTTACAGCCGACTTTTTTGCAAGTGTTTTATGCTGATAATTTTCATCGTACGTTTATCATTCCAACGCCATTTATGTTTTTTTAATGCGCTGAAGAATTTGCGCATGGAAAAAAATTTCAACTCCTGAACACACTTCAGTTAGCGCTTCTTAACCCTTCCCAACGATTCAGAATTTGAGTTCAAAATTTAAGTTTAAATCTAAGATTTCGAAAACATTTAATAAGTTTTGGAAAGGATTTAATTAGATACAAAAAATAACGGTTAAAATTAGTTGTTGATTATTCTGAAGTTTAAGGTGCCCTCTAAAGGAATTTTTTTAAATTTATCTTAAAAATTTATTTTCAAGAAGATACTAACTTAAAAAATAGTTTTATTTTAAACCGCAAACGAATCGACCAATTTTTCCCTTTTTTATAATCATTTGAAATTTTAACCCTCTAAACACAATTCAGTTTGTGCTACTTAACCACTCCCAACTATTCAGATTTTGAGCTCAAAATTTAAGTCTAAGCTTACGAAACCATTTAATGAGATGCAAAAAATCACAGCAAAAAGTAGTTTATTACTTCAAAGTCTAAAGCGCCCTCTATCGGCATTTTTCGAAATTTATCTTTATAATTTATTTTCAAGAAAATGCCAACATAAAGAATAGTTTTAGTAAAAACCGCAAATCAATCGACCAATTTTTCCGTTTTTTATGTGTATTTGAAATTTTGGACCCCAAACTTTAATGGCGGCTATCTCCTTTGGAAAACGTTTAGGAGCCTTTGTTTCCTGTTTACTATTACTCAGGGCCGTAGCTAGACCATATTGTCAGGTAGGGCAAAAAATTTTCTAGGGGCGTCAGATTATTTCTTTTTTTTTTTTTTTTAGGGTTCCGTACTTATAAAGTGAAATCGGAATCATTATAAGATCACTCCTGTGTCTGTCTGTCACAGCCATTTTACTCATAAACTAAAAAACGCAGAAAGCTCAAATTGGGGGAAGTAAAAAAAACTATTGACCCACATATTTACAGATTATTAAAGATTTACAAATATATTTAAGAGGGGCGGGGCGGGGTGTTAATTAAGTTACTTGAAGAAAAAAAATCTTTTCTTTGTATATCGTGTATGATATATTGTGAAAGCTTTCGTTACGCTGAACTCAAAAATATATTTCTTTTAATTTTAGGTATTATACTTTCAGAGATATAATCAAAAATACAGTGAGAAAATATGTACGTCCCCCCCCCCCATCTAATTCCGAATCTACTGAAACTAAAGTTATGAAAAAATTAGTGGTTATAGATGTTACTTTAAACCTTGCAGGAAAACTATAGCGATTACTCTAGATAGTAGCTTTTGAGAAAAGCATATTTTTCTGTTGCACACAAATTTAGATTTGGGGGCATTGAGCAAAGGTATTGAGGAACATTGGTGGCACTTATCGTAGCAGAAGTATAAAAGCATTGTTGAAAATGATTTTTGAAAAAATTCGTCGATAATTGGCCGCGATATTAACCCTTAAAGACAGGAGCGGTTTTGACATAAATAATGAGTGGCGGTGTACTCTGCATACTGTCAGCTTTTGAAGCCCAGATAATAACTTTTAACAATATATTTATGCAATGCAATACTTAGTTGCAGTTAAAAATCCATAAAATTCATACTTTTGAAAATATACTTATTTAATTGTAATTAATCACATTATAATTAATCATATAAGTCAGGATCCAAACGCATAATAAAAAAAATATATCCATTTTAGTATAAGGATTTTTTTTTTTTAAGTATTATTTGCCTTGTTTCATGCAAAGCGTTTTCTAAACGGATATAGCGGCTCCTACGTAACAAAGTTTTTGGTATTAAACTATATTTTTTAAAAAAATTCCTTGTGCATGCGAACCTTTCGTAAATAGCATGGAGTTCGCAACTAGTTTACATTGAGTGGGTCACTCATTACGACTCTTATATATTTAAAAGTTAATTGTAAACTCATCTGGAAAAACGCTTCACGGACCAAAGCGGCTTTGCAAATTTGCGAGCTACTTTCTACACAAGCTTCTTTAACATAATGCCAAGTTTAAACACTGAGCAAAGGTTTTTTGTTAGCTACACAGGATAAAGAAAAGGTTATTACTACGCTGAATTTAGTTTTATGAAATGCCAAATGAAGTTTAAATGTACAATACCTTTTATTCTCAGTACTGACTTAAGTTTCTTATAAATAGATAAGGATAAGATTTAAAAAAAAAAAAAACAGTGTTTACAGAATAGCAATATTTGATATTATTTAGACTTCCTATCCCTTTGAACATTTATTGTATACTCATTCACACTTTTTTAGAATACTATAACTAACCATAAGTTGAATAGTTTTTTTTACAAATTTTTATTATTCTTTCAGCAACGATTTTCTTTTTAAAATACAGTTAATGCCTTTGCAATGAGATCACTTTGTTTAATTTTTAATCTTTAATCACCTATTTTTCAAAACAGAAAAATTACTGTTCTTGAATGGCGAAAATGCTCCAATTAAAAGAGGTGTAAGCTTTATAATAAAAGAAAAAAAAACTGGTGAGAAAAATGAAGGATTCTGAGAATTTTAAGTGGCATACATATCAGTCGCTCATCCCGAAGAGATTTATAATACATATGCTTAATTATGGAACCCTTTGAGAGCTAGTAAAACTCGCACTTGATCGTTTATTTAGTCTTTTATACACAATTCATCGAACACATATATTTCGATTTTAGGGGGTTTTTTTTCACTTAAAATATGAGAAATTTCTAAAGCCAGAGTGAAATTTTTAAAGTTTCTTCAGAGGTGCAGAAAAAAAATATATATATATTAAAGTTTAAAAATGTATAACATTTGGTTTAACATAAATAAATTGTTTTTATTTTAATTAAATAATTTAAATATATGCATGTTCTATATTCGTTTTAATTAATAATACTTTTAGGTCAATTTATTAAATGAAGGTTCACTATATTTACATTCTACAATAAAATGATAATAAAATATAAAATAAAATAAGATCAATAGAATAAATAACTAATGTGTCTTACTCATGATTTAGAAGCAGATTCCGTTTTCTGTTTTAGTCTATGCTTCTTGTATAGATATGAATAGATGTCCCTATTTTCAAATATGACTTGTAATTACAACTAAAGTAATCTGTTTACGTGCACCCATGCTCTCCAAATATGTGACGTTAAAAAAAAGAACAGCCTTTATATATATATATATATATATATATATATATATTTTTTTTTTACACTATTACATACCAAAGACTGAATAGCAACTAAAATTAAAAATGGTTTAACAATGCATAATGCATAGTGCACAATGAATTGTTATTGTGTTCCTGAGTAGCTATTTATTCCTCAAAATTGCTGTCCAGTGCTCAAAAATTTCCGCTGGCGGCTCGGCTCTGTCAAAGTGCCGCACTCCGCGCACTCATAGGGTTGACAAATTGGATTCAGATAGTCCCACTGTAAAATTCTTAAAAACTAACCTTAAAAAAACATTTCACAGTATCTCTTTATTTAGAAAAATAATGCCTTAAACACTTTAAAGAATATTTCAGAGGAAAGAACGCAATTTCAGACCACAAATTGTAAAGGTGCGGGCAGACATGACCATTACTTGCGGTCACTTGTCTGCGTATTTTATGTTCGCAGGCGGTGTGTTTTATGTACGACTTTTCCATGTCAAGGAAGAAAAACTGTTTCAACTCAGTTTTACTGCAGGATAGGGAGCCTTTCAATCAAGGCTGAGGTCTGTTTTGATAAATATTTTTGCTGTTTCCAGTCTAAAAACTAAATTTAGGGGGAGAAGATAAAATCTGGCATGAAGGGAGAAAATTGGGAATTTCCTTGTTGTATTAAATAACAATTTTTTAAAAGGAAATACTGAGTAATGAAATGATCAGAATGTCGAATTTCATTCTAGGTTGACTAAAAAGCGAAAAAATATAAATTTAACATTTTGTCCCTTTTTTAAAAAAAAGAAATTTAATGTAGAATTTTGCGCTAGGTCGGGCAAAACTTTTTTCAGGTCTTTGGCTACGGCCCTGCTATTACTCGTCTTGATGTGTTCTATCACCCCCTAGCATATATACCATGAGTAGGGACACCCTGTATACATTTTTTAAAATTTCGATTGGATGAGCGGTTAGGAAATTAGGAATTCACATTTCGGGGAAGTTTTTTTTTATTTTTTTTATGACCACCCTGTATTGTCACATAATAAGCTTTATAAAATTAGTTTAAACTGAAGAAAATGGACTTACCCCAAAAGTATACCAGAAAAAAAAATATATCAGTCCTACCTAGAGAAAAGAAAAAGAGGAGAATTAATGACATAAAAATATATAAGGTAAGCTGGAATAACTGGACCCACGAGGTAACTGGGTCATAAGCTATTTAATAAAACACTGCTGATATCTTTTAGGTTTTAGCTTTTTGAACATTGCCTCCCATCTTTACTTCTTAAAACAAGATGTGTCGATTCCATCTTAATTCTTTCCTGTAATCTGTCGAAAATTTAGATTTCTTTTTTTTTTTTTTTTTACAAACAACGTCAATTTGTAATTTTTAATTTTGAGTAAATAATATTAAAAAAAACCCTCTTGGCGTTTCAGAATCCCCGCATTTTTTACGTTGCAGTGAAATTTATATTATATTTCTTAATTTTGGCTTTTGTCTTTGGAAAAAAATTAAAGAGTTATCATTTACCACTTTAATTTTCCTTTTTTCTTTAAAGGAGATTGTGCAATTTGAATACTGTGACATATTTCGTTTCATAAGAAATCCGAAAGTTAAAAAGTGGAAAAATGTAAAAAAAAAATAATAATTAAATTTTAATATTTATTATAAATTCCAAAATAACGGAATCTTATTTATTTATTATTATTGAAGGAAGAACGGTAGAACTTCTTTTTAACTAAGTTCCTATTTATTGGAATATATGGAAATGCAAATGAGATTTTAAAAAATTCTATCATAGAATTAACATTTGAAAGCGAGTTTTTTCGCATGAATGAAGTAGCCTCTTAATAAATTTACTATGTTGACGTTAAAGTCGGTATTTTTAATTATTATTAAATATAAATAACATACAGAAATGAATCATTGTTGAATTCCCTCCCCAGATACACAGCAAAGCTAAAGCTATATTTACTTTCTATAATCAAAATGCTGCTTTAATCATTTATAACAAGTCATTTTCAAGGATATTAGAAACTATAAATAACCCAGTCACTTAATGAAACTTTTTGTTTTGCGGCAAAAAAAGAAAAAAAAAATTATGACAGCATATCCACTTTTAATTTTTCGTTAAAAAAATTACATTATATCAAGAATGTCACATTTTTAATGCTTGAATAAAAATTTTATTCTTATTTTGTTTATAGTTTACCACGAAAAAAAGTTAAAATAAATTTTTATCATTTTGTTTCATCTGAATTTTTCTCTTTTGCATTTTATTGGAAAGGAGATAGCGCGATTTGATTATTGTCGCACATCTTCCTCTTAAGAATTTCAAAAGGGAAGAAAATAAAAAATGCTAACAAATATTCAGAGTATTTATTAAAAATTCCAATGTTGGAAGCAGTCTTCTTTTTTTTATTCTTTAAGTGGGTATTTCTAAAATAGGTAGCAGAATGGCATCGATAAATAAAACATAATCGATTCTTACTTAATATACCAGTTTAATTTATTGATTTTAAGATAGTTTTGAATATATGTCTCTTACTCTTTCGGGTCTCGTGTACTATAAATAGTACTTATCTTTTAATAGACTGTTATTTTGTTTTAATAAATATTTTTGCTACCATTTACATCTAGGAATTTTAGTATATGTCTATGCATTTACTGCACGACTTCATATATGCTTAGGCATGTAGTAATAATAATTATTATTTACTATTTTACTAATAATTATTATTATTAAAACTATTACTAATTATTATTATTTGCTTAATTCTCTTTGTGCCGTTTGAGATTCGTTTATTTTAAATATATAAATCAGTCTTAAAAGTTACTTTCGTAAAGAAAAAAAAATTATGTGTAATAAAGTGCAAAATGTATTAGAAAATTGTAATGCAAGTTAAATGTTATTGTAATACAATATTTTCTAAACATCTACAAAAATTCTTCCTTATTCTGTTGACATATGAATATTAATTGAATAGTATGCAAAAACAACAACATTCATTATCTTTCAGACAAAGATATATTTGCTAAGCACTAATTAGTCTACTTGGATAGTTAGTGTTAATGGTATTGAGGTAAAAGTAATTTTTTTTTTTTTTTTTTTTTTTTTTTTTACTGAAAAAAATCGGACCCCAAAGGGCCAATGAAAGAAGTAATTAAACAAAAAAAAACTGACTTTGGTGGATTTTATTTACGCTGAAGAGTATTTAAGATTGTTAAATACTTTTTAAATTTGAAATTAACATCATACTGAATTCAGTTAAAACAGCAGCAAAAACTGGCGATAAATCACAATTAAAACAATAAAATTTTACACAAACCACAATTCAATGAAAACGGTAGCTGATAACGAGCTATTGTATTTTTCCAACAGGAAATATGTTCTATGAATTGTTTTTATTTATGACGATTTATATAAGTTTTATTACTTTAATCATGATGAATATTTCATACTTATGGGGTGGATATTTTAAAATACATGAAATGACCTCTGTAAGAATTGCAGTCACCTTATAACTGACTTTTAATTTTAAAATTTAATGACATGCTAAAAAAAATTATCAATTTTATGAATTTTTCATTTTTAGCGCTACCATAAAAATTATTAATTTTGTTTTTACCTTTTCACGAAAAAAAAATAAAGGATTATCATATTTTATTCATCTGAATTTTCCTCTTCCTCATTTTATTGAAAAGGAGATAGCCCGATTTTATTATTGTCGCACATCTTTTTAAGAATTCCGAAAGTGAAGGTAAAAAAGGCTAACAAATATTCAGAGTATTTATTAAAAATTCCAATGTTGGAAGTCACCTTTTATTTATTTTTTAAGGGGGTCTTTATAAAAATGATAGTGGGATGATATCGATAAATAAAATATAATCGATTCTTGCTTAATATACCAGTTTAATTTATTGGTTTTAAGATAGTTTTGAATATATGTCTCTAAGGAAAGAAATAATTAAAAAAAAAAAGAAGATTTTGGTGGATTTTATTTACGCTGAAGAGTATTTCAGACTATTAAATACTTTTTAAATTTGAAATTAACATCATGCTGAATTCAGTTAAAACAGCACCAAAAACTGGCGATAAATCACAATTAAAACAACTGCATTTTATATAAAACACAATAAATGAAAGCGGTAGTTGATGACGGACTATTGTTTCCTCCTACTGGAAACACGTCCAGTGAATTGTTTTTATTTTATGGTGATTTGTATAAAATTTTATTGATTTAATAAATTTGAATATTTCACCGTTATGGGGCCAGGTATACCCTTTCAAACCACAAAATATATGAAGTGATCTCTATAAAAACTGCAGTCACTTCATAATTAATTGACTTTTAATTATAAAATTTAATGACATACTAAGAAAAATTATGTGTTCAAGTTCAGGAATTTCCCATTTTTAATGCTTCAATAAAAATTTCATTCTTAATTTTGTCTACACTTTATTGCAGAAAAAAATGAAATTAAAATAAAGGATTATCATATTTCATTTACCAGAATTTTCCTCTTCCCAGTTTTATTGGGAAGGAGATAGCGCGATTTGATTATTATCGCACATCATCTTTTTAAGAATTCCTAAAGTGAAAAAGATAAAGGCTAATAAATATTCAGAGTATTTATTAAAAATTCCAGTGTTTGAAGTCATCTTTTATTTATTCTTTAAGACGGTATTTCGAAAAATGACAGTGGGATGGCATCGATAAATAAAATGTAATAGATACTTGCTTAATATACAAGTTTAATTTATTGGCTTTAAGATAGTTTTGAATATATGCCTCTAAAGAAATCTATGCCTAAAGAAATAATTTCAAAAACTGGCAGATTTTTTAACGCTGCAGAATATTTAAGATTTTTAAACACTTTAATTTTAAATTAAAGTCAAGCTGAGTATTTCACATTTATAGCGCCAGATATCCTTTAAACTCACAAAATGCACATGAAAAGGTGACTTTCATAATAATTGCAGTCACTTCACAAATAATTGACTTTTAATCATAAAATTTAAAACACAGATCAAGAAATATTTATTTTATCAATAAAACTTCTAAAAAAATGTATACACACATATAAACGTTTATTTTGTTTTAAAATGTAAACATAACACTCTTTAAGAAAGAATCATTTCTCTTTAGTTTCACATGATGATTTTTCACATTTGAATTGTAAAATCCAGCCAAGATATTTTAATGAGTACACATATATATTCTCAAAATGACTATCAATAAAAGTAAAATGATATTTTTATAATGGACAGTTGAACATCTGAAGGAAATCTCTAACAAGCTAGTTTTCAATTTGATTTTTTTTCTTTTTTTTTTAATGAAATACTTTGACATTTGAATAGGTTCCGAAAGTGAAATTAATTTTATATATTAAATAAATATACATGGTATAATACTCGAAAGAAGAAAACTAATAACATTACATACTGACCTCAACTATCCTTAGCAATAAATATTATTTAAAAATATTAAATTGGAAAAGAAAGATTTGAAAATATGTATATATATATGGGAACCTGACTTTGTACGCTTGAACTTGCTGTACCCCCTCTAAGGACGGCTGTGTGTTTGTTGATAAAACTTGTTTATAAAGTTTTTTTCCTGGTTGCTTTATTTAAACATCCAGTATAATAGTGATGGCTCAAAAAAGGGCCACTAGGCAGTAATTTGATAAAAGGTTGCACACTTCTTAAGGCATTCTTGCGTGCTGTTAAAAACTTATTTTGAACTCTTAAGTTTAGGTTCTTTTTTTAGTAGAGTATTGCGATATTTTCTCGTGGTTGCTTGTCTAATTTCAAGATATTGTTTTCCACCGATCAACAAATATCACGTCTTCATTCTGCGACAAACTGACAAAATTCTTGATTCCACCCCAATGCCCCCCCTCCCCCACTACCAAATACTCTTTCGTGTAACTGAAAAAAATCTGCTGCCGATTCATAAATTGAAATTTTTCTTTGCAACCTACGACGAATTTTTTCAATTTTTTCTTGCAACCATAGGCAAATTTTATAGTTTTTCTCACTCAACCGATTGATGAAATTCACGATTTGTGTACTACGAAAGATTGATATATTTTGCAAGGAAAAGAACCGAAAGGACGCAAACTGTCGTCAGGCGTGTACTGTATTTTAACCCTTTCGGGTCTGGTATATCAGTAATAGTACATGTCTTTTAATGGATTATTATTTTGTTTTAAGAAATACTTTTGCTGCTATTTATGGGTGTAGTAATGTAAGAATGTCTCTATGCATTTACTATGACTTCATTTATGTTTAGGCATTTAATAATAATTATTATTATTTGCCTCTTTGCGCAGTTTGCGATTCTTTCATTTTAAACATATTTCACGCTTTAAATTTAAAATAAAAATTATTTTACTGAAAGAACTATGTGAAATATAGCCCAAAAAGTTTTAGAAAATTGTAATTTTAAGTTAAATCTTATTGTAAAACAACATTTTCTAAACATCTCCGAAAATTCTTCCTTAGCCTGTTTTTAAATGAATATTAATTGAATAGTAAGCAAAATTATAACATTCATTATTTTTCAGACAAGGAAATATTAGTTAAATACTAATTAATAAATTTGAGTAGTTAGTGTTAATGTTATTAAAGTAATTTTTTCTAACAATTGAAAAAATATCGGACCCAAATGGGTTAAAAGAATTGCCGGCATAAAGTAATAAAAAATGTCACCGGGCGCTCTGTTCTGTGAGATTAGCCAAGAATCAACATTATATAAGTTCACTATATCAGACATTTCTTCCTTGCGTTGCTATACTTGTTGCAGAAAAACTTGTTTTACAGTAATTGATGTTAGGTATTTTTCAACCGGTTCAAAAGTAGTCTAAAGCCGTAGTGTCTCAAGTGAATCGCAAATAATCACGTGAAATGTTATAAGTAAGGATTGATCGGAACAGGATTTTAAGGCCGAAACCGAATCTTGGCGTTCTTATCTTCGGCCGAAAACGAAAAAAAAATCCACACATAAATATAAATAATTGTTAATTTATAATGCGTATTAAGAAAAAAATACAGAATTATTAATTATATGTATTTATTAAATGTACGTAATTGTTAATTAACTATTGATATGTCTCCCAACTGAGCTATCTGTTCCTCATAATCCAAACTTTTTATTTTCATGTAAAATAGAACTAAATTCATCGACAGAGAAAGATTTTCTAATTATAGAAATTTCATTTAAGAGATTTTTTAGTTTAAGATATTCATACGTCAATTTATCTTTTATAGTGATTTTTGTAAATGAGCATCTGTTATATACTAAAACTTTCTTAAAGCGATACGAGAAACTTTCGTGATTTTAAACTAACAGCTTCCTAATATTGTTAAGACTGCAATTTTCAATGAACACATGAAAAAGTTACTATTTGTTTTATAATTTGCAACCCCGTCTTGAATCATTTATGACTGATAATTATAAACAAAGAAGTTGCCAGCAATAAACAGTCTAATTTGAGCCAATACAACTCAAATCTGCGATTAATGTTGAAAATTTCCGAAGGAAAACACGAAATCTTTGGAGCACAAATAGTTTCGTTGGAGTTTTAGTCCGATCGACTTTTCCGCATCATTTTTGTCGAAAACAAATTTTCGACAAAACCAATTTTTGCGAAAACGAATTATCGGTCAATCTCCAATTATAATAGAATATAACATGAGAAATCTTACGAAAAGCAGCTGAAATTGAAGTTCTCATTTCTTGAGAGCTACTGAAGCAATTTCAATATATACATATATACACACACACATACTTATATACAGGGTGTTTATAAAATCCCGGACCCATTTTGATGTTTAATAACTCATAAAATAAAGATAGATTAAAATTAATAACATAAATGGCTATATAGACTCAAAAAGTTTCATGACCCTTGTCAATGAACTTCCACGTGTGCCCCCTTCGTCGCACGAAGAATATCAAGTCGATAGTCAATTTCATGCCAGGTTGCGTCAAACATGTCGGCATCCACAGAGGCTATTGCGGTTGTAATTCTGGCTTTTAAATCATCAATGTTCGACACTCTCTTCCTGTAAACAATGTCCTTTACAAATCCCCAAAGCAAAAAGTCCAGCGGCGTTATATCAGGTGATCTGGGTGGCCAAGGAATTGTACCTGCTCGCCCAATCTTTCTTCCTGGAAAATGGTCATTCGAAGAAGTACGAACGATGGTACCTTAATGAGGTGGTGCACCATCTTGTTGCAAAAAGACATGTGGCTGAATCTCTTCTAGTTGTGAAAATACGAAGTTCTCCAACATGTCTAAGTATACGACTTAAAAACCAGAATTACAACCGCAATAGCCTCTGCGGATGCCGACATGCTTGCCGCTACCTGGCATGAAATTGACTATCGACTTGATATTCTCCGTGCGACGAAGGGGACACACGTGGAAGTTCATTGACAAGGGTTATGAAACTTTTTGAGTCTATCTAACCATTTATGATATTAATTTTAATCTATCTTTATTATTTTATAAGTTATTAAATATCAAAATGGGTCCGGGACTTTATAAACACCCTGTATATTTAAGTTTTGGCAGTACCTAAATTATAAATTGATCATTTCGCTAGAAATAAAAATAAAAAATGCAATATTACGCGAATTAAAAACCCAAATTTCTGTTAATTTAGGGTTACTTAAAAAGGGGGAGCTACTTTTTTTAGAAAAATAAATCAATCAAAATATAGCTAAGTGTACAACACAAATAAAGAAAAAATATATATGAAAATCATTTTAATAGCTTTCGAGAAAAAAAAAATGCAGTAATATCAGCTGTTTTCCTCCAGAGGATTTTAGATCCACAATGTTGTTGATTTCTAAACATAATAAAAATAAATATTTTTCACGGGGAAAAATAATAGACATATTATGAACATTTTATCAGATTTTCTTTAATGAGATTTTCAAATTTTGTTGGACAGGGTTCATACTCATTTTCCAAGAAAAAATCTCCTGAGAATCCCTGATGTATTTATTTTCGGGGATGTACAATTTATCCATAACTACAATTAACAACATATTTAAAACCAATGCCATGACACTCCCATCTCCTTTAAAAAAAAAAAAAAAAAAAAAAAAAAAAAAAAAAAAACAAGGTAATCTCAAAAATAAAGTTAGTATATCACATAAATAAACAATATGAACATAACTTTAAAAGGAAAAACATTAATTTATGTACAACAGAGTTGAAGTCTGCATGCCTTGTCCTTAATAACTTGGTAATTTTCTGAAAGAATTTAATTCTACTTTATGATCTCTTTTTAAAGCATTATGAATAATATAAAAGCTACAAGAGTCAATATCAATGAGTAGATTTCTTAGAGTTTAGCAGGTTTTCCCAGGTTTGGGATTTTTTTTCTTCGCATTATCTTTTCCCCCTGTTTTTTACAACCTAAAATTTATCCCCCGATTTTCTCAGGAATCACATATTCATTTGATGAGTATGAACGCTGCTGGAGCATAATGGAGGGTCAAAAATACTTAATTCATGGCAGAAAGATCAAAAGCATCTTCAAATCACAAACATACATTTAAACACAGAATATGAAATCCAAAAATTATCCTATACCAGTTCTCAATTGTACTGGGTATTTTTTTTTTTTTTTAATATATACAGGACTTTCATATTTTTGAAATTTAATAAAAATTATATTATCTTTCTTAATACCTGTTATTCTTTTTCTGGGGAAATAATAAAACAATAAATTATCAAAAAATGTTTCCTTTTTATATGCATCAGACTTTTTCCCGCCTCTCTTTGGAAAGAAAAAATCGCACAAATTGATTACGGTGACATTTTTCTTGTATAAAAATTCAGAAAATAAAGGAAATAAAGCGAAAAAATATTCTCCGTTTATTAGAAATTCCAAAGTGAGGATTAAGAAATCATTTTCATTTATTTCTAAAAATAATAGCTTAGTGTTATCGATAATAGGAAATAATTCGTGCTGAAGTGGCGTTTAATTTACTGTATTTAAGATAAGATTTAATCATTTTAATTTACCATTTTCAATTTTTAATTATTGTTGATTATGGAAAAAAATGAGCCAATGGGCAGATTTTTTTTTTTTTTTTAAGGATACAATTTTATTTATGATAGCACTTTTGCAATATATTTAAAAAATACTTATATATTTAAAAAATAGTTTGTAAAAAGTTCTGTTTTATAAGTAGATTTTTACATTTTCTCACAACAAATCGACGAATTTTGCGTTATTTTCCGTCCAGCAATAGTCTTCTCAATTCGCTTAGGAGACTCACTTAACATTCTGAATATGTTCATAATTAACACTTGACGCATGACTTTGTAATTTTTTAAGTTTATTTTATTTTTTTTAACACTTGAAATGTTTACTCTGGTCTGCAAATAAAATACATAAATAGGGCACCCCCCCCCCCCCACACACACACACAAACACTGTAGTATTTAGTTAGAAATGATATGACAATAATTAAGACAATATAAAAAGGAACAATTCTGGGAGAATTTAAAAATAAAAGTTATGTTTGTTACATTTAAGCTGAAAATACATTCTAAACATCATAATGATTTTTCATCATTAGGAAGTATAATGAACTAAAATGTTTAAATTAAACAGTTTTTAAAATATTTCCTTTTTTATATTTAACAAAAAAAGATGAAAATAAATTATTTCGGCTAACAAAAATGTAATACGCGATTATCTGCTAAAAATATTATCTCGCGATATCTAGAAAATTATTATTTTTTTTACGCAAATGCAAAATAATAAATTCGTACTTCTATTATTAAATTATTCCTAAGAATGATACAAAATAAATTTATTTATACAAATAAATATTACAACATAAACGATATCGCTTCATTAACAAAAAGCATTAAGATTTTTTTTTCAACAAATTTTTTAAAACATATTAAAGATTTTTTATCTCTTTTTTTTTCTTTTAATCATTGACAAATATTAGAGGTTAATTTTAATGAATTAATGCATCTGTCCCATACAAATAGGATTTTTGGAGGAGGAATTTTAAGAGTTTTTTTTCGCATGTTTCATAAGTCGAATTTATAATAAATTAAAAAGTTAAAAAACACATTAAAATGTTAAATTCAGTTTTTATACAAATTTAGTTTGTGCAAATTTTAGACTTTTTTGCATTTTTTTTTTTTTTTTTTTTTTTTTTTTTTTTCAGAATTAACTGATGATAAATCCGATACTTAAAATTACATTTGAAAACTTTTACAAATAATTTTTTTTAAGTCAAAATCTTTAAAATTGCGCGAAAATATGTATTTTAAAATTTACTTCAATTTTGCAAAACAAAGAATAATAAGTTTTTTTGATTTTGCAAGGGAAATTTAAAAATTTCCTGGTAGAATCATTTTTCTTCATTGAGTCCTTTAAATATTATGCCAAACATCTACCGTATTTTCGGGTGTATAGTCCGCGGCTTATACAAGAAAAAAACCTTCCAAAAAAGCCGCTGCGGCCTATACACGGTGCGGGTTATACAATTTTTTTTTTAAATTGGAAATCGTGATATTTTTTCTACAATTTTTAAATTTTTAAAAACATTTGAAAAAAACATCGAAATTTGTAATTTTTTTTCGCTTTGCCGCGAAATTTAGAGAGTTCTCCCATTGTTTGTAAAGGCTTTTTTTTACTGCTTAAATACAGTTATTTCTAGATTTGGAAGAATTGTCGCAACTATCGCCAAGTATTGCACTGATAGATGTATAATAGCCATTGTGTTTGTAGAGTACAAAATCCAAAATCCGGAACCCTTCCAGTCTCGACAAATCCGAATTTAAGATCATTTTTAGTTTATTTTTCAAAAAAATAATCTACCGACCCTGTTGCAAAGAACAAAAAGTGCGTTATTTATATCATTTCGGAACGATTCGGAGTAGTCGTTCTTTTCAAGGAATCGAACTTTTCCGGAGTCGTTTCATTTCAGATAGAGTCCGAGGTATCGTTCCTTTTCGGAGTTGGTACCTTACCCTGTTTCAAAGAATAAAAAAAAAGTGCGTGATTTATGTCATTTCGGAACAATTCAGAGCAGTCAGTCATTTTCGAAACGATTCCGAGGAATCGCTCCTTTACAGAGTCGTTTGATTTCGGAACGAGTTCTAGGAATCGAACTTTTCCGGAGTCGTTTCATTTCAGATAGAGTCCGAGGAATCGTTCCTTTTCGGAGTTGGTGCATTTCGGATCGATTTCGAGGATTCGATCCTTTTGGGAACCAATGACCTAAGATACGTATACATTTTATGTCCGAAATTTTGAATTTATCACCGATTTTTTTTTCGGAAATTTTTTAAAAAAATATCACGCTTGTTTGAACAAAAAAATGCGCATAAACGCCGCATCGCTTGAAATTTTATTTTAAAACCCGTAAACGCCGCGGCGTTTCTTCCGAAAATTACGGTACTGATAATCTTAATTTTTTAGCCCAATTATTGTAGATATTATGTATCACGAAAAAATTTGGTAAATTTGTGTTAAAAATTATGACTAATGGCTTCTAATTTCGAATCCTGGTCGAAATATACGTTCGTAAATGGTGTATAGCCCGCGGACTATACACCGATGCATCTCCGCGGGTTATACATGAACTTTTTTTACTGCACTGCTCGACTTAGGGGTGCGGGTTATACACAGGGTGCCGGCTATACACCCGAAAATACGGTACCTTAAAATGCTTATTAAGTTCAAAGATTACGGAGTCGCCTTAATAAAGAAAACATTTTAATTCGAGTAACAACTCATATAATAACTCTTTCGAGAACTATTCTAAAAAACAATAAAAAATACTGTTCAAATAATTTTTTTCACCCTTAAAAATCGTGCATTACTGAAGGACACAAACACCTGTTTCCTTCTCACTAAATATTTGCAAGAAAGATCATCGTCTACTAAACTTAATTTCCGCGTGATTCTCAACAATTCACGAGATGATTTCCTTTCCGTTTAACGAAGATGAGCAAACAGGTAGTAATTATTCAATTCCTGAAACGAAATTTTTGCGTTACTCTGGAGGTATGGTAGTTTTATTTATCCTTATATACATTGAGAATATTTACTGAAGGATCTTTCATTTACCAAAGTATTTAGCAATAAATATGAAACGTGTTTTGTTTATATCAGAAATGTCAAACTCGTTTACTACCGCGCATTAAGCATTATAAACAAAGCCGCGGGCTACAATTTAAAAGTTCGATAACAATATTAATACGAATGTACAGAATTCTACCACATTCTGAAGATGAATATTCCCCTTACAAGAACAGGAAAGGGTTCTAATGAGGAAATAAATAAGGCAAATATATTAAAAATATTGGTAGCATCAAGAAATAGAAAATAATCTCCCCTATCAG
Organism: Maratus speculifer; assembly: GCA_964019185.1. Classification (NCBI taxonomy): domain Eukaryota; kingdom Metazoa; phylum Arthropoda; class Arachnida; order Araneae; family Salticidae; genus Maratus; species Maratus speculifer. The sequence continues at coordinate 301,416,117 of OZ025297.1, read as the reverse complement.
AATAAACTGATATAATACATACGCTTCCAATGCTTGCTATTTCTAAGAAAACGTTGTGATTTGGAAAAGTGCATTTTAAGCATGCGTGTTCGAGCAATTAAATATTTCATCACGTAACTTTTTGAATCAAAGGCTGAATTAACACAAAATTGATATTAAAACTAACTTTTTGAAGTGAATAAGATATGAAAATATATAAAGTTATTAAATAAAATATCTCATACGATACTTTTCTAGCTTCTTTTATGAATTCTTAAACATGAGTGGAAAATTCTTTAATTAAACGATTAAAGGGTTAACCTTTTAAGCGCCCTAAAGAATTTTCCATTTTGTGTTAATTCAGCCTTTGATTCAAAAGTTACGTGACGGGGAAAACCCAGTTAGGACAAGTGACCTTTAAAAACGTCAAAATCCATCAAATATGCGAAAAAAATTTTTGGTCCCCAAATTATGTATCTAACTATCACCTTTAATTTCGTAGTCGAATTTTTACGATCGGGTTATTTTTACGCTCGTAATTAGAATTTTAATTTATCATCTGCATTTAAAGGGATAGGATTTAAAGGCCAAAATTTTTGCTTACATTTGATCGCAACAGATGTACACTGTTCGTGCTGAATACCGATCTATTTATTCCCAAGTTACCACAATTACAGCGTGGCCATAAATAATTGCCCTAGTTAGAAAACTTGCTAATTCATTAAAGGGTTTTTAACTAAGATAAAATGATAAAGATATGGCAGGCCACAGAGAAACTATAGCCAGGCCAGTTGTATGTTTGACATGCCTGATTTACACAGTTTAAATAGACAATAGTAGAAAAGCAACACCTGCCAATTTCATGATTTTCAGAATAAAAAATTAAAAAAATGTATTAAAAAGTATCTACTGTGGATTTGCAAACATCTTTAAACGTTAGCATATCGTAAACAGGGTAAAAGTGTTTCATGCTCCCTCTATGCCTCTTTAATGGCACAGCTTTTTTTTAACTGGCTAAAAGCTAAAACATCTTGAAGTTTTCAAAGTGGTAGAGTTCGCCACATTATCCAGAAATTTCAAATAAAAGTTTCTTCCCTAAATTTATGAACACGAGAAGTTCTAAAAGTTATAGAATTAATTTTTTGGGGGGAAAATATAAGAAATTATACAATAATTTTTATAATTATACCTTTTATGTTTAATTCATAAAAGCATTCAAAATTAATGGTACATTATACATCATACATAAAAATTACATATTCCCCAGCATCGTTTTATTTGTAACTGAAGACAAAATTTTTTCCTTGAAATAAATAATGGATATTTTTAATGACTATTGCCTTACCATTTTTCTAATCAGTCTCCGACATAATAATACTTGCAACACGAGAATCTTTCTAAAATGGAAGTTTTCTGGTCTCTTACGGATACGGCTTAACAAGTTTTATTGTATCTTAACACCATTTGTTTGAGGTCAACAGATGAAATATAATTTGTTAATTCATCTCTTTTTTAACTGATGTTAACATCTATGAAATGGTGCTTAGCCTCCGAGCACACATGTATTTTGCCCAAGTTCAAATGAATTATAGGAAATCCTTTCTTATTCTCCCTTCTTTGGTTTACTGACAATAGGATATGGGAATATTACAACGGTTCAGGAGATAACTATCTCAACCCTATTTAAGGGAAAGATCCCTGTCCTACAATAGGATTGAAGTTGAACTAAAAAAGTCGTTATACATCAGACACGCCGCCTGCAAACATAAAACACGCCGACTTCAAACCGCAAAAAATAGTTGCATGTGCTCGCAGCTTTAAAGTTTTTAACATTTATCTAAAAACGAATCGTGCAGTACCGGAGGATACAACACCTGCTTACCACCCCCCGACATATCCGGATGAAGACCACCGTCCATCAAGCATCATTTCCGCGTTTATTTTCCGTAACTCACCAGATGATTTCCTCGTCGATTAACGAAGGTGAACAAAATATTCCCCCTCCCCCCCCTTCTGATATCAATAAATAAAAATTCCTCCCCAGACGATAGCATACATAAAGCCATGAAAACATTTTCTTTTTCCCAACTGAAGCGATAAAAACTACTATTTTCCCTGCAGTGATCACATGCCACGGCTCATCAACAAAGAACTCCGTGACCCAAATTTATTATTAGCCCTTTTTTTTTTTTTTTTTTTTTCTATTTCCAAAACGGCTTCTGAGCGCGAGCATTTTTTAAACAGGTGATCTGAGATGTTGAATAATAACTGGGGCTGGAATGATGAGCCGTGCGTGTTGCTTTTTACCCTGTTTTTATTTGTCTTTTTCTTTTATTTTCTTTTTCTCGCTGGCAAATAAACGTAGCGTGATGCATGTATCTTGTACAAGCAGTCTTTATTTACATTCTTTTAAAAAATTTGTCATTTTAACACTTGAATCTCAAATTACTTATAAAAAAAATTGCTAATACCTCAAAAATTATCTTACAAGGAAGGTCTCCATACGGACATACTCCGAAAAAAAATTACAGAATGTCTTTTTTATCAGTTTATAAAAATACTTCGTCAGAGCCTGGACAGAGCGTCCATAAATAAAATAAAAATTGTATTATTTGGCAATTTATTTTCGGTTGGCGATATAATAGAATTTCAAAAAAGGCTTTCTTATGTTAAATTTATTTTAACGAAAAAAAGTTTCATGTTTAATTTTTTTTAAATAAATTTAATTTCAGTTTTGTCAGTTTTAATTTGTTTTAACTTTAATTTTGTCATATCAGTATTTATTTGTATTTATATTGAAATTTAACTATCAAAAATTTTGATTTAAAACAAAAAATTCAAAAATAACTAAAATTTTTTAAAGCTCAAAATTAAGTCCAGTTGAATATTATGGATTCAATTTTGTTGCTATGAAAATGACTTTGGCTTTTATTCTTGAACACTCTTAAATATATATATAAAAATCTATGTTTTTTTTTTATATATATATACATATGAAAATATTTTTAGTAAAAAATTAAATAACTGTAGAAACCATATATATATATCTTATTTAAAACCTCGCTCATTTTAAATTTATTAAATATCATTTATAGGCATTCTAAAAATCGATTAACAATTTTCAGTTACATTAAAATCGTTTGCTTTTGGCGAGAAAAAATGATACTCGCCAAACTGCCTGACGCTTTTGCCTTCTTATGCTAAACATTCGGAAATATATATAATATTGGCGGAATTACAGATTTTCTACTGTAATTCCGCCGCTAAATTTGACTGATACTTTATTACATACACGAGTAGTTTAATACCTATTTAATATTCTGAGTATGTACATTAGACCTTCCTTGTTAATTAATGTCTGAAGATATCCGAAAATACACATGATAAAAATTTGATTATTAGATTTTTTTTTTATCTAAAACTGTTTTAATAAATTAAGAGTTTCTGACTTTTCGTAAAATATTTACAAGAACAATTAGATTATAGAAAAAAACATTATGAAAATCGTATAATCCTTATAATAACAATGTAAATAGACATAGTATAATCCTATCTGTAATTAAGAAGTGTTTTGTAGTTGCAAATTTTTTGCATAACAATTTTGAATAAAAGAAAACTACACCTACGTAAATGATTGAGAAAATAACCACATTAATCTCTTCGGGCCTGGAGTACTATTAATAATGCATGTCTTTTGATTGAGAATTATTCTGTTTTAACAATTGCTTTTGGTACTATCGACTTGTAGTAACAGAAGTATGTGTCTATGAGTTACTTATTGCGACTTCATTTCTACTTCGGCACTTACAAGTGAAAACAAATTTTGGTGTTGCTCACAACTAGCATTCACACTTGGGGCCTTTTAAAGCCCTATATTAGGAAGTTTTGAAAACAAAATTCTGTTAAAGTCATATTTTTTGATTTTGCAACAGCATAACATTCTGAAATGCTATTTTCGAGGCTACGTGTAGGACTATTAACATAGAAAAAAAAATCTAAGAAAAGTAAAAATATAAATTAGTTAATATAAAAAAATGAAAAAATGTTTAAAAATTCCTTTAAAAACCCATGAATTTAGTTTTGAAAAATTAAGACATTATATTAACATTTTTGGCGGGGAAATAATGTGAGTATTTTAAAGAGAGTTTTCCGGAAACCCTAATCAAATGTCATAGTCTCAAAATAAGGCATGTGGAAAAATTCGTAGCGCCATATTTGCTATTTAACTCATTTTTGGCGTGAAATAAACAAGTAAATATCCAATAATAATAAATTGATGTTCATAATAAATGATAAATATAAAATTAATAAATAAAATAATTATTCAATGATTGTCTAAAATTGACGTGTTTTTTTTTTTCAGATTAACGTTTTCTGAGCACGACCAGTTTACAAACAGATAAATCTGAGTTGTTCAATACGAACAGAAATTGGAATAATAATTTAATAAAATAATTTAATAATAATAGACTTAACATATTAACTTAACATATTTTATTTAACATTTTTTTGTTAGGTAAGTTTACCGTAATGTGTGTCTTTTGCACATGTTATTTTTATTTATGTTAATGTAGATATGTTACTTTAAAATAAAAAAGGAATTTATTTGTTAGGCGTTAATGTAGATATGTTACTTTAAAATAAAAAAGGAATTTATTTGCTAGGTGTCAATATGATGGAGCACAAATCATTTGTTATTTCAGTTTTACAAAAATATTACTCTTTTTTATATATATTCGAAATGAATTCAAGTAAAATTTAAGCCCCTCCTCCAAATAAAAAAAAAATAATAATAATGAGGCGTATCATTCTTTAACCCATTTTCGGCCAAAGGTTCGTATACGACACATTTCGATAAATATTTTTTTTTTAACACTCTGACACATTTTTTTCAAGAATTTTATTTATCTTCTATTTTTTAAGGCTTTTGAAGACATCCATAAAATATTAGTAATTCAATTGGAGTAAACACTTTCTCTTAAAAAATTTTCAAAATACGCTAGAGTTTTAATTTGAAACGCCTTTGACAAATTCGACTTTTTAAAAATATATTATTATTCCAATTGAAATGAATTATATGTTTTTAAAATAGATTAAAGTTGCAAATTCTGTATATGAAATAAGAATAAAACAAAAGTCATAAAAATATTATTCATATTCATATTATTCATTATAAGAAATAATATTTTATATTATTATATAAAATATTATTTCTTATATAAAATATTATTTTTCATGCATGAATCTTTTTTTGTGTCTTAATGTATGTAATTTAAGCATATTTCAATAAAAATAATACTACATTTTATAAAATTTCTGTGCTTGGCCTAAAATGGGTTAAATTGTGCCACAGAGTTAGATTTATAACAGTAGAAAAATTCCTATATAAAATTTTATCCCATGCAGCCTTTTTTTTTTTTTTTTTTTTTTTTTTTTTTTTTTTTCAAAATACATTACTTAAAATGCATTTTTGCTTGTAGTACTTAACTAATCATTTTTCAAATCCAGAAAATTCCAGAATGCGATTTAAAAAATTTCTTTAGTTTCTCTTTTCCTCTTCAAGCCGCTGTTAACGTCAATTAATCCGCTATTAATTACGATATTATTCCAAACTACATAAAACGTTAGCGCGATGTCCATAAACTCCATGAAAGATTGACAGCATTTTCGCAGGGTGTCAAACAGACAGCAAACTGAGCATGAAAGCGATTCAGCAAGGCGCATCTTCCCACCAGAAAAATGAGCCTCAGCAAATCTGCTGCAACTCCCACACTACGGCATGCCGTGGGAAAGAAGTCCGGAGTTTCTCGTGAATAATATTTAGTCTATAGGAAAATTGTATAGTGGGAAAAAATAACTTATTTTTAAAGCATTACTGTGAAACAGACTGATCACTTTTGTAATTAACAAAGCCAATATTCATCCATCAAAATCTGAAGTTTTTAAATGATTTATTTAATTTCGATTTTGTCTGTCGAACTGATTTTTCAACTAGCGTTACAAGGGCAAACCGTTAAAAGTTCATTGTTGACGAGAATAGTTCAGTAATGTAATATTTATATATTGTCAGGGACGTTCCTTAAGGCTCTTGTCCATTGGATAGCTGAGCTGCATGTTGACATCGCTCATTTTTTACTTTTTTGATTGCAGATATTTTTTTTAAAGGCACTTTCATTTTTGAAAAATATTTGCATTCAAAATCGAAAAAATAGCAATTTAGATATGCACCTCAGCTATCCAATGCAAATATATATATATACATATGTATATAAACATGTCAAATGCAAACTACAGATTAGAAAATAACCTCCCCATAGGAATAGCATTAGCTCGCAAGCGCTTCGTTGGCCAGGGACATAAGTCCAAAACAAGTGCAGATGCAGATTAGGATCCTGCATCAAATTGTGTAATCCGATTTTACCCGAAACTGACATGAGTTGTGTTCAGGCCTAATCGGTTCGGCTTCACGCTCATTAGCGGGTCAGGTTGATTTCGATTGTTTCGGTTTCGGGCCGGTATTTGACTTTTGGGAGTCGGGTTGATCCGAAACCTTTAAGAATAAAGATGTAGGAGATATAGAGAGGATTGAATAAATTTATTCAATACCCATCCTTTCCACCCTCGTGTGATGTAAAAGTGACACATACTGTAATCTAGCGATCATCCGAATAACTACATTTACACTGTCTGTAGTAAGACACATTCAAGTGAAACCTAATTAGTTTTGCCATATTTAGTTTCACAGAAAGCGGGACAAGGAGATAAAAAATAAGTCGGACTGTACCTTCTAAATAGGAACACAAAAATACAGTAAACTACGAAAATAGAACCGTTCTAAAACGGAATCCTGCTTTAGAGGCTAAAATTTCATTAGGTTAAGAGTAGGAACACCCAGGGGTATAGTGGAGGACTGCAATAGCTTCAGGATTTTTCAAAGAACATCGTATATTATGTGTTTCTAAAGAAAGCTACAGTATATACACTCTAGGTATATCCTGTGCTTTGAGCGTATATCCTCTGCTTAGGGTGTATACTCTCTGGTCAACACCACACAATTATATTTACTTAAACGGAAACCTCTTTAAAACGGAATATTTTCCGGACACTTGCGATTATCTTAGCATATTGTGTTACATTAAATATGCATAATATTATACAGTAACACCTGTAAAAGTGGAATCGCTTGGATTGGAAACAAAATTCCATTTTAGCAGATATAATTTACTGTATTCCTATCGTAGAGACAATGAAATTTTTGCTTTTAAAATAGAATACCGTTATAAACCCGTTTGTAAAAGCTTTATTGGACAAAGTACAATAAAACTTTAGAAGTAAAGAAACTTTTGAAGAAAGTTTTTCGCTCTAGATAGGTTCCCTTCTAGGAAGGGAACAAATTTTAGGGCATTCTTTTGGAAGAGATATACAAATGTTCAGTTATAGATAGATTCTGTTTTCACAGTTATTACTGTATATTAAGTTTGATTCGGTGTAGATTAACTGATAGCACGATACAAAAAGAAAAAAAAATGTATCATGAAAAATTGGGACTTTTGGCGTCTCGTGCAGTGCTTACGAGGGACTTGTGTAGTAGTCGTAAAAATATCAGAGGATATACACTGTAAAAAAAAAATGTAAATTTACGGGCATTTACCGTAATATTTGACGGTAGTTGTCCGTTTTTGAAGCTTAACGGTACACTTCCGTAAATTTACGTTGCGGAAACATAAATTCGGAGTACTAATATGTTTTTACGGGCAACGCCCGTTTTTTTATGCAGGATATTCAAATCTGCTGCCTAGCCATTTTTTTTACGGACAAATACCTTTGAATAAAGGTCTTTCGATGACGTCATAACAGAACGTTTTATTTTGTTTGTTGAAAATATTATTATTATTTAATTAAATTATTGTCTGGTTTAAATTATTGTCTGGTTTAAATTATCGCATAAAATTATCGTCTGGTTTTAATATGCTATTGTTTTGGTAAATTTATCGAAAAATTAATCGGTGGTGGCACTCCAAAAATTTTCTTATCTCATATATATAAATACTTCCTGAAAAGTGCAGTATAACAGCGCCACCGGTTATGTGATTTACACCAAAATCTAATCATTAACAACTTACGTGAACTCCTAACTGCATCTGAAGTTTGCTGAAAATCCGTGCATTAGTTTCTGAGATAGCGCTATTACTGAATCTGAAATAAGTTCTGCATAATAGTGCCACTTGCAGGGTGATATACACAAAAAACTAATCAGGACTAATTTTAATAAGGGGTTAAAACTGATTCTGAAGTTTGAAGAAAATTCATGTATTATTTCTTGCGATATAGCTATTGCGAAATCGTGAAAAATGCATTATCCCAGGTAAGCATGGTAGCACAGCAGTATCGACTCGATATTGCCCAATATCGGACAACTTTGGCGTGCATCGGCAAAAACAGGTTACCTTTTACCAGGGATGTAGTGGAGGGTATACGGGGGTATACGCCGTATACCCTCTGGACTTTTTTAAGGAACACCATATACTCTCTGCTTCTCAAGAAACTATAGTATATACATTTTAGGGTATACACTGTAAAAAAAATTGTGCGATTTTATTTAAATATTCTTAGTATCATTACAGACATCATTAGAGTTACTAGAAAATCATCTGTAACTAAAGCTTCTTGAATCATTGCTAATATAACATTAGTAACATTACTGAAATAACATTTGTATCTGAATGCTTATGCCGCATGCGTTTTTACCTGACCTTTTGTAATCTTACGAACGACGAGCGTAAACACCAGCCGACCAATAAAGAAAAGAACTTTTAATTTTATAATATATATTGAGGATTCTGTTTTGGTTCTGCAAATTTGGTTAATTTAATTGTAAAATTTGAACTAAAATGACATTAAAGTAGCAAAGAAAAATATATATAAATAAAAAAGGGCATAAATAATATTTTTTTTCTTTTTTCCCTCCTGTGGAATGTGAATTAAGTTATGTGAAGATAAATGAACATACAGGTATAATTTTATGGGATTGTTTGTGAGATCTCCCCCCCCCCCCTTAACACACAGACACCTTTACTCACTCAGATTTCTGATTTTATTATTTTCTGTTTTATATCGATTAGAAGTAAAAATTCTTCCTGAAACTACAGCTCGAAAAACAAAAAATACATAGTTTTTATCACAGATAGCATTTAAGAAGTATATAGAATATAATTATTAATTAATACTTAACTAATATAAAGTATTTATTTACAGAAAGTTATAATTGATATTTAAATATAAATTATACATAATTATATTAATATTATTATATAATAATTAATTAAAAATATTATTAATATTTTTTACATGTTATATAAAAATTTAATAATAATAATATTAATATCATTATATAATAATTAATTGCAGCTTGAAAAACAAACTGTATGTAGTTTTAATTTCAAATGACAATTAAAAAAAAATAATATAATAATTATTATTTTTGTAAATATATTATGTACTAATTAATTATGTAATATAATTATATAATTAATATTTATATAATTATTAATAGTTATATAATAATTAATTATACAATAATTAATTATATTGATTAATTATTATTAATTAAACTTTGAAAAATATTTTTATAACTTTAATATTCAAAAATCTAACTTCATTCTGCTTTCAAACTTTACAATGACCCCTTTACAACTTTACAAAGATGTCAAAAAACTTTACAATTAAAATAAAATTCATACAAAAACACCAGAAGAGCCTAGCCGAGCCTAGCGGTGCGAGAGCACGGTAGATACGCATGCGCCAGTTTTGTGATTCCAGGGGATGCTGTCAAGAAGTAACGATCTCCAATGGATACTTTATAATAGACACCACCGCTGACCACGCCAGCCATCTATGGATGTTTTATATGCTGCTAACCAGTTATAGTTTTTGTTTGGGATTTTCATTTTTTAAGGTAAGCTTTGCTTTATATTTATTTAAACTTATACAAATAATCGTTTTACTAAAAGTTAATTTGTCCACTATCTTTTATTTCTTTTAGGCTTAACTTGAAATCTTGCGTACGTCGCGTTTAATATTGATATTCTATGCGTAGTAATGTAAATTTAAAACCTGCTTTTTTTTTCGCTTTGTTTAAATAAATATAAAAATGAATTGTTAATAAATATTCAGGCAATCTTTGCTATTGTAACTGGAGATTTAATTGTCTGTGGGACTGATAATCGTTCAAATTTGTTTGTCATGTTTTGGACTTATAAAAATCTTTATTAAACTATTCTACTTATTTAATTTCATCTGAAATCCCAATGTTCCCACACCTAAATGCGTACGTTTTGTATAAAAAAAACAATCATATTGCTGACTTTAGTTATTGTGGTATTTACAGCCATTGTACAATCATGCTTCAAAATATAATTAAAAAAAAAAAACTTTTTAATCACAGTTATTAACATTTTATTTCATTTTACGTTATTAAAAGTATTAATAATGTAAACTAGACTTGAAATCTGACTTTTGAATTTATTTATTTGGCTGTGCATGCTTTATTATTTTTCCGTAGTGTGGTTTGTTTACGTTTTGAATACCCGAATGCAATATTGTTAGCAAAATTTCGTTTGTATGTAACTCGTTAAATATGCGATAATGCTGCTTTTGTTTATTGCATTCACATCATTTATTATTTAAGTTTTGAAAAAATGAAAGTGAATGCAAGAATAGTTGTTTCTTGTGAAACGTATCGGTAATGATGGCAGCATAGAAAAATTGTACTGGCAGTGCTTCAAAAAAAAAAAAAAAAATGCACCTGCTACGTTTGATAGTTGGCATTAAACATCATTATTTTTAGCAAGAAGCACCATAAATATAAATGCAAAATCGCTCATTTTGTCTCTGAAACATTTCTTACAATCAGTATATTCTACCAGTCAGTATATCAAGCCAATTTGCAAACACATATTAGCAGTTTGTTTGTACAGTCAAACCTCGTTAGCATGAACCTCAAGGGAAATCAAAATTTCATTCATGTTATCAGCATCAAATCTTTTTACTCATTTTTATAGCGCACTGTGGAAACAATTTTAAGTTTTATTTTGAACAAGTGATAATATTCCTTGATTTAATTCAGGGGAGTAAATTTTGTTGTATTAAAAGTAAAAAAAAAAAAAAAGACATGGATATGAAACCAGGGTCAGAAGCAAATCATCAAGGCAGCGAGCACTGCATATAGTTATAAATCTTGCAGATTTTTTTTTTTTTTTTTTTTCCTTTTAAGACAAACCAATGAAATTCATGATTTTTTTTAAAGTCTGACCAACAAAATTTGATTTTTTTTTTTAGGGCAGGATTGATAACTCACTTTTTTTTCTCATACCCAATCGATTAAATGTTAAGGCTTTATTGGTCAGCAAAATTTAAGTTAATTTTTCAAACTGATTAATAAAATTTTTTATTCATAACTTAAACTGATAAAATTTGCAAATTGTCAAAAATCATTATTTTTTACTGACTCTGGTGAAACTTGAAATTTTTCCTGAGGTAAATTGACAAATTTTGCAATAAACGAATAAAACACATGATTTTCTGCAGTCTATCAAAATTTGAGATTTCCTCCTTCCTAATTAATAAAATTCATGAATTTTAAACACATGATTGAGGAAATTTGTGATTTTTAACTGACAGACAAAATTTTAAATTTGTTTTGCAAATCAATGAAATGCAAGATTTTTTTTTTCCCCTCTTGCAATTGATAAAACTCAAGATTTTCCATTGCTGGTCAACAAAATTTGCAAATTATTAATAAAATGGATATTTTTTTTCATACTTTTATCATCGTTTGATTTTTCCTGTCGTGTCTGATTGATAAAATTTTTTTCCCATGGCTAATCAGCAACATAGGAATTTTTTTTCCCACATCTAATTAACAAAATTAGTGATTCATCCTTGCCCAATCAATGAGATTTATTACTGTTTTGTATCTCATTGATAAAATTTGATTTTTCTGTGCCTATTTAAAAAGACATGAGATTTTCTTGTGCCCATTCGACAAAATTTGTTTATTTTTCTGCACTCAGTAAAATTCATTGTTTTTTCTGAAGCAAATTGTTTAAATTTGTGATTTTTTTCTGTGACATCTGCACAAAAATTGCAATACAAGCTATATCATTTAGTCTGGGATTACAGTGCCTCACTTAAGTTCGGTGTAGACACTTACGATGTAAAAAAAAATCATGAACGGTATTACGGTACCTTTCAATCTTAAGACAGCTTGAAAGCTGCCGTAAGTTTAAGATCAAATGAATGTGCACACAACCACTACAAATGTAACAGTGCACTCTAATTGGCTGGCTACAAGATGTCTTATGCCGAGGCACAGTAATACAAAGTTACGATCGATTGCAGGAATGCCTATCTTACGATCGAGCGTAAGATAAGCTATAGTAAGGCACCGTAATCATAGCCATAGAAAGAAAAGAGAATTATTTAAAATTTAAGTTGACAAAGATCATTGTAAAAAATATGCCATAACTAAGAATGTTATTTTTCAGAAATTTAGCAAGCAGTTTCAAAGCATTTTTTCCCAAATTAACAATTACTACTTTAATTACTAACAATTATTACTTAAATGATAAATTTTAAAGAAGATAGTTTAAAGTATCTCTATGATTTTTTCATTTTGGTTAGGAGGATGTTTTCAAGTGTTGAAAAATGCTGTGATCAAGAATTAGCCTGAAAAGTTGTTGACCAGGAATTACACCAGGTGCCCCTGCTTCTTCTCTGTTCTGGACATCACATTAGTTTCAATCAAGTAAGTGTTGATATATATTTGATTGTGTTACAATGTTGATATATATTGTGTTTTTATGAATAATTGCAAATATTATAGATTTATATTTAAATAACTTTTACAGATCAATTATTAATTCTTGTCTTCAGTAATGTTATAAATAAATCAAAAACATTTAAAACACCAACATATTTTCTTTCTTAAAAACTTGTTTCAATAGCCATAGACCATCATCAGCGCAAAATATGATGATGGTATAGAGGTCTGCACGGGCCCGGGCCTGGCCCGTGGCCCGTACCCGGCCCGGCCCGCGGGCCGGGCCGGGCCGGCGGAATCGTTTCGAATTTTCTAACGGGCCGGGCCGGCAGATTTAGAATAGTTTTTTCAACGGGCCGGGCCGGGCCGACAAACAACATAAACGGGCCGGGTCGGGCCGGCAAAAAAATTGAACGGGCCAGACGGGCCGGTCCGGGCCGATAAAAAAAATTTTCGGGGCTGCCGGCCCGTCTTGAAGATTTAAGCAGAAACGATAAAATATGAGCTATTTTCAACGAAAATGGTTTTAACGAGAATAAGTATAAATGTGGCTATACTAGTTTGACAGCGTCGATATAAAAATGCACAGTGTATCGGCATCGGAGAATTACATTATGTATAACCCGTTTTAATATGTTTTTAGCTGACTCATACCGGTCCGAGATCACGCTTGCATTACTTTTCTACATATAGACTGGCCGGACCGGTACTAGACTTAATTATTGGCAGAAAACGTGATTTGTAAAATTATTAACAGTGATAAAGAACTTATGTTAGCTTAGTCTTCGGATATATACTTTTTGATGATTTTTAAATTAATTTCTCAATAATGCGAAAGTTTGACACATTTTCTGATTAATTTTAAATTGTAAAAGTACAAAAGTGATAAGCCTAACTATTGAAGGGATTTGGAATCGAATAGCGTTTTTCATTTTTGGTAAATAAAATACTTGCATAACTTTGTTGAGATATAATAGTTTCTCAAATGATTGCAGGTTTTTCTCCCTTGCCTTGCTATTGCTTCCGGAAATTCTATTCAAAACGCTAATTATGACAGTATTTTATTTGTTTGCAGTATTCTTAAATTGCTTGTATCAAAAAATGGATAACGCTATTCGATTATATAGTTTCTGAATAAAGATATCTGCTAATCTTATGCGTTTCTGAGAAAAAAAAAATGAATTTAGAAATGTATCAGAAAGGAGCTTCTTTGAATTTAAGAATGAATTTGGTATTGAAATCTATAATAAAATGATATAGAAATATATTTATAAATCTTCTTTTATTAAACAACTTCAAAATTAACGATGTTTTTAGCTTTCTTTCTTTTTTCTTTTATTCTAAGCCATATTAATTTTTTAATGAATCTTTATTCGAATATTGAAAGCCTAAGAATCTAAGTAATCATGTTGTTTAACGTTGTTAATGTGTATTTGCTGTAAAATATACTGTAAAATCATTACATAGATATGTACGCAGTATTCTTTAAAGGAATCTTAGTTATATGATAAAAATCGGAATTTTTCAGAAATGGTAGAAATTGTAACGGGCCAAAACGGGCCGGGCCGGGCCTGTTTTCGCTGATTTTCGTACGGGCCGGGCCGGGCCTAAAATATAAAAATTCAAACGGGCCGGGCCGGGCCCGGGCCGAACTTTTGAGTTTTACAACGGGCCGGGCCGGGCCGAAACAACTTTTCTACGGGCCGGGCCGGGCCGGGCCGGGCCTGGAAATTCCGGCCCGTGCAGACCTCTATGATGGTATGCTGTGGCTATTAAAACTAGCTTGCAAGAAGAAATGAATTATTTTGGAGCTTTAAATGTTGATTTTATTCATTTATAATGTACTGCGACAATTTCTTATTGTATAAATAATCATGCTTAAAAATTGAAATTCTTGCAGCTACTAAGTCCAAAATTTGCCTGAATACAAAGTACTCAGTATGACCCTGGTTTATTATGCTTAAAATATTTCGACTTAAACACATGGTTATGCTGTGGTTATCAAAAGTAGTTTGCAAAAAGGAATGAAGTATTTTGGAGCTTTAAACATTGATTCTTTTCATTTATAATGTACTGCAACAATTTTTCCATTGTAATGATAATAGTAAATTTTAAAAATTAATTCTTACAACTACTCTGTATTGTACATGGTACTCGGCAAATCGGCTGAATGCTGAGTAAATACAGAGAACTCGCTGCAGCCTTAATTTATGATGAATAAATATTTTGACTTAAATCATAATCAAATTGAATTCAAAATCCAAAAATTAATTCTTCAAAAAACACATTTTTATAGGTAGTTTTTTTTGTTTTGTTTTTTCAACGGTGGTTCTGTTGAAATTTGAATGTTCTAAACATATAATTTTGATGATTTAAATCATTCTAATTATACTATACTTGATTATTTCATGCACAATGTACTAATACCTATCAAGTTATACATATTAAGTGTAAAATTTATACATTTGGGTTGTTTTTTACACTTATAATTTTTGGTACTACTTGGTTATTCCGTCGACCAAAAATTATCGCCAAACCATAAGATTAAATGCCAATAATGGATGACTGAATATCACATTCAATGACATTAAATATGATAAAGGTGCTTAAAACATCATTAAGTGCTTTTATTTTGACTTTTTATTTGTATTTTTATGAATATTCTACTAATTATTTGTATTTTCGTTATTTAAAATAAAAATTATGTCAATATATATAATTTTGCTGTTAGTTTGATGATTTGTATAATTTGGCGAAATTGGTCAATGGGATAACCAAGTAATACCCAATTTTTTAATTATATTTTTGTAAAATTTTCTTACAAACTTCATTTCCTTCCTTAACTAAAGAATTATTCCTTATTGGTTTTAATATAAGTACTTAAGGATTATATTTAAGTATACAGCTTTAAAAAAAAATCACTAACATATTATAGAATAAATAAGTATAAAATATGACTAAATGAAATTTTTGCCTTGCTTTTAACATAAAAGGAATAGTGCTTACTTAACAGGCGATTAAAAAATCAATTATAGATGTTAAACATTAATTTTATTTAAAAAATCTTAGTGAGTAGAACTCTGATAATACGGATCGTTTTTTTTTTTTTTTTTTTTTTTCCAACTTTGAGAAGCGAATGGCGAAATTTTTTTATTAGTCAGAATACGACAATGCAACAACTTAATGTTATGGAAATTAGCCAATTGCTTCTCAAACTTGAAAAAAAAAAAGGTGAAAAAACCGATCCGGATTATCAAGATTCTACTATACTTCAAGGGCAGATCCAGCCCAACCTCCAGCACGGAAAAATCGAATATCGTCAACTGTACATTGGAAAATCGCGAGTTTTGTCTATCGGCTTTCGAAAAATCTTGAATTCTGTCTGTAAGTCTCAGAAAAATCGCGAATTTTGTCGATCTGGAACGAAAAAATCGCAAATTTCTTTAATAAGGCACGGAAAAAATCCTAATTTTGTCGATCGGCTTCGTAAAAAGCGCAAATTTATTCGATCAGGAACGGAAAAATCACGAATTTTGTTGATTGGGAATAAAAAATCGCGAATTTAGAGTTGATATGGAATGCAAAAATTGTCAATTTCGTGAATCTGGAAAGAAATTATCGCGAATGTAGTCGATTGCCTTTGTAAAAAGAGCGATACGGGCGATTGGGTACGAAAAACTTGCGAATTTTGTCGAATTGGTACGAAAAAATCGCTAATTTCATTGATAGGGCAAGGAAAAATCGAAGATTTTGTCGATGATGCGTGGAAAAATCGAAATTTTTTTTTTGAGCGGCTGCAGAACTATAGCGAGTTTTATCAGTTTATCGCGAGAAAAAAATTACAGATTTCATCAATTTACGGTGAAGAAAAATCGTGAAAGGGCGTGAATCAGGAAAGAAATTATAGCGAATGTAGTCGATTGCCTTTGTAAAAAGAGCGATACGGGCGATTGGGTACGAAAAACTCGTGAATTTTGTTGAATCGGTACGAAAAAATCGCTAATGTCGTTGATAGGGCAAGGAAAAATCGAAGATTTTGTCGATGATGCGCGGAAAAATCGAAATTTTTTTGAGCGCCTCAAGAACTATAACGAGTTTTATCAGTTTATCGCGAGAAAAAAAAATTACAGATTTCATCAATTTACGGCAGGGAAAAAATGCAGATTTCATCAGTCAGTTAAGAATCGCGAATTTTATTTTATTGTTCGGTGTGGTATTTCAGGGACCAAGAACGGATAAAGGTGCGAATCTCGTCGATTGGGCACGGAAAAATCCCGAATATGGTCGATCGCTTTCGTAAAAAGCCTGAATTTATTCGATCAGGAACAACAAAATCGCTTTTGGTAGGGCACGGAAAAATTGTGAATTTTGAACGAAAAAGTCGCAAACATGGTCGATCAGTTTCATAAAAAAAGCAAATACAGTCGATTGGGAATGAAAAAAATCGAGAATTACTTTGATATTACTTATACTATCGAATTTGAAACAGTTTTGGAAGTGATGACAGACACAACGTCCGATGACCTAACAGCAAAAGATATGATTCAACCTATGTTATTCGTACAATGAAGCATGGCGGAGGACACGTTATGCCGTGGGGAGTATTTCCTTCAAAAAGTGACAGTCCGTTATTTGAAATCCACAGCCAGGTGAATTATACAATGTATAAGGATATCTTGCTAGCCTATTTTCTGCCTTATTAGATAAAAAATTTGGTCGCATCTATTTTTCTTAAAATGATAACGACGTAAATAATGTTTGCAATCCTTGATAAGCAATGGTGTTCGCACAAAAAATTTCGTTTTTGAAATGATCAGCCCAAGCGCCCAGCATGAATCCAATAGAAAATCTTTGAAAAGAAGATGACAAAAGTCTGCGGAACTATAAATATTCCAACTCAGCAAAAATTCCGCCAAAATTGCAAGAAATGTGGGAAAAACTTACCATAGACGATCTTTAACCGTTGATTGTATGAATGTCACGTTGCTGCGCCGCAGTACTTATTGCTAAAGCTATAATAAAATAGTAGTACGATAAAATACTAATAAGGTGATCGTAAATGTTGTTGATCACTGTAATTTTCTATTACAATACCATTTTTTTACAAACTTGTGAAGGTGGCCGGAAACTTTTGAGAACATTCATTTTCCTTTATACTAAATTTTGTCAGTTAAATTTATTGATATTTACATGTTCTTCTATAAGTAAGTTCCTAACTGTTATGTCAATAAAATGTAAAAATATCACTTTGAGATTTCTCTTCATATGGGTATATTTACAAATTAACTGAAAAAGTTTTGCTGGCCGGAAACTTTGACCGCCACTGTATACTTTATATTGAAAAAAAATCTGCCTTGAGTTATTTAAAAAGAACAAATATGAGACTGTGCAGTTTTTCTTCAACTATTTTTTCATTATTTCTCTTTGATTTCAAAATGTTTGTTTCAATTCATAGAAGAAATGAATTTTAAAATTTTACTAATTGAAAAAGTCTCATAATTATGCTTCTTAATTAAAAAAAGGCATATTTTTTTAATACTGAATGTTTTTATAAAAAACTCTTGTTTATCAAAATGTAAGTTTCTCTTATTAAACATTATGTAAAATTGTTTTAAAAAGTAACATTTTAATACCTTTAAACTTTGAAACATAAAAAGTACAGTCGAGTCTCTGTATAATGAAACTCCATACATCGAACTTCGTTATATATAACGAATTTTTAGTTGGAACGGTCCCCTTTTCACATGAATACATTAAAAACAGTCTTTAGCGAAATATCTATCTCCATATAACGAATTTTTTCATAAATTGATCTTAATTTATTCAGTTTTAAAAAGCTTCGTATGGTATCAATTTTCCATCACTTATTTTTGATTTATCGTCAGTGCTGAGTTTTTTTTTTATATTACTTCTCTCCTTGTTCTTTAAATGCAACGAATTCATCCCACCTCCCACACACCTTTCCACATCCTTCTCGAAACAGAGTCAATTGGATTGATACACGTAAGAGAGGAATCAATGAAAAGCACATAAGGGAGGCCTTCAAATGGAGGAAAATGTTAACGACAATTTTTCATTCCTTGCTAAAAGTTTTTTTTATTGGAGAGCTTAACAATTTTAAAATCAAAAACAACAAAAAAATTACAGATTTCTTCGTCTGAAATTAATGCAAGTCTTCCTCATTTGATTTTCATTAAGTTTTTAAATAAATGTCTGTTCTCTTTTTTGAAACAACTTAAATAATTAAGAAATAAAATGTTAGGTTAATATTTACTTTTAAATATTTCAAATACTTAATTCAAAAGATTAATTTCTCTATATAACAAATTTTTTACTGGAACGGTGGATTTCGTTATATAGAGACTCGACTGTATTTGAAAAGCCAAATATTCGGTATTCGGCCGAATAGTTACTATTTGGATGGCTGAATGTTCGGTATTCGACCAAAATGACTGTTCGGTGCATCCCTAACTTCAGGTTTTTTTTTTTTTGTTTTTTTTTCAGAATCACCTGTGATGTACAATCCTATTGAATGGTAAGTAACAGAAATAGTAAATAACATTGTTCTTAGCTAGAAAAAACACAATTTTGTATGGAGCATTTGTAACTTTGTTACTGGCCAGCAGTTGAAAAAAATAGCCAGTTAGAAAAATTAGTGTACTGGCCAATGACCATTGGCTAAAAATGTTAATTTTGACCTATATCTTCCACCAAAAAAAAAAAAAAAAACACAAGTATCCTATACATAAATTTAGTTTTCATGCTGTCCATGTAGCTAATTGATTATTATCTTTATTGCATACTGTCTGGCCCATATGACAGTGCCTGCATCTTGATTGAATTAGTGTAATTTTACATTTAAAAAAGAAAATTCTTCAAAAACAAACCTATGATTGATGACCTCACGGATTTTGGTAGTGCATTTCCTTGTGTTCTCTCCAACATTGTTTAGGCCTCGATAAAATTTGCATGTTTTCAAATTTTATGAAAGAAATCTTTCAAAATGAACTTTATTTTTATTGTTATTAATAATAGATAGAAATTAGCTTTTAATTTTTAACAATTTCAGTTTTAAGCATTTACATTCATTTTTTCTTGCTCAATATGATAACTAGTCCTCTTGTCCCTGTCCCCCCCTTTTATTAAAAATATGTGAAAAAATTGTATATAAACTTACTTTTTTGATATAAAATTTGTTTAATATTTTCATTTTATATTAAGTTTACTTTATTTTCAGTAAATGGTGTTGGTAGCAAAAAATAATTGGTTTGTGTAAGTAAAAATTTATGATGCTAAACCTGAAATTCTTCAAAATTGGTTTTATGAATTTTTTATTGTGCTTTTCGCTATGATAAATGAGTAATTAAATTCGACACAAAAATCATTAAATGTCAGGTGGAATGAAATTGTTATAAAAACAGCACATAGTGTGTTCAAGATTATTAGGAAATATTGTTAATTGGCAATACTGTCTTTAAGATACATAGCTGGCTTTACAGTCTACCAGCTGTAAAAAGAGCAATTGAAATCTAGGAATATTTGTAGTTGTTTATCTGTTGTGTTGAAAAAGAAAGATTCCCAATCCCAATTATCACATGTATGATTCTATTGTATCTTTTTTTACAAGTTAAATTTATTCTTAATTTTCATTTTCCTTCGTCGGTTTATTGTTGGTACAGCCTTACATGAAAAAATATCTGCCATTTGTTGTAATTGATTTAACAAAGTTGATTCAATCATGCTAATTAAATAACAAATTTCTTAAGGAGAGTGAAATGAAACATGTAACAGTTTCTGAACTTCCTTGCCTTGAATTCAAACGTATTATGTGAATTTTGTTGCTAAAATAGACTCTGTTCACTGGGGATAAATTCTTTAAAAATCTTAACCGAGCAACAATCTGCGAAACAAAGTGGTGTTATTTTTCTTAAACAAGAAATAAGGAACTTCATTTGCATAGAGATGTAAAAATCATTAAAAAAAGTCTAATAATGTATAGCATTGTGTGAAATTTATCTTGTTTAACTCCTAATGAAATTTCATGGGTCAAAGAAAATTGCATTTCACAAATGAAATCACATAGTCTCTCACGAAAATGGTTGATTACCGAAAAATGACTATGAAATCACTCTTCACTGTAAAACATTTGTGGAAACGTTACTCCATACAATTGGTGTAAAAATGGTGGCAAATGCTGCCTCCAGTTTCATGGAGTAATTGTTTTCACATATGCAATGGTGTAATTTAAACATATATTACTGATGTAACATGACAATGTTACATCGGTTTTAACGGTTAAAATACTCCATAAAACTGGAGGCAGCAATGAACCCTGTGAAAATGCTAACAAAAATTAGCTGCTTGCTTACAAATTTGTGCAAATTTAATACACATATCGACAAAACATGTGCCCGTAATGACAGTTAATAACAATGAAAAGGTCTAATAAATAAGCATGTGAAACCAGCCATAAATGATTCAAAACTTACTAAAATTAATTATAATCAGAGTTAGCAGCTTTTAGCCAAACCAAATATGTCATCTGGCTTTTTTTTTTTTTTTTTTTTTTTTTTGTAAAACACTTTAAAAAAGCCTGTTTTAATTGAAAAACGCCGGCTTTTATTTATTTGTTAAAGATGGTTTACATTAGGGGTGCACAATTTTTTGAAGAGAAGGGCCACTTTCAAATATATCTGGGTGGTCGAGGGCCACATCAATAACATGGAGAGAATTCGAGTTAGAGAAGGTGATCTGTAGCCTACAATCTGAAAAAAAAAATATGTGGTTTCAGAGGAGAGTGTATGTGTATGATTGGGGGGGGGGGATACGAAATTTGCAATTTTTACAAAGGCGATAGACAAAATTCATGATGTTCATGAAGGCGATCGACAAAATTCATGATTTTTACAAAGTCAATAGACACAGTTCGCGATTTTTAAAAAGTTGATAGATGAAATTCATGATTTTTGCAAAGCTGATAGACGAAATTCACAATTTTCCTTTGCATGATCGACGAAATTGGCAATTCATCCGAACCTGATTGACAAAATACGCGATTTTAATGGGACTGAATAACAAAATTCGCAATTTTTCCGCACCTGATTGACGAAATTCGTTATTTTTCCGCACCTAATCGACAAAATTCATGCTTTTCTAATTCGGATCGGCAAAATTCACGATTTTTCCGAAGCTAATCGACAAAATTCGGGATTTTTATGAAGCCGATCAATCAAATTTGTGATTTTTTCAAAGCCTGTCGGCGAAATTCGTGATCTTTGCAAAGCCAATCGACGAAAATCACGAAATTACTCTGCATGATCGATGAAATTCTCGATTTTATTCTAGTCTGATCAACGTAGTTAGCAATTTTTCTATGTGTGACCAACAAAATTTGCAAAATTCCCATCTCCGACCAAAGAAATTTGCTATTTTTCGAAATGCGATCAATAAAACTCGCAATTGTTCGGTCTTTGATCGACGAAATGTGCGCTTTTTTTGCTGTAAATTGACAAAATACACATTTTTCTTCGACCGAGTATCAATATTCGTGATTTTTGTATTAGCATTGACGAAATCTGCATTTTTTTTATGCGGCAAGATAAAACTCATGATTTTTTTCTCTTGATAAATTGACAAAAACACGATTTTTCCGCAGCTGATCAACGAAATTTGTAATATTTCCACGCATCATCACTTAATTCGCAATTTTCCCGTGTCTTATCAACAAATTTTTTTTTTTTTTTTTTCTTTTGGTCCCTCATCGACAAAGTTTGCGATTTTTTGTGCTTTATCGACAAAATTCGCTTTTCTTTTAATGCGATAAACCGAGAAAATATGCTATTTTTCCATCCGATGATAATTTGCAATATTTTCGAGGAACAACAACATTTATGATTTTTTTTCTTGCTTGATCAACGAAATGTGCGAGTTTTCGCATCCATCCGACAAAATCTGCGATTTTTCCATCCCTGGTCGAAAAAACTTGCGATGTTTTCATGCCCAATCGGGAAAATTTGCTACTTTTTCCCCCGAGTCTCATGAGCAAAATTCGCGATTTTGCCCTCTCTGATGAGCAAAACTGATGATTTTTCCGATCCTCATCGATAAAATTTGAATTTTTCGCATTTGATCAGTAGAATTCGTGATTTTTCCGTGTCGATAAATGACATTTGTGATTCTTAAATGACGAAATTTTATATTTTCCCGCAGTAAATTGACAAAATTTAGGATTTTTTTTGTGTGACATATGTACAAAAATTGCAATTTTTTCCAGTTGTAAATTGACGAAATTCGCAGGCCACAGGTTGTGCATCCCTAGTTTACAGATATTTCATATTAAATTTGAATTAATTTAGTTGTAATACACTTATAAATATTTTCTATTAAAAATGTACATTTCTACTAAATTTTATCAAATAAATGAGTCTTTATAACTGCTGATGCATCTGTGAAGGCATTATGTCTGAAATTGAAATTATAAATATTCATAAGAATAAATTAAATTAGACTGTAATGTTGTGGTTTGGAATTCGTTGTTGCATAGCTCTATATATACCAAACATTTTAAAGATTATATGAAACAATAACTAAATGTTACATATAAAAATGGAATTTTCCTTACATACTTCTATTTACTTTTGAAATTGACAATAGCTTATGTGTATTTAATAATTGAAATCATCTTGTTGTAATAAAACTTGTTGAATTAAAATTTTGAAATGCTCATTGTTATTTTAAAGAATGCATACTCATACATAAACTAATGCAAAGTTATTCGTAATGCTGTTTTATTAAAAAGAATTGCTCTTTTTATTAAATGACTTTATGTGTGGCTCCAAATAAAAATTTATGAGCAATAAAATAAGACTTGTATATTAATATCCTTTAAAATTAGTTAAGTAATAAATTATGATACTAACTATGCAACTATTGTCCTTTTTAATTATATAAAGTAGTAAAAACGAAAAAAAACTGTGTGTGTGTGTTTGGGGGGGGGGGGGGTAAAGTCAGTATAAACTAGAGAAAGCATTTTGTATGGTCTTTTAAAAGTTAGCTGATATATTTATAATTTTGACTGCAAATCAATACATATTATTCCAATATTAATGTGTTCATTTTGGAGAAATTGGGTTATATTGAATTCTACCTCAATTAAGTCTTTAAAACTAACTAAAAAACACCAATTTTGGTCAATAAAATCTGGTTAAAACAAATAAAAGCCACCGGCATGGCTTTTTTGCAATCCTGGCTATAATTGGTTCAAATGGCTATTGCCGAAAGTTTTAATACTTTAACAATTAGACAACTGTTGTTCTATAAAATAATTTGTTACATCTTAAAATGCATTGACTTTACACACTTTAACATACTCGGTGATTTCATGAAATAATTAGGTATTTTATGAAATAACATAATCACTTTTAATGGTAACTAATACATTTTTGTAAACACCCTGTATAATACTGCATTTTTTTACAGATGAACCAAGTAAGCCTGGCCGACTACAAGCTACTGGTTAAAAGGTTACTAATTACCAATTTCAAATGGACAGCTCCAGAATATGATGGAGGCGCTTCTATCACTGGTAGTGTCATCGAGAAGAGAAAGAAATGGAGGCATAAAGTGTGCGTCTCAAAAGTAAAATCTCACTTTTAAATTTTTAAATGAATAACTTTATTTATTTGATTTAATTTTAATGTTCTAACTTATACTATAAATAAGTATTTTTGATTTAAAAAAAAAAAGAATTCTAAAATTGAGAAATGTTAATAATTTGTCAATTTAACTCTAGTCACCACGTGGGTCATTTGTTAACAGAATAGTTGAGGCAGATTTGAATAGTTCATAAGTGTCTCAATAATCATTCTATGATTCTGTTTCTTTCAGTTCACTTCATGCGAAATAATGTCATATCTAATATTGTCTTGAAATAGGAGACTTTTTGTCATACATTTGATTTTGTATTGAACTTTTCTCAAGAGCATCCTGCATTATGTTAGCAAGTATGTAAAGAGCTATAAGCTTATTTATATCCAATTATAATTTAAATCCATGTAAAGTTTTCTAAGATGCAATAGTTTTTTGCAATATTTTGCTAAACAATTTCATTTCTTCCAAATTTGGAATGATGGCCCACTTTCACCTCTAAAATGTGTATGTGTATGATGCTTTGAATGGAGATAGATATCAGAATTGCCTGAAATTAAAATTTTTAAACTGATACTATAAAATATTGTGAGCTCCCCCCCCCCCCCCCTTCCTCTTTCAAAAGTAAAAGAAGTTAAATTTGGGTGTGTGCTTGTAATTGAGTTTATTTTTTTTTAATCATTTTAAAATCCTTTATCATTATTTTAGAATAGAAGGGAAATACAAAGATACTCGAAGGATACAAGTATACCCATACAAGGTATATATATCCTATACAAGGATACTAGAAGGGAAATACAAGGATAAGAATCTTTTGTACTTTGGCAGATTTTTGATAAGTATTATCTAAATTCCCCTAAGCAAAATTTAAAGGCTTTATTTTTTTCAAATGTACATCTTAATTTTTATTTTATTCCGACAATATTTAATTAGTCATATAATCCTCCTTTTTCCCAGTCTACTTATTTTCGTCTTATAATCTTGTGCTTAAATCTATCACTGCGGAACTAGAATTTTGTTTATAGTAAATTTAACACATAGTGTAACTAATGATCATGACAACAAATAAAAAACAGAATGTAAAGCATATCAAATATTTTTTCTTGTGTTCGCAACTACCCTGCTGTTGGGGCACTTGTGAGCAATTCATTGAATTTATAAAGTTATTAAAAAAAAAGAAGAGCTAACTATAAAGATGATTTTATAAAAAATTACCTTGTTTAAAAAAAGGGTTCTGTTTACTGTATTCAGTATTTTTTGTTTTCAGAAATTAACCAGTAATAAAAAAAGCTATCTTTATGTGAACTATTCACATGTGCTCCAGTCTCTCCATGTATTCAAAGGCAATACACACATTAGGCTTTTTTTTTTTTTTTTTTCCTCTTTAATTCAGTCCTTAAGGTGGTCAGTGGGCTGCCGTAGGTATAATGGTTGTTTTCATATGAAGAAATCTGTATTAGCTTAAACAATGGGTAATTGTAAAAAAAAAAAAAAAAAAAAAAAAAAAAAAAAAGCAGTAATAGCAGTATTACTACCATAGAACTAAATTTTGACCAATTTGGTCATATACAACTAAATTTGGCAACAAAATAAATTGCCATACATAAAACCAACTTAGCTGGTTAATTTGGTGAAATTTTCTATCTTTTAATGCATTTTCAAAAAATGTATATTTTTGTAAATGTTACAATAATGAAAACATGCTTTTTTTTTTTTTTTCATTTATATTTAATTCACAACAATCTTTTTTTTTTTTTTTTTTTTCGTATGTAGATATGTAATGTTGCAAACAAGTTTTTACCTGCTTCCTAATATGTTAAAATAAGAAATTATGCAGAAAAATGTTTCTAATGACGATATAGCATTTTAATATTGTTACAAATAATTATTAATTTTAAGGCATTTTCACTCAGTTATAATTCGAAATATTAGGTGTTGCATTGAAATCATTGTAGCGACAGTTCGTCGCACCGACAAGTCATCACAGCATCAATTTGTTCGCGTGAAGTTTTATTTCCAGCCTTCTCCCCCCCCAAAAAAAAAAAAAAAAAAAAAAAAAAATTAATACTCACCATTAAGGAGGTGGCACAGTGTGCAATATTATTAATCTAAATACGTTTTTGTTAACTTTAAAAAATTGACTGTGAATTACAGGTCAGCAAATTAGATACTCTACTATATAGTATTTTTTAGAAGAGGCATGTTTGTTTTTAATTTCTCAAAAATTAAAATCAATTACAAATACCACTACAGATCTGCCAACTATTGCAGTTAAATTGTATTTTGAATGATTTTAATGCTCACTACGATAATACAATTTTACTAGCAAAGATGATTTTTTGTCATATCTGAAATACTCTAGATTCTAGAAAGAAAAAAAAAGGGGGGGGAGGCACCAGGTTGAATTTTTCGAAGAGGAACCACTAATTTAAAAAAAAGAGTACATTTTTTCAAAAAGAGCTATTAAAAAAAGGGGAGGGGGTATGCTTGTTCTTTGTATACCAAAAATATTTGCTATAATTTTCAAAGATCAATTGAATTTCCACAGGCTGCCATGGAAATGTTTAAAAAAAAAACCATTGTGTGCATCAAAAGAGTTTAAAAGAGCCGCCAAGCACATAAAATAAATAAATTGGCTGAGCCGCCAAGCACATAAAATAAATAAATTGGCTGCTTATGGTGCCATTTTAAGAGTTTCTTGGGGGATGGGTTGTCTTTGAGGGGTAGGGTTTGAAATCATGTGCAGAATTGTGTGATTTACATACAGAAAAAGAAATACCTACACAATAAAATTCTGTACTGTATTTCCCCCTGTAAATTCTTCTACATATTTTTTTCTGCAAAGTGAGCCAATCGCTTGTGCAAAACTGTTGAGAATTTTGGCGATCAGTCATGATAAACTATCGTGAATTTTAACAAATGAGTACGTATAAAAAAGTCAATTAGTTGCAGAAGAAATAAATTTTGTCAAAGGGCCATGGTAAAAATGCACATTCTGCCAAAATATCACAATAAGAAATTGCAAATCCCTTAAATAGAACAATTGCATTAAAAAAATGAAGTTTCGTCAAAGAATCTTGGTAAAAAATGCTAATTTCATCATACTTACAAAATGCAGATTTCAACTTATAATCATGATAGAAAAATGGGAATTATGATTCTGCAGAGAGGGAGGGGGTGATATGAATATCATTAAATAATCTGAAAAAAGTGTGACTTTAGTTGACATCTTCGGAAAAAGTGTGAATTTTGTCAAGATTTCAGGGGGCGGGGTGCAAATTTAGTTAAGATCCTGGGAGGGAGTGCAAATTTAGCCGTGATCTCGAGAAAATGCATTATTTAGTCGAGATGAAAAAAAAATGCATTATTTAGTCTTGATCTCAATAAAAGATGCAACTTTAGTCGCGATCTTGTTAAAACATGCAAATTAGTTGAGATCTCCAGAAAACGTGCAAAATTAGTCGAGATCTGAAAAAAAAGCGCATTAATTAGTCGAGATCTCGAGAAAAAGTGTTAATTTCATTGAGATCTCAGGAAAACATGCAAATTGAGTCCAGATCCTGGAGGAAAAAGTGTGAATTTAGTCCAGATCCTGGGGGGAAAAGTGCGAATTTAGTCGAAATCTTGAGAAAAAGAGCAAATTTAGTCTAGATATCTCGAAAAGAGCACCAATTTATTCGAGATATCTCAGAAAAAGTGCCAATTTAGTCGATCTTGAAAAGAGTGTGAATCTAATCTTGTAAAACATACAAATTTAGTTGAGAGTGCAGTGACAGAACTATCTTCAAGTGTCTGCATCAATAATTATATTATTAAAAAGTCTGCAAGATGGAATGTATTATATAAATCTATTGTTTATGCTGTTGTAGTGTTAATTATGGCAACGTGTGTGTATGTGTAAAATATTTCCATCACTTACGGAAAAAAAAGTTTTTCGATAAACAAAAATATTTATTTATGGCATTAAGAATGTTCTTAACTGATCCGCTCAACAAGCGAAAAACGTTTTGACACATTTACAAATTCATTTTTTAACAGAAAGTTATAAAATTTTAATGCCTGACTATGAAAGCGATTTCGAATTGAACTTATTTTTCCATTTTATGATAATTAAATTACTTATCGAGTTATAAGCTATTTCGATGACGCAATCACCTGTTTTTCTCCTCCTTTTCAACCGGTTTTTCTGCTTTCTTTGGGAAATATGCTCAAAAGTGTCAACTTTGAAGGCTTGTTATGAAAAATCTATTGTGTTTTTTAAAAACAAAAGAATGAGTGCAATTAGACAGTTTCTGAATAATAACACCTGCTATTTTCATGCATTTCGGAACAAAAATAAATTAATGCATGTGTCACAAAGTTGCTCTTTTTGATTTAAGAACACCCTTAAACAGAAAATTAGTTACTAAGGGAACATTAGAAAATGCTCTATTTGAAAGAAAAAAAATATTATTTTACTATTCTTCAAAATTCTCAATGTAACTGTTGATTTATTGCTTGATACAAAAGAAGTTGATGTCGATATATTTTTGAAAATGGTAGTAAAAAATTGTTCCCTATATGAATTGAAGCAATTTTTAAATCAGGAACTAACAGAGTTTTATAATAACCTGTGCATTAGTTCTTGAGTTAAAGATATGGAAACTGAATAATGCATCATATCAGCGTCACCTGTTAAGAGATATACCCCAAAAACTAACCAGCTTCAGTTTATATCAATGCTCTAATTAAATGTAAAGTTTTTTGAAATGTCATGCATTATTTCTTAAAACAAAGCAGCCACAATTTTTTTTTAATTTTTTTTTAATTAAAAACTTACGGAGTTGACTGATAGACATTTTCTAAAAACTTTTAAATTTCATTCCTTGCCTTCCAATACATACAAATCCACCGAAAGTCAGAATACCATATTTTCTTTGAATTCAGTATTTTCTTGTAAAGATAGAACATAAAAACATATGAAAAAACATGCACTCTCAATTACAGTTAGCAATGAAGAAGAGATCTAAGAAATGCAATACACATTGGTTGCAAAACAGACAAACAATTCAAAAGTGATTAAAACCAACTATAATTGGTTCAAACGACTATAAGTGGTATATATAAACGGTTCAAGGTGCTATAAAGGCATCTTACTTTGATATAAAGAACATTAATGTCTATCAGAGATGTTCAGGCCTTTTTGTTTTTGGGCCCAAAGTTTTATATCAGAGCTTAAAAGAATTTTGTCATTTTAAAATTGCTTCAAATTTAATCTACTCATTTAAAAATATTTTACATAGAAATAAAAGGTCAAGTGCAAGTTTTATTCATGTACAAAAGGTTCAGTAAAATAAATTACTAACTGTAACATTACAACAAATGACTTATTTTACAATAATTGAAATTAATTTTGGGTTAAACTGGAATGAATTCTAATTCCTTACTTTTTTTGTTACTTGTTTTAATAGGATGCTCATAACAATTATCTATTAAACATAACTGCTGTATTTTCTGTTCATCTGGAATAATTGAGATTGTTATTATACTCAATTTCTGTTTATTGTGTATACTTTTATGTAATATTTATCTTACCTTTTTTCTAAATAGGACATGCTTGGCTATTAATCTGGAAAAAGACACAAAATCGAAAAAACTATCTACAAGACCCAAACAACCTTGGCGATAAATTGTGTTACTACAAATCTGTGTGAAAAAATGAATTTTTTATTTGTTGTTTCTTAATTTGTTATTTAAATTTGTTACTTCTAAGAATACTGTGTTGAAGTATATTAAATAAATTTGTAAAAATTCATGTTTTCTTTTTATTTATTGAATGATAATTTATAAAACAGAACCATTGTAATAATTTCATCTTCAAACATTCCCAAGTTTAATCAATTTTCACCGAAATCTTGTAAACAATATAGTATATATTATCTGTGTACACAAGATCAAGAACCGTGGGACATGGGTGCAAGATCTTTAGTCTCAGGACTGATTTCAGTGTTGAAGAGATTTTTGACTTACTTAAATAATAGTGGTTCTACCATCAAGAACATTTAATCACTTTCTTTTATTGTTAGAGACCAATTTTTAGGTATAAAACAAGACTTAGAAATCTTCTAACCCTTTTGCATTTAGTTATTTCTAATGCTCAGAAAATATTTCAGTCTTGACTTAGATGGATTTCTTGCACCGATGTGTATAGGATTATGAATCATTGTTAAATCAAAAATGGACTACTTTTGTTTCATGTAGTATTTAGTAAATATGTGATACATAAAAATCGAAATAATAAATTAGCATTTGTGTATCAAAAAAGCTGCTCTCTATTATTAAGCGGCTTGGAAGGGAAAAGAGGGAGCAATAGCAGTACAGCTAATAAACTGATATTACTAATCATAATTTTTCTGATCAATTCAGGAGTCGATGCAGGTTTTTATTCTGGGGCTCATTTTGTGAAAAAGAAAAGTTATTTTTGTGAAAATAACATTTTTTAATGGAAGTTGACTTTGTTATTTGAACAAGGAATTTAAAAACTAAATATATATATTTAAAAAAATTCCTTTGCTAAGTTTTTGAAAATTATGACATGTTTTTGTGTACAAATTAGATTTTAAAACAGTATTTATGAAAATAGCATAAAAGAATTTTGTGAAAGGATCTGTTTTATTAAAATTATTTTGTGAAGAATCCTATTTTATTAAATAGATTTTTGTGGACCCCAAATTTTGCCTGCTTCAACCCCTGTAATTTAATATTAAAGTAACTAGTTTTCTATTTTCATTTTACATATCAGACTTTTATCTAAACACACGAGGGTTTGTTATCCTACCAGTTTTTAAATGCTCCACCACTCTCACTATTAAAGTGTGTGATGGTAAATTTTGGAAAGCTAAAAATTGTATTTTAACATAAGTTATTAATGCAACAACACCAAAATTGAGAACCTTGTAATTGAATAAAAATACAATTTACTATAGGAAATGAGTGAGAATGCTCTCCTTTAATAAAATTAAACTTTTATTTGAATGAAAAAAAAAAAAAAACTACAAACTGCCTGCTAAGAGTACATGAAAACCTTGTAAAATTAGGTTTTGAACATACAAGTTTTATAGTATGCATAAGTTATGAATGTTTTATTCAAATATTGCGAAAACATAAGTACTCCTGTGAAAATTAATTTTTGTTGTTTATTAGTGTTGTGAATTATCTATATTCCTCTTTTAAATCTATTATGGATTTTCAGTTGGTATATATGGCGATCCCCATTAAAGATTTTATTTTAAAAACCACATAATTTTATGATTTGTGAAAAGAGAATGGGGTAATGCTGGATAACTGTATGGAAATTTATATTAATTTCACTGAATAATCCTTTTTGTAATTTTATAGACAATCCTTTTTCTTTAATGAGGTATCCTAATGTATGTGTTTTGTTATTTTATGGGCAATCACCCCTTTTTTTCATGCCCAGAATTTGTATTATTTTACGGCAGGGTTGGCACGGTTTAAACCAATTGGTTTAAACCAAATGGTTTTTTTCTCAAAAAAACCAATTGGTTTTTTTAGAAGAAATCTAATGACATTTTTTTTTCCTTATAATTTACGTGTTTCAAATTATTGGACATAAATATTTTCTACTTTTAACACTTTATTTCAGTAATAAGTATTATATATAGTGGGTTTAGGTCTTTTTTTATGCATAGGATTAAACCAATTGGTTTTTTCTATTAAAAAAAAAGCAATTCTTTTTTAGAAGAAATCTAATGACATTTTCTTGTTTCTTTATAATTTACGAGTTTCAGATTATTAGATATAAATAATTTCAATTGTTTTTTAGGAGAAATCTAATGACATTTTCTTTTATTCTTTATAATTTACGAGTTTCAGATTATTGGATATAAATAATTTCTACTTTTAACACTTTATTTCAGCAATAAGCATTAGATATATTGGGTTTACGTCATTTTTTATGCATAGGATTAAAATCAGTACACATTGGTGAACATATCTATTGCTCTAAAGAAAAACTTCAAACGTGAATTGATCAAAGATAAAATAGATTCAATATTTAGTATAAAATATTTTGCGTATAAAAAAAGTAGTATAAAAAATAATGCAGATTATTTAATGCAATTAATAATGTAACACAATGATCTTTCAAGATTTTGCACAAGCTGTAAAAGAAATTTTTCTTTTGGGAGATTATCTTGTTGAATTAAAAGAAAGACTGGTACCTAGCTATACCATTTTTATAATAATTTTTTTCCCTTTGCTATCTGCTGAATTTAACGACTAAAAATGTTAACTTCAAATTGTCACTCAGAAAGAAAAAATCCTAAGAAGTATTTGTAATTTATTATTTGAATAATTTTGGAAAAGAATATTTATCGAACTATATCCAAATGTTTATTATTAGTAATCAAAAGATTGTTTATAAAAATTTACAGAGCTTCAATGGTTCACTGTGTAAAACAGTTAAAAATTTCAACATAAGACTGTTTGCTAAAACTGTTTAAATTGAAAAATGATTTTTTCAATTTTCAGCATAAATTCACTATAATTATTAAATTTAAATTATTTTAAATGAAGCTACACTGCTTATAAACCAATAATGTCTGTTTTTATCTGTAAATATGCATGTATATGTAATAAGAAAGGATGTTTTAAAAAAACCCGGTTTAAACCAAAAAAACCGGTTTTTTTGGTTTTTTTCGAAAAAACCTGGGTTTTTTCCAACTCTGTTTTACGGGCAATGTCCCTTTTCTCAGAGATATCTTGGTATTGTATTTTTACGGTCAATGCACCTTTTTTTTTTACGGGCATCTTGCCATTATAGTTTTACGGCCAATGCCCCTTTTTTGACGGGCATCCTGGCATTATAGTTTTGCGGGCAATGCCCTTTTTTTCACGGGCAACTTGGCATTGTATTTTTACGGACAGTACTACTTTTTTTACGGGCTAGTTATGCATTTGCTAAAATGTAAAATTACGGGTGATTTTTTGATTTACGGTCAAAATATTTTTTTACGGATACTGTCCGGAATCTCTGCTGCCGGCTTTTGTCCGTAATTTTACGTAGATTTTTTTTACAGTGTACGCTACAGTTAAGAATATTCATGGCTAAAGTACACACCAGTGCTTTATATGAGAAACCGAGGGTATAAAGAGCTTCTTTAAAACATCCATTTATACGGCGTATACCTCAGCATTAACAACCATCCTACAATTTATCTTCCTGCCAATACCTCGCTCCGAGCAAAAGTCGTTAGTAACCACACGTTGTCGGTTTTTCCGCTCTTTTAATCTGTAACTTCGCATTCCACTAAGTTTTAGCGTACAACTGAATGCGAACGAATATAACGGAATTTAAAATGTTGAATCATCGCAATAGTTTTTAAAATAGAAAGAAAATTGAATTTCAAAATATATTCTGAATCTCAGTATTAAAAAAAATATAAAGCCATAAATATGCAAAATATACGATTTTTTAAAAATTAAATCCATCTTAATATGAAAATTTTAACTTCTAGCACCGGGGATCGAACTAACAAAACCCTGCTTACTAGCGAGACGCTTTGCGCATCTATGCTACGATGTCTGCAAGCAAAATGTTGAAATCAAGGCTCCCTTGAAATGTAAATCTAAAAACTAAACGAATAACAATGAAAAAATTGATTTTATTAAAATAGACTTTCTAAAAATTATGATTTGTCGTGTGACACGGGGTATTCAGCTGTAAACATAAGATTTGAAGTCTCTGACTTTTACAGTTTTTGTTAACAGACTCCGACAGACGGGCAGACAGTAGATAGAGACGAATAGGGATTCGTCAGATGAACAAAACCCTAAAAAATAAAACTAATTGTTTTATCTATTTTTATTAGTACTTTTTTTTTTTCGTGATATGTCAAGGACCTTTTCATTACATTTTGAAAACGATATATTACTAATATTTCAACTTTGGAAATGTTTACATGTATCCAAGTCAAACACATTTTCTTCGCGGTGCATTGCACACCAAACATTTTCACTCTTTAAATTAAACAATTTCGAAAATTTTTATGTACCTTTTATCAGAACGAATATTTCGAGAGTCCAAAAAAAAGTTCCAGATAATCGAGGTTACTGATATTCTGTTGGCTTCTCCCCATTATTACATATTAAGTACATACCAAATTTCAAGTCTATCTCAATTTATTCTATGGAGGTGCCAATTTACAGGCGGCTTTTAATATGTTTTTCGCAATCTCCAGTGTTTGAAATGTGTAAATCAATTTACTTTTTTTCTATTCTTAAAACGATTATAATTATTTCAATATACTACGAATAATCGGTAAATAAAAGTAGTATAAGCATTGAAAAATGGTAAAACCAGTTGAAATAAATATTTTTATTCATTTATTTTTCCTGATTTATCAAGGGCCTTTACATTACGTTTTAAGAATATGATTTCAGCTCTGAAAATTGTGTACATGTATCCTAGTAAAACGTACATTTCCTTCGCGGTGCATTGCACACCAAACATTTTTAAAGCAATGAATGAAACTGATACAGTCATTAGAAATAAATGTCCTCCATGCTACAAATTGAATTACGATAAGAGCCTCCATATATATATATATTAAAAAAAGGCATGTCTTTGAATAGATGCCAATAAAATCAGTTTATAAGCCGGATTTGTGTTTTTCTTTCCACAAATAGTAAATTGCAGTTATTTATAAATATCTGTAACAGAAAAATAACTGAAAAGAAAAAGAACTTACAATTCATTTGAACTTTCTAGTATTTTATAGATTAATATATCTTTGAATTGAAATTTAAATGAAAGTCAAAAAATCAAAGGTGTGGAAAATATTATAACAAATATTTCGGCAATTAACTATCCGATTTACTTCATTTTTTATGCAAAATTTATGTTTTTTTCATTGCCTTTTATATTTGCCTTTTATATTCACTTTTTAAATTAAAGTTTCGGAAATTGTTAAATACCTTTTATCACAAAGAATATTTCGAGAATCCGAAAAAAAAAAAAATCTGGGTAATAGAGATTACTGATATTTAATGAATCGAAATTTGAATGAAAGTCATAAAATATCAAGTGTGGAAAATATAATCACAAATACTTCGACAATTAATTATCCAATTGACTTCATTTTTTATGCAAAATTTATATTTATTTATTGCGTTTTATAGTCACTTTTTAAATTAGAAAGTTTCGAAAATTGTTACCAGTCTTTTTATCAGAACGAATATTTCGAGAATTCGGAAAAAATAGTTCCGGATAATCGAGGTTACTGATATTCTATTGGCTTCTCCCCACTATTATATATTATGTACATACCAAATTTCAAGTCTATCTCAATTTGTTCGGGAGGTGACCGTTTACAGACACAGATCGACGGCATTTTTTTAATATGTTTTTCGGAATCTCCAGTGTTTGAAACGTGTAAATCCGTCATTTTTCTGTTCTTAAAACGATTATAAATATTACACTATACTACGAATGATCGGTAAGTAAAAGTAGTATAAGCATTGGAAAACGTAAAACAAGTTGAATTATATATTTTTATTCATTTATTTTTCCTGATATGTCAAGGACCTTTCATTCATTACATTTTCAAAATGATAAACCTTCAGATCCGAAAATGTTTACATATATCCGAGTAAAACACATATTCTTCGCGGTGCACAAAGCAATGAATGAAACTGATTTAGTCAATAATAAGAAGTATCTTCCATGCTACAAATTGAATTACGATTGAAGCTTTCATAAAATAAAAATAAAAGCATGTCTTTGAATAGATGCCAATAAAATCCGTTTTCAAGCCGGATTTGTGCTTTTCTTTCCATAAATAGTAAATTGCAGTTATTTATTAATATATGTTACAGAAATAATATGGAGAAGAAAGAAAAAAAAGAGTACAGATTTATTTAAAAAGTTCTAATTGTTTTATAGATAAAAATTTGTTTTTTTAATTTTAGATCTTTTTAGAAATGTTAGCTTCTTCCGAGGTAAAATATTTCTGCTTCTGAAGTGTAAAAATATAATTCAATAACAGAATTTATTTGAAAAAAAGTTAACGTATATAAGATTTAAAAAAAGAAATCTAGGAGCCATTTCGCTGTTAGCTATTAAAATTATGCGTTCTCAGTATACAAACACGCCTTACAAAGTACTAGGTCAAAATATAACTCTCATTATTAATTTGTTATTTATGGGAAAAATCTTAAAAAATAAAGGAAATAATTTTGAATTCTTGTTTTAAAATACTGTAGAATGCTTCAAATCCACTAGCTTGGGACCAGGAATTTCGCAGATTTTAGAATTTCCAGATTTTTGGTCACTGTTTAGATTAAATTTTTAAAATAGTAATTTATGAATGAATATAGTAAATTATGAATGCTTTTAATTAAGTCAAATAAGTAAGTATTAATGTAAAATAAAATGAAAAAAATTGAGAAAATTATTAAAACATTAAAAATAAAATTCAAGTAAAAAAAAAAAAAAATGCAGAATTAATACGTTAAATGCCCCATCAGTCATCTGTGACCGACAGTGAACTTTCCGTTTATACTGCGCCTTTCACCGATGACAGACAGTCTAATATAGGATATAAAAATAAAAATATGCATATTATTTTAGGTAATTACTAAAAATTTATTTAAAATTTACTTAACTTTTATTTATTACAGGATTAATTTTTTTTAATAATTACATAAAAATCACAATTTTTTTTAGTTCCAGCTTCGTCATCGTGGAACTTAACGTGTTAAATATGCATATGCATAATAATGATAATGTGATAATTTTTACATCAAATCATTTAATAAAATTTGCCCTCATAAAAAGTACAGTAATATTTTACATAAAAATCGAAAAATAAGGAAGTTTTACTTCTTGTTTAGCCAGTCTTATTAAACAAAGAAACTTGATTAACACACAAATGTATTTGGTAAAAAAGGTCCCAATCGCCACTGATATCACTGCAACTTAATGTTTTTTCGGAAGTGGATTTATACTTCATAATAAAGCATAATTCAATGATATTAATCACAATTACATAGTAAAATGTGAACCAAATGATTAAAAAACTTGATTTTTTTCCCTCCGATATATTATGCAAGTTCCGTTGTTTATATCCACATCAATATTCGGATTATAGGGATTTGACGATTTTAGGGATTGCAGATTTAAAGAATTCTACCGTATAAGCACACGTAAATAAATAATCTTACATAACACTGAACAGACACATCAACATAATATATCTGCACATTTACAATCTGATAATTCGGAAGATGTATTCAAATTCACGATTTTGAGAGAACTATAATACAAATATCAATAGGGAGTAAATAACATGAAATGGAGATGGTTTCAAAAGAGACTTCTTTTAATGCAATTTCTATTCTATATATTGTAATAAAGATGTCCCCGTCAAACTTATTTCAATTAGTCTAAGATATTGGCCGCTTTTAACTTATACCATTTTCCATTTGACGTAACCTTTAGCACAATGTCTATTGCATGTAATAAAATTTTGTTTTTATTCTTCCCGCTCTGATCAGCTTTTTCATTTAAAATTTGTTTATGATGGGTCCAGGAATATTAATGTTTAATCCATGTTGTTATGTAATACGAGGCGTTCAGAAGTCGGTCTGATTAATTCCATCAAATAAAAATGAACATTTTAAACAATTAACTGTACATATAGAATTTATTTAAGTCTTTAAAGTTTTAGTCTTTGAAAATATCATTTTCCAAAATATCCTAATTTGTTAAATTACAATCTTGTTATTTTATTTTTTCTGTATTTTTTTAGTATAAGTTGTTTTCTCTATTTTATTTGTTTTTGCTTGTATAAGTTGTTTTGAAAGAAATATTAAACGAAACACTCTGTGCGATCTGCGATCATACTTATCCACTAGTTTGGGATTTTCCGCATGCTGAGTACGGAAAATAAATCTAAAATAAAGCTGCTATCTATAGAATGATTTCTAACAAAACATAGCTTTTCAGCTAAACAAAGAAATTTCAGCTTCACAATTTTCGGTAGTGCAAATTTTTAAACTTCTAAACATCGCACACTTTAAATTTTTACATCATTGCATAGAGAAAAAAATGTACTTTTAAATGAAATTTGTTTGAAACTTTTATAACAATTTGTTTTCAAATTATTATTATTCGAGTTTTTATTACATTTTTTGTCATCATAGCAATAGAAATATTCCATTTTTGGACATTAAACATAAACCAATCAGAAAACGAATAACATAAAAAACAAAAGTATTCCATTTTTTGGGAATTAAACATACCAATCAGAAAATGAATAAGTTGCGGAATTCAACCAATAAAAAGATTCAGATATAATTCAGATTTGCCAGCTCTCTACCGACGACAACAACTATTTTCCGAATAGCTAATAAATTAACCATAATGAAAAAGATCCAATAAAAAAATTTGTCGATTCAGTCTCCCGTAATCGGCCCCGAAGGCATGGAAGGTTTGAACCGATTTCACTAACGTAAGTAGGCATTTTTCAATAATAATAATAAGAGAATGAACAAAAGATTGCAAGGAAAATTAAAAAACAAAATTTATTTTAACTAAGAAAATTTCGAAAAAGAGTACAGGGAAAATCGATAACCTAGTTAACTAGAACCAAGGAGAAAAATTAGCATACTGAGTTTCTGAAAGTAAGAAAATTTAATTATGTATGAGAGTATATACAATCTTTTCAACGATATTGTGAGCGGTAAAAGAAATTTCTAGTAATGATTTAATCAAAACATAGTATATATCTGTGGCTTCCGGTAATAATCAGGTAAAGCACATTTTTAATATTTTGAGTAACTAACGTTTAAAGTTTTCAAATGTCTTTTTAGTATTACTTTTATAAAATAGATTAGAACTTAATAATTTTCACTACATTCAATTAGGATATAAGAACATCTTTTTTGCCAAAATAGTTATATAAAAATGGTTTTTAATAATTGAGAACCAATTAAAATTTTTTTCAATTTTTAAATGAAAATTTATAGTCGCCCTATGACAAGAAGTATTAGATTTTTATTTTTCTATACTATGGCAGATGACAGTACTCTTTTAAAGTTACATTTTCCCAAATCATCTCAATTTTTTCAAAAATGTGTCTTACCTTGTTATTACCGGAAGCCACAGATATAATATGCAAGTTTTAACTTTCTCGAATATGACCGAAATTAGAGAATAAAAACATAGTCACTGTAAAATTTGTTCAAAGTAGAATCACAATAAAAGACCTGCATCGAGTCGGGCAACCCGATTTTATTGAAACCATCAATTGAGTTCCTTAAGTTTTTTTTTTTTTTTTTTTTTTGGGGGGGGGGGGGGATTAAAAAATCTCGTGAAATGAGTTTTTTTGAACATATAATCGTTCTGGATAACATTGTCTTTGGTCGTTTCGCATAGTATAATTCGAGAATTTAACATTACTCATTGATTCGAGCTGTATATTGCAGGGGTGCCCAGAGAGGGGTTTGGTGACGCAAAATGCGTCATACAATTTAGTTTTTTTTTTTGGGGGGGGGGGGGGAATTTGAGAAAAAGTATATTTTTTTTGGGGGGGGGGGGATTTTTAAGTTCTTAATGTCATTTTATTTAATGTAACATTTAATTTCCAGAAATGGTCCTGTATTTTCTTTATTTAAATTCTAGATAATAGCAATAAGAATTCATTCTGCTATGCTGAACTTGCTATCTTTTGAAGGTGCAGTAGATTATAAGTAGAATATATTTTGCAATTGATATTCTGTTTAGAAGGGGGGGGGGGTCAATGTTAAAGTATGGAGATTTTTTTGGGGGGGATTTGCGTCATTGGATTTGGGGGGGATGGTCACCACTGGTATATTGGCTCAAATGAGACACTCTTTATTTATTGTTTTGAACGTCACTTTATGTAGTTATCAATTACGACTGTTTAGACACGTGAGTGCAAATAATAAAGCAAGTATTACACATATGATTAAACTTTAAAAACGCTTTTCACGCGCTCATTAAAAGCTGCAGACTTAGCTGTAATAGAAAATTTTTAGTCTGAATTCTCAGAATGTGTCTTGCAAATAAGTAGTTGTAATAAATAGATAATTACAAAAATCAGTATAAAAGATAAAGATGTATGTATACTTAAAATCCTTCTTGATTAAATGAAATTTGTGTAAGAAAATCATTTTGTATTGTTAATGGATTACATTTTATTAAAATAAAAAATTTAGGTCAGGGGGACAAAGAAACAACTTGAGCCCCCACACGTATGATTAATAATTACTAGTGTAGATGCCAATCCTAGGACTGTGGGTAAAAATTGTGTTTTTACATAAATTTCTAAAAACTGAAAAATGATATGGAAGCGTTTAAATGAGTGAAGTTCGGCTAGTTTATGTTCTAATAAACACACTATTAGCATTAACAATACTTCTGAGTAAAGGCGGCTTTGTGGCTAATATACCATAAAAAAATTAAGATTTCTTAATGTAACAGAATTTTAACAAATATGCAATAAACTGCAACTAAAAAACTCTGCTGCGACTACAGTCGAACCTCATTAACATGAACCTCAAGGGGAATCAAAATTTTGTTCATGTTAACAGTAATTCATGTTATCAGTATCAAATCTTTGTATTCGTCTTTATAGGAGACTGTGAAAACAATCCATGTTACAAGTAATTCACGTTAAGCGTGTTCATGTTAATGAGGTTTGACTATATTGAAACAATACCAATAATTATTGCTATTTTTATAGCACTGTGAACTTTTATTTTTTTGGTCCTCCCCCCCCCCCCCTCCTCTTGACAAAAAAGAAAGATTTAATTTTTCCCTTTTGTTGGCAAATTTCTGTTTTTGCTGCCAAATTTCGGATGCACACAGACAACTTATCGGTCTCGATGGTAGCCTCAATTCCTATGTAATTTTTGGAAAGACAAACCAGTTTGGCATGCTATGGCGTTACACTGTATTTTATTATATAGAGATGTATATTTAAGTATTTATTAATTACTTTAAAAAATTGACATTTTTGTTTTTGGCCGAAAATTGCAGAAATTCTGTTTCGGTCGATCCTTATATTTTAACTAGGAAAATGTCGTACAAATGGATACGAAAATTAGATAATTATATTTATTGTATCTAATTAGATTTCTATATTTCATCAAGAATTGAGTAGAAGAAATTTTCTGCATTAACTCCTGAAAATAGGGAAATTTCTTTATCAATGCACTACATAAAACATCTGTCGAAGGTATTCTGGAAGGTTAAATGTAAAAAAAAAGAGAAAATTCCAGTGATAATTAAATAAAATACAGCACGTCTAACGTGAAAGTTCCGACATTTAAATTAAAAAGTAATTTTCCAGAAAAAGGTAGAAACAGACGGATATAAAGAGGCTCGAAGTAAAGTTAATTAGTTTTTGAAAGTGCTATAACAAATTTCAGAGACTTGGCGTAGTTAAACAAATGTACATTACAAAAATAGTGTTAAAATAGTTTTAAAATGAGGATAACGAAAAAGGCAGATTGCTGCGGTGAGTTAAATGGAACTCCCCCTCCCCCCCCCCCAAACCGTTTGAAACACAGGATACTAGAATGCATCATTGCGGATACAATAATCCCCTAACATTCGCGTTTCATATATTCTAATTCAACATGTTTCCACATTACTCGTTGATTTGAGTTGTGTCGTCTCAAATAAGGCATTCTTTTTATTGTTTTGAACTCGTTTACAATTATCAGTCATGACCTTTTCAAGAAGTGAGTGCAAATTATTAAGTAAGCATTTCACACATGATTAAACCTTAAAAAAGCTTTTCATGTACTCATTAAAAGCTACACTTAGCTGTAATAGAAAAATTTTAGTTTGAATCCTCAGAAGTGTGACAAACACTCTTTGAAAAGTTTATCGTGTTAATTTAACTATAACACATGGCCCTTTTTAACTGGTAACCCTATGGAGATGAGAAATTTCAAAGGTACTTCTACGCACTTGCTCTCCAGAAACCATGCGATAAACATGTATGAAAAATGTTTCATATAACTTAGAATATTTAAATAAACAATGTAAATCCCTTGAAGTCTGTCGTTTTGTGAAAACGCGACACATATGTATGTATTATTTGCTTAAAAATTGACATATCCGTTTTTGGCCGAAAATATGAAAATTGGTAGAATTCGGTGTTTGTTTCACTCTTAAAAACCTGTTTCGATCGATCCTTACATTTTAATTAAGAAAATGTAGTATAAACGTATGCGAAAATTAGATAATTGTATTTTAGCATTTAATTAAATTCCTATATTTTTATCAGGAATGGAATAGAAGAAATTTCCTGCATTAAGTTCCTGAAAGTAGGGGAAATTTCATTATCTACGCAACGTATAAAACATCTGTCGAAGGTATTCTGGGAGGTTAAATAAAAAGATAAGACAAAATTTTGGTGATAATTAAATAAAATACAGCGCGTCCAATGTTAAAGTTCCGACATTTAGACTGAAAAGCAATTTTCCAGAAAAAAGTAATGAACGGATATATAGCGGCACAAAATAAAGTTAATTAGTTTTTAGAAGCGCTATAACAAATTTCAGAGACTTAGCGCAATTAAACAAATGTACGTTGCAAAAATAGAGTTAAAATAGATTAAAAACAAGGCTAACGAAAAAAAAATAAATAAATAAATAACAGATTGCTGCAGTGCGTTACCCCGGGCTCTCTTTTTTAGGTGCGTTTGTAATTATATAAATACGTAGTAGCTATAGTCGTCGTTCCGTCTGTCCGCATATAACAGAGCAAAAACTATCCAACTGAATCGTTTGAAATTTAAAATGCTTAATTGTTGCATAATTTTATAGAGTCATTTTAGAATTTATGAAAATCGAATACAGGAATTAATTACAGGAACAATGAAAAGTATTTTATCATATTACGGCCAATGGGAAAAAAGTTTCAAGTGCATTTTAATGATTTTACACACTTCCGAACATAAAAAAAAATTATATGCATCTATGAAGTATGTACTAAAATATATATTTTCTGTACAATTTGTGGTGCAAATAATACTTTTTATTCATGTACAGCGCCACACAAAAGTATACTATTACATAAGTAAAAGGAGAAACATTATTTGGAGTGCGTTTTAATATTATTATTGATATACGTTGCTGAGATTTACAACAAGTTACTTCCTGTATAATAGAAAGCAGATAGTATGTACAAGAACACACAAAAGATTTCGGACACTGTACTGTATCCCAAGTACTGTATACTATTACACTAAGATCTGAATATTTCGTTATAGTGCAAACGCAGATCATTTGCTACGTTTGACGTGCGATTTCAGACTTTTTTTTTCCCTTTCTTTTCAGACCTCTTGAATCACGGGATACTGGAATGCACGAATGCAGATACAACAATTCCTTAACATTCGCAAGTTTTGACTATTCGTAAGATAGAAAATGCAGAATATTTTAACATTCGCAAATACTTCTGTAACAGCATGTGCAAATGATTTTTTTTTTTGGGGGGGGGGGTCCCCCCCCCCTTAGCGATGCCCCTGCATTGCCTAATTTGTGAGAACTTTACATATGGTCTAATTTGTGAGAATTTCAGCCCTTTTTTGTTCAGGGAAGATATAGATCAGAAAATTTATTTTTTTAGACCTTTTTTTCAAGTTTCAAATTTTTCTAAAATTTAAAAATTTTTACTACAGATGAAAAGTTTTCTACAAAAATTGTCGCGGAAATTTTAAAACATCAACAATATGTTAAAGAACAATCGAATACGGTTTTTTACAGGTAAGAAGCCTTAAATTTAAAATAGAAATCGGAACCACAACTTTTCTTTACATAGAAATTCACAAATAAAAGATGTGTTCTGTCAAGCAATCGCACATCACTGAATTTTTTTTCCGACATCAATTAGGAAATAAATTTTGACAATATTTATAACTATACTAATTTATTCAAAATATGCACTTTTATTATGTAATATTTAATAATTATAATTTTTTAATTTTAGCTCTCTTTTCCATAAAAAAATAAAAATCTAAAACTGAACTTATTGTTATGCATGGGAAGAGTCTTGACATCTCTCAAACATATGTCTCTTCATATATCCACTGACTGATTTAGTGTCAACATAGCATGCACAATATTGCACGTCCTATATTTGGATAAGCCCCTCATCTTTTTGCTTCCTTTTCGGAAAAACGGATTTTGAGCTTATTCTATCGACGATAATTTTTAGAATTTTCAAGTTATGTTTTTGAGACTTTCAAAAGTTGCTCTATTTATTTAGCTAACACAATATGCACTTATATTTTCATTGCATTCA
The DNA here is from genome assembly GCA_964019185.1 of Maratus speculifer. NCBI lineage: Eukaryota > Metazoa > Arthropoda > Arachnida > Araneae > Salticidae > Maratus > Maratus speculifer. The sequence continues at coordinate 301,371,328 of OZ025297.1, read as the reverse complement.
CGCATGTACAAGAAAACACTTAGTGAACTTGCTTTTTTTTCCATGCAATTCTTATTATTATATAATACTGATTACAGAGTATTGTGTGCAATGCTGTTTGTCATATTTTCTAAAAAAAAAAAAAACATTTTTATATTACAAACTCTGCATAAGCAAAAACTTGGCAAGGTTTGGAACTGTTTTTATGAAAACCTTAATTTTTCTACGAGTTTACATGCTATCTTCATATAATGAACAGTTTACTACAATAAGCCATTAAATCAATCTACAATTTGAACGGTTTTTATACATTTCTTTTGACAGGGTTATCCAAAAGATATTCATTATTTTTCGATTTGTTGACGGTACCCTGTGTTGTTTCAGGGGAAAAACTTCGCGGAAATGTATGACCTGTATTAGTCTGTTTACACACCTTGAGTTTCAGGATAATTCCTCGTGTATTTTTGCTATATATATTTAACAAAACGTCTAAAATCACTAGTGACCGGTCACCTTTGGTCATATAGTGCATAAAAGTTTTTATTAGTCTTTGAAAAAATTATTTTTCGAATGGATGCTTTTTTATAGCGAGAGAATTTATTAATAAGTCTTAAATTTCATTCCTTAATTTTAGGTGCTTTCGTAATTATGTAAACATGTAGCACCTATAGTCGTCGTTCAGTTTATTCGTCTGTCCTTCTGCCCGCATATAGCAAAGCAAAAACTACTCAACCGAATCTTTTGAAATTTAAAATACATAATTGTTGCACAATTTTGTCGAGTTCAATTCAAATTTTATGAAAATCGGATGTATAGTTTAATTACAGGGCAATCAAAAGTATCTCGTTACATTTCGTCAAACTGGAAAAATTAGTTTCAGACGCATTTTAATGATGTTACACTCTTTCGAACGTAATAAAATTGATATGCATCTGTGAAGTACATACTACAATATACATTCTGTACAATCTGTGGTGCAAAGAATATTTGTTATTAATTTATAGGGTTACACAAAAGTATTCCATTACATAATTGTATAAGGGGAAACATTGTTCCGGCTTTTTTTGGGGGGGAAGAGGAGGGGAGTAAAAGATTAATTTTCTGCTAATTCTGGGTCAGTGGAAACAATCCTTTGTACATTATTTTTATCATTCTAACCTATCAAGCAGTGGGTTAAATTTCGATAGCAGATTTCCAACATTATGTACTGAAACCAGAACGAGTAGAAATTAAAGAGTATAGAAATATAAAATTGAGCCAATAATTAAAGTACAGGAGCGTCTAAATCCGCCAAGTTCCAGCATTTAAAGAAAAATGTAATTTTTATGAAAACGACAGGACTGAAAGAAAGATGCTGGAAATGCAGTTAATTAGTTTTTCAAAGCTGCATAAATTTCGGATAATTAAATTAGTGTAATTATTCCACAAAATGACAGACACCCAAATGTATTTTAATAAAAGATAGGAAAAATAGTATTTCATAGGAAGTTTCAGCAGTACGTGCGGTTTAACACAATTTTATTTTTGTTTATTGACTATGAATTATAGTCGTAAATATTAATTCTGGAATTAAATCTATATTTAAAATAGGGGGGTTTTGCGCAATTTGGCTCGAGTTTTTAACAGAATAGATTATAATAATTATTATTACTTTATTCTATCTTTATAAGAACGAATTGCATTCGTGAAAATTTTCGACTTCCTGTTTTCTATGGATTCATATGTTTTAGAAGGTAAACACGATCTGATCTGTTTTTTTTTTTAGAAAACGTCTGTCTGAGTCTGAATGTTAAAAAATTTTCTGGGCCGTCTATATCAAAAAGTAATGCACGCAGTTTCATTAAACTTTAGATTAAGTTGAACCTCGATAGTACTGAAGTTTAATTTTTCAATAATTTTAAAAGTTGAAGTTAATTTTTCATTAAAAATAATATTTGTTTTCAGAGTTAGGCTAGCCAATATAATACTGATTAATCATTGTAAATGTTTGTTAGTTATTTATAAGTTTTGTCAGTTTTTTAATAACATTTTCATCCGTGTAATTCGATTATCAATTTTTGTATGCTGCCCCAAAAAAAGGAGATTCATAGGATCGCAGTAAAACTTGTATGCATGGTTGATCATGTGAATTAGATACTTACACAAGTAGGCTTTGTGTTGTCCGCATTCTATTTTAACATCCATGATTCTTTAGCTTTTCTTCCCTCATTGCGACTCTCCAGCGGAATCCAGATTCTAAGATTCCGACCCACATCTTGAATAGCCGAATCTCTAGCGGAAGCCAGGTATAGAGGAAAAAAATAAAAATCAAAACTGGACAGTAAAAAATTTAAAAGGAAAATTGATTAAATCAAAGACACCGAAAAGCGAGAAAGGTGGTTCGGGACTCTGAAGCTACCGAACGACCGCGGCTGTGTTGAGCTTATTATGAAACTTTTAGCTGACCATTTGCAATGGTTAAATTCGAATCTGAATCCGGTAAACCGAAATCAGGTAAACTTTCGTCATCTGAATCTAACATGCAAAATTAGAATTTTATTTTTAGAATGGTTGTTGTAATTTGTTCAATTATATTAATTTTATTTTCTATTTTTCTGCACTCTTATGTGCAACTCAAACTGGTTTTTCTATGTATAAAGATGAAATTTCGCAATTGACTTAACTTACTTCCTGACAAGCTAGAAACAAAAAAATACGTACAAAGGTGTGTTTCTAATAACATCACAATTTAATAACTTTAGAACCTAATTATCAGGGATATATTTAGGAAAATTTTAGGTCCTATTTAAAGGACCCTTCACAAAATATTTTTTCTTAAAACAGGACAATTCACAAAATTGTCTCTTAAATAGACCTTTCGCAGAATTTTTGCACCTTCAAATTGATCTTTTCACAAAATTAATCATTTAACAATAAAATCTGGCTTGTAAATAAGCAGTTGAACTCACCAAAGAGCATATTACTTAGCTTTATACACATGAAAAGTAGAACCTGAAGACATCGATAATTTAAAATTCACAAAATTCTGACAAGAATTTTCACAAAAATCACAATTTCACAAAAACTGTGAGAAAAGTGATAAGTAGACAGACCCCTGATTATGAATTAATTTTAAAGCCTTTTTTCGTTAAGACACTGCAAATGATAAATCACCAATATTTCTCTGTTAAACGTACAACTGCAAAAGAACTGGAATGATAGTGGATTTAATGATGCGCTCATAAATGCTTAAAAAAAATACGCCAAATGGCTTGCGAGCCTGCAGCAAAGAAGCATTTAAAAATTTTAAAGTACAAAAAACAAAATTGAAGAGTAATGTCTAAAAATACATATCATTTTACCAATTAATAGTTTAATATTAATGAATTTTCAAAATTCAAATTCCGGTATAGCTTGATAAATATAATTGCTGCGTGTGTTTTGGTATAAATAGCCCAACAAGTGGCGCTTTTATGTGCAATTTTCCCGCTATCTACAATAGTCCTATTTCAAGAAGTACACGGAATTTTATGCCTTTAGAATCCTCACGATGAGCATAGATTATCATTTAATTTTGGCACTGTGGTAGCGATTTCTGAAGTATTAACATGTATGAGGTAGAAGAAAGTTTTGGAATTGCTACATCCAACTAGTTCTAATTCGGGAGATCTAGTGTTTAATCCTTTCGGGTTTGAATTTTTTTCCATTTCGAGAAGAAAATTATTTTTACTGAAATGACGTTAATCGTAGCTAGCAAATAGACTTAATGAGGTTTTAAAAATATCTCATTGTCTGAAATAAATTTTGACAATATTTATAACTATACTAATTTATTCAAAATATGCACTTTTATTATGTAATATTTAATAATTATAATTTTTTAATTTTAGCTCTCTTTTCCATAAAAAAATAAAAATCTAAAATTGAACTTATTGTTATTGCATGGGAAGATTCTTGACATCTCTCAAACATATGTCTCTTCATATATCCACCGACTGATTAGTGTCCTAATGAATGTACTTATTTTTGTGATGTTCAATTTAAACTGATTTTATGAACATCACAAAATGGGTTAAGAAAGTTTTTTGAGACACTTGGAAAATATCGTAGTGCAACATAGGGTTTAACAGATATTACAAGTTTCCAATGTTTTTTACATTTTAAATTTTCATTATTCGTTCAGAAAAGTAACCTATATTTTAAATTTAAACAGTGAAATATCTATAAAAAAAGGAATTCCCAACGGTGCAAAGAAAATTGAGTAAACTTTTATTATTATTACTATTACTAAATGTCAAAACCAGGGTATGGTTTTTCCGGATAAAATTTAACTGAAGAAAACAAATAAAATTTACTGATAAAAGACTACCTGCTGGTGCCTAGATTTTTACACCCATGTTTATGAATATGTCAAAATGCTTTTAAATTCTCCTGAAGTTTTCTGTACGACTTGAAAGTTTTTTTCTTTCTCATTTATCCATTCTAAGTTCAGAAACTGATTGCATCATTATATTGCTAAAAAAATTTTTTTTATGTACTACTTTGTTATGCCATCGACCATTTTCACCAAATTATGAAAACCGCCAAATTATACAGATTGACAATTTTTATTTTAAATAAGGTACTACTTGGTTATCCCGTCGACCAAAAATGTATTGCCAAAACGTAAGATTAAACGCCAATGGGTGATAGTGAATGACACATTCAATGACATTAAATACGATACACAAGTTTAATACGTCATTAAGTGGTTTTTATTTATATTAATATTCTGACAATTGTTTGTTTTTTCGTTATTTAAATTAAAAATTAAATCAATATATATATTTTGGCTATGAGTTTGGCGATTTGTATAATTTGGCAAAATTGGTCAACTAGATAACCAAGTAGTACCTTAAATAACAAAAACAAATAATTAGTAGAATATTAATAAAAATACAAATAAAAAATGAAAATAAAATCGCTTAATGACGTTTTAAACACCTTTATTGTATTTAATGTCATTGAATGTGACATTCACGGTCATCCTTTGTTGGTATTTAATCGTATGATTTGGCGATAACTTTTTGGTCGACGAAATTATCAACTAGTGCAGATTTTTTTTTTTTTTTTTTGGGGGGGGGGGGTTCATATTAATATTTTGCTTCAGTAAAGAAAATGAGGATTTTAAAAAATTTATTTAATACAGTAATTATTGTACTATATTACTTATCTTAGTAAAATTGCTGTAAATTCAAAGCACTGTTTTTTATTTAAATGAGTTTCATTCTACTGTTTGTAAATGATCTGTACTATTTGCTACTAGTTTAAAAAGTTTTAATAACTGAAAAATATGCTGGTTAAATTAAAATGGATAACATTTAATTGATTTTGTGAATTTTAGATAAAATTTCTTTTCTTTTTGAAAGATTTTTAGTCTGGTATCATGTGATCTTGACGTGAAACTGGTGTAATTATTAATTTAGCATATAATTAATAAATTTGTATAGATCTTAAGGAATTAATTTGCTTAATGTTATAACAAGAAGACATTTATTGTATCTTACAAAGTTTTAAAGTTATATGGTAAATTTATAAAGAATAACAGTTTCTTTCATTCCTTCCACTATGGAAGAAACCTATTTCTTCCGGCCGGTTTTTTCCACTGCGGAAGAAACTTGCCAACCCTAGTCAAAACATAAATGAAGTACTAATAAGATAGGCATAGCCATATAATATCATTTCTGTATCTATAAAGTAACAAAAGTAATTGTTAAATCAAAATAACACTCCATGAAAAGACATGTACTATTGGATAGTACACCAGACCCGAAATGGTTAAAAGCAAAACTTTATAAACATTTTTGTTATCAGACATTTAAATTATTTCATATTTTTAAGGCACTCTTAGATGCTATTACGGGTTTCACCGATTTAATACTTTTCTAAGTTAAAAGATAAGCAAATAATAAAGAATGTTACAAATATTGGAAAACAGGATTAATTTTTACATAACCACTAAACAACAAGCCAAAAGAGTCTTCAACTAACATAATGACAAAACAGAATGTGGGATCAATCGATAAACAAACTTTATAACTAAAATCAAGAAGTAAAAAAGTACATATATTAAGATTTTAAAAAATAAATTTCGTCGTTTATTGAGTGCATAAAAAAAACCTGCTAATGAATCCCGTAAGAAAAGCTGGAAATTTTTACCAATAATTTAAAGAACATAGGGTATAATGTGAAAATTTTAGCGTTTAAGCAAAAGCATAAGTTTGTTTAGATTATCCATCTATATTATTTTCGAGTTTTAAGGCACTCTTAGATACTATAACGAATTTTGTTGATTTAATACTTTTCTAAGTTAAAAGATTAACTGAAGATAAAAGATTGTTTCAAACATTGGAAAACAAAATTATTTTTGCATTTCTGTACTTATACCAACGATAAAAATGTCAAAAGTAATTAACTGCAGGATAAATATAAACTTTGACTAAAATCAAGAGGAAATTCATACATTTTGGTCTTAAAAATAAATAAATGTTATTGTCTACTGAATGCATAAAAATCCCTGTTAATGTATTCTAGAAGATAAAAAATAATCTGAAAAATTTTCGGATAATTTAAAGAACAAAGTGCATAATGTTGATGTTCTAGTATTTAAGCAAAATTTAAGTTTGTTTATGCTACGCACCTATAGTATTGGGGTCAATCCATTTCAAGTGGTCCAGAAAATATTTTTTTGGTCGCTCGACCATTTTTAAAAAATCTGAATTTTTTTGTACAACAACCCTAACATGACGGAAGTTCAAAATGACCGTTCTTTTAATTTTACTATTTTTTGTTTGTGCATGGCGGCCATCTTTGTTTCATCGTGTGCAGCGATTTTCTCCGATACTAGGATACACAAAATTGTAAATATCTCGTCTTCTATTTTCCCAATTGAAATGGGGTTTGCAGCATTTTGTTCAGAATAAAACATGCTAAACATACAGTGATAGAAAAATTTTGAAAAATAAATTTTACAGGTGAAATTTTAGAACAAAATGTACGATTTTTTCCAAAATCTATCCGTTTGCAAGAGGGAAATTTTCATGCAAGAGCAACTGTCAACCTTACACAATTTTTTCTACAAATAGGTCAAAAGTATGTGTACTCATACACCAAGTCCCAGATCTAGAAATTAATTTCTCTTTGCGAAAAAATTTCCGAAATTCGTCAAAAATTTCAAAAATTGCACTTTTTAGGCTTTGATATCTCTGGTGGGGCACGAGATAAAAATCTGAAATTTTGGCCTGTGAAAGTATTGTGTAATAGCGTTATGTACAAAAAATTTCAAGAAGGAGATTTGACTACAAGCAGAGATATGACATGGAAAATATGTGAAAAAAATACTGTCAAACTATTGTAAACCTACTATGTAATTGTTCAACAAAGCTGTCAACCTTGAACAATTTTTTCTACAAATAGTTCAGAAGTGTGTGTACTCATACACCAAGTCCCATATCTGGGAAATGATTTCTCTTTCCGAAAAAAATTCCGAAATTCGTCGAAAATTTCAAAAATCGCACTTTTTAGGCTTTGATATCTCTGGTGGAGCACGAGATAAAAATCTAAAATTCTGGCCTTTGATAGTATTATGTAGTAGTATTATGTACAAAAAATTTCAAGAAGGAGATTTGACTACAAGCTGAGATACGGTGATTAAAGAAATGTTAAGAAATGCTATTACGAGTACATTAGGAGAAATGAGATTAGTCTCTTTTATTACAATATTTACCCAGAAAATATCGTTTGTTGAAAACAGTTAAATAATATGCATTTAATTTACAAAATACTATATATGCTCAACAAAGAGCTTAACAATATTTACGAGAGATGATATGAGTTCGACCAGTTACTGTTGTCAGTCCATCAGGCTGTTCTTTCTAAAAATTTTATTTGAAGCCCCCCAAGTCTTGTCATCCCTTGTTAACTTGAATGAAATTCTCTAGGTTTAATAATTGAAGCCATGTCAACTCGATCAGTTGCAATTCATTGTCTGTAATTTACTTTTCCTGAAATGTGTTCCGAGTAAAATTGTTGCAATAGCATTTCTAGTAGATTTGTTCATCTGGACAGTGTATTGGCTTAGCATACATTCTGAATTGTTTAAATCACACAGAAGCATTTGAAAAAGATATTTGTAACTAACATTTAACTTTGTACCATAAATAATTTAAAATTTTGGAGGTATGAACAATTACATAGTATGTTACAATAGTTTGGCAGTATTATTTTCACATATTGTCCATGTCATATCTCAGCTTGTAGTCAAATCTCCTTCTTGAAATTTTTTGTACATAACACTACTACACCAAAGGCCAGAATTTCAGATTTTTATCTCGTGCTCCACCCGAGATATCAAAGCCTAAAAATTGCGATTTTTGAAATTTTCGACGAATTTCGGAATTTTTTTTCGCAAAGAGAAATTATTTCCCAGATCTGGGACTTGGTGTATGAGTACACACACTTTTGACCTATTTGTAGAAGATATTGTGCAAGGTTGACAGTCTTGTTGAACAATTACATAGTAGGTTTACAATAGTTTGGTAGCATTGTTTTCACATATTTTCCATGTCATATCTCAGCTTGTAGTCAAATCTCCTTCTTGAAATTTTTTGTACATAACGCTACTACACGATACTATCATAGGCCAAAATTTCAGATTTTTATCTCGTGCCCCACCAGAGATATCAAAGCCTAAAAAGTGCGATTTTTGAAATTTTTGACGAATTTCGGAATTTTTTTCGCAAAGAGAAATTAACTCCCAGATCTGGGACTTTGTGTATGAGTACACGCACTTTTGACTTATTTGTAGAAAAAATTGTGTAAGGTTGACAGTTTCCCTTGCATGAAAATTTTCCTCTTGCAAACGGATAGATTTTGGAAAAAATCGTAAATTTTGTGCTAAAATTTCATATGTAAAAATTTATTTTTCAAAATTTTTCTTACACTGTATATTTAGCCTATTTTATTCTGAATAAAATGCTGCAAACCCCATTTCAATAGGGAAAATAGAATACGAGATATTTACAATTTTGTGTATCCTAGTATCTGAGAAAATCGCTGCACACGATGAAACAAAGATGGCCGCCATGCACAAACAAAAAATAGTAGAATTAAAATAACGATCATTTTGAACTTCCATCATGTTAGGGTTGTTGTACAAAAAATTTCCGATTTTTTAAAAATAGTCGAGCGACCAGTGCTGGACCACTTGAAATGGATTGACCGACTGGCAATTTTTTTTTTTTTTTTTTTTTTTTTTTTTTTTTTTTTTTACGGTATTCTTAGATATTAATACGAATTTTATTGATTTAATACATTTCTAAGTTAAAAGATACACCGATGATAAAGATTTTTGTAAATATTGGGAAACAAAATTATTTTTGGGTAGCTCTAATTACTTCAATTATACAAATGACAAAATAAAGCGCAGGATAAATCGATGACCTTTAAACTCTTTGACTAAAATCAAAAGGAAATCCATAAATTATAGAGTCTTAAAAGTAAATATTGTCTACTGAGTGCATAAAAATTCCCGTCAATGTATTTAAGATAAAAAGAAAAATCTGAAATTTTTACAGGTAACGAAGTTTATAGTGTAAATGTTCTAGCATTTTAGCAAAAGAGCAAGTTTGTTTATGTTACGCATCTCTGTTAGTTTTTTTTTTTTTTGGGCGGGGAGGCATTTTTTTATATTATTACGAATGTTATTGATTTAATTCATTTCTAAGTTAAAATATAAACCGATGATAAAGTTTGTTACAAATATTGAAAAACAAAATTTTTGCATAACTACTTACTCCAATTATACAAATGACAAAAATAAGAGCAGAAAAAATCCATGAACAACAATTTTTTCTTCCAAAATCAAGAGGAAATTCATATATTACGATCTTAAAAGTAAATAATTTTCATTGTCACCTGAGAGTATACACGGGGAAAAAACTGCTAATATATTCTAAAAGATAAAAAGAAGAATCCGAGAATTTTACTGATAATTTAAATAACAAAATGTATAATGTGAAAATGAAAAGCGTAAAGTTTTAGGCAGGACAGAGAGCAGAAAGACGCGGGGAATACACTATAGTTAGTTTTTGAAAGCATATAATCAGGGCCTGACAAAAGTTGAAAATTCATAGACGCCAGGGAAAATTCTTAAAAAGCCAGCTTGAAGAATCATCTCTCTGACATTAACGCATTCACAGCAAAATTGAACACTGGCTAATGGCTACTCATAATCGTAATTAGACTATTTTTGAGGGATTAGTGACATTTTGTTAGTTACCTAAAAAAAATCAAACTGAGCATAAATTCTAAGATACCACTTTTACACTGTAAAAATTAAATAGAAACAAACTATAAAATTAAACATTATGAAACAATACACAAATTAATGTTCTTACCTTTAACTCCCAACAAAAAATGATATCCATAAATTAACAATGTCTTTCAGATTTTGATTTGAAATACCATTTGTCAATTGATATTTTAGGATTGAAATCCTTTAAAAAGGTGGTCCATTTAAATTTATAGACAATAAATTATGGTCATACTATTCGCTGCTAAGTTTGAACGGAGTTTACTTTTGGTAATGTTCATTTTGCTAAAACTTGCTCTTGGATTTTTTTTTTTTTTTTTTTTTTTTTTTGGGGGGGGTGGGGGGGCTAAAGTAAAATAAATAAAATAGGTAAAAAAGTTAGTCGCAACGAATTTTTCTGTCGCCTGAGTTGCCCGGAGTTTGCCGGACCCGGAGTATAACAAATGTTGGTTATTAAAATATACATGTAAATCGATCTTAGATGATATAACCAATTTTTCTAACTAGATCTTTAAATCAAAAGATAAGAAAAACAAAAAAATTTATTCCAAGATAAGAAAAAATTTCTTCTGGAATTTTTTACACTTAGAAAAAAAATTTCTAAATGCATTTAACTTACTGTAATTATCAAAATGACCAAAAAGAAATGTATAAACGAAGTTTTTCATAAATACAGTTAAAAGAAGAAAATTCACTAGATTAAGCCTCTTAAAAAAAAATAAAACAGATCCTCAGTTTATAAAACATCTGCGATGGTATCCTAAAAGAAAAATAGAAAGATTTTGACGATAATTTAAGTATAGGATAGACAATTTCTAACGTTTAAGAAAAGGCGCAATTTTCTCAAAAAATGGCAGGAATGAAAGAACAGAAAGACACTGTAAATATATTTAACTAGTTTTTGAAAGTAGCGTAGCAAATTTCGGATAAATAAGCGTAATTATTGGAAAAGTAAGTACCGAAAAATTATACAAAACTGTAATTTGAATTTTCTCTTAAAATTAAAATAGAATGAAATTCATATTACTTTCAAATAAAACATAAAATTGTAGACGATATTTTAAACATAATATTCTACAGAATTTCAGAAAGTAAATTATAAAACTAATTATTTGACGATTTTTTCCAAACGAAATTCTGATTACTGAATAAAAAATTAAACAGAGGATATGAAAAAATGCAAAAAGAAATAAACGTTCAGAATTAATAAACCAAAAACTCTATCTTAAGTATTGCGCTTTCGAAAACTAATCAGCTAAATCAAACAGCTGCTGCATTATTCTTCTTGGTCACTGGGTCGAAACATTTTCGTGTTCAATGACAGATGCAGAATTACTTATTGCAGCATGGCAGCATTTTCGGCTGCATCAAAGAAAGAAAAACATATGCAAGAATATAGATTTTCTTTTTGTTATCAACATTCATTTGTTAAATGTTAAATAAAAGTTATGTTTACTTGCATCCATTCATAACTTAAGGTGAGGAGTGGGTATTCAAAATCACGAAGTTTGACAAAGAAATAGATTATTTTCTTTTCGAGATTTATGAAACTATATGCTCACATTTATCTGATGCAAAAAGAATTTTTGAATTCAGACGCTTGTTCGTAAAGGTATAAGCTTTCAAACTTGTAAAAACGGTATATATTTATGCATTTTGTTTTAACTAAATGCTTTTTCTCAAAATTGAAAATTTTGCACATTTCTAATCTTTAAAGCGTTCTATGCGCATTCTTAATTGTCTGATTCTTTTAACATATACAGAGTGGTCATAAAAAAACTTTGCCGATATACGGAGCTCTAGCGGCCAGTCCGCTCAACCGATCGAAATGAAATTTCAGATATAGCTATTCAGAGGTATGAGCTCGAGATTCTGTCAGCGACAACAAAATGGTGCTCACGGTTACGGTTACAGTTACAGAAACTGTAAAATTTCCAATGGCAACACCTATTTTTTTTCATCGCAAAATGCTCAGCGCATGCAAAAACCCTAAGGAGCGTTGAAACCGTACGTGTATCGCAAGAAACGGACATGTTATGCACACACAAAGAACCATTCTGGGAATCCTCCCCCCCATAGAAAAAACTCGATTGGCGAGCTAGGAGGAAATTTGCATATGACGCAGAGTCAGTACACTAATCTCTGATTACAATACAGATCGGAGAAACTAAAACTTTTATTTTGATTACAAATTTTCCACATGGGTGTCGTCACCATCACAGGCAATTACGGCACCCATTTGAAAAATGTGTAAACAAAATAAAAGTTTTAGTTTCTCCAATCTGTATTGAAATCAGAGATTAGTGTACTGAGTCTATGTCATATGCGAATTTCCTCCTTGCGCCCCAATAGAGTTTTTTCTATGGGGTGGAAGGATTCCCAGAATGGTTTTTTGTGCGTGCATAACATGTCCGCTTCTTGCGATACACGTGCAGTTCCAACGCTCTTTAGGGTTTTTGCATGCGCTGAAAAAAAAATGGGTGTTGCCATTGGAAATTTTCGAGTTTCTGTAACTGTAACCGTGAGCGCCATTTTGTTGTCGCTCACAGAATCTCGAGCTCATATCTCTGAGTAGCTATATCTGAAATTTCATTTCGATCGGTTGATCGGACTGGCCACTAGAGCTCCGTATATTGGCAAAGTTTTTTTATGACCACCCTGTACTTTATATCTTGTGTACAATAATGCATAAAAGTTTACATAAAAAATTGCATTTCAAGAATGTTTTAATGTTGAAATTTAAACGAATATGAAAAAATACAGCTTTTTGGAAAAAGAAGCATAATTAAATTATCAAAATATTTTTTTTCTACTTATATAGTCAGCGAACTTTTACAATTCATGCCAACTTCCATTGTAATAATAAAAAGTATCTTCTGATAAATAGTGATGTATTTTATGCAAAAGAAATGTGCATGGGACATTTTAATATATGACAATTATTCGTTATTTTAAAATTTTAAAAATAGAATAATTTAAAACTTATTTTCTCACCAAATTTTGAATCTAACTATTTGAGTTTGCCTTTAACACTTTTGCCAATTTAAAAAAAAAAAAAAAAAATCATTGAAAATAGTAGAATTTTGTTTTTAATGCCCACTGTGCCCTTAAGGTGCAGCGTATCAGACATGAAAGTTTCAGAACAACTGTTTATATTATAATAGATAACATTAGTCAATGTATAGCTTTAATAAATTAATCATGCTTCAGTGAATTAGGTCATCTTGACGAGAGGTCTTTGCATTTCTTTTCAATTTTAGTCACCAGTTTTTATTTTTTTAAATATAATTTATCGTCTTATCAAATCTCTAAAAAATATGCAATGCAAAATTTACGGTGATTTTGCTCATTCTAAACGACACACATGCGTTACGTTGGTCTCAAAACGATTAAATTATTCTATTCAAACGAGCCTAGAGTTTGGAAATCCCATTACGCTCAAACGCATGATTGAACATGGGCGATGGCAGAACTAGCGATGGTTAAAATTTTGGAACAGATATGCATGTAATCCGCTTCAAAGGACATTTTAAGCGAGTCCGGGACACATTTAAATTTTTTTTTTAAATTTATTTATTGAGTTAAAATTTTGAATTTTATTGAGATGGTCAACCCTATGATTTGTAAACAAAATCGCATAAAACTTCAAGTTTTTTTATTTTTATTTATTTAAAATTTATTAAAAAATGCGGTAATTTAAAATCTTTATAATTCAAAATATTATTTGTAGAAATTCAATTATTTTTTTACATTTAAATATTTGACAAAAACGGTCCAGTTGTACTTAGTTCATAAAAAATATTTTGAACTGGTTTGTTTAGAGTCCCATAGAATTTGCGATATTTTGCGTGATTAAATGAATTGCCTCAGGGCACACAGTGTTAAAAAGGGCCACCGAGCTCATCGGAAGGGTTTAAAAGAGCCGGCGGACGCATAAAAAAAATTGAAAAGGAACACCGGACACTGTATCCTGCTAAAACGACTTAGCATCAACAGTAAATCTTACAGAACATCTGGTGAACAGCACTCTGAACTGTAAGAATCGTAAAGATGTAATTTCAAATAAAAAGATATGAAAAAAATAATAGAATTTCAAAACACACTATGTTAAAATTTCAACATAATGTTTAATATTTCACTTGCTATGCACCGTTAGAAAGAATAAATTCAATACTTACAAATAATTTTCTAATCTCAGACAATTCCTTTTGTTACTATCATCGCACATCAGACTCTTATTATATGTAGTGAAGTACGGCTGTAGAATAAGAAAACATTGGCATATGGTGAGCCATCAAGGCCGCTAAATCAACATTCCGCTAAAGTGGCATTAAATGATCCGAAAAATATCAAAGATCTGCATTAAGAGCCCACAATAGACACAGAAAAAGTACGCAAAAGACCCGGATGATTATGTAAAGTCTATGGGAGCGTTCTTTTCTAATATCTCGCTCAAATTTTAATATTTTTACATGATTTTTTTTGCATAGGCTAGCTGAGGACGATCCACAACCGGCCTAGTTTTTACTTTTTCAATTTTGGTTTCAGATTTTTTCAAAAAAAATATTTTAACTTTCAATACCGGTTTAAACCGGTTCTGAAATGGAAACTATCATAATATAAAAAATATATGAGCAAAATCGAAAAAGTAAAAACTAGGCCGGTTGTAGATCGTCCTAAGCTAGCCTATGCAAAAAAATCATGTAAAAATATTAAAATTTGTACTAGATATTAGAAAAGAACGCCCCCATAGACTTTTCATTAGCACTCGGCTTTTACCGCGTGACTAGTGTGTGCTCTTAAGTATTTGAATTCCTGCGGTCATGAGGATGACGGGTTGGCATTTTAACGTCCGGGATCTCTGAAGTAGTATGGAATCTTTACAAACTCGGAAGAAAATGTCACAACAGCCACAAGCTTGTTTGTTAATTTGTTTGCAATTGTTGTGGTAATTAGGCAGTATGGCGCGATGCAATTCAGAAACTGTGGAATAGGGATCCAATGGGCATTTTAAATAGACTCTTTCAGTCGTTACGTCAGTTATGACGTTTCGCTTGGAAACTAACTCCAAACAAACGGTGGTTATGCCGCATTTTCTATTTTGTTTATATAGTACAGCTTCATTTTTTAGTTATATATCACAAACAAGTGTTTAATGCTTGTATACAACGATACTATTTTCTACGATTTATATTTAATAAGAAATGAAGCATAGCAACCATTTGTTTGGAGTCAGTATCTAAGTAAAATGTCATGACTGACGTCACACTGAAAGCTATATATCGAATATATCGTCTATATCGAAGTATACCATACAGTGCTGAATTCAAGTGAGCGTAAACATTCAGATTTTCTCTTTATTAATGGTTTGAATATTTAATTTCTTTCCAGAACTCAATAATGCATTCTCTGCAAAAGTCCCTCTCGGATAAAAAAAAAAAAGGATGAATTCAATAGGATTATCAATAATTAAGGAAATATTCATGAGAATAGTTAGTTATCAAATTATTAATATCATTATCGTGAAATTTATATTTTAATTTATTTTTTGAAGAATGGTTCAAGATGCTAAATTCTAGGGAGCAACAGTTATAAAATTCATGAGACCTCAGGGGTATTCAGTGAAGAGACGAGCTTTTTTGATATAAATTATCACATACAAAGTCAGGTCAGTGCACTTCGCATTGTAATTGCTAAGAATTGTCCTGAAACTATGAACCTTTTCCATTTCTTATTCAAATGTGACTGACAACGCTTTCCGCTACAGCAACTTCAGAATTTACCCTTTATATCAACACCTTGAATATCTGCAATTTACCCGAAAATCAATGTTACCTATGCAGTAGCCTTAAAAAAAGATTATTTCATTTATTGATGCTATCTCTCACACGGCAGTTCATATAAATTGTTAAGTTAATTTACGATAGTTATCCTTCTATAGTAAAAAAAAAAACTAGCCTTAAACAAATCTCCAAGAATGACTCCCGGAATGATGCTGATGTGTAAGGTTTCCAGAAATAACGCTTCCGGGTGGACCACACCTTCCATGATTCGAATAGACCAATCAGGAAAGGACTCAGTCTATGCTTCGACCAATGAGGAGAGGTATTGTTCCTTTCAGTACTATCGTGCACGTCCGGATGGACCACACCCTCCATTAGTCGAATAGACCAATCAGGAAAGGGCCCCGTATATGCTTCGAACAATGAAGAGAGGGATTGTTTCTTTCAGTACTATCGTGCATAGAAACGATCCAAGTGCATTGATATGAATTATATCTTCTAAAGATAATTCTATTCTATAATTCTAAAAATATATTGTGCTGTATGTAAATATATATTTTTTATGTTATGTTTATTAAAAAAAAGGCATTTCTTAATGCCACATATTATGTAATTTTATCGGATTGAAATGAAATAGGATCCTAGGTAAGTAAAGAATTCTTTTTTTTTTTTTTAATGACAAATGTTCCATTCAGATTTTGTTTTACTTCTTGGTAATAGTAAACTAACTTGGTAACCCGGCATCTTAATCTTAATTAAAAAACTATTCCATCAATTCTTTCAAACTGATATTACTGACATGCTTCGTGTATTGCATGACATTTGTTTAATGTTCCGTTCACATTTTGATTTACTACTTGGTGGTTCTATTAAATTTTATAAATCATACATGTAATCCATTTCTGGTAATAAATTGAATATTGTCAATTGGTGTGTAAATGCATAAAATCATACTGCAATAAATGCTAATTCATCATCTAATGAACTTGTTGAATAGAATAATATGTACATGAAAAATATAGTAATCTTCATTACTTAAATATATTAATTATTTGTATGACGGGGATATCATAAAATATTTACTCATGATTATATTTTAATAAACCATTTTTAAATGAAAAGAAAAAAAACAGTTTTTAAATCCCCCCTCCTTCTCACCTCCCCCCAAAAAGATGAAAAAGGTGAGTTTTAAGACAGACAAGCTTCATTCTTCATTAAAAATTAAAAAAATAAATAATCAATTCTTTCAAATTGATATTACTGACATACTGCATATAGCATGACATTTGTTTTATGTTCCGTTCACATTTTGATTTACTTCTTGGTGGCTCGGCATTTCTTAATGCCAGATATTATGTAATTTTGTCGGATTGAAATGAAATAGGATCCTAGGTAAGTAAAGAATTTTCTTTGTTTTTGATGACAAATGTTCCATTCAGATTTTGTTTTAATAAACCATTTTTAGATGAAAAGAAAAAAAAAAGTTTTTAAATCCCCCCCCCTTCCCACCTCCCCAAAAAAAGATGAAAAAAGTGAGTTTTAAGATAGACAAGCTTCATTCTTCATTAAAATTTTAATGATAAAATCGTTATATATAAAAAATGAGAAAAATAAGGCTGAGAATTAAAAATACTCATTTTTTTTGTACTAAAAAAAGGCAAAAAAAAAAAAAAAGGAAGGGATGTTTTTTATGATGCAAACACTAAGAAACACCAGGTTTACTGTCTTTATGTATGTAAGAAGCTCTCTCCAATTACAGTGGGTTGATATTAATTCTATATTCATTTTACCGAACGGAATCGCGAAGCGATTAGGCGAGGGAGTTGCCAGCGTCGCAAGCAGGGGGGCGGAGCTCCCCTAGTTTCCTAAATAAAAATACTCTTTTTAGGCTTGAAAATGTCTTTAAATGTCTGGAAAGAATGGATTTTTTTTTTTTTTTTTGTTATGGAGACTCGAAAGAAAAACTTTCTCTTTGTAGGAATAGGAAGCGTAATATTTTGGCAGCTGGAATACTAATACAATTTTAAAGTTTCGTCTTTCAATAATGCGTCTGCAAAGGTGAATTTAATCTCAATGCAGCTGCTTTCTTAAAAAAACTTATTAAAAAAAGAAGAAAAAGAACATTTTATCTGTATAATTTTCACCTTTAAGTATTTTTCGCATGCCTAATTTTTGAAAAAAAAAGTTATGGCAAAAATAAATGGATAAAAATTCACAATTCACATAATTTTTATCTGAAGATCTTGAAAATTTGAATTAATGAGAGGGGGTGCCATTTTAAAGTAATCGCATGTATTCTGGAGGCTTTTATTTTAGAAATTTCAGTTTTATTAATTCTTAGCATACTATCTTTAGGGTTCCGTACTTAATTCTTTACTGAACCTCAGGCCATATTTGGTACATGCCTAGAAACAATTTTCATTATGTGCCATGAGTTTGGTCGATATGAATTATGTTTCTGATTAAGAACTATCCAAAGAACGGGAAAAAAACTTTTTATCCACGTTAAGTGGCTACATTAGACCAAAAAATTACAATTTGTTCTTTGAAAACAAAGAAATTTCGATCAAGATATAAAGGTAAGGTTTATTTTCATTATTTTTACTGAATACTTACAAATATTTATATAGAAATAATTGCAGAATGTTAAACATATAATATTAATTTAAGCTCGCTTAGTTACAAAATATAGCAATACAATATTTTAAAACTTTAATTGTAAGCATATCACTCACCCTCAAGAAAAGTGACACATTTCAACAAAAATAAATTTCACAGGCGAGGCAGAAGAAGATTTGCATGATTTTACTGCAAGAAGAAATTATATAGTACTTAGCAGATACACACACAGCATCAAACACTTAGCACATGCAGAAGTCAAAATGTGCGTAAAAGTGTAAAACCGATTAAAATGAAGACGTAGTATAAGGTTTGGAAGTTTGAATAAATTTACCCCATCGCATAATCCACCCTTCTTCTCTGATCAGGAATGGTCAAACAGTGTAATGATGAAGTGTTTTCCGTATAGGGTGTCATGCCAAATCAACCAGCGACTCAACCTGACCCTTTCAGATTTCGATGATGGTTTGGTTTATTTTTGTTGTCCGATTATCTACACTAGGGATATAGGACCAGGGGGGAGTGCCCTTCGTGGGGGTCTTTCTAAGGGAACCTAACCCGTATTTACGCAAGGTTCAAAGAAAACCACGAAAACTCCGAACAGTTAGACCGACAGCCGCGATTGGGTTCGAACCCAGCACCTGCCGTCTACCAGTTGAGAGGTCTGAATCTCTCGGCCACTGGTGGGGCCTCAGATTTCGATGAAATTCGCAGGAATCATTATGACTGATGATATAAATTTGAGCATATTTTTATTTATCGCTTTAAATTTTCATACAATTATTTAAATTTTGAAGAATCGTAATTCTTTTGGCTTGCTTACATGTTTTTAATTTTGAGTTTCTCAAATTCTATCAAACATAGGAAGTTTTATGACCACTCATTTTAAAGAGGAGTTTATAAAGTTTAATTTAATATGCATATGAATTATGCATAGTTTAAAAAATAAAATTTCATTTTTTTATTTTAAATTAAAAAAATTTTTAGATAGTCATTTCTAAAAATAAATTGTATGTTTGTTGCAATATTACAAGCTTAAAATTCTGGAATTTTTAGAGTGGGATCTCAATGGGATCATGAGTTATGAAATAAAAGCTGAAAGTTACCATAAAAATTATAATTAAATAACAAAATAGTTAGAATTAATTTGTTATTTTAATGGTAATTTTTAGCTTTCATTTCATAACTTTTGATTTCATTGAGATCCCACTCTAAAAATTCCAGAATTTTAAGCTTATAAATATTACAACAAACATACAATTTTTCCAAAATTTTTAAAAATGACTATAGCTAAAAAATTTAATTTTAAACTTTAAAAAATTTTAATTTTATTTTAACTATTCATAGTAAACTTTCATATCAAATCAAACCTTACAAACTCCATTTTAAAATGAGTGGTCATAAAATTTACTACATTTGAAAGAAATTCAAAATTGAAAATATTTATGAAAGTCAAAAAATAATTTTTCGAAATTTAAAGCGATAAATAAAAAATAAAAATATGCTCAAGTTTATATCATTATAGAGAATGATCCCTCGCAATTTCATTGAAATCTGAAATGATCAGGTTGAATTTTGAATTTTTTTGGTTGATTTGACATGGAATGACCCTATAGCTACACTTACGAAACTTGTTATACGAAAGCAAGACACCTATAACAGGTCTATTACTGGAATAAAACTCAAACTGTATTTTTGCGAGATGTGTCACTTTTCTTGCGAGTGAGCTATATGGCACAGACTAAAATTTCAAAAGATTTTTTTTTTTACTCTTTTTTCCATTTTTAAGCTTATATATAGATTTTAAATAATTTTTTTTTTTTCAGAAAAATAGAAAAATTCATGCAGTAAAGGATTAAAAAAATAAAAACGGAATCATTTTAAGATCACTTGTGTATCTCTGTGTAGCAGCCGTTTTTCTCAAAAGCAATGTAATGGGGAAAGTTCAAACTTGACAGATTTATAAAAGGTTACCAGTACACATATTTGTAGATTAGTCATTCACAAATATTTTTAGGGAAAACTGAAAGGGTTAATTAAGTTACTTTAAAAATGTAAATAGTGTGTGGTATCGTTCCAAAGATCTTGTAATACTGAACTCATAAAAATAAGATTACTATGTAGGGTAACACCCCCAGTAATTGGCATGCACCAGTGATTGGCACATCCTACAAACATGTCCTAAAATGAGATTTATATCCAGTCTTTTAAAAATGCAAGACCATATACCGGTTATATACTCATTTACGTTAAAGATTAAACTTTGATTTATGCTACTAGGTGACAATAGTGCCTAGGAAAGAGAAACAATTATGGCTTGTATGAAATTTGCCATTTTTGTTGCAGATTCTTCTTCTTTGGATTAAAGAAGGCATGCTTTTCAATTCATTATTATATGATTTATAATATATTTTAAATTTTAATTGACAACAGTTTTGTTTAGTTAAAAAGGGTTACTTTAATTGTGTAAAAGTATTTTCGACACAAATATTTGGATTTCTGAATTAATGGTAGATGCCAATTAATGGTTCTTCAATTTTGCTAGTTCCAAGTAAATGGCACCTATTCCAATTACAAGAAATTTGCAAGGAATTTGAGATTAAACCACTTATTTTGGAAGTACTTTTAAAGTTATAGACTAATTTTGTTTAGCATTTGTTTTTATTTGAAAATATGAAATATTATCAGTAATTGGAATCCATTAAAGCTTCATATGACAATTACTGGGGACAGCATGACAATTACTAGGTATTAATGTAAGTATATTGTATTGTTTTAAAGTGTTCATATTTTAGACTAATATGCTGATTTCTTACTCTCAAAAACCTGAAATATGGCATCTTCATCTACAGTAAATTCATTTAAAGCGATTAAACCCAATGCAAAATGTAAAGTTTTTTTAATATAAACTTGTGCCATTTACTGGATCACAAGGTGTCATACATTGGTTGCTCTATATGCCAATTACTGGTGATTTCAGCAACTTTTTATAAATATATTTTAATAAAAATACTTAATTTTTTTTTTTTTTTTTTTTTTTTTTTGCTTTTAGTGGGCAAAATAGACGCACAGATATACATTCTTTCATTTAAAAATATTTCGAAGTAAATATCTGATTTCTTTGTAATGAAAATTGAAGTAAGTTTAAAGACAAATTCTTAAAGTGCCAATTACTGGGGATGTTACCCTACAACATTTGTTCCCTATTTTCGACACGTTTGTTTTGCAGTTTATTCCGTGCCAAAATTTTGGGACGCATAAATTCGGTGAGCTATTTTTGTAGGATTCTTATAGGATTTACTACTTACTGATGCCCACTCCTTTTTAATAGCTAAAAAAAATAAATAAAAATAAAATAATAATTTGTCAGAGGTAAGGTGGGTATGTTTAACGGAAAAATAAGATTTAAACTATGTGACCTAGGATAGTCGCTATACTTTTTCTGAAAAGATTAAATAAAATCCTACCAACCTTAATTTTGTTCATGATTTTAATTTCAAATGAAAGTTTTTCTTTTATTTCAATTTCAGGTTGTACATTTAGAGATATCACAAATGTACTTTAAAACATATCCTCCCCACCCCTTACTTCCGAATCTACTGAAATTAAAATTTGAACAAAATTTAGGTTATACTAGGATTTATTAAACTCTTTCAGAAAAATTATAGCGATTATCCTTGGTCACATAGTTTGAGAAAAGGATTTTTCCGTTAAACACACACGCTTACCTCTGACAGACACTCATATTTTTAACTATTAAAAAGGAGTAGTTACAGGGCCGTAACTAAGGGGCAATACAGCTCCTCCCCCTAAAACATCTTAAGCCTCTCCTGGAAAAGATTTCAAGGTCAGTCAATGAATCTATGTTCCAAAAATCCAAAATAAATTCTTTTCAAAAATCTAATTTAGATTTGAGGACTTTTCACAGCTTTGCAAAAAATACTAAATTGTAACTAAAATAAGTGTTTTAACACTTGCTCATCCTACTTGCACATATGAAGCTAACATGACGTTTAATATAGCACTAGTTATGCGCTCGAGCTTTTCATCAGCATATTCCTTTCTCAGCATAAAATGAAGTAATTACAACAATTTAATGAGAAACACGACTATAGTGTGAATATGCACACATTTATATTTCTGCGTCACAGTGAGAAAGAGAAGACATGAGACCCCCCCCCCTCCCCCGTACATTTTCTTGATTCCCTCTCTATTATTCACTTCTAGCTATGGCCCTGAGTAGGTATCCATAAATAGTAAATTCTTTAAGAAAATAGTTCACCGAATTTATGCTTTCCAAAATTTTGGTGCGGAAGAAACTGCAAAACAAGCGTGCCGGAAAAAGCGAGTAATGCCGTTCATAGTAATCCTATTTAGTTTTAAGCAAGACAACATTTTCCTAAAGTATTTAGAAAAATTCTACAAACCAAGACGTAATAGGAATCTAACAAAGTCTGTTATTGCAATTCCGATCCATCAGTGTATGTGGATGGGTTGGTATTGCAAACACACACATTCGAGTACTGACAGAAAACAGCCACGCGAGTTCACATCCTTGAACTTCCGCTTTGAAATATTAGATTCGTTTTAGGAAGTCTGCGCATTCCTATATTTTTCATACGTTTTTCAGTAACTTCTATAAATATACATAAAATATACAGAAGGGGAGGTTTTTTTTTTATGAGAAGAGGTAAAGTTAGTTACTTTATCGAGTTGTAATCTGAAAGGGGCCAATTCTATACAGAGTAGGGGAGAGAGTTGGGTACAGTGGATCTAAGTACACGGTAGAGGTCTGCACGGGCCCGGGCTTGGCCCGTACCCGGCCCGGCCCGCGGGCCGGACCGGCGGAATCCTTTCGAATTTTCTAACGAGCCGGGCCGGGCCGGCAGATTTAGAATAGTTTTTTCAACGGGCCGGGCCGACAAACAACATAAACGGGCCGGGCCGGCAAAAATATTGAACGGGCCAGACGGGCCGAGCAGGGCCGATAAAAAAATTTTCGGGCCTGCCGGCCCGTTCTGAAGATTTAAGCGGGAGCGATAAAATATGAGCTATTTTCAACGAAAATGTTTTAACGAGAATCAGTATAAATGTGACCATACTAGTTTGACAGCATCAATATAAAAATGCACAGTGTATCGGCATTAAAGAACTACATTATGTGTAACCCGTTTTAATATTTTTTTAGCTGACTCATGCCGGTCCGAGATCACGCTTGCATTATTTTTCTACTTATAGACTGGCCGGACCGGTACTAGACTTAATTATTGGCAGAAAACATGATTTGTAAAATTATTAACAGCGATAAAGAACTTATGTTAGCTTAGCCTTCGGATATATAGTTCTTGATTTTTAAATTAATCTCTCAATAATGCGAAAGTTTGACACATTTTCCGATTAATTTTAAATTGTAAAGGTATAAAAGTGATAAGCCTAACTATTGAAGGAATTTGGAATCGAATAGCGTTTTTCATTTTTGGTAAATAAAATACTTGTATAACCTTGTTGAGATATAATAGTTTCTCAAATGATTGCAGGTTTTTCTCCCTTCCCTTGCTCTTGCTTCCGAAAATTCTATTCAAAACGCTAATTATGACAGTATTTTATTTGTTTGCAGTATTCTTAAATTGCTTGTATCAAAAAATGGATAACGCCATTCGATTATATAGTTACTGAATAAAGATATCTGCTAATCTTATGCGTTTCTGAGAAAAAAAAAATGAATTTAGTATTGTATCAAAAAGGAGCTTCTTTGAATTTAAGAATGAATTTGGATTTGAAATCTATAAAAATGATATAGAAATATATAAATCTTCTTTTATTAAACAGCTTCAAAATTAACGATGTTTTTAGCTCTCTTTCTTTTTTCTTTTATTCTAAGCCATATTAATTTTTTAATGA
Organism: Maratus speculifer; assembly: GCA_964019185.1. Lineage (NCBI taxonomy): Eukaryota > Metazoa > Arthropoda > Arachnida > Araneae > Salticidae > Maratus > Maratus speculifer. The sequence goes on along the minus strand of OZ025297.1, from coordinate 301,346,716 downwards.
ATCTTTATTCGTATGTTGAAAGCCTAAGAATCTAAGTAATCATTAATGTTGTTAATGTGTATTTGCTGTAAAATATACTTTAAAATCATTCCATAGATATGTATGCAGTATTCTTTAAAAAAATCTTAGTTATATGATAAACATCTGAATTTTTTAGAAATCGTAGAAATTGTAACGGGCCAAAACGGACCGGGCCTGCTTTCGCTGATTTTTGTACGGGCCAGGCCTAAAATATAAAACTTTAAACGGGCCGGGCCGAACTTTTGAGTTTTACAACGGGCCGGGTCGGGCCGAAATAACTTTCCTACGGGCCGGGCCAGGCCCGGGCCTGGAAATTCCGGCCCGTGCAGACCTCTAGTACACGGTGGACCATCCCTTATTTTTTATTTTTTTTTTAAATTGTTAAAGTTTTTTTAGACTGATTTATTTCAGCACTGGATGGATAATTTATAACCTTCAAAACACATCATTAACTCAGAAAAAAACATTTTATTCTAACTGGCTGTTTTGATTTTCTTTGCATGGGGTTTGTAGAAAACCCACAAGCATAACACTGCACTAGGCCTCAACGTTTCATCTGCATGCTCCTCCTATTGACTAGCATTGCAAGATGTCCAGAGTAAATCTGTGTTCCTATTGCTCTGAACACTTGTATTTTAATATATATATATATATATATATATGTATGTATAAATAATAGGATGGCTGGGTGGGTAGATGTTAGAGTAGGGCGGAGAGCGGTGTTGTCTGGATAATACGTTATGGTTAATTAAAAAAAATGAAAGTGGGAAATGCATTTATTAAATTCAAAAATATTCTAATGGATATTTAATTGTCACTAATGTATGGATAATTGTATAATTATATCAATTATATTAATAAAATTAATTTACATGATTAAATTGCACTTAACTTTTAATAAATGGGAGAACTATAATACTATTCTAAGTGCATACATATTAATTAGCTATTTTAAAATCTTAAATCATCTATTAAGATATTGTGTTTATCTTAGTATAGTCAAACTAAATGTTTTTGTTTTAAATCTTAATAGGATAAACTATGGTGTATGGTTTATTTTTTCTGTTATCGTATTACTCTATTTTCAATTTATTATTATCATGTGTACGATAATCATTTTCATTTCTCCATTTTTCTATCCAATTTAGTAATTTTGATGTGCCTTGTTTTTGATATTTCTTCATTTAATTTGGTTTTATGTGTGTAGGTAGCCCCAAATTCCTATTTTGTTTTTTTATGGCTAATACGAAGATGAAACCACACACTTCATTTGTAGTTTTAAATTATTTGGGGCTTGACAATTCTGCTTTGGTTCTGCAAATTCCATTTGTATCCACTTTATTTAATTTTTTTCACCATGTTCAATGGGATAATTTTCTATTAAATTCAAATGGTTTATACATTGTAATACAATTAATGATTATATATATGTATTAGATTAGATAGATAGATAGATCGAATATTGTCAACTCCTTTTGATTTATTTTAGTTTGTTACTTTATGGGTTATTCTACATTCATTATAGATGTTAAATAGTAATATTGCATAATGGTTCTATATATATAACCATTATTTGTAATACAATATATATAAACCATTGAATTTAACACAAAATTATCACATTGTAACATGGAAAAAAATTATAATGAATACAATCGAAATTTGTAGAACCAAAACAGAATCGTCAAGCCCACAAATACTTTGGAACTACAAATGAAGTGTATGGTTTCATCTTCGTATTAGCCATGAAAAAGCAAAATAATATGAATTTGGGGCTACCAACACACATAAAACTTATATAAAATGGAGAAAAACATTAAAAATAAATCATAATAACATTATTAATATGGATTATTTTTTTTTTTTTTTTGCTTTACCTAATGGCAGAATTATCTGCAGAGAACGATGGCGAAATAAACAGTAAATCTTCCAATACACACAACGACGCTTTATCAATAAATAAGATAATGAGAAGTTTTCCTTAATCTCCATTCAATTAATGAGTTGTGCATTATGTGAAGTGTCTTCGATAGTTTGTCTCATTTTTTCCCCTTCTCTCCTTGAGAGGCATCGAGATATCCCAACTAATTTTAATGAAAATTTCCACCAGAAATTTTTTTTATTGCATTTTATTTTGAAGCCTTTGGTAGAAAAAAGATGTAAGTTGTTTTCCGTTATTTGAAAATGAAACATTTCTAAATTTCCGGTGTGAAATCAAACATTACAGAAACACAATTATTGTGTATCTGCCGCTCAAAGAGTTAAATTGTTGACCATGAAAATAGCATTTCTGTAGCTATAAACTTTCGGTAAACAAAATACTGCATGTCGCTGATTATCGGAAGACCGAAGTGAGCTTAGGTCATCGGCATAAGTCTTCTGTGAACCTTATGATCCACGGAATCGGTGGCTTCTTTTAAATGAGGCGTAATTGTGTAATGACTACTTTCCCCAGGCAAAAAACTCTCACAAAATGATGCATATGATGAGACTCTCACTGTTAATTAACAGAGGAAAAAAACTGCTTTCAACTAAGACAAAACTTATATTTTACAGGGGTTTTTTTAACCCTTCACTGCACCATCTGGCACATACCTAAAAATATTATAATTCACACTTAATTCCATTAATTTGGCCCATAAGATCACTGTAACTGATAAAAAAATCCAAAGAAGGAAATAACCCTTATTTTTTCCGACAAAAAATTAGAAGTTGTTTTTCGTAAACAAATAATAATTTGATCGCTATTAAGGTAAAATTTACTGTTATTTTCACTGAATACTTAAAAATATTAATGTAAAGCAAGTTACAGATTGTTTAGCAGATAAAATTAATTAATTTAAGCCCATTTAATTGCTAAGTATAGTAATACAATTTTTAAAGATCCCAATTATATATGTAAGGTACACGACATAAAATATCCAATTTTAGCTAAAAAGTTTATTTATTTATATTATTTTTCCCACTATTAGACATGCATATAGATTTAAATTTTTTTTTTTTTTTTCATAAAATAGTAAAACTCGTGCAGTGAAGGGTTAAAAAAAATACAAACCAATTTATCAAGAACGACGAAAATCATGCGTATAGCATAGATTATGAAATATTTTCCAATACGAAAAGAATATAACGGGCTGTGCATATATAACATATCAATTTTGAAACTCCTTCCTTACAAGATCGCGCGTTATCATTCCTAGTCTCTTCCCTGCCTTCCTTAATAATACCGCTATGAATGTCTAATTTTTTTTCTTTTTCTTTTTATACATTTGCAATAATATAGAAATATGGATACACATTTATTATTCGCATATTTTATTGATTTAAATAAAGAGAAGAAATTAATAAAATATAGCCATACTATATGAAATAACACTTTAAAGAAAAATTTACTATTTAAAAGCATTTAACAATACATTTTTTCACATAATGCATTAACAGTTATACAGTCTTCTTACAGTTGCTTCTTTAACGGAGGTTAACAGAATTCCTTATAAAAACAGGTGGACAATTACATTCATCTTTTACCACCAGTAAACATGGCAAGTCATTTAAGCATAATTTAAAAGTTTCTCTACAACATGACTTAAGAATCATTTAATGATTTTAATAATAATTTCGTATTTTTGTAAAAATAAATAAAACGACAGAAGAAAAAAATGTAATTTAACAACTTCGAAAATGAAATTCTAATCAATTTGACATGTTAGATTCAGATAACAAAAGTTTACCTGGTTTAAGTTAACAGGATTCAGATTTGAGTTTATCCCATTCAAATGGTCAGCTAATCGTTTATTAATAAGCAACTGCAATCGTTTGGTAGCTTCAAAGCCCTGAGCCCACCCTTCCCTCTTTAATAATAGCAATTTAGGAAGTTTGTTAAAAATCTTAAATCTTTACGTACAAAAAACAGGTTGGATAAAACAAACAAAATGATAAACTCAATAATGACACAGATTCTGTTTTGAAAAGGGTTATAAACAAAATTTTAATTTATAACATTAAATATCTCCCTCATCTAAGAGATTTATCAATGTACGAAGTACCAAGCGAAAGACAAAATACTTCTTTATCCCTTTAACCTCTTCGCTACTGGCGATTATTACAGTATTTTTAATTATTACTGAATTATTTCTTCTCTCGTTTGACTTCAGAGCGATTTTTGTTTTATTTTCATTAGCTCGAATCTTAGAATTCGAAACATATTATTCTTATATCGAAATTTCATTTATATTTGAGTATAATTAATAAAATGGGACAAAACTGATGTACCCATTTGGGTACTCAGGGACTGAAGAGGTTAAGATATGAAGAGTTTTGGTAGAAATTAAAAGTCTTTGTGTTTAATCCTTATTAATAGGATAATATTTGACTGAAAACAAAAAATGTTTAGAAAAATTTCTGAAGACAGGTTACATCAATGAAGGATTCACATAATTGTGTGGTGCAAACTTGAGTTTAAATCAAAAAAAAGCACTCCCCCCCCCCCCCCCGGATCACCCATAATAGATCTATTCAAGGTCTTAAGGGGGTTATGTCTCGACGGTGCTTTAAAGTATTACTATTAAAATAACTTGTAAAATTCATTTCATAATTCGATTAGTAATACAATGATCGATTAACACATCGTTTACCAATTACAGTTTAGAATGCGTTATAGATATTTTCAGTGGCACCAACTTATATGAGGATACCCAATAATTTGATCACTCCACCCACTCAATTTTAATTGATTTAATTCTTAATTTATACATTTTTTAATTATTTAATCGCTGAAGTGAAATTTGGTCTTATTAATGTTCACAAAATAGTTTCGTTTACAGGAAGATTGAAAACTCCCCCAGCGGATGTTTAGTTAAATTTCTCACGAAAACAAATTTCCCGCATATTTGTCATGTTTTGATGTCTTTAATTGATAAAGTACTTGGGTGAATAAAACGTATACTTTTCTTGACAGTTAGATTTTTGACCTCTCAATAGTTAGAAATTATCTTATTATTTAAAACAAAAATTAGTGTATTTATAAAGAGCCAATAAGAATGTAATTTTATAAAATTATAAAAACTTAAAAATGTGCGTATAAAAATTATAATTTCGAATTTTTTTTCTTTAGTCATTTGCTTCTGCCCTCTCTTTCTTCACTCACATACGCACTAAAGAGGAAAAAGTATGTGTGATAATTTACTTAAAAATTTTCGAGCCCACCCAATATTTTTGAAAAGTTCACGCTACTGGATATTTTATCTTGTTCTAAAAGCATTATTGATTGCACGAAAAAAAAATATATATGTTCTTAAAAGGGATTTTTTTTTTTTTTCCGATTACCCTTTTTTTAACTTTCTCAACGTTGGAAGACTGGGAGAAGAGTTTCAGTTCGAAAATATTTGTATATTTCTACAGTAAGATTTTAGAAACTATTGTAAAATATTTATACATTTCCTACTCTATAAAATATTTTTTTAATCCAAATAAAAGATTAGAGTAAAGTTAAATATTTTGCTAAGTCCCTATAAATTTAAATTTAATTGGCAAAATCCTTTTAAAATTTATTAAATGATTTTGTATATAAATCTTTTAATGTAGTTTCAAAAAGTCACGAAAAATGCTTCAAAAGAAAACAAATTCGTGAATTAATAATATAAGACAAAGGGTAAAAGAAAATATATCGGTATAAAGCCAATAGGATCGATCGAAAGATAGATAAAAGACGCGATTAACTCAGAGGATTATATTATTGTTCAAAACATTTTATACAGGGCTGTTATAATTAAAACTCACCTATTCAAACGTCTGGTGATAGTACTAAAGTTTCAAATGAAGCAAAATTTCGGTAGTGTTTGTAGTTATTGAAAGTTACAAGTTAAACTATAAAAATTGAAAGAAGTCTGAAATTGCACGTCAGACGTAGCAAATAAGGTGCCATTCGTAATATAACAAAATATTTAAAATATTCAGATCTTGATATAATGGTATACAATACTTTGAATACAGTATTGTATCGGAAATCATTTGTGTGTCCCTGTAAATATTATCTAGTTACTATTATACAGAAAATAACTTATTGTAAATCTAAGCAACATATATAGATTTCATAAAATGTGAAACATTTTAATACAATTAAGACACGCCCCAAACAATGTTTCCCCCAATACCATACCATTATGTAATTGAATACTTTTATATGGCCTAGTAAATTAATATTCTTTGAACCACATATTGTACAGAATGTATATTTTGGTATACGCTTCATAGATGCATATCAATTTTATTATGCTCGAAAGAGTAACATCATTAAAATATGCATTTGAACTTATTTTTTTCCCATTGGCTGTAATGTAACGAAATACTTTTGATTTCCCTGTAATTAAACTATACGTTCAATTTTCATAAAATTTGAAATGACTCGACAAAACTATGCAACAATTATATATTTGAAATTTCAAATGATTCGATTGGATAGTTTTTGCATTGTTATATGCGGACAGACAGACGAACACATGGACTGAACGACAACTATATGTGCTACGTATTTAAATAATTACGAACGCATCTAAAAGGCAGTGGTCTGTCTGGCCGGTAATATCAGTAAAATATTAAAGGTTTAAGAGTGCTAATCACTCAACTTCCGAATTCTTCTCCTTAATGTTAACTCTATAGCCATTTGATGCATTTGTATATTTAAGATAACGCCTCAGGAAATGAAAAATTTTAACGCCTTTTTTTCTGTGTACTATTCTGTCTTCTTTTTTTCTTATTTCTCAAAATATTTCTAAAATATATGTCTTATTATATACAATGTTAAAAGGATACATTTTGTCAGTTTTTAAAATATAAACCTTTAACTCAGAGGTTCCCAAAGTGTGCTCCGCGGAGCACTTGGGGCTCCGCCTGAACTTTCTAGGGGCTCCGCGGTGTTCCAGGAAAATAATCAAATTATGAAAGAAATTAGCATATTGCAAGTGGAAGATTTTCAAAAGTATGTAGGAATTGTGTGTGTGCGTTTCAAAAATGAATATACCTTTAATTGGGATTAAAAATACAATAATATACCCCAAAGCTAGTTAAGTGTTTACATTATACATGTATTTATTTTCTGTATAATATTTTTGGTTTGAATTGCTTTATTATATGTTTCTGAATTTAATGTGTTTAAAAAATTCAATTTAAATTAAGCTACAAGAAATAGTATTCTTAATCGAATGCACAACGTCAATCAAAACAGAAAAAGCCCGCCAGTGCTGTTAACTCTGCTTACTGAATAACTGTGCTTGAAAACAGTTTTGTTATTTGAAGCTCCGCCTATTCTTATGTTTGTATTTAATTCTTTATTTCTCGCACTTCATAATCAGATGAAGCAATGAAAGAGCTTTTGGACAATGAAATTATTTTTGCACCGTACACTCCAAATCAAGTATTGTCATCAAAACAAGACAGAACTGAGACATAGGGGGGAAGGCAATCTCGATTAAAAAACTAAAATACGATGAAAATTACTTATAAAATAAGATTTATTGAAACATATGATGATCGGCTTCTCTGTGTTATTTGTGGTAAAGTTTTGAACAACAGTTTAATGTTTTATGTTATTTGTATATTTAAACTTTCTATACTGTTTTTCATTGTACAACAAGAAAAAATACCCCTAGAAAAAATGTTATTTAAAATGCCCCTTTTTTGTAATAGCTTGTATCATTTAAGAAACCCCTCAATTAGATTCATTTAATATTTGTATACGTTGTGTATATAGTTTTTTTCCCTTTTCGTAACTTTAATTGCTTTAATCTGTTTGTTTTATTTTTATAATTTCTTAGTTCTTTAAATTTTCCATGCTATTTTACATAATTGTATTTAATTTCAGAAGCAATGTACATTGCTGAAAACGCATTTTTTCAGCATTACAACCCCTGTAAAATTTTCTTTTAATTAGTCTCTGCCACATTTTTCAATCAGAAATAAGTCAATAGCAATATAAAGAATATATATTGGTTCTTTACATTTGTTATCACACTCAGAATTTGAAATTTTGCTCAGCTCCACCTCTTGCTTAAACGTTTGGTCAATGAGCGCCTGCCTTGAAATAAATTTAATCCCACCCATACATTCTATTTTGTTAGTAAAGTTTTTCTACTAGTTGCAGTTCGTTTAACATGTGTAGTTTTTACCTGCTTATCTGTTTTGAGGCAAAAACAATGACGGAAAAAAGTTTCTTTCAAAAGTATAATTAATAACCAAATACTTTAAATAAAGTACCCCAAAAAGTGAGCAAATTTTCACCTAATTATTCAGCTTATAGATTTTTCCCCGCCCACTTAAATGTTAAAACGATGACTTGTTTCTAAATGTATTTTTTTTAAGATTCAAAAGATTCAATTTTAAGATTAAAAAAAGAAGCTGAGAGGGGATTCATTTTCGTTGCATGTTTAGAAGTAGTACTAGAGGCTTAAGAAGCACGAAAAAAATATTCCATAATCGCATAATTCTAATACGGGTAGGTGGTACTAGCGAAAACGTGTTACATATTTTCTCATGGATGACTGGAGCTACCCACTTCCTTTTTTTTTAGGGAGTAGCCTATTGGAATTAGACAGAAGTATCACAGTGCAACAACTGTATAACTTACCTTTTTATGTGTGTGTGTGGTTTTCGCAATAAATAATCGTTTTACGTAAGCCCCCACGCAATATATAATCCAGACTTAATTACCATTTTCATCTTTAATTCAGAATTCATATTGGAAATCCCAAAAGAATATTTTAATTAAAAATGGATGTCATGAACCCATTAACACTTGGACTGCCATGGCTGTCATTTGTAAAAGCCAGTGATGTTTCCGTTGGGCCATTGGCTATCAGATTGGCTGTCTGGATATGATAGCCATGGTGTTTCAACACTTCAGGCCTTGGCTATCAAAAACTGTACGAGTTACAGGAAAATGGTTTTGGAGTTTGATTATTGGACTCCTTATATATGATGTGTCAGACATACGTGGTTTGTGCAAATTGATGTATGTGCCGATTGTATGTGCTAAGTGTTGTAGAAAATGAAATATTTTCCACATATTTCTCTTTCTTATTGTAATTAAAATTCAAAAAATTCTAACCTAATATAATAGAAAATAAATAAAAATATTATAGAAAATAAAATAATAGAAAAAATAATAGCCAGAAAATCTAAACTAATTATCTCACAAGCTCATCCTTACATATATTTAAAATTTTTCCAATTTAAGACATTATACGGTAGAAACATAAATCTTAATAAATGATTTTAATGATAAATGACAAATTTAGTTGGCTATCAAATAAGCCTTGACCACCCATGGAAGAATTTACACTAATTTTCGTGGGGTGTTTTGGCTAATATTTTTTATAGCAAGGATGAGAATCTCCCTATGTATTCAGGCATGAAAATGGGAAATGAAAAAAAGGTGGAAATGTAAAAAAAGGTGGAAAATTTTTTTCATCTATTTAGTGGCACCACACTCGTATAATTTAAGCGTCATTTTAATAGCTACATATACAATCAAATTAAATGTAACTGCACATATTATTGTTTTTTTGTTGTTGTTGTTGTTCATAACTTAGAAATTATTAACAATATCGTTTGCTTCAGACATACATTTCGAAAAATTTACCACAGAAATTACCCAAAAGTGTTGTATAAATAGTACAAATTATTCTATTCCAAAAACACTTCCTTTCACTTTGAATTTTTAAAGTAAAAAAAAATCATTCTTAAGACATTTTGAACATCTTCATTTATATGACTGACTTTTAGATGCTTATATAAGCTAATTTTTCATTTTATGTCTTTTTCACAACAATTCAAGAACAAACTCCAATTGTTTGAATCGACAAAATGTCAGGCAATTTTTCAGCTCCCACCTTCTTATAGCCTTCTAAAATTTTCTTTGCATTTTTGCATTAATCCAGAGAATGTCCAAAATTGCTTTAAAAAAGGTGGAATTCCTCCTTTATGAGTAACTTTTTCATTCCTGTGTGTTGCAAAATGAGTCAGGTTAAAAATATTGATTTCATGTTCCAAATATTCAAATTACACACACACACACACACAATTGGCACCCTGGTGAACATTAACAGTTTTCGCCTGGCAGTCAACGTGTCAACAGTATTGCTTAAACACCGCTCTGGTAAAAAGATTTTGTTTTAATATTTAAGATTTTAAAAATTTCTAGCATAAATTTAGAATTTCTGTATCAGGAAAGGGCCAAACTGAGAATCATTTCTGGCTCGGATTTTTATCCATCATATTTTTCTGTGCTCCATAGGCATAAAAAATTTATTTATAAACCATAGAGTATCGTTGGGTTCAGGGGCTCCGCCTTAGAAATTCTTCCCAAAAAGGGCTCCGCGAGCCAAAAAGTTTGGGAACCGCTGCTTTAACTGATGTTACCGGTCTCACAGATCGTTTCTTTTTTATAGTTTAACTTTCAGTTTAAATACAAATACTACTACAATTTTTATTCAATTTGAACTATAGTTCTAACGCCGGAGACTTTTGATTACGTGAATTTTAATTATAAGAGCACTATACAAAAAAATTTAGTACAAAAAACACCGTCCTGTGAGTTAATCACGTCTTTTATCACGTTTCGATTGACCGTTTCGGTTTGTTTTTATCACGTTTCGATTGAGTGGTCACGTCTGTGACCACCTCACAGTAGTTGACAATGTGTCACTTTATTTAAAAATTATATTAAGAGCACACACTAGTCACACGCCAAGGCAAATCAAGATGGCGACGCGCTTTTTCAGCGGATTCGAAGGATGGGCTAAAATTACTTTGATTGACATGCAATCATCCAATTAGGAAATAGAATGCTCTTAACCAATTATCTGCGACGATTTTTCTCTTCAAAGGTGTGCAATTCCAGCCGATTTCATGTTTAAAGGATTTTTTTCAACTGATTTCCCAGTACTTTGCGTAAATGCATTCGAATCGGAGCTCAAAAGAATTTCAATCTCTTTACGATTAGCGTTCCAAAATTAAAATGGTTTGATTTTCAGAAAATGAACGAATGATTAATTTAGATAGATTACTATAAAATAAAAACTATTTTATTTACTTAACGCAATTAGAAAAAAAATAAAAAATAAAAATAAAAAATTAATATTGAATGAGGGGGGGGGGGGGGGAGATATCAGGTACAAGTAGTTTAAATAACTATTTTTTTTGGGGAGGGGTAAGAGGGGAGGGGATTCTTTTTAGAATACGAAACTTATCAAGATAAACAGAACTGAAGGTTGATGAATGAATTAATAAAATTATGAGAAAAATATCTAGACAAATTTAAATATTTAAACATTGTTTATTTTTTGCGGAAAGACAAGCAAGCAAGCAAGGGAGAATAGGAAATAGAAATTTTGAAGAAAGGAGAAATAGGTGTTAATCCCAGCCTAGTCGTTTATAGACATAATACATAATTTATTATTGTTTGTAGTGACAAATGTGACCGAAAAAGTGTAGCAAATTTTAAAAACTTTGTGTGATGTTAAGTCAATAAAGCAAAATATTTTGTCAATATTTCAGGTGGAAGAAAATTTAGATTCTTGATGATTTTTACAAGCATTATATAAATGCCGCAAGGAGCTCTAACAATTTTTAATTTTGAGCACTGACATAGCAGTAAAGTGTATAGGAGAGGGGGGGGGGGAATTCTGAAAACTGTTTTTTTAAATGATACAGTCAGTTAAGAATGGTTTTTGTTGTGAAAATCCCAATATTTTATTTAAATATCTCTCTAAAGATATTTTACTGTATGAAATGCACAAACACAATACGCAAAAAATGTAACCTTTAGCTTTCGGTCAAGTGAAATGTAAAATATCCTTTTACAACGGGAGAACTGACGCGATTTCATCCCCCTTTCTTAATGACCCTTCACTGCAGGTGACCAGAAATTGCTGTTATCATTTGGAACATGTGTTAAAGATTTACACGTTCTTGAGAGGATAGGGAATTTTGTTCCCTGAGAGAAAGCTGTTTTTGTTTACTTGTCGGCATAGAAAGTGATGCTTTAGGTTCGTTGAAAAGATGTAATTTATAATGATAAAAAAGATCTTTTTCTGTAAAGTGCGTGTCATTAAATAAAACATATATTACTAGTAATTGAGCGGTCTTTTTAAAAAAATAATTAGAAAACTTGATGGATGTTTATTGAATGTTTTAATACCATTTGATTTCTTGAAGGGTATAATCTAAAAATGAAGGTTTGTTATAGGCAAAATTACTATAAGTGTATATGATATTACAAAAATACATTTTAAAAAGTGCTAAATTTTCAAATATTTAAATAACACATAAGTGATTTCTTTAATATCTTACTTATCATTGTTAATATTATTACAACGATTTAAATTAAAACATAAAATGAAATTTCAAGATAAGAAAAAATTAGAAATTAGCATATAAGGAATCGTTAAACAATATAGTAACAAATAAAACGAATATTTACGAATAGTACTACTTTAATTTAATCTGTAAAATAATTAACCGAATATTATTATAAAGAAATATTATTAATATTATATTATTATTAATATTATTATATTATTATTAATATTATTATTATATTTTTATTAATATTATATTATTACTATTAATATTATGTACCGTGCGATAGTCAGGGCTTGATTACGTGACATTAATATTTCTTTCTTTTTTATTTTAAAATGCCCTAAAAGTAAGCAAATTTATTTAAAGTTTTTTTTTAATGACATATATTATTATTATTATTATTATTATTATTATTATTTTTCAAAATTCAGTGATTTACAATAAAATTACAAATAGAAAATAAGAGGTACAATAAACTATATGAAAATATCTGCATACAACATATAAAAAGTTCATCATTTCCAAGGAATCACACTTTCTTCTACAAACCAAAGATTGGTAGTTTGGTTGTGTTTATGACGGTCAATTATGCACACGAGGGATAAGTGCTCTTAGGGTGGAATGCCCCCCTTAAGAGGATTTTAAGAAAACCTAACCCGTATTTAAACGAGGAAATCCAAGTTTCGTAGAAAACCACGAAAAACTCCGAACAATTTGGTTGATGGGCGCGATTGGGTTTGAATCCAGCACCTCCTGTCTAATAGTTTCGAGGGAGATCTTCTTAGCCATTGGTGGGGCCTTTCAAGCTAATAAAATATAGCAATTTGTTTTACTTATTTAAAAAATTGGCTTGTTTTTAGCTTATATCACACAGGGTTTTGTACAAATTTAACACCAATTTTTGTAAAATTGGCAAAATGTAGTAGAAATAATGTAGTGCAATTGAAATAAATATATTAAATATTTTATAAAATATGAGTAGTACTATAAAGTATTTTTTTTATCTGCGCACGTGCGAATGGTTACAACAATCTTTTTACATGATTTAATATTTAACTCTATAGAACAACTCACAAAAAAAAAAAAAAAAATCAGAACAATATCAGGAAAATTCAGAAAGATATCGGTGATAGAAGTGAGCTGATTTTTAGTTCTCTCTAAAAGCAGGTGAAGGATAATGGTTTTTCCACAAATTGTAAATTTTAATTAGCCGAATTTTAAGAAAAACTTAGTTTTTATTGACTATCAAGATTGTGTATGATGAGAAGATTTGGGACAAATCTTCGATTTTGATAATTCTTTTTATTATGCAACAGGTTCGCTCTAGTAGATATCCAAGAAGAACTAAAGCATTAATAGAAATTTAAAAATATATATATTAAAATTGAAATTGAAAGTTTTTGGAAAATTACTTATCATTCAGCTGCTTTTAGATTTAATAAAAAATCAAATCATTCCTATCGCCAACACCTTTATGAAATTTCACGATATTTAACTTTTTTTATGAATTGAACCATAGAGTTGAATATTAAATTATCTTAAAAGAGCGTTGTTATCGTTTGCACATGCACAGACATAAATTATTTTATACAACTACTCATATTTTATAAAATGTTTAATTTATTTATATTACTATTGCCTATGTTTTTTCAACTACATTTTGCCAGTTTTTCTGAAACTGTCGTTAAATTTGGTTGAAAACCATGTATAATAAGCTAAAAAACATGCCAGTTTTTTTGCACTTAAAAAAATGCTATATTTCCCTGATTATACTCTCTATTTATGCAAAAATCAGTAGAAATGTTGTACAATATCCATATATTCTACTCTACATCGATAGATCGTTTCGTATAATTTAATGTACAGTGGGATCCCAAATATTATAGTTTTTCTATTTTTTTTTTTCCTTTTCGGCTTCCTAAGTTTCCTTCTTATGAAATGGCCATTCATAAATAAAATGGGCATTCATTCTTTTTTCTGAGAATGAAGTGTGGAGCTGGGGAAAAAAGTACGAATTTAAAAGTACATTTTTTTCTCTATACGATGTGTAAAAATTTAAAATGTGCGATATTTAGAAGTGTAATTGTAATAATCGAAAATTGCAAAACCGAATTTGCATGGAAATGCATTTGAATTTCTTTTCTTTTCTTTCTTTTCTTTCTTTCTGCTTTTTTTTCTATTTCAAGAGAAAATGGAATGATTCTGTTGCCACAATCTCAAAAATGTTACTGGAAACAAAAAATAAATATCTCAAAATTAAATTGAGATAGTTTTAAAACAAATTGCACTTAAAAGTACAATTTTCTTTCTATACAACAGTATAAAAATTTAAAATGTGCGATAGTGTGAAAGAATTTGTTGTAGTGAACATTGCAAAACCAAAATTGCATGGGAAAGTGTTGGCATTGGCAAAATGACGTATACGTTACGCACAGATATGTTTCGCTTTTATAATATAGATACATATTTATGAAGTGTATGGTATTTTTATTTAGAAACAAAGAGATTGTATAGTATTTTCTATTTTTTCGTAAAGGCAAGACACTGTGAAAGAAGCTGTAAAAGTTAGCTTTTTAAGCAAAATTTACCAATGAAGGGGAAAAAAAGACATTAATTATATTAATTTATGTGAAATTCAGACTTTTGAACCATTCTGTGTTAGAGTAACAATCCTATTACCATAGAAATATGATTCTTCAAATTAAACGAGTGTACCGCAGAAGTTTTGAAGAAATTCAAACACTTTCTAATTTTTTAGACTTTATTATTATTATTAATTATACCTTTTGCTTTTACTTTTAATTTAATTATATTATTATTTATTATATTTTTTAACAATTGTTTCGCCATGAAAGTTTTTAATAATTAAATCATTATTTTTTGTTTTCCCTTGTTTTATTCGAGAATAATAGCTATATAAATAATAATAAATTTTGTGGTTGCAACATTCTAGCAAAAAAAAAAAAAAAAAAAAAGAAGAAGAAGAAAATAGAGCTACTTTATTTGATAAAAATCGCTAAAAATTAAATATTTTAAATGAGTTTATTTATTTTAATTTATTTATTTGTACTGTTGTATTGTTATTACATTTCTAAAAAAAGCCTTGCAGCAATTGTCATGAAATTTAAATTCAATCCTTGACCAATTGCAGAGAATAATCTTTCAATGAAACAAAACAAAACAAAAAAAAGCACATGAATCAGTCGAATAGTTTCGAAGTAATTGATAAGCGTACAAAACGACAACAACAACAAAAAAGTGCTGAATTGAAACTTCTTCCTTTTCTTTTTGGTGTCAGATGAAAAATAATTGAGAAATTATTAATGCAATCTATATTATGGTTTGCATAAATAAAAATTATTTCATTTGAATTTGACGGTGAATAAGTTATTTAGAAATAATGAAGAATACTAGAATTCGACGATTTTCTGAAGCAGATAATGCATAATTCCATTCTCGTTTATGTAAAAGGTATTGTTGCGCATGACTATTTAGTAGGCTGTGACCATAGAATCAAGCTGGTTTCTAATGTGAAACTTTCTGAATAATTCTTAACGTGTGGCATCAAATTGTCAGACCTGACAGGATAGGATTTTGATAGAATTGGGAATCGAATTCAGTTTTTCCATTTTGTTTTTGTTTTCCCATTGGCTGTAATGTAACGAAATACTTTTGATTGTCCCTGTAATTAAACTATACGTTCAATTTTCATAAAATTTGAAATGACTCGACAAAACTATGCAACAATTATGTATTTGAAATTTCAAATGATTCGATTGGATAGTTTTTGCATTGTTATATGCGGACAGACAGACGAACACATGGACTGAACGACAACTATATGTGCTACGTATTTAAATAATTACGAACGCATCTAAAAGGCAGTGGTCTGTCTGGCCGGTAATATCAGTAAAATATTAAAGGTTTAAGAGTGCTAATCACTCAACTTCCGAATTCTTCTCCTTAATGTTTACTCTATAGCCATTTGATGCATTTGTATATTTAAGATAACGCCTCAGGAAATGAAAAATTTTAACGCCTTTTTTTCTGTGTACTATTCTGTCTTCTTTTTTTCTTATTTCTCAAAATATTTCTAAAATATATGTCTTATTATATACAATGTTAAAAGGATACATTTTGTCAGTTTTTAAAATATAAACCTTTAACTGATGTTACCGGTCTCACAGATCGTTTCTTTTTTATAGTTTAACTTTCAGTTTAAATACAAATACTACTACAATTTTTATTGAATTTGAACTATAGTTCTAACGCCGGAGACTTTTGATTACGTGAATTTTAATTATAAGAGCACTATACAAAAAAATTTAGTACAAAAAACACCGTCCTGTGAGTTAATCACGTCTTTTATCACGTTTCGATTGACCGTTTCGGTTTGTTTTTATCACGTTTCGATTGAGTGGTCACGTCTGTGACCACCTCACAGTAGTTGACAATGTGTCACTTTATTTAAAAATTATATTAAGAGCACACACTAGTCACACGCCAAGGCAAATCAAGATGGCGACGCGCTTTTTCAGCGGATTCGAAGGATGGGCTAAAATTACTTTGACATGCAATCATCCAATTAGGAAATAGAATGCTCTTAACCAATTATCTGCGACGATTTTTCTCTTCAAAGGTGTGCAATTCCAGCCGATTTCATGTTTAAAGGATTTTTTTCAACTGATTTCCCCGTACTTTGCGTAAATGCATTCGAATCGGAGCTCAAAAGAATTTCAATCTCTTTACGATTAGCGTTCCAAAATTAAAATGGTTTGATTTTCAGAAAATGAACGAATGATTAATTTAGATAGATTACTATAAAATAAAAACTATTTTATTTACTTAACGCAATTAGAAAAAAAATAAAAAATAAAAATAAAAAATTAATATTGAATGAGGGGGGGGGGAGATATCAGGTACAAGTAGTTTAAATAACTATTTTTTTGGGGGAGGGGTAAGAGGGGAGGGGATTCTTTTTAGAATACGAAACTTATCAAGATAAATAGAACTGAAGGTTGATGAATGAATTAATAAAATTATGAGAAAAATATCTAGACAAATTTAAATATTTAAACATTGTTTATTTTTTGCGGAAAGACAAGCAAGCAAGCAAGGGAGAACAGGAAATAGAAATTTTGAAGAAAGGAGAAATAGGTGTTAATCCCAGCCTAGTCGTTTATAGACATAATACATAATTTATTATTGTTTGTAGTGACAAATGTGACCGAAAAAGTGTAGCAAATTTTAAAAACTTTGTGTGATGTTAAGTCAATAAAGCAAAATATTTTGTCAATATTTCAGGTGGAAGAAAATTTAGATTCTTGATGATTTTTACAAGCATTATATAAATGCCGCAAGGAGCTCTAACAATTTTTAATTTTGAGCACTGACATAGCAGTAAAGTCTATAGGAGAGGGGGGGGGGGAATTCTGAAAACTGTTTTTTAAATGATACAGTCAGTTAAGAATGGTTTTTGTTGTGAAAATCCCAATATTTTATTTAAATATCTCTCTAAAGATATTTTACTGTATGAAATGCACAAACACAATACGCAAAAAATGTAAACATGTGTTTTGTGTAGAATTTAATGCATATCTATCGCTTTATTTTTAACACTTTCCTACATAGTTAAAAAGATTTTGTTAATATTATAGTTAGCAGAGATTTATAATTAGCACTTAAAAAAAATTAAACATATTTAAAGACTTAATTATTTGTGCAGAAGGAGGATTTCAGGTTTTAATTATTTTTTTTATTAAAATACGGAGAGAAAAAAGAAAGAATTTAATTTTGTAAGCTGAGAAGAGGGGGGGGGGGGGAGGTAGAGGGAAAAAACGGATTTTTTTTTGGGGGGGGGGAGAGAGATAGTAGGACAGTTTTATAGATGACAGCTTATTTACCTTCTTGAATATTTATTAATAGGACGAAAAATATAACTTAAAAGTGTTTTAAAGATTTTTAATTTTGTGTACTTCAAAAGAACGAGGGGGGGGGGGAGGTATACAATGATATTTATGGGTTGTTTACGATTAATTATTTATTTTTAGAATAAAATATATATAAACCTATGGAAGCAAAAAAAAAAAAAAAACTTTGAAAGATTTTAAATTTAGTGACATATGGGTAGGGGAGAAAATAGTGCAATGCCCCCCCCCCTCAAAAAATGGTGGAATTTGTGTTTGTTTAAAATTTGTGAGCTGAGGAAAAAAAGAAATAAGCACATTATTTATTTATTTTCGTGTGTGTGTGTAGGGGGGAGATGTTTATTAGATGACTTATTTATTTGCCTTTCAAAATATTTATAAATCTGTTTTAAAAAATAATAAAAGTGGGAATTATTTAAAGAACTAAATTTTCTGCACTTAAAGGAACAAAATGATAAATCCTAATTTCAGTCGTGGGGAGGGGGGAGGAAATTTTGTGATTGATTGTTTATTGGTATACTAAAGTGACTTGTATGCTACAAATATGGGTATTGTGGAGTAGACTACAAAACGAAGTAATATTTTTGTAAGGTGCAATTTAGAAGATAATGACAGATTCAAAAGGCGAAGCGAAATTTTGATATAAAGGAAGGCGAAGACCAAGGGCTGATCTTGAGAGTCCTCAAGGGGGGGGGGGAGGATTTTAGAAATTTGGGTACTCCAGTGTAATGCACGGGTCTGAGCTCATTTTTTTTTTATGTGGGTCGTGTTTTTCTTTTTTTACTTTTTTGCTGTGGGTCGGGTTTGGGTCCGGTTGGCTTCCATTTTTTGCTCCTGTCTGGGTTAATTCCTACTTGGGTCGGGTTGAGTTCCACTTTTTGCTGCTGTTCAAGTTAATTTCTGATTTTTTTTTTTTTTTTTTTTTTTTTTTTTTTTTTTGTCAGATTTGGGTCTCGTTGACTGCTACATTTTGTTTTTAATCTGGTTGACTTTTACTTTTTAGCAGTGCTTAACGCATTTGGGACACTTTAGGATTTGGTTTTTAGCACTTTCCAACAAAGTTGAAAAGTGCTTATGCATTCGGTTTGTCTGTCCGTCTGGTCGGATGGCCGTCTGTCTGTCTGTCCGCGCTCTAACTCCCGTAAATATACTCGGATTGCTATGAAATTTTTATACGTTGTTGATGTTTACCCTAGCACGACACCTATTAAAAATGAAGTATCTACCATAATTAGTTTATCTACAGAGAGAATCAAAAGTTTCCCATTACATTACGGCCTATGGGGAAAAATCGTTAATATACTCGGATTGCCATGAAATTTTAGGATGTTATTGACGTTTTCCCTAGCACGAACCCTACTATAAATGAAGTTTCTATTACGATTAATTTATCTACAGGGCGAATCAAAAGTTTTCCATTACATTACGGCCTATGGGGAAAAATCGTTAATATACTCGGATTGCCATGAAATTTTAGGACGTTATTGACGTTTACCCTATCACGAACGCTATTGAAAATTAAGTTTCTACCATGATTAGTTTATCTGCAAGGAGAATCAAAAGTTTTCATTTACATTACGGCCCATGGGGAAAAATCGTTTATATACTCGAATTGCCATGAAATTTTAGGACGTTATTGACGTTTACCCTAGCACGAACCCTATTGAAAATAAAGATTAGTTTATCCCCATGATTAGTTTATCTACAGGGCGAATCAAAAGTTTCCCATTACATTACGGCCTATATGGAAAAATCGTTTCAAAAAAATTTTAAAGATGTTATACCCTCTCAAACATATTAAAATATGCATTCTATAAAATATAAGATGAAAATTTAGCTATTATTCATTTATATGGCCACACAAAAGAATTCCATTAGATAATGGTAAAAGGGGGAATTGTGTGTGGCATATTTTAAATATATTAAGCTGTTTCATGTATAATAAAATTGATATATGTCACTGAAGCTTAATATAAATTATACGCTACTGTCTTGCATAATATGAAGTACATAGCATTTACAGGGCCATACAAAAGATTTCAAATAGCATATTCTTTCCGAAGTACCGTATATGTGTCCGATGATGGCTGATGGAGGGATGAAATGCATTTTAATTATGATATGCGCGTTTATATTTCGTTAAAAATATGCACATTATATGGTGTGTATAAATGTTATAGTTGATATACAGGGCTACCCAAAAGAGCTCACCAACGTTACTGAATATGAGCATAGATTATTTAAACGTGGTTCTTAAATAAGCTATGCATTTTTACGCTGAGCTTCATTGAATTTACTGAGAAATGTTTGCAAAATATAGATAAAAGTATATACAGGGCCACGCAAAGAATTCGGTACATGGACGCCTATGAATGATAATTTATGAGAATGTGATTTCAGTTGTTTTAAAAGTGTTTTAGTTTACAATAAATTTTAGCCTAATGCTGACGTGTAATAAAGGTACAATGTAAACTACAGGGCTGAACAAAAGTATTCAAGTATGTTTCCATCTAATAGTATGAAAATGCTGAAAAATAAATTTCAAGCTACTGGGTATTTTCTTGCTAAACTAAATTTTCCCATTATATCAAGTGACATATGAAATACAGAGCTGTTCAAAAGTAATACATATTTGGGTATATTTGGCTATACACTTATTTCTCTAAATAACAAAGTTTTGTTAAAGATTTCATTAAGTGTTGGAAAGTGCTTCATAATCAATGCTTAACGCGCTATTTTTCTTACTTGTTACTTTATCGAGAAGGGTTCGGGTTGACCCGAATTTATTGGGGTGAATTCTTTGGTAAAATGTTCGTTCTTTTTTGCAATTTTTGTACAAAATGTGCGTTTGTTTCACGATATTTTGAAGAAATTCGTGTTTTCTCCGCGATCATTTTACAAAATTTGTTGTCCGGTTCGCTTCTATTTTTTGCTGCTGGTCGGGTTTAATTTTTTACTTTTTGTTGTGGGTTGCGTTTGAATCCGGTTAACTTCTCTTTCCTACAAACACGTGACGTTACACACAGCAAACACGTGGGTGGTTTACAATTCTCCATCGATATACAGAGTGATATCGGCTCATACAAAGTGCCCTCACCTCCGGGAAAAAAAAACCACAAGGAGAGTGAAACAAAGAAAAAAGAAAGACAATAGAAATCAGAGGAAAAAGAAAAGAGAAAGATCATTCAGGTGGCTTGGGTTAGGAAGCCCGTGAATATTTAAAGAAGGTATCCTCCTGGGGGCGATTAGTTTTAAGAATTCATTGAATAAGTATAGGGGGAGAAAGGGTAGCTACTCGCCCCCCCCTTTAAATTTAGAAAGTTTTTTTATGCTGAATTACCACATTTCGTTCGAATATCGTAAATCATATAAATAATTGGTTTAAAATTTCCTTTATATAATTGTTGGAGATTTCTGAGAAGGAAAAAATGAAAAGTATTTATTTATTTATTTTGGAGGGGGGTGAAGGGAATTTGTTAGATGACTTACTTTATATGACTAAAGATTTACAAATATGGCTAAACACAAAATAAAGAGATTTAAAGACTAAATTTTATGTACTTGGTAAGGAGAAATAGGGGGAAAACATAAATTTTTGTGGGGTTAAGAGTAAAACTATGTTTGATTATTTATTACTACAGTAAAAGTTTTAGAAAAATCGATGACTTTAAGGGTGTATTTCGATTCAAACTGCCTATTTTCCGATTTATTTTTGAACTCATTATTGCTCTCAAATACACCAAACTTTCAAAATCGCTTATTTGGAAAGTGCACAAGGTGCCGTAAAGGTCAATTTTTTGATAAGTGCACAAAACATTGCAAAAAAAGCAATCAAAAACGGCATTTCGAACAGATTTTTCCCAAGCGGGAGATTTGAGAACGAAAAAAGGGGTCATACTGAGAAGATAATTGTTTATAACTCAAATTCTAATGAATTGAGCGTAAAAAAACATCACTCGGCACCTCATACGTCCCTTCAAGAATCCTTTCAGCAAATTTCATGTTTCTACGTTAGTAGTAGGAAAAGGACAGTACGGGGACATGCGGCGGCCGCCGCACCACGCAGCAACCGTCCCTCCGCATCCCTCCGCGCCCCGCCGCCACCACCGTGCCACCGCCGCCCTCCTGGTCCCTCCTGCGGTACCCCTGCGCCCACCGTGCATCCCCCTCCACAAACGCCCCCTAGTGGAAAAAAGGAACATTCTATTATAACAGGATAGGTGAACAACCTTCCCTAATTAAAAATATTATCAATCACATCTCAACTCGGAATCATACTATATGATGAAGATTAAATTTATATTTGAATTTTGAAGAACCGTAATTTTAATGAGTATTATTAATTAAGCGAAACACCGGAAAAATATCAGTTTTTAACCATTTTATTTAGATTTCTTCAACTACAAGATGAGATTATCAATTTAACTCAAGAAAGTTAAACATATATTTGAATTTTGCTTCATAGACATCTTAATGAGTAGTATTAATTAAGTAAAAACAATAGAAAATATCCAGTTTTATAGAAAAAAACTGATTTCTTACGATTTTTATCAACTATATGATCAATGTAACGACTTAAAAGTTGAAAGTTAAACATGTATCCTAGTTTTTCAACAGCTATAGCCTTAATGAGTATCGTTAATTAAGTAAAAAAACAATGGAAAATATCAAGTTTTATGGAAAAAGACTGCTCTCTTACGATTTTTATCAACTTAAGAGAGAAAACTTAAACATACATTTCAGTTTTTCAACAGCTATAGCCTTAATGAGCATTCATAATTAAGTAAAAAACAATGGAAAATATCGATTTTTATAGAAAAAGGCTGATTTCTTACGATTTTTATCAACTGCAACATCAGTGTATCGACTTACAATTTGAAAGTTAAACATGCATTCTAGTTTTTCAACAGCTATAATCTTAATGAGTATCGTTAATTAAGTAAAAAACAATGGAAAATATCAAGTTTTATAGAAAAAGACTGATTTCTTACGATTTTTTCAACTCAAACTTCAGACTATCAATTTGGTAGAAAGAAATTTAAGCATGCATTCGAGTTTTGGACAACCATTTCCTTCATGAACATTATTAATTAAGCAAAACAACAGAAAATATTAAATTTTTAACTGATTTCTTCATATTTTTTTTTTTTATATATATATATAAAATCAGAATACACAACTTAAAATAGAAATTTAAACATATTTTTTAATTTTTGAACAGTCGTTACCTCAAAGAATTTCAATAATTGAACAATTAACAAAGGAAACTAATGATTTTTTAACGAAAAAAGACGAATTAAACGAATTTGGTTAACTTTTACTCTAAATGGAAATTTCATCATACTTTTATATACTAACTAAGTAGAATTTTAATGCATAAACGAACACATTTCAGTAAATATTCAACGCACACGCAAATATGAAAACAACACCTGCTTCTTGTGACGTCATATTGAAACCAAAAGCTATTCCTCCGAAGTCCCTCACCATACCTTTTCACCCCCATCTCCCCCAATTTTTTACCTTAGGTAGGGAAATGGACAATGCAATGACCTCTCATTCTTGTATATTTAGAAGTCTGGGAGAAAAAAAGAGACATTTTATACACTCCAATTTCATAACAGTTACCGCAATATCCCAAAATTTGAATTTTGGAAGACATAATCAGTATAATTAATTAAACAAAATAATAAAAATATTATTTTTTAAGGTGAAAAGGTGAATTTAAGCGAATTTTATTAGTTTTACAATAGTCTTTTGAACAACAACTTGGAAATATAGATTTCTAACAGAAGAATTAAACGTATATTTTAATTTTAACAACAAAAACTTAACAAGTATCATTAATTCAACAAAAATAAATATCAATTTTAAAGAAAAGACGAATTTGAATAATTTTACACTAGTATTTTCAAAAGCAACATAGAAATATCAATACTTATTCACATATTTCACTTATTCACTGTATTCAGTACTATATTTAATAAATATGGATACAATTTAAGAATTTTCTAATCTATAATTAAATATTAGCTGTATATTTAATGTTACCCATGTTTTCAACATTAGTTCATAATCGTGAATTTTGTATTTTAAATACCATGTATTCAGGTTCAGATTATTTTCACTTGAAATCATACAGAATTTTTTAACAGAGTTTGTTTTTGAAATCATTGAAGCAACTGTATTTAATATTTTTAACACCAATTTTCTAAGATTTTCTAACATTTTCCGATTATACATTCTTCAGAAGTACATTTCTAAATGTTACAATCACTTTACATATCGAAAAGATATCATTGAAGCAACTGTATTTAATATTTTTAATACCAATTTTCTAAGATTTTTTAACATTTTCCGGTTATACATTCCTCAAAAGTTATTATTACGTATTCTAAACAATAGAAAATATTAATTTTAAGAATAAAAAGACGAATTTAAACAAATTTTATTAGTTTTACACTATTTTTTCTCACCTCCAACACGGATATATCAATTTTAACAGAAGAATTAAACGTATATTTTAGTTTTTAACAACAAAAATGTAATAAGTATCATTAATTAAACAAAAATAAATATCAATTTTCAAGAAAAGACAATTTTTTACACAAATTTTCAACTTTGAAATACATTTGCTTACATATATTGTTACAGTATATTACTAAACTTAAACTTTTTAAAAAGTTTGAATGTCTTTACAAAGGTTCATACTTATATTTTTCACGTCTTGACTGCATTCGAAATCTTACAACAAAAGTATACTTTTATTATTATTATTCTAGAAAACCTAAAAAATCGTTTCTTGCTGCTTTAGACACTTGACATATTAAAACTACTCTACCCATATAATTAATCAAATTAGGACATGATTCATCTTACACTTCAAAATTTCTGAATTTTTACAATACTTATTTTCATCAAACTTTATTCTTGATCCTATATATTTTAATAGCACAGAATTTTAACATCTGTTTTTATCTACTTATCAAAAAATTATTAAAACACCCAACAACATTTTCCAAATATGAATATTATCTTTACAATTTAATAATGCAAAACATACACGAATACAAAGTTTAATTTTTACAAACATTTCATATTTCAAATCAAACTATTCGAAATTTTCACAACATAAGAGCAAACATTAGACGAACTTTTTAACATTAATATTGCTTACATCTTTTCATCATAACTTTTAACTATGATAATTATCCATTTTTAGGTTGATTGTCGAAAAACTAACTGAAATTACATAAACTTAATGTAAAAACCATGTTCTCACACAATTTCTTGAAATTCAACAAAGAATTGACTATTACTCCAATACTTATCTACTTCAATCTCGACTCTCGATAGTATATAGATATTGCATCATTACATACTTACAACTCTTTTCAAACGTTTATCAGAAAATCAAGTCAATCAAAGTCTAGTAGTTATTACATACCTGTTCCTCAGAAATATTACTATCATATGAAACAGTAAAGAAAATAGATATTTAATATTTAATAACTTCATACGTGAAATTACTGCTGAATAAGAATACTAATAATCAAAAAAATCAACTGTTGGACAAAAAAATAGTACAGATTACCGAAAATTCAAATCATTTTTTCTACAAAAATTACAAAAATTAACAAATGAATGACAAGTTAGAGAAATAACTAAAAAAAAAAAATAATGAACATATTTACAAATTTATTAAAATCACACCTTTTTCTGGATTACAAACCACAATTTCTTGAAAAATTTAACACCGAATTTGTAAGATTTTAATCCTAGTATTACATACACTCAATAAATATTCAAAATTAAAAAAAAATAATTTTTTAGTCTCATTAATAAGCAGAAATTCTATATTAAAAGAATATTTTCATAGTAGTACTTATAAAAATGAGAGTTTACAAACTGATTTTCATAATTTTATCACATTTAAACTTAATATTTTACATAAAACATTATTTAATCAAATTTTATGCTTTCTAATTCAGTAAAATTCAATACTTTTTTAGTTTTTAAACCAATACCACAATATTTATTTACATCAAACTTGATTCTTCACCTTTTATATTTCCACATTACACACGTGAGATAAATACTAACTTGGATCAGGAGTTGAAGTCAATTGATTCCATTCGATTTTCATCATGTACGCATTGCTCCTACACGAAATTTCTTACTGCTATAATCATCTAATGTATTAAAACTAATCTACTCATATTTTTAATCAATTCATCAGATGTTTCATCTCGCACTTCTGAATTATCGTGCATCAAGTTGCTTAAAATATAAATACTATCTTTATAGTTTTAATGATATATAGTATACATGGTTTATCTTGAGTTAGCACTTCCATAGTATTAATCAAATTATATGTTTCATCTTGCACTTGATCTTAATGTTTTCATCTTGCATCTGAATTATCGTCCATCGAGTTTTTTAAATAATAATATATTTATAGTTTTTGATTATACATAGCATGTACAAATACAATCTTTAATTTTAACATTTCATATTTCAAATAACCTATTTCCGAAACCAAGCTATGTGAATTTTACCACAATGCTTATTATCATAGAATAATTTGTGTTTCACACTTTTCTAAAAATTATCAGATATGTACCCCTCAGAGAAATTACTATCATATGAATAAATGAAGAAAATTTAATTTATATTAAATGTACACGAAATTGATTGCAATATACATGTATTTAATAAAAATAAATAGGCGATTATTTATACATTAAACCTTTACTAAATATATATTTCTTTCATTATACAGATGTTTCAACAAGATGAATCAAAACAGCAGCAAACTTCAGAAATTAATGACCCGAATGATTCATCCCTAGCACATGTAGCGTTAACGAATAACACATATGTGAGTACTTATATGAGAAATACTAGAATTCGTATATGAAACGTAATTAGAGTAAATACAAAATGATTTGTCTTACTACCTACACTTTAACAAGTGCTTTTTACCTATATTATTGAAGAGAATCCTAACCGTGTCCATTTATTTCTACTACAGATGTGCTCTATTTGCTACAAACACTTCTTAAGTAAATGGAATTTAACAGAACATACAAAAATCTATACAGGTGAAAAACCTTACACTTGGAAAGATTACCATAAATGCTGTTTTCAAGGAGACGTGAATCAAAAATACACACATCATCATATAAAGCATCATCAGATATATGTAAACTTAGCGAATATATTCAAAAATTAGTCAGACTTTTGAAGAATTTAGAAATAAAGGAAGATATTTAGGCTATTTATCCATCATATTTTCACAACATTTACCACAATATCTCAAACTTAAAATTTGGAAGACATACACACTGCTGAAAAGTAATTTTGTGATTCTTCTAACCAGTATGAATGTATAGATGTTATTTTGCAGTGTATTCTTTAAATGCTCACATTAAATATTCTTTTATATGCATATATCGTTGTGTTTATTTTTCTAATACCTATTACATTAATGAAATACATAACATTTTAAGTGAAATAACACTCTCACAACTTAAAAAATGCATAAGAACATACAAAAATAAACAGATGTATGAAAAAATATGCAAGTTTACAAAATATTTTCATTGTTTTCTAGAAATATTAACAAAAAATATTTACAATATGAAAAAATTGTAAAAGTGAAAAGAAAAAACATAAATGTAAAAACAAAAACCACAAAGTGAAAAACTCATAACAAAGTTCATTGCATACTGTATTAAAACCAACGAAATTTTTGAAGCTTTTTTCATAACTTTTTTTGAAATTTTTGCAACATTTTTTTGCAATTTTTTTACACTTTTTTTAACAAAAATTTTTCATTTTTTTAACGTTGTGATTTTCTTTTTTTTTACTTTTGTAAAAACTTATTTTGAAAAAAAATTTTTTTGTAAAAAATGTTTTTGAAAAAAAAATTTTTTGAAAAAAATATTTTTGGAAGTTTTGGTTTTTGTAAAAAAAATTTTGTTGTAAATATTTTTTTTCAAAAACTTTGTTATGAGTTTTTCACTTTGTGGTTTTTGTTTTTACATTTATGTTTTTTCTTTTCACTTTTACAATTTTTTCATATTGTAAATATTTTTTGTTAATATTTCTAGAAAACAATGAAAATATTTTGTAAACTTGCATATTTTTTCATACATCTGTTTATTTTTGTATGTTCTTATGCATTTTTTAAGTTGTGAGAGTGTTATTTCACTTAAAATGTTATGTATTTCATTAATGTAATAGGTATTAGAAAAATAAACACAACGATATATGCATATAAAAGAATATTTAATGTGAGCATTTAAAGAATACACTGCAAAATAACATCTATACATTCATACTGGTTAGAAGAATCACAAAATTACTTTTCAGCAGTGTGTATGTCTTCCAAATTTTAAGTTTGAGATATTGCGGTAAATGTTGTGAAAATATGATGGATAAATAGCCTAAATATCTTCCTTTATTTCTAAATTCTTCAAAAGTCTGACTAATTTTTGAATATCTTCGCTAAGTTTACATATATCTGATGATGCTTTATATGATGATGTGTGTATTTTTGATTCACGTCTCCTTGAAAACAGCATTTATGGTAATCTTTCCAAGTGTAAGGTTTTTCACCTGTATAGATTTTTGTATGTTCTGTTAAATTCCATTTACTTAAGAAGTGTTTGTAGCAAATAGAGCACATCTGTAGTAGAAATAAATGGACACAGTTAGGATTCTCTTCAATAATATAGGTAAAAAGCACTTGTTAAAGTGTAGGTAGTAAGACAAATCATTTTGTATTTACTCTAATTACGTTTCATATACGAATTCTAGTATTTCTCATATAAGTACTCACATATGTGTTATTCGTTAACGCTACATGTGCTAGGGATGAATCATTCGGGTCATTAATTTCTGAAGTTTGCTGCTGTTTTGATTCATCTTGTTGAAACATCTGTATAATGAAAGAAATATATATTTAGTAAAGGTTTAATGTATAAATAATCGCCTATTTATTTTTATTAAATACATGTATATTGCAATCAATTTCGTGTACATTTAATATAAATTAAATTTTCTTCATTTATTCATATGATAGTAATTTCTCTGAGGGGTACATATCTGATAATTTTTAGAAAAGTGTGAAACACAAATTATTCTATGATAATAAGCATTGTGGTAAAATTCACATAGCTTGGTTTCGGAAATAGGTTATTTGAAATATGAAATGTTAAAATTAAAGATTGTATTTGTACATGCTATGTATAATCAAAAACTATAAATATATTATTATTTAAAAAACTCGATGGACGATAATTCAGATGCAAGATGAAAACATTAAGATCAAGTGCAAGATGAAACATATAATTTGATTAATACTATGGAAGTGCTAACTCAAGATAAACCATGTATACTATATATCATTAAAACTATAAAGATAGTATTTATATTTTAAGCAACTTGATGCACGATAATTCAGAAGTGCGAGATGAAACATCTGATGAATTGATTAAAAATATGAGTAGATTAGTTTTAATACATTAGATGATTATAGCAGTAAGAAATTTCGTGTAGGAGCAATGCGTACATGATGAAAATCGAATGGAATCAATTGACTTCAACTCCTGATCCAAGTTAGTATTTATCTCACGTGTGTAATGTGGAAATATAAAAGGTGAAGAATCAAGTTTGATGTAAATAAATATTGTGGTATTGGTTTAAAAACTAAAAAAGTATTGAATTTTACTGAATTAGAAAGCATAAAATTTGATTAAATAATGTTTTATGTAAAATATTAAGTTTAAATGTGATAAAATTATGAAAATCAGTTTGTAAACTCTCATTTTTATAAGTACTACTATGAAAATATTCTTTTAATATAGAATTTCTGCTTATTAATGAGACTAAAAAATTATTTTTTTTTAATTTTGAATATTTATTGAGTGTATGTAATACTAGGATTAAAATCTTACAAATTCGGTGTTAAATTTTTCAAGAAATTGTGGTTTGTAATCCAGAAAAAGGTGTGATTTTAATAAATTTGTAAATATGTTCATTATTTTTTTTTTTAGTTATTTCTCTAACTTGTCATTCATTTGTTAATTTTTGTAATTTTTGTAGAAAAAATGATTTGAATTTTCGGTAATCTGTACTATTTTTTTGTCCAACAGTTGATTTTTTTGATTATTAGTATTCTTATTCAGCAGTAATTTCACGTATGAAGTTATTAAATATTAAATATCTATTAATTTTCTTTACTGTTTCATATGATAGTAATATTTCTGAGGAACAGGTGTGTAATAACTACTAGACTTTGATTGACTTGATTTTCTGATAAACGTTTGAAAAGAGTTGTAAGTATGTAATGATGCAATATCTATATACTATCGAGAGTCGAGATTGAAGTAGATAAGTATTGGAGTAATAGTCAATTCTTTGTTGAATTTCAAGAAATTGTGTGAGAACATGGTTTTTTACATTAAGTTTATGTAATTTCAGTTACAGTTTTTCGACAATCAACCTAAAAATGGATAATTATCATAGTTAAAAGTTATGATGAAAAGATGTAAGCAATATTAATGTTAAAAAGTTCGTCTAATGTTTGCTCTTATGTTGTGAAAATTTCGAATAGTTTGATTTGAAATATGAAATGTTTGTAAAAATTAAACTTTGTATTCGTGTATGTTTTGCATTATTAAATTGTAAAGATAATATTCATATTTGGAAAATGTTGTTGGGTGTTTTAATAATTTTTTGATAAGTAGATAAAAACAGATGTTAAAATTCTGTGCTATTAAAATATATAGGATCAAGAATAAAGTTTGATGAAAATAAGTATTGTAAAAATTCAGAAATTTTGAAGTGTAAGATGAATCATGTCCTAATTTGATTAATTATATGGGTAGAGTAGTTTTAATATGTCAAGTGTCTAAAGCAGCAAGAAACGATTTTTTAGGTTTTCTAGAATAATAATAATAAAAGTATACTTTTGTTGTAAGATTTCGAATGCAGTCAAGACGTGAAAAATATAAGTATGAACCTTTGTAAAGACATTCAAACTTTTTAAAAAGTTTAAGTTTAGTAATATACTGTAACAATATATGTAAGCAAATGTATTTCAAAGTTGAAAATTTGTGTAAAAAATTGTCTTTTCTTGAAAATTGATATTTATTTTTGTTTAATTAATGATACTTATTACATTTTTGTTGTTAAAAACTAAAATATACGTTTAATTCTTCTGTTAAAATTGATATATCCGTGTTGGAGGTGAGAAAAAATAGTGTAAAACTAATAAAATTTGTTTAAATTCGTCTTTTTATTCTTAAAATTAATATTTTCTATTGTTTAGAATACGTAATAATAACTTTTGAGGAATGTATAACCGGAAAATGTTAAAAAATCTTAGAAAATTGGTATTAAAAATATTAAATACAGTTGCTTCAATGATATCTTTTCGATATGTAAAGTGATTGTAACATTTAGAAATGTACTTCTGAAGAATGTATAATCGGAAAATGTTAGAAAATCTTAGAAAATTGGTGTTAAAAATATTAAATACAGTTGCTTCAATGATTTCAAAAACAAACTCTGTTAAAAAATTCTGTATGATTTCAAGTGAAAATAATCTGAACCTGAATACACGGTATTTAAAATACAAAATTCACGATTATGAACTAATGTTGAAAACATGGGTAACATTAAATATACAGCTAATATTTAATTATAGATTAGAAAATTCTTAAATTGTATCCATATTTATTAAATATAGTACTGAATACAGTGAATAAGTGAAATATGTGAATAAGTATTGATATTTCTATGTTGCTTTTGAAAATACTAGTGTAAAATTATTCAAATTCGTCTTTTCTTTAAAATTGATATTTATTTTTGTTGAATTAATGATACTTGTTAAGTTTTTGTTGTTAAAATTAAAATATACGTTTAATTCTTCTGTTAGAAATCTATATTTCCAAGTTGTTGTTCAAAAGACTATTGTAAAACTAATCAAATTCGCTTAAATTCACCTTTTCACCTTAAAAAATAATATTTTTATTATTTTGTTTAATTAATTATACTGATTATGTCTTCCAAAATTCAAATTTTGGGATATTGCGGTAACTGTTATGAAATTGGAGTGTATAAAATGTCTCTTTTTTTCTCCCAGACTTCTAAATATACAAGAATGAGAGGTCATTGCATTGTCCATTTCCCTACCTAAGGTAAAAAATTGGGGGAGATGGGGGTGAAAAGGTATGGTGAGGGACTTCGGAGGAATAACTTTTGGTTTCAATATGACGTCACAAGAAGCAGGTGTTGTTTTCATATTTGCGTGTGCGTTGAATATTTACTGAAATGTGTTCGTTTATGCATTAAAATTCTACTTAGTTAGTATATAAAAGTATGATGAAATTTCCATTTAGAGTAAAAGTTAACCAAATTCGTTTAATTCGTCTTTTTTCGTTAAAAAATCATTAGTTTCCTTTGTTAATTGTTCAATTATTGAAATTCTTTGAGGTAACGACTGTTCAAAAATTAAAAAATATGTTTAAATTTCTATTTTAAGTTGTGTATTCTGATTTTATATATATATAAAAAAAAAAAAAATAAATATGAAGAAATCAGTTAAAAATTTAATATTTTCTGTTGTTTTGCTTAATTAATAATGTTCATGAAGGAAATGGTTGTCCAAAACTCGAATGCATGCTTAAATTTCTTTCTACCAAATTGATAGTCTGAAGTTTGAGTTGAAAAAATCGTAAGAAATCAGTCTTTTTCTATAAAACTTGATATTTTCCATTGTTTTTTACTTAATTAACGATACTCATTAAGATTATAGCTGTTGAAAAACTAGAATGCATGTTTAACTTTCAAATTGTAAGTCGATACACTGATGTTGCAGTTGATAAAAATCGTAAGAAATCAGCCTTTTTCTATAAAAATCGATATTTTCCATTGTTTTTTACTTAATTATGAATGCTCATTAAGGCTATAGCTGTTGAAAAACTGAAATGTATGTTTAAGTTTTCTCTCTTAAGTTGATAAAAATCGTAAGAGAGCAGTCTTTTTCCATAAAACTTGATATTTTCCATTGTTTTTTTACTTAATTAACGATACTCATTAAGGCTATAGCTGTTGAAAAACTAGGATACATGTTTAACTTTCAACTTTTAAGTCGTTACATTGATCATATAGTTGATAAAAATCGTAAGAAATCAGTTTTTTTCTATAAAACTGGATATTTTCTATTGTTTTTACTTAATACTACTCATTAAGATGTCTATGAAGCAAAATTCAAATATATGTTTAACTTTCTTGAGTTAAATTGATAATCTCTGTCGTGTGACATATCCAAATTCCTTAATCTACCGTATCTATCCTTTTAAATATTAACTTTGTCTATGTCTCCATTTCTTTAATAACGCTTGTTTTTCTGGCTATCGTGCGTTCGCGCGCACTTTTCTCTCCCTTGGCGCATCATTGGCGTGAATTCGACCCTACCTTATGGTAACCCGTTTTCCCGCGCGTTTCGAATCTCTCTCCCGTTTCTCTTCAGTACGCAGTGAACAGTCGGACCGATAAGTGTTGTTAGCGTAAAGCTCCGAGTCCCGCGTTGGGGGCTGTGGCCTCTCGTGCAGTGCCGATAATGGCCTCTCGAGCAGCGTCCGAAATAGCCTTCCAGACAACGCTTTAAATTACCTCACCGTAGCTAACCATTCTCCGGTAATGCATCCTGTCAAAATAATTAGTTGGATTTCTGCGTGACAATAATCTTCAACAAGCTTTTATTCTCATGATGAGAATTTGTCTAAAAGACTTAGTATCCCGCACATACCTCTTAAATGAGTAGCCTCCTCCATGTGGTTCAGCGGCGATCTCGTTACTTTCGGAGATTATCAGAAAAGGCCAAGGATCCTGCCCATGATTGTCTCATCAATAAAACAAGAAATCCAGTCTCAACATTGTGTGTTTTTACTCATTTACTTAGCAGCACAGAGGTAATGTCTTATTTTTATTCTATTAGTGAAGAATTACTCCTCACCTGG
This sequence comes from Maratus speculifer, assembly GCA_964019185.1. Classification (NCBI taxonomy): domain Eukaryota; kingdom Metazoa; phylum Arthropoda; class Arachnida; order Araneae; family Salticidae; genus Maratus; species Maratus speculifer. The sequence continues at coordinate 301,312,377 of OZ025297.1, read as the reverse complement.
ATGTTATTGCTTTGCACGACGTAGCCACAACAATCAGCAATACAACTGTGTTCATCGAGAACTATTCATATGATTCATTATATAACTGTAATTAGTCAATACGATCACGCTGTTTTCAGAACCGAACCTTTCATCGTAACAATCTCATCTTGTAGTTGAAGAAATCTAAATAAAATGGTTAAAAACTGATATTTTTCCGGTGTTTCGCTTAATAATACTCATTAAAATTACGGTTCTTCAAAATTCAAATATAAATTTAATCTTCATCATATAGTATGATTCCGAGTTGAGATGTGATTGATAATATTTTTAATTAGGGAAGGTTGTTCACCTATCCTGTTATAATAGAATGTTCCTTTTTTCCACTAGGGGGCGTTTGTGGAGGGGGATGCACGGTGGGCGCAGGGGTACCGCAGGAGGGACCAGGAGGGCGGCGGTGGTACGGTGGTGGCGGCGGGGCGCGGAGGGATGCGGAGGGACGGTTGCTGCGTGGTGCGGCGGCCGCCGCATGTCCCCGTACTGTCCTTTTCCTACTACTTACGTTTAAAAATGTGTCTGAAATTGTATCGGAAAATTTCGAGCTGTTGAAGATGGAAAAGCGTTTTTTCGAATACACCCTTAAAAGTATAAAATTTGTGAGCTGGGGGGGGGGAGAAACAATTTATTAATTATTTATTTTGGTGTGTATGTGGGATGGAGAAGTTTTTTAAATGACTTACTTTTATTTGCCTTTTAAAACATTAACAAATGGGCTTAAAAAAAAAAAAAATAAAATGTGGGAAAGTTTCAATGAATAAATTCTAGGCATTTACTAATAGGATGAGAGGGAAAAATCTCATTTTTAGTTAGTGGGGAGGAGTTTTTGTGATAGATTTTTTATTGTTACAACAAAGTGGCAATATTGTGTAAACATGGATACAGTGAGATAGACAGCAAAACAGCGAAGTGATACTTCTGGAAGGGATAATATTGAAGGCTGTGATGAGAGCAAAAGGCGGGAACGAAATTTTGATACAAGGGGGGGGGGGGCAATGGTGATATAAATTATTTTTCTAAATCAGAATTTCAGAGAACTCAGATTTTCACCTGCAATTAATAAATAACAGAAAACTTAAATATTTTTAAGGACTTTTTGCAAATTCTGCATAACACTAACAAAGTTTTTTAAGGAGCAAAAATTACTTTTAAAAAATTAAACACTTTTTAAAAAATTGAAGAAACATAAGAAATGTGTAGGATCACTTAAAATTATTCCGCTACATTATGATCTATGTAGATAAATCATTTGCGGTGTTTCAAGGAGGGCTATACTAATTTAAAAGTAATGAAATTCATATACATTACAGAGGTACTCTGGAAGACAATTATAAAAAAATATGTCATGTATAGCACTTACAGTATACACACAGAGGATCTCCATAGTAATCTATTATACTCTGGTCTAAAAATAATTTCGCGATGTATTGTTGTAATAATGTTACTCTTTTACAAACAATGAAATTTATACGAACTTCTGAAATGGACTTAAGAATGCTTGCGGTATAATATTTGGCGAAAAACATTTGCCATTCAATTACAGAGTTACACAAAAGAATTCGGTTGTAAAAAGCTCTTCGGAGAAAAACTGTCCCTAGCGTATTTAAATTATGTTCACTACTTTGAACATGAAATGCAATGAAATGCTGTTTCGTGTATACTCTCTGTTAAAAAGAATTTCCATAAAAACATTCCATTTTATATATAATCATAATAAACCTGTTAAAATTGGTCATCTGTTTCCCGCCGTCCTTTTTTTTTTTTTTTTTTTTTAAGGAAGATACCGCACACTCAGTTTAGCTTTATTAATGTTACAGTGTTTTACAATTAAGTTTTCTTTCAAAATTTATTATTTGCAGAACAATGTAATAATTCCCACGAACCATCTGTCGACATATAAAAAGATGCAATTCAATAGCAAGATTTCAATATGATGAATACCAGAAGCGATGGGGCGATTGCCCCCTCCCTTTTTGAGCCCAATGAAGGGTCTGCAAAATGATATTAGATGTCCATAGGATAAATGAATCGTGTTTAAGATTGAGAACGGTGCGACCTGATCGGACTGGACGAAGCTGTCACTGCTCGGGTTGGGCCGGGCCAGTTTTAACTCATGAGACTAGGGCTTGCTTAGGTCTAGAGATCTGCATCGGCCTGTATCAGACTGGCAAAAAAAAAAAAAAAAAAAAATTAAAATAAACAGACCGTATGGGCCAGTCCGATAAAAAAGTTTAACGGGCCTGCCGGCGTGTTATAAAGATTTCGGTAAAAACGCTAAAATGAGGTCTATTTTCAATGAATATGGGTTTAACGACCATAAGTATAAATGTGCGTCACGAGTAGATACTAGTTTAACAACATCAATACATAAATGTAACGTGTACAGCGTAGAAATCAGCATCGGACAGTTGCTTTGAGTCTATACGGGTATAATAATTTTTTGGCAAACTGGAGCCGGGTCAAGATCAGGTTTGCACTGTGTTTCTACATATAGTCGGGGTCAGAACTAGACTTAATTATTCGTAAGCCGTGTAGGGCAGACAACATTATTTGTAAAAGGGATAAAAACTATTAACGTACTGTTAATGTACTTTTTGGAAATATACTCCTTAGTGTTTCTTAAATTCATTTCTGAACAACACGAAAGTTTGACACATTTTCTGACTAATTTTTAACTATAAAGGTACAAAATTGACAAGCCTGACTATTGAAGGGATTTAGAATCGAACAGCATATTTCATTTTTGGTAAATAAGATATTTGTATATACTTGTTAAGGTATAAGAGATTCTTGTCACGTGGTTTCAGATTTTTCTCCTTTTGCATGTTGTCGCTTCCGGAAATGCGATTCAAAACTCTAATTTTCACAATATTTTCATAAATATCATGAAAATTAGCGTTTTATATAGTGTGTTGCGCATTGTATTTGCTTTTATCAAAAAATGGATAACGCCATTCCATTACATTGTTTCTGAATAAAAACACCTGTTAAACTCATGTGTTTCCAAAAAGAAATGAAATCAGAAATGCATAAAAAATAGCTCCTCTAAATTTGAGAAAATCTTTGATAAAATGATAAAGAAGTATTTTCATAAATGTACTTTTTATTACACAGCTTCAAAAGTTATGATAATTTTAACTTCCTTTTTTTTTCTTTTATTCTAAACCATATTAATTTTTCAGTGCATCTTTATTTGAATGTTGAAAGTCTAAGAACCTAAGTAATCATTAATGTTCTTATTGTGTATTGTCAGTAAAAATTTTCTATAAAATCATCCAATAAATATGAATGCAGTAATCTTTAAAAAATCTTAATTGTATGATAAAAATCTGATTTTGCTTCGAAATAAAGATGCAGGCCGATTTCGGCCTGGACTGTTTTCACTGATTTCTGTACGGCCCGGGCCTGGCCTAGAAATGTAAAAGTGTAAACGAGCAGGCCAGGCTCGGGCCGAATATTTTGTTTTATACCGGGCCGGGCCAAAATAACAATCATTCGGTCCGGGCCGGGGCGAGACTGGAAACTCCGGCCCGTCCAGACCTCTACTCAAGTCTTCACTCTTTCGGAAATCTTACTTTTTTTCTGCAAAACTTGACCACACTATATTTTTTCTTCCACTTCGGGCCTGGCGTGGACTTCGTTCTTTTAGAGGTCTGCCCGAACCTAAATTTCCATGCCCAGGCTCAAAAAGCAATTCAATTTTAACCCAACCCAAGCTCGCTAAAAATAAATAAATAAATAAATAAAAGAAAAAAATCTGATTCAGTACCGAATAGCCTGATACAAAACAGATCAACAAATCCAAAATGAAACAAAATCAATCTAATATTTGAAGGAAATTGGGAAAGGTATCCCATATAATTATAACAATTTTTTTTTTTTTGTTTGTTTAAGTAGAAAAATGAATATATATATAATGTACTCGTCAATATTCAAACATATAGTTTTTCATATAAAAAATTGTCTGATCTATTGAAAAATCCAGTCATCAACCAGTTTATACTAGATCCGAATTTGTCAAAATCCAAAAGAAGAAATGTCCCGAATCCGAAACGTTTAAAGTCAACCCGACCAATAATATATCAATCCGAACTCAAAAATTACAAATTATGTCAAATCGAGCCCTTACCCGAACACCTGAAATTGAAATGAAAGAAAATAAGTTCATGTATTTTAATAGAATTAAAAAATGTGTATCTTCAACTTGAATGTTATAATTTATAGAGAAAAAAAAATCTATTTGCTCTTTAGTGCAAAACCTATTCCTAAGTCAGCCTGCTCAAACTTGGTCCGTAGCAAAAAAGTATAAATCTATCCGGCTTACTACAAAATAGGTAGCTTTTTACTTTTTGTAATGAAAGCTACCTAAAACAAACTCAAAAAAAAAAAAAAAAAAAAAAAAATCCCTAACAAAACTTTCTAATTAACTCGAATCCCCACCTTGTTCTTTGCGCAGCATACCCTGATGTAACTTTGCGCCATAAAACCCCATTCAACCAACCAATCAATCAACCTGAGTGCTACTCTCAGAAGTGAAATTTTATCAGAACAGAACCGAATTTGAAAAATGTAAGTCAAACTGACCCAAATCCGACCCACAGCAAAAATCTCAAGCCGATTCGAACACGACTCACTGCAAATTTTAGAAATAATCTCCACCAGCAATGAAAAATGTCACCTCCTGCCCGAACCTCCAAATTTTGAAATCGCTCCCCTTGAGGATTCTCGTGTTCCCCCCTTGAATCAGAAAAGAGCGTTCCTCTAAGAATTGCACTTAAAATAACTTCATTTTTCAAATATTCGACAAAAAAAAAAAAAAAATATTTGACCCCTGAGCGTATAGTATTGCCCTGCTTCCGATCCGAACGCGAAAATACCATTGGAAATCAAATCAAAACCCGACCAAAATTTTTTTTGTCAATTTAGAATCGAAATGAAAGAAAAACAATTCATGTTTTAGTGGAATTATAAAATGTCGACATTTATATTTCTAATATCAATTTTATCTTTTATATAGAAAATAAATATCTAATATATACTCATAACGGAATCAACCAAAAAAGATGGCTAAATTGTTGAAAAGTGTTCGTTAAATAGGGGTATATTCTATTCGAGACATTCCGTATGGATATTTTAATGTACATGTTAACACTTGCGAATAGCAGTGTTAACATGTAAATTGAAATGTAAAATCTTAAATATTCATAATTAACTATTTGGAAATGTCTGTTATGGCGTTTATATAGTTTCATTTTATAGTATCTTCGATATTTTCTTTTATAATACTCTTTAAACTATTTTCGTCCATAACGGAGAAAATATTTAGACTTTCATTTAAAATATGGGGTCGAATCGAATCCTTCTTGCGAGATTGAAAATTCACTATGAATCAGATCAGAACCCAAAATAGTGTAAATTAATTTCACCCCAAAACAACTACAGGAACAAAAAAGAATGCAGAGAAAAGCAAATAAAAAGTAGAATTCCACTCTATCCGTAAGAAAAACGTAAAAATCCACTCGACCAGTAGCAAAAAAGTAAGAATTCAACTTGACCGAAACCAAACCAGCGCTAATAAAATAGTACTCAACTCAAACCCTCCCCAGGGCCGTAGCTAAGGGGGCGCTATGGGCGGCTCAGCCCCCCCTGGAAAAGATTCCAAGGTCACTCAATGAATTTCTGTTCCGAAAATTCAAATGAAATTCTGTTCAAAAATCTAACTTAGTCTTGAACACCTTTCACAATTTTGCAGGATTACTAAATTGTATCTAAAATAAATGTGTTCAACACGTCCCTCATCCTATTGGCACATAAGAAGCTAGCATGATGTTTAATTTTGATCAGCTATACACTCAAAATTTTCATCATCCTATAATTTTCTTAGTATAAAATGAAGTTATTAGAACACTTTTTAATAAGAAACATAGTACCTACAATATGAATATGCATAACTTTATCTTTCTGTGGCAATGCAAGAGAAAAAATTATGAGCCCCCCCCCCTTACATTCTCTTGAGCCCCCCTATTGTTCACTTCTAGCTACGGACCTACCCCCCCCCCCCCACACACACACACACAAAATAGAAATCAACCAGACCCAATACCAACCAGAAGCAATAAAGACAGAGAACCGGACCCCAACCCAACCCGCAGCGGCAAAGTAGAATTGAACCTTACCCAAACACGACTCGCAAAAAAAAGTATTTAACCAGAACAACGGCAAAAAATGAAAGTAAACCGGACCGAAACCCGACCTGCAACGAAAGAAATTAGCCTCGATCCTACTCATGATGAAAAAAAAATGTCCCGACACGAGCTGCAGGTGCGATTGGAATCTCCAAATTTCTGAAAAGTCCCCCCCCCCCCTCTTTTTTGAGGAATCTCCAGATCTGCCCTTGTACCAGGACAAACAAAAACTGCTAAAAACTGCAAAATCGTCTAAAAGTTTTACAATGTTATATTGAATTGTCACCCATTAAATATATACAAACTTGTAAAGTTTGTAAGTATCTCGACAAATCTTGTCCACGATACTTTGTACTATGATGTTTTGGAACATGCAAAAGCCTTCTGCTCGATAGAAGCTGCATTAGTTGAACGTCGACAAGAAACTTCAAAGAAGAAACAATTCTGAAAAGTATTAGAGAGTAAAATTTGCTGAATAGCAGACTTTAAAAAAATTGCTATATTTTGCCTTACAGTTTCATTATTTTTACTTTTATTCTATAACTAGCCGCCCGCCCTCGCTTTTCTTCGGGTAGAGCAAGTCGCCCAGTCCCCCGCCACTGCTGACACCGCAAATTGTTTCTACCACTTCATCTCATTAAATTCAACTACTAAAAACATTACCTTCATTTTAGGTAGTCGGATAAAAAATAGCTTATATGTTAATCTAATGTGTCAGATACCTACATACAAAATTTCATAAAAATCGATCCATCCGTTCTTGAGTTATAAATGGTGTAACTAACACGATTTTGCTTTATGTATATAGGTTATAGCAGCCCGCCCCGACTTCTCACGGATATTTAAGAAAAATTTCAAGTTATAAATTTTTACACACACACTCATAACCTAATAATTAAAATGCCGTCTCTGACATTAACTCTCCTCCCGTGCCCCAGTGACGCCTATATCACACATTATGATGCAGCCTAGTCGAGCGGGGTAAACGGCAACCATTAAATCAGTCTTGATTTTAAAGTAATTTATTTTGATAAGAATCAATACCAAAGTAACAATAAAGAGCTTTTACAGAAACGGCATTTTAATTATTTTTTAAAATAAAAAACACTTATTGTGACATAACTATAACAGTTAGACATATGCTGTTGCGACATTTTTTGTAGATAATTACATGTTAACAAAGTCGTAGTACATTATTTTGTTCTATAATCAATAGTATTCGCAACGCACGCGATGTAAAGATTTTTTAAGTTCATTTTTCTACACCTTGGGTTACAATATTGGCATTTTAATAAGGATTTGAAATAATTTTTTTGAAAATATAATATAGCCTATGTTCACCGGAAATAGTGTAGCTTTCATACGGTGAAAGAATTTTTCAAATCCGTCAAGTAGTTTTGGAGCCTATTTAATTCAATTCAAACAAACAAACAAACAAATCTTTCCTCTTTATAATTTTATATTAAATTAAATAAGTAATATTTATTCCTAGGCTTATTGAAACAGTCCGCATTTGAAATTGTAGAAAACGTTACAATTTTAAATATTTGACTGCTCCCACTAAAAAAAAAAAAAATCCTCCCTCCCCATATTTGATGCTCACTACTCTTTAAAATATTTACTATCTGTTATAACTTTTTTGAAAACTCCAAAACAATCGTTTCGTGATTTATTTTTAACTTTAATTAATTTGCGTTTCAGCATTTCTTTTCCTTTTTTTAGCAATTGCTAAATAGTTTTAAAAATTAAAAAACACGGTTTTATATCAGGTCGGTCTAAAAAGTTTAAAATTTTTTTTTTTTTTTTTGGGGGGGGGGGGGGGTGCATAGTTACGATTTTCATATGTGTTTCAGTGATTGTCATGAGTCTAGTGGGCCAGGTAACCTTTAGTTTCTCAAATTGCTTTTGATTCATTTATCCGGCGTTTTATTTTTATCCTTTTAAGCGGCGACTATAGCCTATGTTCACCGGAAATAGTGTAGCTTTCCAACGGCGAAAGAATTTTTCAAATCCGTCAAGTAGTTTCGGAGCCTATTCAATGCAAACAAACAATCAATCAAATCTTTCCTCTTTATAATATTAGTATAGATAAATAATGATAAATATTTGGCAATTCGTTGTCTTTGCAAATATACCTTTATGTTATATTAAAATAAAATGTATTACGCAGGATAAATTCCCCATTTTTAACGATTGTTAAAAGTGTATCGTTTTCCTCAAAAGTAATAAATATTAAAAAATATTTCTTTAAAGTTTGAAACAAGTTAATCAACAATTTTAAAATTACCAATCTTTAAAACTTTCTAACTTTAATTTCTGCTTATTTTTTGATAAAACTGTTTTTCGAACTGAAAATGTTTATTTTTTTTACTGTTTTACTTTATAATACTGGACTGAAATTGGGCTGCCTAGTATCGTATAGTACCAAAAACAAACACAGGGAAGAGAAACTGCGCCTGGGGCAAAATTTCAATTTGGCGCCCCCCTTTCCCAACTTTTTCTTGTAACAGCCCAAGAATGATGTTGATAGTATAAATGTGGCGCCCCCCCCCCCCCCTCGGACGGCGCGGTGTTGAATAAGCCTCCTCAAAATGTACTCCTTGCAGCGCCGTGCGAAAAAGAGGGGGACGAAGGGGGTGGTTGCCCCGGGATCGAAATTTAGAGGGAGCCAAATTTTTACTACTAACGTAATTTTTAGTCTGTCACAAGAAAAAGTTCAGGGAATGGGGAGCCAAACTGAACTTTACTCCGGGCGCAGTTTTCTCTTTGCACACCCCTGCCCCCCCCCCCCCTGTTTCATGTATTTTGCAAGCTGTATAAGGAAATTTATAAATTCCAAATATAGCTCCTTGTCCTTTTAATGCTACCTATGTATTTCACAAAAGTTCCAATTATATTTTAAAATTATCAGAATTTCCTTTTTGCTAAAAAGGAGCTTACTGTAATTTGTATCAAATCTACCTTGTTTTGTATGGACTTGAAAATATATATATATATACACAAAGAAATGTATAATTTTCTTCCTTGGAAGTTAGTTATAGTTATATAATAGTAAAATAGCGTTAGTTTTATAAAAACAAAAAATTAGAAGTCGTTGATTTTTTTCAAGACTATTTTAGCTAAAATTTATCAATAATTGTAGAAAAAATAAATCAAAAACTTAAAATAAGGGAGGTTATTGTAACACGTTACTATAAACCAATAACAGAAAGGAAATACAAAAGGAATAACAGAAAGGAAAAAAGTTACTTTCATTTGCTAAAATGGATTGGTGTTAACCAATTGTAATTTTCAAAAGGGCAGGAGAGGCGGAGACTGGCTGAGGCGGAGCGCATATAATTAAAACGCTTTTTTTATTCCATTTCTGATCAAAATATTTCCAAATTTTGCTCAGCCTAATTGCAGTAGAAATATGGAAAGCATATCATTGGAAAGCTTAAACACTAATATTCCGTGAAGCGTTTTTAATTTTTTCTGAATTTTGCTGAAATAGATTTTATAAGAGTAAAAAGGGCACAACACCTCGAATTTCACTGAATCCAAAATTTAAAGGGTCCTCAGAATTAAACTACAACGAAAATCAGAAAAGTACAAACTAGCCCGGTAATAGAATGTCCTCAGCTATCCTGAGAAAAAAAAATCATTTAAAAATATTGAAAATTAAGCGAGATATTAGAAAAGAACGCTCCCATAGACTTTACATTAGCGCTCGGCTTTTACCGCGTGACTAGTGTGTGCTCTTAAGCGTAGATTTCAGAAATATTTTGAGAACTAAGGAAAAGAGTGGCATCCTTTAAGAAAAAAGTATCCAGAAAATAAGAAGTTAAAAACATTAATTTCCCGAAGAGATACTTTAAATGTACAAATGCATTTGACAAACGCCCATAGACTTAATATTATGGTGGGTAATTTGAGGACAATGACCAGCAACCTTACGAACGCATGCCTCAAAAACATACTTTCATTTTGTCATTAATTATGCGTGCATAATATTTTTAAGTATAACTAAACGCACGCTGAACTAATTTCTAAAGAAAATATTATTTCACTTTTTACAAACTTGACATGTCGCGATTTCTCAAAATAAAATGTCTGTCAAAGATAATAACGCGAAAACATAATTCAAGCTGTAACAGCCAAATGAGAGAAACCGTATCCCCTCCCTCCCTTCTTATTTCGGGAGTAATTTCTGACTGTTCGGGCCCTTGAATCCAAGTGTTCCATATTTCCGCCAGCTGTTTCAAGATGTGGCATGAAGTGCCAGAATATATTTCCTACTTAATGCTGAGTTCAAGTAACCTCTCATGTTTGACTCCACTTTGGGGGGGGGGGGTCAAATTATGTCAAAAATGACTTACAGAAATAATGTCAAGAGTCAGAGAAAATATTCTTTATGTTAGCCAATTGCAATGCATTTGAGATATTTCTGATTATTAATCTCTTCAGACCCCAGGTTTAATTTATATGGATTTTTTATTTATTTAGTAATGAATTTTATTAAATTAATAATTAAGAAAGATTTAAAAGCGAAAAAAAAATTTCATTTTTTGCACATAAAATTTGGATGATACATAGGAACTGAAAAAACACGTTTTTTGACAATTTCTTAATTTTTTTTATTTAACTTTATTCTTTTTGCATTGCTGAAAAAATGAAATAGCCTTTAATAATTTTTTTATTACTAATGGACTCTGCAAATGATATCTTAACAGACAGAAAAATTATTTACGTTTACCTTTTTCTACATTTCATACATTTTTGCTGCAAGGCAGTTTAAGATAGAACATACCTCGCTAAAAAAGCGCTATAAGAAACGAATTGCTATTTGCTTTTAGTTTTGCTACTGTTAGGTTTTATTCACACTTTTTTTGCCATCTATACTAATAAAAAAAGAAAACGCCCTGTGTGACCGCGATAGCTAGCGAAGTCTGCGGCACATATGAGGTTCAAAAATTTTTTTAGAGTAGCCCAAAATCTCTCCTGATGTACCTGACATTCAGAATTTCAAAATTCTAATTATTAACTCAGAAATTAATTAAAATTGAGAGGTCATTCTCATAAAGAATCATCTTTTTCCCCTTTTGTTTGTTTACGGTTGGTTGTATAAATTTTTCGCAGAAGTAATTAAGAAAGCTGAGACAGAATAAAAGAAACCAATTTCAGATTTTAACATTTCAAAAGGGATTTTTTTCCTTCCAAAGACCTTTAAAATTCATAGACTGGCTAATTGTCAGTTTAACTTAGGATCTTTGAACACAGCTGTTGAACGTCAAATCGTTTGTACTTCGTACATTAGAATTTATGTGTGGTTAGCTGTGTTGCAGTAAAAAAAATATGTATAAACACGAGGCTTTTTTAGCAGTTTTTTTTTTTTTTTTTAAATCATTGATTAAATTTAGGTCAGCTAGTTACTTATATGTATGGAAAAAAATGTAAAGATGTGTATCTTATGGGATACATGGAATCTGGAGAAGTTAAATCCATGTCTTGTTAAGTCTGATTAAGTCTTGTTTAATCAAATAGATTGTTTATTTTTGTATTAAATCAGTTAAATTCTTTACGTAAGTACAATATTTTTCACCAGTTCCAATTATCAAGGGGAAATCTCTTAATCCAGTCTCTAGCAATTGCAATTGCTAAATGGAAAGTGAATCTTTGAGAAATATTAATTGAAATATAAATATCAAAAGCGAAACTATGTAGAAAAGCATTTTTACAAAAGATGCAGATACTTTATGAGTTCGTATGTCTTTCTAAATTTAGATCTATTTTTAACCGTAAGTTGTTAGTGGTTTCACGGACCGCTGCTCTTTTTCAATTTTCAATGTTTCACTTGTACTTTTCGGTTTAACTAGAAACTAGAGAAATTTTATTTCGTTTGGATTGCTAATATTATTGCTACAAGATCCTGAAGAAGTTTATTTTAATTATAATAGCTCTGTACATTAAAGTTTAGTATCAAAAAGTATCTTATGGGTTAATCGAGACTTATTTAAATCTTCCCATCAAGCAGTGTCAGAGACCGTCCACAATAGCCGTGACAATTGAGTGATTTGGATCAGATTGAATTTTAATGATTTATTGATGCGAGTGCACATGACTCCGTTATTGTGATCGCTGTATTTTTATTATAATTACATTTATGTTTATTTTGGCCGGAAGTACTCCATCCCTCAAATGGTTAATGGTGGCAACTCTAGGCAAATGAAATAGGGGCCGAAACTAGGGTGGTGCAGAGGGGGGGGGGGGGGCATGTGCCCCTGGCGCAAGAAAGAAAGGTGAAGGGAAGCACCAGATGAAAATTTTGTTTCATATAAAAATATGTATATATATGAAACACAAAGAAACGTGCGAGCTAATGTTAAAACTATGGGAGCGTTCTTTTCCAATTTGTAGAAATGAAAGTTACTTTATGCAGAAAAGAAAAATCTGCAACCAAAATCGAAAAAGTAAATTCTGGTCAGCAGTGTTGAATTCAGGCAGTTTTCTCCGGAAGGGACTTCTGTGGCTCCGGGGGGGGGGAGCACAATAGAGGGGAAATTACACTTTTTTTACTATTGAAAACACAAAATCTCAAAATTTCCGTGGGGGATATTTCATAGCTCCTGGGGGAATGCCCCCCCCCCCAGGTCACACCCTAAATTCAACACTGCTGACCAGATTAGAATTCAATCTCAGCTATTCTCAGTAATCGAAAAAGTTATTCAAAACTAATTACAGTAAAGCATCGTTTATACGACGATCACTTATACGACGTTTACATTTATACGACGTTTTACTGTGGTCCCGATTCATTCCTATTTATTTTAATGTAAAAATATATCTTTTATACGACGCCAAAATCGTTTATACGTCGATTTTTCGATTTTGTATATAGGTTTATTTTTATTTTTCTCATATATTTTTACGAACGAGCGGAAGTTGGCAGCTATGAATGACACCAAAGAGCTTTCCACACTATAAAAATGTGGGCTGTGTTCGATTAGTCTGAAAAATCAGCTTACGTGTAACAGATTACACTGAGAGGGGTCATTCTTATTTCGAGGATGGTCAGCTTTCCCGACCTGTTTTAAGTTGCAAATAGACTTTCCTTTTAACTGTTATCAGTATTGGCGACTTTTAGTTGGCCACACGGGTTTTTTTTTTTAATCTTTAACTTTAAATGGAAAAGAAATGATGATCTGCAAATGAGGAACCTTTCGGTGAAACATAAATAAAGGTACGCATATTTAAATTGCTTACTAACCCCTTCCCCCCCGTTTTTAAGATTATTTGTTTATTTTGGTTTGTTTAATTTAAAAAATCATGCAAATCATCACGTTAAACATTAAAATTTAGTGAAAACAAAATTAATTCTAGTTTTGGAAGTGAAAATCGATTATACGTCGTTATCGTTTATACGACGTTTTTCGGTAGTCCCTTCGGCGTCGTATAAACGATGCTCCACTGTATATGCAAGAGAAATTTTTAAAAAGAATGCGCCCGTAGGTTCAACAATAGTAAAACACTTAAGCTAATGTTAATCCTAAGGGAGAGTTTTTTACATATTTCTTGCTAGTATTTTAATCATTGTTAAATAATTTTTATTTCTTGCGGATTTTTCTTTTTGACATGGTGTACCAGTGATCGATAAATTTTATTGTTTAAGTAAGAGGGGGGGGGGGGGGCGAAGGCTAGTTTCGGCCCTAAGTGAAAAAATCTGAAAAATAAGTTTAAAATCGAGCATATTGTCGAATTAACGAAGGATTATGGACGAGGAATTATTAGAAAGTTTGGAAACTCAGGATTAAAGATGCAGTGAAAAAATAATTTAGTAGAGCTAGTTCTTGAAACTAGAGTTAACAAGCATTCGTTGCATTTTCGTAGAGTCAGTGCTATAAAAAATAATGCACTCCTATCTCTGAATGTAAATTATTGTAAAAACCAATCGTTTATTAATAACTTCTACTAATGAATATTTAAAATTTTGTTTTGCCTACATACAGAAATGGTGAGATATTTACTTTCGGAGGCGAGTCGGAGGAATAATACTGTCGGCATTTGGCAAAATGGGACAATCTCGCCCACCCCCTCAGCCTAAGAAAAAAAAGGGGGGGGAGGCTGTTTGCATCCGATTATATAACACAGGCAAATGTTACAAAGCATTTATTTCAAACACTTCATCTATCAATTATGTCTTGATGCGTTCCAAAAATTTAATATTTCGAAAAAATAAATAAATAAATGAGACAAATTATGATGAAAGATGCGTTATTCCAACATTAAGTAAAAATTAAAAATGAATTTTATCAGAGAAACTTTTTTTTTTTTTTTTTTTTTTTTTTTGGAAGAGGTTTTAGTTTTGTTAAAATTAATGTATAAAAATTATTCGAATGCCTCAAAGTTGTCCTGGAGATAAAATCTACATTTTTATGATCCTAACTATTTTTCAAATTTTGTTTCTGGAAGAAATGTGAGTCAATGTATTCATAGAAATGTATACTTTTTTTTTTTCACATGTAAAAGTTTTTAAAAAACGAGCAATTTAATTTTGAAAATTGAAAAAGAAATTTTGACTTGGTTAAAAAATTTATACGAATGCCTTTTTTTTTTTTCAGACTTCAAAAAAGAAAAAAAATAATCATGTCTAGGATTGTAATTTTGTTGTTGTTTAAGATTTGATTATTTTAAAGTTATTTTAGTATTATACAATAAAAATCACATTTAAAAAAATTTCCATCGATAACTATTGTTAACCCAAAACAATTTAAAGAATATGCAACTTGAAAACATACGATATTTATTATTTTTATTTAATTTCGACATTTTAATTTAAATATTTCTTATCTTGAAAAAAAAAATATTCCGAGATAACATAATTTAAATCTAAAAAAAAAAAAGACACAAAAACTGCAGACAGTTATAAATTAAAAAGGTTTATATCTTTTAGTCTGCTAATTATCATATTTACATGCGATTAGTATTGGTACATTTTATTCTAAATACTTGTCTAGACAAAGTCATTTTTAAATTTGAATATGGGATTTTAAAGTAAAACGCGATTCTTTTGTATAGAAAAATTGTTTATAAAAATATATTTAAAAGAGTATATCACGAAAATAAATTAAAATTTCATTTTTTGCAAAGATTTTTACGACATCATTTTCCTTTCTAATTTTCTTGTTAAAAAAGAGAAAATAAAATAGATTGATTTTTTTTTTCTTTTGTTACATAAAAATATCTTTTAATAGAAAAAAAATTCTACCTCTTCAAAACCATAAACTGTTAAAAAAATGTCAACAATATCATTTTTCCATTTAACTAATATAGAAAAAAAAATTACCTTTTCAAAATATCCTCTGCTTCTTGACACAATAGTTAGTATCCAAGAAAAAAAAAAAGCTTGAGGAGTACACAAAGCGTGACAATCCAAACGCACCAACACACTAAATACACCCCGCACAGTTAGGATGATCAAGAGCAAACTGTTTTCCTAAGTTTTATCCATCGTTTTACGAGCGGAAACCACGTGCTTACGATGAGGTCACGTGATTATACAAGACGCAGATGGCGCATGAGTTCAGGAGAAATATTTCGCGCTTGACAGGCTTGGCTGTTATTCGCCTAAAATGAAAATGCTTCTCCCTTGAGTACCTCAGTTGGAGATAAGCAAATAAGCATTACAGATGAGGTATGGGACCGCCTGTGCAAGTCTCGGGTTCAAAGGGAACATTTTATTCATTCATAAATGAAAAAAATAGGAGTTGTTATCTAAGAAATAAAGAGTGTTTATTTATGTACTTTTTTTTTTCAGTTATGGGTTTATATTAACAAATTAATAACTAAGTCGGTTGGTTGGTTGTGTTTATGATGGCCAATTATCTGCGCGACGGATATATGACCTAGGGGGAGGTGCCCTGGGTGGGGAGATCTTTCTAAGGGAGCCTAACCCGTATTTAGGCCAGAAAATCCAAGGTTCAAAGAAAACCACAGAAAATCCGAATGATTAGGCCGGCGAGTGCGATTGAGTTCGAACTCACCAACTTCTTTTAATCAGTTTCGAGAGCAGAACTTCTTGACCACTGGTGGGGTGCTAATAACTAAGAAAGTTTGAACAGCGAAAGAAATTAAAATTTATTTTGTGCACCTAAAATTGGATTTTTTTTTTTTTTTTTTTTTTTTTTTTTTTTTTTTTTTTTTTTACAATTCTTAAGGATTTATTTTATTTTATTTTGCTTTTTTGCATTGTAAAAACATTGAAAGACTTAAAATAAACAAATATTTGATAATTTTTTATTATTTACGGATTCTACAAATGGTATCTAAATGCATAGTAAAATTATTTTAGTCTCCATTTTTGTTCATTTCGTACATTCCTGCTGCAAGCCATTTTCATATAACACGTAGTTCGCTAAAAAAAAAAAAAAAAAAAAAAAAAAAAAAAAAAAAAGATTGTAAGAAAGAATGCGTATTCTATAGAATGCATCAGGTGTGAAAAAGATTAAAGTATTTTAAAAATCTATATATTTAAAAGACCTGGCTGTTTTTTTAGTCATCAGCCCTGAATTTTCTACTCAACCTATTCTGATAATTATTTTTTTAAATGAAAGCTATTTATTTGTAGTTGTGTCCATTTTAGCTATTTTTTAATTTATTTCCATTTTTATTTTTAATTTTAAATGCTTTTTACGATATTTCTTCAAAATGGTGGCAACTCAGTTTAGCTTTTCTCTCGATAATAAAAATTTATTTTCCATTATCACTTTCCACCAGTCAGAAGCTTTATTTCATCAATGAATATGTCCTTTCTTTTGAAAAAAGTTAATTGTTTTCATAAAATTTAACCACAATAAAATGATTGCGTATAATTAAGCACTAATTGAGGTATATATATATATATATATATATTTACTGAGAAATAATATTAATAATGTAAATAAAATGACAGAAATTAATTTATGATAAAAATTAACGTCTAAAGCAAAATAAGAAAAATTTCAAATGAGGAAAATGATGTCATTCAGCAACCAGATAAATGGGAATTACAATATTATTACGAATGCCTTTTTCATATTACTAATAACAGTAAATTTTAAAAAACATTTGAAGAGAAAATGACGTCACTATTTAAAACATCGCATTTTTACTCATAACGATATTGCTGTCGTATTCACGACCTATGTACCTTGGTTTATCCCCCCTTTTACTTTGTTTTCCGACTTGAGTTCCTCTGAACTCAAGCTTGGCTTCGCTTTTTGTCCATTCCTCCCCCCTCGCACTTAGTTAGCGGTTACCTATGCGATTCCTTCTTCGCAGTTTTTGCAATCCCCAGTTTAATTACTTTAACTTTTACTTCCCGTTGTCTGCCTGCCACATTTGGCATGCTAGCCTGTGGATGTTGGCGATTCCCGGGTTTTTTTCAATATTTTGGCGCACGATGTTGCAGTTTGCCTTTTTTGGAGTGGCAACCCTTCCGTGCATATAATCCGAGGGTTTCGCTAGTGTCGGGGGGGCAGAGACAGAGAAAGCCAATCCTTGGTGCTCTTTTCAGGGCAAGTTTTACAGGATAGCGAGCCTTTTTCCAGTGCCTTGCACCTACCAAAAATGTGCTTGGAAAGCCGCTGATTTGGGATTATCTTTATAGGGATTACCGTGACAAAAAAGGGTGACATTTTGATTTTTCTTAAATACGTTTTTATACCTTATCTAAATTGTACTAAGTTATTTTATGTCTGCTGCATAAGTGTTCTAATTTTGCTGACTGAAATGTATGTCGTCAAACTTAGTTAAACAACAATTCAAGTATTTATCTCCCCTTGATTTAATTCCACCACGGTGCCTAAAATATAGTTTGGACTGCAATTAAGTTTTAAATAAATTTTTATGTTCGAACGAACTACATGTCTTGAGTCACTTCATATTTGACCACAGTTTTAATCTTAACCCACGGAAGTAAAACTTTGCTTATACCTGAGTTATTTTTGGAAAGTATTTGAATTATTAAACACAACGCAATTTCTCAGCCATCCATTTTTGGCATTTTACGATCACATGTTTTACATTTTTTAAATTGGGTCTACCCATTGACTTTTAGTTAACGTTGATGGTACAGGCAGAACCAACCAACCAAGACATAACAATTATAACTTCATTTGAACATCATCGGCCTTTATTTAAACACAACAGATGATGCCGTGACCTTCTTCCGTGAACTGTTGAGTTTTATACAGTGTGTTTAGTGATTGTGACAGATGTACTGGATTTTGTGGAAAGTTTGAAGTCGTTTATAAGCTTTATTAAACTTTTAGGATTCACAATTGAAACGGTATGAATAACATATATATTTTATTATGATAATTTGTCAAAGTTTTCTTCGTAGTGTAAATTTCCATAATGTGTATTGTCAAGATAATATGGACAAATATTTTGTTGAAAAACAATATAATTTAAAAATACGCAACTGCAATTACCTTTAAATAAACGAAATAAAGCAGAGGTGGAGGAACGGGACATTGTGTAAGTTGATACTAGGTGAAGTTATAAATTTCGTCAATTCTATAGTCTACTTATATTAGTTTTTTTTCTTTTTAAAACATTGTCGTTGTAGTATATGATTAAGTTTATATATAGAAATATGAGGTTTTGTAAGGAAATGGAGTAAAATTTAGAAGTTGACTGTACAATTTTTGGGTATTTTAAACTATATTTGTGGTATAGCTTTCGTTATATCTTGTCAAGAATTTATCCATGTTTTAAGCTAACTTTATTGGTTATATTATTAAGAAATTGAATTATGTGCACACTTGTTTAAGAAGATTGGGCTTTGCTGTAACTCTGATAGATTGATCTTTTTTCTTGGCTTTTTATTTTTAAAAGCGAGTGTTAAACTTTCAGTTTATAAAAAAGTATAGTAAATTTAATTATGCCTCCTAAATCCATTCCACCGAAAATTTCAATTCAGCCATATTCTGGATCTCCAGAAACGGTTGAATTTTTCTTTGATCAGTTAACAGAAGTTAAGGAATTAAATAATTATTCTGATAGAGAAATTCTCGCAATTTTAAAATCTAAAATTCAGGATCAGGCTTTGAATTTTTACCTGGATACAATTGTTAACCTGAAACTTGACTCTCTATCTGAGGTTAGAGATGAATTTATAAAGTTTTTTGGAAGAAAATATGATAAATGTAAAGCTTCTAATCAATTGGATAGGTGTTCAATGCTCGTTAATGAAACCCCCCGTGCATTTGCGTGTAGAATTCGCAAGCTTTGCAGATTTGCATACCCATTACTTGATAATATTGCTTTAGATTCAATAGCCTTTAACTATTTTTTGAAGAATTTACCTAAGAATGTTAAATTTAGGCTATTAGAGGAAAAAGTTGACTCCCTCGAACTCTCTATTGATAGAACCGAGGAATTGATTGTTATTTATTCACTTGATTGTGAAACGGACAATGCTCCGGTTGAACCGATCTTTCATTTGCGTCATACACAGGATGAGGGATTTCAACCTGCTCCTAGTAAGATATTTCAGGAAAAAAAGCGGGGGCATCAGCGAAATTTTGACAAAAGAAATAACAATTCTAGGCAAAGATTGAGTGGTGCAAAATTTGAGACGTGTTCATTTTGTGCAACCAAGGGTCATGTCATGAAAAATTGCTTTAAATTTCAGGCTTTGATAGAAAATAGCTGTATAAATAGTAAGAAGGTTAAAGATAAGTCACCGAAGTCTAAACGGAACTCTCCGAACAAACGTCATCATAATTTAAACTACTTAGAGAGACGGAGGTAACTGGCGCTCCGGTCTCTCATCATGTTAACAAGCCGGTATTAAGTGAGATGGTTCAAACTGACAGTCTCTCCTTTACAAATAGGTCATCTCAAACTGAGGACATATTTGTGGATCATAGTGAGACTATAGTGAATACTGATCATCTAATTTGTAGCACATTTCATACGACAGCACGACTCCCATGCATTCAGTTAAAGTTAAATAAGATTGAGGTTACTACCCTCCTGGACAGTGGATCAACTTTGTCGTTGATTGATACTAAACATTTTTATGCCATAAAAGATAAAGTTGAGTTTCGTTATCTGTCTAATAGAGTAAATATATCGACAATTAATTCCACGGTGGAATTTAAGGGATGTATTATGTTGTCGTTTAAGATTGGTAACCTTTTTTTTAAACATAACTTTTATATTGCTAGTTTTGATAATGACTTTCAAATAATTTTGGGTTATGATTTTATGCTGAAACAAGGTATGTCTATCACCCCCGCGTTTAATTCTGCGCTGTTGCAGGATTCAGTTATTCCATTTATTAACGAATCTCAAAAAGGGGAATACAATTGTCATATTATTGACACCTCTGTTTCAAGTGATGTCACGGACAGTGCCACTGAATCCATCCAAGATAATAGTCAATCGGATGGTAATGAATCGTTTAACCGTGAACCTGAAATAGTTGTTCAAAACTTTAGAAAAGTTAAGATTCCCAGGAAATCGTGTGTCTATGTTCGTGCTAAATTCTCAGTTGAGCCAAGTGAATATTTTGTTTTTATGCCAACGGTTAAGAATCCAAAAATTATAGGACATGAATCGCTACACTCCTTGTCTCATATTAAAAAAAATTCTTTTATTATTGTCCTTGAAAACACTTCGGATAATGATATTCATCTGAATAAAAATGCTAAATTGGGTACTGTTTGTAATGTAACCGATGAGGATATTCAGAATTATTCTTTTGATAACGAGGAACAGCATCAATGTAATTTAATTGTCCCTTCTGATGAGGTTATCAGATAATTAAGGAACTTTCACCTAATGACTTTAATCTAGACCATCTTACTCAGGAACAACGTGAGGAATTGGTTAAACTATTATGTGATAAAGCCCAGGCATTTTCGAAGTCGTTGGATACGATTGGGAGAACTGACTTGGTTTCTCCGCACATTGATTTGCTTAACGCTCATCCTATTAAGGCACTCCCCTTTCCAGTTCCTCAAGCGTTAGAACAGGAAGCTTTTGACCAAATTCAGGATATGTTAAAAGCGAACATTATAAGGCGGTCAAACTCTTCATGGGCATGTCCCATGTTGTTAGTTAAAAAGAAAAGAAATCATCCGTCACAGCCTCAGAAATATAGGCTTGCTTTAGATTTGAGATTACTTAACGCCATAATTATTCCCTCTTCGTATCCCCTTCCTAAAATTTCCAATTTGTTGTTACAGTTATCTAAATACAAGTATTTTACCACCTTAGACCTTCCGTCGGCATATTGGCAAATAGCTGTTCCGAAGGAACTGCAGGATAAGCTATCATTTATAACTCCTTGGGGAGTTTTTACATTTAAGGTTCTCGTTTTTGGTTTAAAGACAGCTGCTTCTACGTTTCAAGAATTGATTGACACTCTTATACAACAGTCTGGTGTTGACTCTTGCTTTTCATATCAGGATGATATGGTTGTCGGTGCGAATTCTTTTCAGGAAATGTTGGAAAAATTAAATAAAATACTAGATGTTTTCATCAAGAATAATGTTACACTTTCTCCAGAAAAGTCTTCCTTTTTTCAAACTGACATAAATTTTTTGGGATTTAACATTAAAGATCATAAAGTTTCCCCAATTGAAAGTAACATATCCAAAATAATTGAGTTTCCAACTCCAAAAACGAAGAGACAGACTAAGGGTTTTGTGGGACTCTGCTCGTTCTACCGTGCTCTTATTCCTTCCTTTTCTGATCTCGTCGCTCCACTTATACATGTAACTAAACCAAAGATAAAGTTTGTATGGCATGAACAGCAGCAGACTGCTTTCCAGTCTCTTCAGAAAATTTTTTTCAGAAACCTGTGTTACATTTACCAAATTGGGATGAAAAATTTTACCTTAATACTGACGCATCTAAGCAAGCCATCTCGGCAATTCTTATGCAAAAAAGGAATGACTTGCTACTTCCGGTTTCATATTATTCTAAACTACTTACTGAATCTGAAAAGAAATTTCCACCTATTAAATTAGAGCTTTATGCAATCTATAAAGGGGTTACGTCATTTAAATATTACTTGTTTAATAAACAATTTACAGTACTTTCTGATGCTAAGCCTCTTAATCAATATAAAGTCAAGTTCACCAGCTGATGTGACAACTAGATGGCTTATGGAGTTATCCCAGTATACATTCAATTTCGAACATATTCCGGGCAAACAAAATGTATTGGCTGACTATCTTAGTCGTTGTCCGACTGATCCACTAACTCAGGATCTCACTACTAATCCGGACCTTCTTACATCTTCAGAACCTCTACCAATTGTTAATAGCAAAAATGATTTACATAATGATATTCAACCACAATTCTTAGCATCACGGGATAACTTTCAAAATCTTAGCCAAGGCTCTGATCACTTTGTAAACGCTATTGATCAACCAAATACTCAGGATCCTATTTTAGAAATCCTGGACGAGACTATTCTTAAAGAACAGTTGGCGGATACCAAATTAAAGCAAATTATTCAGGATTTGCATAGGGGCAAGAAGGGCAAAAAACTGAAAGGATACTATCTCCACCCTGTGAGCGGTTTTCTTTGCTTTTTCAAGAACTATTCTTATGAGAATACTGATTTGCATAGAGCGGTACTCCCACCTTCTCTCCAGCGAAAAGCTCTTACTATTGCTCACATTTCACATGCTGGTATTCATAAGACTTTGCAGAACTTGCGAAAGCGCTTTACTTGGCAGCATTTTGTTTCTGATGTGTATAATTTTGTTAAATCATGCGAGACGTGCATGTTACATAAACATCATAAAAATAACAAGGCGCCATTGCTGCCAGCTCCTGTTCCTACGGCCCCTAATCAGAAAGTCTCTATGGACATTCTTGGACCCATTAAGAATTCACATCTGCTTACTGTTACCGACCATTTCTCAAGGTATACTGAAATATATCTTCTGAATAATATTACTGCTCAAGCTGTTTCTAAAGCTTTGTTACACTATATTGCCACGCATGGAAGACCCGAGATTTTTTTGAGTGATCAAGGTAGCCAATTTACTAGTGAATTGTTGCACTCTTTGAGTAAATTGCTGGGTATTTATCTCAGACATACGTCTATTTCGCACCCCCAGGCTAATGGAATTTCGGAAAGAGTCAATACTCAAATTAAATCTTCTATAACAACCATGGCTTCTCAGGGTTTTGATATTTTCACTGCTGTAAAGATACATCAGTCGATCTATAATTCCACCATTCATCCGGCAACTAAATTCTCTCCGAATTTTTTACATTTTGGTCGAGAGATAAGTGATATATATTATAACTATAAAGGGAATCAGACATGGAAAATTAGTGGTAATAAAGAAGTTACAAATTTTGCAAAGAGTCTCGAAAAGGTTTACTCACATGCATACTCAAACAATGAAAATAGCCGTCAGGACTTATATGCTAAATCCCGTCTTAATAGAAAGTTTTCAAAAATTGAAGTGGGTGATACAGTTTATGTGAAATTTCCAAGTGTGTTTGAGAGGAAAATTCAAGGTCCCTATACTGTACAGAAAATAATCTCTCCAGCCCTACTTCAAATTACGTCTCAAGACGATGCCCATGCTTCATCGCTCCTTGTACATACTGATCGGATTGAAAAGTTGCACAGGCGTAAACAGAAATTGAGGTCTACAGGTCCTTTCCAGGGTCAACCAGTTACCCCCATTGCTCCTCCTCAAGTACAACCTAGCGCTTTATGCCAGAATTCTAGTGTTTTAAACCCTAATACAAATGTGCAGCCTAGATATGCACTTCGAGAAAGACGTAAAACATCAAAGCCTTAGAATGATTTTCTTTATTAATCAAGGATTTTTTTGTAGAGTTGTCTTACAGTCTCCACATGTGTGCGGATCGGCTGGCCACCTTTCTTCATGCTTGTGCTGCTGTGACATATATACAGGTGCTCCTCACTGGCCCGGGAGGCGCTTTGTGCGATGTCGTTTCCACCTTTCCTGTAGGACTCTCTCTAATAAGTATCATCAATTTTTATTTTTGTTCTTTTAAACTGTTATCTAAATCCATTGTTTTCTTTACAGTATTTCCAAGTTTGGTTCTCATTTGTATTTATGTAAATTTAAGTGGTTAAAATTTATAATTTTAATTTAAAGTTAGTTAAGACCTGTTAAATTTTTTTTTTTTTGCAAGTTGCATGTTTAGGTTTCTACTGCTGCATTTATACTTTAAATAGTTTTGCTTATAACAGAGTTTTGTTTTTTACTTAATTAAAAGTTGTCCCCTTACCTAGCTGGTTGAAAAAAAAGAAAAAAAAAGTCCCAGGCGGCTTCTTTGCATTGTTTCATCGATGATAGAAAAATGAGACTGTTTTGTGTAAGATTTATCTGTCTGTAAATATTGAATATAATCTAAGTAGTAATTTATCTCACTCCTGCAAGGCTCTGTAGGAATTTTGTTTTGTAAAAAGCCCTTTACTGTTTTAAATGTAGGGTTTTACCAGGCTCCTGTACTAAAATGATACCTCCTCTCTGTTACAAAGTTCAAATTTCGTTCGGGCATTTCGGTTTTGCTTGTAATTAACTATTGCTGTCTAAAGTTTTAATTTCCGTATTGTAATTTTAAGCATTTGTATTGTTGTACATTCTGACAAACGGTATGTTTTTCATACCATGCAACTGTTATTCATATTGACTCGACTGCGTACTGTGGTATAACTTTTAAAGTTTTGTATAAGGTTAAATTTTGTTTTTTTTGCCAGGTATAAATGGGGTTGTTTAGTTTAAATTTTATGCTGTTTAGATTATCTAAATTTAAAGTCCTAGGCACTTTTCGGCATTCTTCATAAAGTTTTTAAAATTTTTACTCTGCAGAGTTACTCTTTATGGTGCACCAGTTCAAAATTTGTTAAATATCTTTGTTTCATTCCGAATAACCTCATTATTTTGTTTACCTATTGAAAATTCTTTTTTTTTTTGCTATTTGTATATTTTAGTACATTTAGTTTTTTTTAATGATCATTTATAATGTCACTTATATATATTTTGATTATTGTTACCTTAAGGAAAAAGAAAAATATGTAAATGCTAATGATCCTTTTTTTTATTTACAGTATTATAAGTAGCCTTTATGTGTTAACGTACAAGTGTCGGCCAGTGTTGTACCGACTCGCTACTGTGTCTGGATCAAATGAATTTTTTTTTTTCCCTTCGCTTGCAGGTGTTGTGTGGTTAAGTCCATACAACTTACAATCTGTATAAAGAATTTTTTTGTTCGCATTGTCAATATGCACTGCTCTTCAGCTAAATATGTTACTGTAAATTACAAAAATTTATGTGAATGTAAAGACATTGTGGTGGAATACCCCCATTCCGTGTTTTTCTCTTTTATAAAAAAAAAAGTCTTTATGAGCGTAGGTATTTCCTTCACTCATTCATCCTTTTTTTTTCTCCGTTGTCCTGGTGTATGTCGTATTCACGACCTATGTACCTTGGTTTATCCCCCCTTTTACTTTGTTTTCCGACTTGAGTTCCTCTGAACTCAAGCTTGGCTTCGCTTTTTGTCCATTCCTCCCCCCTCGCACTTAGTTAGCGGTTACCTATGCGATTCCTTCTTCGCAGTTTTTGCAATCCCCAGTTTAATTACTTTAACTTTTACTTCCCGTTGTCTGCCTGCCACATTTGGCATGCTAGCCTGTGGATGTTGGCGATTCCCGGGTTTTTTTCAATATTTTGGCGCACGATGTTGCAGTTTGCCTTTTTTGGAGTGGCAACCCTTCCGTGCATATAATCCGAGGGTTTCGCTAGTGTCGGGGGGGCAGAGACAGAGAAAGCCAATCCTTGGTGCTCTTTTCAGGGCAAGTTTTACAGGATAGCGAGCCTTTTTCCAGTGCCTTGCACCTACCAAAAATGTGCTTGGAAAGCCGCTGATTTGGGATTATCTTTATAGGGATTACCGTGACAAAAAAGGGTGACATTTTGATTTTTCTTAAATACGTTTTTATACCTTATCTAAATTGTACTAAGTTATTTTATGTCTGCTGCATAAGTGTTCTAATTTTGCTGACTGAAATGTATGTCGTCAAACTTAGTTAAACAACAATTCAAGTATTTATCTCCCCTTGATTTAATTCCACCACGGTGCCTAAAATATAGTTTGGACTGCAATTAAGTTTTAAATAAATTTTTATGTTCGAACGAACTACATGTCTTGAGTCACTTCATATTTGACCACAGTTTTAATCTTAACCCACGGAAGTAAAACTTTGCTTATACCTGAGTTATTTTTGGAAAGTATTTGAATTATTAAACACAACGCAATTTCTCAGCCATCCATTTTTGGCATTTTACGATCACATGTTTTACATTTTTTAAATTGGGTCTACCCATTGACTTTTAGTTAACGTTGATGGTACAGGCAGAACCAACCAACCAAGACATAACAATTATAACTTCATTTGAACATCATCGGCCTTTATTTAAACACAATTGCTGTTTAAGAATTACTGGAAAAAATTAAAGATAATATTAGCCTTTTATAGTTTCAGTTAATCGTAGAACTTCTCCTCATAGCCCTATAACTAAGCAAGGTAGAACGATTTTTTGTACCCTTAAACCTCCCCTTTCCTCCAGTCCAATTGATAGTAAAAAAATAGCTGACAATGTAAGTTTAACAATTTTATGTGCAGTAAACCTTTGAGGCTACTGGTCACTCACTTTCCAAATTCCCCTCAATAATTTAAAATCTATGGGCATTTGATATATTCTATTTAAAATATCTCCTCAGGAAACTAATATTTTTAATTTCTTTTTTGGCGATCTCTTCTTGAAATATGTCACTTTTTTCTCAGTTTTCAAAATATCTCTAAAAGCTACGCTTAAATTTATAGGAAGTGTTAAAATTTTACTTCCAGTTCGTCAGTTTTTAACACATAAAATATTAAATTACGCATAAATTTTAGAAACATTTTGAAAACTAAAAAAAAAAAAAGTGACATCTTTTAAGAAGAGAGCACCGAAAGAAGTTTAAAATATTAACTTCCTGAGGAGATATTTTTAAATATAACAAGTTGGAAATTGCACGTGAAGCGTAGCAAATGAGGTTCGTGCAATAATGAAGTTTTAAAAATATCACTCTCATATATCTATCTTATAAAATTGTAAATAGTTAATTACAATTAAAATGCGCAACAAACAATGTTCTCTCTATACTCATTATGTAATGGAATACTTTAGTGTGGCCTTGTAACTCAACAATAAAAGTTCTTTGCACAACAGATTATGCAAAATCTATATTATAATATATACTTTATGATGCATATCAATATTATGTTCGAATGAGTGTAATATTATTAAAATGCATTTGAAACTTTTTTTTCATTGACTGTAATGTAACGGAGTACTTTTGATTGTCCCTGTATTTGATCTATGCATACCTGTTTAAAAAAAAAAAAAATATTAAATGACTTGACAAAATTATGTAATAATTATGTAATTTAAATTTCAAACGATTAAAATGCATTTGCAACATTTTTCCCCATTGACCGTAATGTAACGGGGTACTTTTGATCGTCCCTGTAATTGATCTATCCATCCGATTCTCATAAAATTTGAAATGACTCGACAAAATTATGTAATAATTATATATTTTAAATTTCAAAAGATTCGGTTGGGTAGTTTTTTCGTTGTTATATGCGGATAGACAATCGGACTGAATGATCACTATAGGTGCTACGTATTTACATAATTACGAACGCACCTAAAAAGGCACCAAACGCCCATAAGACTTAACATTATGGAGGAGAATTCGGAAAGTGGGTGACCAGCAGCCTTAACATTCGAGAGGATTAAGTTCCTAGAAAACTCTGCTAGTGTCAAAATTGTGATCACAACGTTGCCACAGGCGGCTATTTTAATATTCTGTTCGCATCATTGCTTTTAAAAAATACAACTTGTATTATAATTTTCTTGCAAATATTGTTAACGCTCGTGTAAAATATTTTTCTTTTTTAAAAGTGGTGCGAAGCCTTTGCGATGGCTGAAATGTTCTGCATTTTCTATTCTGCGAATAATCAAAACCCGCGAATATTAAAACAACGAATGTTAAGGGATTTTTGTATGCAGAGGCGCCAACTTATATGGGCTCATGGTGCCCGAGCCCACTCAATAATTTTGAATCATAGTGTACCCAATTTACATTCTTCTAATTATTTATTTCACTGCTATTTTACTATTCATTTTCTCCTTGGAATAAAATTTATTTTGCCAATGACCATGTGTTTTAATTCTCCAACTGACACCCCTAAATCCAAAATGACTGAAATGTTTTTATGTTTAACTTTCTACTAATTCAGCTTGTAGCCATGTTCAGGATATCACAACATTACAATATATATCTGTGTCTTTATAAGGGAAAACGCATGAGAATGTAATTTTAAAAAATTGCAACTTTATTAAAATATGATAGCTTGACTAAAAATTCTCATATTTCGTCATGTGTCAAGCCTTCAAAGAAAAAGAAACTAGTCGCACCATTTTACAAAATTATTTTTGAGTCCACCAAATATTTTTCAAAAGTTGGCGTCACTGATTGTAAGTATAATTGATAGTAAGTTTCTAAAAACTAATCCTTCATAATCAGTTTAACCTAATTATAGAAATTTCTGCTATGTCGCTTTATAACTAAGCAACATAAAATGATGTATTAACCCTAACCCCCCCCCTTTTCCCATCCAATTAAAAAAAAAATTAAAATAATTGACAGTGTAAGTTTAACAATTTTATATACAGTAAACCCTTAACATTTGCGAGGGTTATGTTCTCAGTAAACTCTGCGAATGTCAAAATCGCGGCCAAAACATTACCACAGACGGCTATTTTAATATTCTGTTCTCACCACTGCTTTTAAAAAATATAATTTGTATTATAATTTTCTTGCAAATGTTGTCAACGCGCATGTAAATGATTTTTCTTTTTAAAAAGTAATGCGAAATATTTTCGAATGTTAAAATATGTTCTGCAATTTCTATTTTGCGAATAATCAAAACTCGCGAATATTAAAACAACGAATGTTAAAGGATTATTGTATGTATAATAGATAGTAGGTTTCGAAAAAGCTAAACCTTCTTAATCAGTTTGACCTAATTATAAAACTTTTTGCTATATCGCTTTATAACTAAGCAACATAGAACAATGTGCTATTTGCTAAACTCTTCTTAACCCCCCCCCCCCCCCTGTAGTATCTAAGTTCGTTAAAAATCCCTTTAACAAAAAATGAATTATAATCGTCAGAGCGAAATTCTCATTTATATGTAATATATGGGGTAGATTGCAAAAATGTGAACGTCGCAAATAGTTATAAACTAGTTAATTTATGAAACTTAATTCTGTAATAAATATTATTTTATGAAACTATATTCTACGAAACTAGTTATTTTATGTTTTTTTATATGAAAAAAAAATACCAGCGACGACGGCATCTATACACATATGGTAATTTTTTTTTTTTTTTTTTTTTTTTTGAAATTCTTTGAAATTTTGTTTATTCTCAGTAGCTAAAACACTGTTTATAGATCTCAAAAGTAAAACCACATTTCCAAATTTGCTTAGTGAATAACTTTATACAATTATTCATTTATTTGAATTTTAACGTTTTAACATATACTATAAATAGTAGTAAATATTTTTGATTAAAAAAAAAATCTTCAAAAAATTGAGAAATGTTAATGATTTGTCAATTTAACTCTAGTGGCCATGCGGGGCACTTGTGAACAGACTAGTTGAGGTACATATTAACAATCAATAATCCTAATCATTCTGTGATTCCCCCAATCATTCAATTAATAATCATTCTGTGATTCTGTTCCATTCAGTTAACTTCATGAGAAATAATGTCGGCTCCAATATCCATCTAATCTTAATTCATCAAATTGATATACATGCTATCCTCATAAAAAATGACTCAGTTTAGTAAAATAAGTCACTTAATCATATTCTACAATGGAGTCTCTTATAATAGACTTACGACAACAATTTGATACGAAACATAATTTGCTTTCACTAAGTAGTATTTTTATCCCCTCATTTAAATATGTTCTAGATAAAGCAGTGTTAATTAAAAAAAAAAAAAAAAAAAAAAAAAAGGTTTTAACTACATTAGTTTCTACAAGGTTATCAAAACGATATTTGTCCTTTGGGATTTTGGGGGAAAAAATCTTCGCGGAAATATGACCAGCATTATTCTGCTTACCTATCTGAAGTTTCGGGATAATTCCTCATGTATTTTTCTAGATATTTAACAAAACGTCTAAAATCGCAAGTGACCGGTCACCTTTGGCTATATAGTGTGCATAAATATTTTATTTTTTAAATTGTCTACTATAAACAATTAAAATGTCGTTTACCATATACAGAAGTAAATCATTTTATGTCTTAAAATATTTATAAACAAGTAAGAAAAATCATGCGTTAAGCATAGATTATGAAGCACTTTCCAACACTTAATGAAATCTTTAACAAAACTTTGTTATTTAGGGAAATAATAGTGTATAGCCAAATATATCCAAATATGTATTCCAGTACTTTTGAACAGCTCTGTATTTCATATGTCAGTTGATATAATGGGAAAATTTAGTTTAGCAAGAAAATATCCAGTAGCTTGAAATTTCTTTTTCAGCATTTCATACTATTAGATGGAAACATACTTGAATACTTTTGTCCAGCCCTGTAGTTTACATTGTACCTTTAATACACGTCAGCATTAGGCTAAAATTTATTGTAAACTAAAACACTTTTAAAACAACTGAAATCACATTCTCATAAATTATCATTCATAGGCGTCCATATACCGAATTCTTTGCGTGGTCCTGTATATCCTTTTATCTATATTCTGCAAACATTTCTCAGTAAATTGAATGAAGCTCAGCGTAAAAATGCATAGCTTATTTAAGAACCACGTTTAAATAATTTACGCTCATATTCAGTAACGTTGGTGAGCTCGTTTAGGTAGCCCTGTATATCAACTATAACATTTATACAGACCATATAATGTGCATATATTTAGCGAAATATAAACGCGTATATAGTAATTAAAATGCATTTCATCCCTCCATCAGCCATCATCGGACACATATACGGTACTTCGTAAAGAACATACTATTTGAAATCTTATGTGTGGCCCTGTAAATGCTATGTACTTCATATTATGCAAGACAGTAGCGTATTATTTATAATAAGCTTCAGTGACATATATCAATTTTATTATACATATGAAACAGCTTAATATACCGGGTGATCCAAAAGTCAGGACGAACTTTAAAAATGAATAACTCGAAAACGAATCAAGATACAAAGATACGGTTTGCACCAAATGGATGGAAAAGAAACCGGATTTTGTGTGACAACGAAAAAAATAGTTTGCCGTTGACATCCAAAAAATGACACGGTAGTGTTTTTTGCACCAAAAGATGATTTGCAAATGAAAAAATATTGACAATTTCCAAGTCAGCTTAGTTACAGTTAATTAGTACAACAGAAAATGTTCAATGTGCTGTCCCTCATTCATAAGTGCAGCTGTGAGACTAGGCACTACACCGTTCACAGCATTTAGTAGCATTTCTTGCTTTATGGCAGACACGTTTTGGCGGATGGCATCTTTCAATGCTGCTAGTGATGCCGTTGGTCGCCAATAGAACAATATTTTTTTGTTGTCACACAAAATCCGGTTTCTTTTCCATCCATTTGATGCAAACCGTATCTTTGTATCTTGATTCGTTTTCGAGTTATTCATTTTTAAAGTTCGTCCTGACTTTTGGATCACCCGGTATTTAAAATGTCATACACAATTCCCCCTTTTACCATTATCTAATGGAATTCTTTTGTGTGGCCATGTAAATGAATAATAGATACATTTTCACCTTATATTTTATAGAATGCATATTTTAATATGTTTGACAGGGTATAACATCTTTAAAATTCCTTTGAAACGATTTTTCCATATAGGCCGTAATGTAATGGGAAACTTTTGATTCGCCTTGTAGATAAACTAATCATGGTAGAAACTTCATTTTCAATAGAATTCGTGCAAGGGTAAACGTCAATAACGGCCTAAAATTTCATGGTAATCCGAGTATATTAACGATTTTTCCCCATAGGCCGTAATGTAATGGAAAACTTTGATTCGCCCTGTAGATAAACTAATCATGGTAGAAACTTCATTTTCGATAGGACTTGCGCTAGGGTAAACGTCAATAACGTCCTAAAATTTCATGGCAATTCGAGTATATAAACGACTTTTCCCCATGGGCCGTAATGTAATGGAAATCTTTTGATTCGCCCTGTAGATAAACTAATCATGGTAGAAACTTCATTTTCAATAGCGTTCGTGCTAGGGTAAACGTCAATAACGTCCTAAAATTTCATGGCAATCCGAGTATATTAACGATTTTCCCCCATAGGCCGTAATGTAATGGAAAACTTTTGATTCGCCCTGTAGATAAACTAATCATGGTAGAAACTTCGTTTTCAATAGCATTCATGCTAGGATAAACGTCAATAACGTCCTAAAATTTCATGGCAATCCGAGTATATTAACGATTTTTCCCCATAGACCGTAATGTAATGGGAAACTTTTGATTCTCTCTGTAGATAAACTAATCATGGTAGATACTTCATTTTCAATAGGTGTCGTGCTAGGGTAAACATCAATAACGTATAAAATTTTCATAACAATCCGAGTATATTTACGGGAGTTAGAGCGCGGACAGACGGATAGAGGGCCATCCGGCCAGACGGACAGACAAACCGAATGCATAAGCACTTTTCAACTTTGTTGGAAAGTGCTAAAAAGCGAAAGTCGCACTTGAACATTAAATGTGTAAAACTTTTCGGCAAGAAAATATCAATGTTTTGCTGTCCATAATTTTCTGCCATCAAAATTTTTAAGGCTTCGGAAAATCGATGTATTGATAAGTATAATATTTCGCCGTTATCATTAGATTCAAGTACAAAAATGCAATACAAAGTTACTCCTTAATCTTAAAATTCCAATATGTATTTAAAAGAAATTATTCAATTATTGTTTGCAAATTATAATTTGAACTTGAATTTCGAGTTCATTTTTTATCTTTGAAAGATGTTTTATCAACTTAATATTTTTCTTTTAAAAAAAGTTCCCCCCACAAAAAAAAAAAAAAAATCTTTCTCAATCTTCCTTTTCTAAGAAGTTTCGTGTTTCATTTTTAAATTACAGAAGCATAATTCTTGCAGACATAGTTAAGGAGACAGTTCCCTTTCAATCGATCAAAAATACTAGAAAACTAATTCAATTTCCATGCCTTTTCACAAGCTAACTAATGAAGCAAATTCAATTAAATTTTCTGGACTGTTAAGCATAGCATTACTTGTTACAATAAATAAAAGGGATTAATGAAGAATATTTAATTTAATTAGGAAAACTTAATTTAGTAACCTATTTTTTTAACATAATTAATTTTAAACACGATTATTAAATTGGTAAATTAATTGTAACAAATGTAAATTTTCCATCCCTGGTTCGAATCCTGGCCCCGAATTTTTTCACCCAAAAATGAAAAATAAAAAATTTACATCTACGGTTTTTTTTTTTTTTTTTTTTTTTTTTTTTACGCTATATTACTGCGCGCATGATTTCTCAAAAACTATTAAAGATAATGGGTTGAAATTTTCTGTGTGCATTAATATCATATTTTTTCATAAAATGAACTAAAACATTAGAATTGTCTTAAATAGTAAAAAATTTATTTTAAAAAATGTGTCAGAAATTCTTCAAAATTTCTTTTTTTAATTTTCATTATTAAATAAACATGTTTTAAATGAAGATAATTAAAAGATTCTAGTTCATTATGATAAGCGAAGTGTTATCTTTAAATTAAAATCCATTTAAAGCTCCTAAATTAAAATGAACACGCGATATCATGCGCGCAGTGACGTAAAGTAAATTCGAAACCAAAAAATTAGTAGGTAATTTAATTAAGTTTTCCTAATTAATTTAAATATTTTTCATCAATTTGTTTAGCTTATTGTAACAAGTAATGCTATACTTAACAGTAAAAAAAAAATTCATTTAATTTGCCTCATAAGTTATTTTGCGAATATGTATAGAAATCCAAATGCATTCAAAAATAAGAACCACGTGTACTCCTTTTTGAATTCGTGATTGTGTTCAAATGTAAAATTCTATGAACTGCCCCCTGAACTTACAAATTAAAGTAAAACTGTACTGGCATTTATTTCTCACACAAAATTATTAACAATAAACGTTTAATTGATTATTTATTTTTAAAAATAGCAAAATTATTTGCAAAATATCTGAATCTAATAGTTTTATGACGAGAACATTATTTGCAAGCACTTTTAAATTATTTTAAAATATTGCACACAATTCAACATTTACATTAATAAGCATCTTTTTATGCTGCCATGAATAAAATAAACCATTACAGCGTACAAAATTATTTTTGTCTGGATTTGATAACTTATGATGTTTCAAAATTGAAAAAGTAATGTGCTCATTTT
Organism: Maratus speculifer; assembly: GCA_964019185.1. NCBI lineage: Eukaryota > Metazoa > Arthropoda > Arachnida > Araneae > Salticidae > Maratus > Maratus speculifer. The sequence continues at coordinate 301,277,633 of OZ025297.1, read as the reverse complement.
TTTTATCCAAACATACTCAATTCGATATGAATGCATCGATACACTCACAGAGCTGCCAACTTCTACGCCTAATTAAATCATAAAAACATGTTTAGAACCACAAAAAATGTTTTAGTAAAATGTATACGAAAAATTTTCAATTTCATGTATTGCAGTACATATTGTATTTTTTTTACTAAAATTTCTGTTCTTAATACATTTATTTGACTTTAAATAGGCGTAGTAGTTGGCAGCCATGCACTCATTTTGAGTACTTCATTTTTTTTCAGTGCGGTATCATTTGATTATTATTATTATTATTATTATTATTATTATTATTTAAGCATCTTAATGTTCATTTTTGGCATAATAATAAAGGCGTCAGTGAAGGAAAATGATTATGTCAAGAAATTGTTCAATTTCCCTGGCAAAATTATTATTATTATTACTTTTTTTTTTTTTTTTTTTTTTTGAAAAAAATTAAGTTAATTTTTAAACTGCATCTTTCCGAAAATTTTGAACACTTTGAGCTAATTTATTTTTTAAACTATTTGTAGAAGTTTGCTGTATAATTTTAAGTATTGGATTTATCATAAGTTCATTAGTTTGGAAGAAAATAAATAAAATGTGCAAATAACGTGTAAAATTACATATAAAAACTGAATTTATTGTACATTTTAGTGTGTAAAAAAATTACTTTATTGTACATCCTATACTTATGTTTTATCTGGATCTTAAGGAACAACCAAAAGAAAAAGTAATTCGAGTCAATTGAAAAATATTATACAAAAGTTTTATCACTTCAACCCCTTCGCCACGGGAGCCTTTTACGAAATTTTTAATGTTTTGTCACCGGTTTTTAAAAACAGAAATCTTTGGCTTATTAAATCGAGAAAATGGTCAGTTTAAAAAAGGCAATTTTCACAGAAAATTTTTATTGATGGGGATAAAAAGGATTCTGAGCACTTTTTGCGACACGTAAACGGGTCGCTCTTCCCCAAGAGGTTAATTATGCCTATTCTTAGAAAAACCACAAATTGTGAAAATCATTTTCAAGCGAAATGGAATGCGACATTTAAAGGGACAGCAATGTATTAAAATCGCTTTAAACTATATTTATAATACGCGGATCTTTACGAAACTTTATCAGAATGTACTACGGATAATAAAATATAATTTAAGCAAAAAATTAGAAAATTAATATTTGCGTCATTTTTTGCCGAATGAAGAATAGTGAGTCCTCTAAAGCCATAGTTAGATACGATGCAACTTTTTTTCTACGCAACAAAAGTTATATTTCTATGCTGATGTCAATCCAACACTGTTTCATACAATATGTTTATGCTTATCCTTTTTGGACCCCAGGGTTTATGTACTTTTTTTTTATTTCATTTATTGATTTACATTAACAAACTAATATCTAAGAAACACTGAACTACGAAAAAATTAAATTTTGTTTTTGTGCATAAAATTTGATGATACATGGGGACTGAAAAAAGTACATTTTCTGACAACGTCTTAAAATCTTTTTATTTTATTTTGTAATTTTGCATTGTAAAAACATTGTAGAACATAAAATAAATACACATTTAATATTTTTTTACTACTAATGGACCCTTTTATTTAATAGCTTTTTATTTCAAATGGTATCTTATCTTAAACCGGAGTAAGATTATTTACGTTTCCATTTTTGTAAATGTCGTACATTTCTGCTGCAAGGCATTTTTATATAACATGTAGCTCGCTAAAAAAGTGCCACAAGAAACAAATTGCTATATTGTTTAGTTCTGCTATCCGTTAGGCTCCATTTACACCAATTTCTCATTTTTTAATATTATTTATATCCGTGAAAAAAAAATTGTAAAGATGTGTATCCTATAAGATACATCAGATCTGAAGTGGTTATCCTCGCCTCAGTCACGTCAATTGAAAATTATCCACATATTATGGGCTTAGTTTCATTCTTTTAAATTTTACATTGAACCGAACTTTTATAGCGATTATTTACCGGTCCGCTTAAATTTTCCGACTACCCAGCTAGTTAAACAAATTATCTTTAATCCGATAGCCCGTTACAAATTTCCTTTTTTTTTTGTCTGACGGGCACAGGTTTTTGAGCCAAGCTCGTGCCCTCGCAGACCTCTACATCATCTTTCACCTGAATAAATCTTTAAAGTTTTGTTACAGTATATATATCTATATCTATATATGTATGTCGATATAGCGAGCCCATAGCAACAGGCTCGCTTCAGATGCATTTGGCCGACTCGACATCCGCCCCATAGCAAAGTACAACACGTGTACGACCTTTTTACAGCCACGTGTGAATTAAATGTTGCATAGTTAGCACTTTCACACGAAAGGGCCTCAGCAACAAGTACAGAGGAGTTAGAATGATGCCGGATCCAGCCTGATGAAGACGTACTCAGCCGAGCCCTGGTCAAAAAGACCGAAGATGCCCCTTAATCTTAACATTTTACTTATTTTTCCCTTGTAAATAGTTTATATTAATCAAGAGTATTAAAGTTATGTGATATTACCCCTAGACTTCTTCACTTTATATGGGGGCCGGCCTACACCCTGAACTAAACAGCTACACCGGCCTACACCCTGAACTAAACAGCTACACCGGCCTACATCCTGAACTAAACAGCTACACCGGCCTACACCCTGAACTAAACAGCTACACCGGCCTACACCCTGAACTAAACAGCTAGACCGGCCTACACCCTGAACAAAACAGCTACACCGGCCTACACCCTGAACGAAACAGCTACAACAGCGCAACAGAATTAATTAGCAGCATGTTTCGATGAGCCGACGATTATGATAGACCACCAGCTGGTTTTTCTCTGCCCAGTTTGGACTAACGTGAAGACGAAAATTCATCACCGAAAGACGACGGACTGAACGGTTGCTCCAGAGACAGATTCAACGAGAATCAACAGCTATGAAGGGATGACACAAGATTTGACATTGACCCATATTCTAACGTGAGCTGGTTTGGTTGGAGTAACTTATCGGTGTACCGTCCGTAATCACTAAACAAGGATTTACTACGTTGGTTATTCGAATGCACAGATGGAAACAAGATATCCAACGAGGATATATGGGCCATATGTGTTAGTGTGACGGAAGGGATGTTTGGGTGAGTACAGATTTTTAACTATAGGTTTCATTTTCTCCCCCCCCCCTCTTTTATTCATTTTGTTTTTAAAGATGTTGCTCGGAGAAATAGCCCCTGTTAACCTTGCTATTAAAACCGCAAGAGCGGATAAAATTAAATTATTACATTTATTGATTTTTGAAACCGATAATGGACGTTTAAACCGCAAAGATATTCGCTCCTTTTCGGGCTTTTCGTTTAAACTGGATGATGATACTTTTAAAGCAAAGTCGACAAAAATATTGGACGATTTTTCGCAAATCGATCTCATTAGCGTAGCCAATTTATTACATTTAGATATAAGCGGCACACAAGAGATTGCGCGTAAAATTTTAATTGCACTTTCGGACATAGAAGCATTTTCTAATACATTCCAGGTGACATCAGATTCTGAGTTTGATGCAGAAGCTAATTCAAACACGCAAAATGCACCGCATATTACACCCGCTAACGTTTCCAGTAATAGTACCATTATCATGTCACCTGCAGATAGAGATAACATAAATAGTAGGCCCTCCATTATTCCTTTCCCGTCCAGACCATCCATTTCTTTCGCTGACTTTGAAAATTTAATCCCCCCCTTTTCCGGATTAAAATCTGATAACATAGAAACATGGATCACACGTTTCGAATCCCTAGCTCAGTCTTTCGACTTTTCGGAAGTACAGAAATTTATTTTCGCAGAAAGGGCATTATCAGGACTTGCTTTATTATTTATTCAGTCAGAGCCTAATTTAACATCGTATACGTCGCTTAAAAAAGCATTGCTATTAGAATTCGGACATTTTTCTTCTCCAGCGCAAATTCACCAGATGTTAGCAAACCGTCATCGTCAGCCTGGCGAAGGTTTGATGGAATATTTTTTACATATGCGTGAGATAGCAAATCGTGGAAACATTGATGATATGTCCCTTATCCACTATATAATACAGGGAATAGATGATTCTCCCCAAAATAAGGTTGTATTATTTGGATGCACAGATTTGCCCCAGTTTAAACAAAAATTGTTAATATATGACGAAATTTGCCATTCCCCCCCCCGAGTATCGAAAGCACGCATGCAGAATTGCACCCCGAATGTTTCATCAATACCACAGGCTAAAAATGAACGTAAAATTATTTGTTATAATTGTGGCTTAGGAAACCACGTTTCCAAACATTGTAATAATAAAAATAAGGGCCCAAAATGTTTTAATTGCTCTTCATGGGGCCATCGTTCTTTTGAATGTGATGAGCAAACTGCGGACAAAAAGCCTATAACCCGAGGCACCCTTCCCCATCCAAAAATCCATGTCGTAGAGCAACACCAGCCACACAAAAACATGCTAAAAGTTGTTAAAATAGAAAATCTCGCGATAGAGGCGCTCTGTGGTACGGGTAGCCAAATCACAGCAATCGGAGAGGATTTCTACAAAATACTTAGCTCCCCCCCACTAAATCACACAAATCTAATTCTCGAAGGTTTTGGTTGTGGCGATGTAAAACCAATCGGATCTTTCGACACAAATATACAAATAGATGACCAAGAATTTAATACTACTGTTTTTGTTATAAATTCCTCACAGATGTCAAATCCATGCATTATAGGCCTAGATGTTATCGCACAAGGTCAGTTAGTTTGCGACGAAAACGGCATATTTCTCACAAAGCTACCACCCTCAACATTATCTGTCAACTGCATACGCATCCGTAAGCCCGCGAGCAACACTCTCTTACCAGCCCCCCTTACGTCACATAACACTCCTTCTGTTTGTACTGACATGGCATACCACAACTCATTCGACGGAACACTTCCATGCATCGCAGACGACCCCGTGCCACATGAAATATGCGCTAATATAGAAGAGCCTAATGTCTTATTTCCCCCTCAAAATCAACAAGCCAAACATTTCTCCGGAAGAGACGTTTCCACTACCCTTGGTCATGGAACAGTTGGTAACAACGATGCTATGCTGAATATTCTTAAATATCTGGTCCCTATACTTTTCCTCTGTGACTTACTCTGTCACCTACTGCAAACAGATTGCAATTATGAGTCACCGATGGCAAGATGTTCATCTATGGTACTAGATACCTTCAACGTTTTGATATGCTCTGTGTTCCTAATCGTTGCCATTCGATTCACCGCGACGCTTAAATGGAAAAAGACAAGAAAGAAAAAAAAAGTATGCAAAAGGGGAGAAAAAGTGTGTTATCAGCGTTGGATCCTAAGTGAGACTTTTTTTTTCTCTCTTTCTCAAGCAAGATATTTTGTTACACAGATGTGATCTTTTTATTTATTTTTTTTTCTCTCCCAACCTGAAACCTTTTTAAGATGTTCGTACTTCAACATTTTTTTTAAACGAAACCATCAGTGCATTATTTTTCTATTATGGATTTCTCTGTTTTATTTACATATTGGTTTTTGTACTAAATCATACCCAGCTTATGGAAAGCTGTGATTTTTTTTTCATTTTATATGGCTGACTTGACTCATGATAACTATCTCAAGATAACTTTTGTGGCCTGCGAGTGTTTTTTTTTTCCGCAGAACCACAAGAAGACATTTTTTATTGTGTGTGTTTTTATTCTTCCACGTTACGATAAAGGGGATAATAGTGCTTTTTTTTTTAATTATTCCCTCGTTTGTGAATATGCTAAAAAGCGATTGGGCCAGGTGCTTTTTTTTCCGCTGGCCAAAACATTTTTTTTAATTATTATTTCATTCATTGTTAGTAAGCAAATCCAGTTGCCAAGTGATTTTTTTTTTTTTTTTTTTTTTTGGCACAAACATTTAACTTTTACAATATATTAGACATTGGTGCTCAGGACATTTGACTTTTTTTTTTTTCTCTTTTACTTTTCTTTTCAGAGCTCAGACTTATGATTTATTATGTTTCATCGTATATAGGACATATTTTTTTTACATACTTAGTACCATTTTATATGCTTCTAAATATTGTATAATGATTGTTTTTATAAATATGTTTATCTGTATAAACTATTTCTTCTACCCCCCCCCCCCAAAAAAAAAAGAAAAGAAAAATAAATGAAAAAACAAGATGTAGCAGGAAAACTATAAGTTTAGATTTTTTTTTTCCTCTGCTCTTTCTTTCTTTTTGACAGACAAAAGATAATTATTTTGGTTTGTTTATTTTGTCTTTGTCATAAAAGTTTTTACGATTATTCCAATTTGAGCAATTTTCTTTTACATAAAAATAAAAGTTTTTCTCTATTTTTTTTGAAGACGTATTGAGAAACACTACAATAAATTGGAGACTTTTTTTTATTTTAGACGAGGACGAATATCTGTTTAGAAGACGTTGTGTTAGAAAACCCCTTTGGGGAACAATGATAAAACAAAGACAGGTGTGCAAAGAGCACATTAACGACGCTAACAATATGATATAATTTTTTTTTCTTTTCATTGTGTGTGCTATTAATGACGTCTTCAAAATTCCTTTTTTTTTTCTTCTCTCTTAGTAATATTAATTTTTTTTAAATTCATGTTTTACAGTGATCTTCTTGTTTTTTTTCTCTCTCCCTTGAAGAAATGGTTTATCTTAAGTATCCCTATCATTGTACACGTTCAGCTGCGGTCAGCTGCATGTCGGATTGGCCGAGTGTCGATATAGCGAGCCCATAGCAACAGGCTCGCTTCAGATGCATTTGGCCGACTCGACATCCGCCCCATAGCAAAGTACAACACGTGTACGAACTTTTTACAGCCACGTGTGAATTAAATGTTGCATAGTTAGCACTTTCACACGAAAGGGCCTCAGCAACAAGTACAGAGGAGTTAGAATGATGCCGGATCCAGCCTGATGAAGACGTACTCAGCCGAGCCCTGGTCAAAAAGACCGAAGATGCCCCTTAATCTTAACATTTTACTTATTTTTCCCTTGTAAATAGTTTATATTAATCAAGAGTATTAAAGTTATGTGATATTACCCCTAGACTTCTTCACTTTATATGTATAGAACCATTATGTAATACTACTATTTAACATCTATAATGAATATAACATATATAAATAATAAACATAAACAATTGCATATTTTAAGTGGTTTTTTATGATTAAAGCACATAAATTGCATAAAATCGCAATCAAATGTACCGCCATAGAAATTGAGCATTTGACCATTCAAACAATTTCAAGTATACTTCTGGAATAAATCGTAAATTTCTAAAACTTATCTGTTTGCTACTGATAAATGCCCAAAGAGGATTAATGGCATGCAAAATAAACTACCATTAATTATTTGTACTGCCATTGCCAAATGCTGAAGAGAAATTTTGCTTTAATCTCGGCTTAAATGATTTATACCGTCTTCGAAATGGCGCTTTCCAATTACGAATATTTTACCACATCCAATGAAACAGTTTATTCTTAATCAAGTTATGCAAATAGTTTCGAAGTATTGCTTCTTGCATAAATTCTTATTAAATACTGTAATCATATTAACTTTTAATTGCTATAAGCGGTCTCACAGATCACTGCAGTTTTCAATTTTCTAGTTTTAATTTTAAATTTTCCGTTTATAAATATCAGTGAAATTTTGTTTCGTTTAGAGGCCCAGTACTGTTATTAGAGACTTTTGGATAGGTTAATTTTGATTATAAAAATCTTATAGATAACATTTAGTATAGAAACAAACTGTATATTATGAGTTAATCGAGCCATTTAGTCAATCTTTCGATCGACCTAGTAAAATGCTCACAGTAATTATGAAACAACTTTTGTTATAGTATTAACACCTTTCGGGACGATTGCCGCCCATTGGCGTTAGCCACGAAACATTCTCTGAGTACTTACTAACGTCGTCTATTGGAGACAACCATGAAATGTTCTCTGGGTACTCTTGCCGCCGATTGGCGACATCCAAGAAACGTTTTCTGGGTACTACCGTCGTATATTGGCAGCATCCATAAACATTCTATGGATACATCTGCCGTCAATTGGCGGCATCCACGAAACGTTCTCTTTATATTACCACCACTCCACCTAATATCAACATTCACAGAAAGTTATATATGTATGATTACACAAAATACGTTTTCGCGGTTTATACTGCTATACAGAGAAACCACTCTTGTGGAAAACTTCTTCGTACCATAGTTGTATAACCACGTCCAACTCCTCCGTGCCGAAAGTTTTAAATGTTAACCTCCTCAGTCTTGAAACAAATTTTACGCGGCACTACAAAAACCAGTTAAAAATTATTATAAAACATCTCCAAACATGCATCAATCTACATATCGATGCTTCTAATATGCACACATAATTTTAGAAGCATCTAAATTGATTTAAATGTATTTTATAGTGTCACCTTCAACCAACATCAGGACTGAGGAGGTTAAAGCTGTTATGAACCATTAACTGCAACTGCAGTTGTAACAGACATATAGATTAAAATACTAGGACTTCCCTCAGAGGGATTAGTCTGAGCGATATTGCTGAGAATACACATTTAATAACTTGCGATAAGTAAAGAAAATAAGATGTTACATTTAATTGGTCATTCATTGTGATAAAATATGATGAAAATAAGCATATTGAATCATAGAATTACAAAATCTTATATATAAAGTTGCATATACTATTTTTATAAAAGAAAAGCAAACCATGCATGGATATAAAATTGGAAATATGCAAAATGTTAAAAGTAATACAGAAAATAAAACACCAAATTTTCCTATATTGAAAATATAACTCTTTGAAATGATGTCATGAGCATAAACAGAAGTTTCGCACCGATTTGAGAAACTATAAATAACATAAACTATTATGTTTGAAGAGAATGGAGTGTATTTTATATGATGTGAAATCCGTCCGAATAGTTTATAATGTTGAATATCTCTTTGCCACAGATGCAATGAGGTTGTCGATAAGAGTTAAGGAATCCTTTTTTAAAAATTTGTCCTAAACGAGCACTTACATCTTATAAGTTACTGTGATGCAAAAGTTATAGTTTCTGACCCCAACAGTATCCTAGAAATTGCAATATTCTCAATTAATTGGGTTTAAAACTTTTTCTAGAAAAAAAAAATGTTTAATTTATGAAATTAAATTGTCGAATGTTTTAGAAATCGTTCATAACGAGAAAATTATATCTTAAATGTTGCCACCAAAAAAAAATATTTTTTAAATTTTTAGTCATATCAACATCAAAGAATTCTCAATTTTAGAACTTTTTTTGCTCGTGCTTTGATGGTGATTATTGTTCCTACGAAAAAGATAGTATATTTTGCAGCAAAGATGGTTACCAAAATTTTTTGCCCACATTATTTTTTAAATCGGCTAGATACTCCCAATGATAACGAAAAACACACAAATGTTAATGCTTTATAGCATAGAAATACAGAATCAAAAGCTATTTATCTCCTATTGTATACACATAAGTTATCTAATTAGTGCTAGCAGATGCATTTTTAAATATACATAGATCAATATAATGCTTCATTTTTCTTTTATTAGTATTTCTTAGTATTCATTTTTCATTTATTTGTATTATTCAGTAAAAAACTCACTTTCTTAAGCCCGAATTACGTCAAACTTTTTATAAAAGCGCCTAAGTCCATATAACAGCGAAGTATTGTGAAGAGTATTAAATACAAGGTAGTAAGACACTTAGCCAAACGCAGGTAATAAATCGCCAAATATTGTTCTTTTCGCTCTCTCTCGAAATGCATTTTTTTCCGTACATTTAAAAAACACGATTTTGAGTCATCTTATTTAAAATTCAAATAAATAAATAAGAGGAAGCAATAATAGCATAAGTCAAAACATTTTATTTCAGCATCAAGGTTGGTTGGTTGGTTGGTTGTATAGATTTTATTGGCACAAGGTCCCTTTAGGGACATGCTGCGCCAAGAATAAGGTAAAGAGGAAAAAAATAAATGTAAATGTAAACTTTAAAGGATGCAAAATGTAAAAGTCAATTTAAAAAACTAACATATGCATAGTAAAAAGGTAAAAGCGAAATGATGATACATAAAATTGAAGTACAATAACTAGTCAATAAGATAAAATAAAAAGCCTAAAAAAATAGTTAAAATCATACAAACAGTAAAGTAGTGATACATAACAAGAATTAGTAAAATTGTAAAAACAATGATACTTTTGACAATATTTAAAAACTCAAATTGAAATGGTAAGTGGTAAGATCAATTAGGTATATATTCCTCAAGAACAGTGTTTCCTTCGTCTTCACTTGAGTCATATGACTCTTCCATAGCCTCTTCCACATAATTTTTTAGCCTTTTGGGATCTTTTAAGTAAGCAAGAGATGGGTCATGATTTGATTTCCGTTGTTTTTTTGTGACTGTTTGCCATAGGTGAGAACCTTGAATAGTCTTATTTTCAGATGTCTTTTGATTTTGTTTCACGGCTTGAGCAGAATTGGTCTTTTGGTGGTTAGAAGTAGAAAGATTAACGGTTTTTTTATTGGGTGTAACTGCTTTAGGCTTTTGACTACTATTAGGTTCTTGGCGATTTGATGCAGAGAGATTATGATTTCTTTTAGATGTAGATGCATTAGTTCTTGTCTGGGGTTCAGTAGATTTTTTCGGTTATCGGTAGATAAGAAAGACCTATAGATGGGGTTCTGGTTTCAACAAGTTTTCGAGCTTCTGGATATGAAAGATTTTGACTGGTTTTTACTGCAAGAATTTCTTTTTCACGGTTCCAAATTGGACAGGAGCGAGAGTATGACGTATGATTACCTTTGCAATTTGCACAGCGTTCTGGTTTTTCACACGATTTACCATCATGGCCGACTTCTGCACAGCGAGGACAGGTAACATTGCCACGACAGTTAATGTTAGTATGACCAAAACGCTGGCATTTGAAACATCGTAAAGGGTTAGGGATATAAGGCCGGACTGGACAGCTTAGGTATCCAGCTTTAATTCTAGATGGTAAATTATGGCTATTGAAAGTTAGTATTATGTGTTTTGTCCGAATAACTTGTCCATTCTTTCGGATAGTAATGCGGCGTGCATCTATTATATTTTGTTCTTTTAAATTTGAGAGAAGCTCTTCTTTTGAGGAGTATAAAAGATCTGGTTCAGATATTACACCGAGACAAGTATTTAGAGTTTGATGAGCTTTAACAGAAACAGCAAAAGAGCCTATTGTAGTGCAATTGACCAGAAGCTGTGATTGACTGGCTGAAGAAACCTCAACCAATAAATCCCCAGAGTGCAGTTTTTTAAGAGTGTGACCGTCGCCAAAAACAGACTGGAATGTTTTTGCGATAAGAAAAGGTGAGGTTCTCTTGAAAGAACTATCTGAGAGGCTATCGGTGCGTTTAATTACAAAGAAACGTGTAAATGATGAAATTCTGCACAATTTGTTGCTCTTCACATGGGAGAGAATTATTTGAATTAGAGATTTTTCCATCCATAGTAGGAGAAAAAATAATTCGGACCCCGGCCGTACCACCCACTACCGAGCCCAACAAGGGGATGCACATTCGTGCACCAGTGCTAACCAGGGCCTATACGGTCACAAGACAATCCTATGTCAGTCTCCACCCTTAACGAGATGACTAGTAATTGCTCGCTCGCTTGATCCCTAAAGCCAGTGACAAAAGTCAGCTGACCAGCCGATTGATACATACGGAACCAATATGCACCTCCCGTCTACCTGAAGCAGAGGCCAAAGCAGTGTGTTGGTTTCCCTCAACTGCCAGGATCCCCTTTTCCAGGGACACGAGTCGCCACGCACGGCCAACACGTGGGTGGTTTACAATTCTCCATGAGTCGATATACAGGAAGATATCGGTTCATACAGAATTGCCCTTACCTCCGAAAAGGAAACCACAACGAGAGTGAAGCAAAGATAAAAGGAAGACAAGAGGAGTAAGAGGAAATAGAAAGGAGAAAGATCACTCGGGTGCCCCGGGGTTGTGAAGCCCGTGAATACCTAAAGAAGGTATCCCCCTGGGGGGTCAGCATCAAGGAATTGTATCGTAGTTACACATGTGGAAAAAAGCTGCTTTTGACTAAAACACGTTGTCTTCACTAAATTTGAATCCGATTTAAAAAAGTACCGTGATTAATTAAAATATTATAGGCAGAGCTGCCAAGTCTCCGGCATTTTGGATACCGGTATTTTAATACAGAAAATGCTATATTAAATTGGAACATTCTGCGGATTTGAAAAATAACTTTTCCTATAAGAAAATTCTGCTATGCAATAAGCGGAGGCTTGGCATCTCTGTATAGGAATATTTCGTAATCTACTTTTCAACCTTAAAAAAAGCAACGACCATTTTTCGGGTACAAAAAGTATTGCTAATTGTTCCATTTTGCATACAAGGTACTGATTGTAATATTGATAATCTATGGTGATAAATTTCCAATAATTTTTCAAATCCCATTTATTTCATTAAAAATATAAATCTTTTATTCATTTAGTTTAAAATAAATGGTTTTTAACTAATTTCATAATACTTTTGAAATATCACTTTTCGTTGGCCATTTTTTTTAAAAGCATTTAGAAAATGGTTGTTGATTTCAGTCAAATATAGACTTTGGTCTGTCCGTATTTTATTTTATTATTATTATTATTTATAAATGGCGGAGAAATATTCATACTTAATCCATAACGTACATAATATATGACTCTGTTATTACATAAGTCACCTTTTTATTATCATAAAAATTATGTTTTTACTGATTTTTATTAACTCAATATGAAAAATTTTGTGCTTTGAGCAATAGATGTCCGCATTTCATTTATTTATTTTAACAAAATTCTTTGTATTTAGAAGAATTTTTATTTAAATAGGAAATCCAAATGTTGCTGTTAATAAAAAAGAAAGTTACAAAACGAGTAGACGCATACTATCAAATATGGAAAAACGACGAATCAAGACGTCGTATGAAATATCATCTTTTAAAGCAAAAAAAAAACGAGGTCTGATTATCGAGCCTACTGATTACGAAATGTGCATTACATTAAAAAGTATATATACATATATATACTGCAAATATTGATTTTTTTTTCTTTTGTGCAGTTTTGGCTTCGAAAGGTGCGCAATGTTGCAAAAAGATATAAGCGACTATGAAAACACACTTGATAAACGTTCATACTCAGTTTTACAAATAAATATGGCACATATATGCCCTATACACACCGAGGTACCTAATTGGTGCCAAAATGGCGTTCAGTTGCCTAACATGCTGGTTATCATATAAATGTTATAATAAATTGTTTGTTCTAAAAATATTATAATTTATTGATTGTTATTTCTTTTTTTTAATAACAGAAAATGTTTCGTTTATTCCTTTTTTTTTTTTCATTTTGAAATAAATAAATAACGTATTATTATAGCATGCTATATGTATCTGGTAATCAAAACAATATTTTCGCCTAGTTGGCATAAAAAATCTTGCCAAACCCGGTGCTTATATCTCTTGTATATTACCTCAAGTATTTTATTTATGTATACTATAATTGTTTTTACATACCACTTACTTCTTCTTGTATATAAAAATAGGTAAGTGGCTCCTTTATGCAGTATAAATTGTATAAATCTTTAAAAAAAAAATAGCCCCCGTTGCCCCTTTTTGGATCGAATTTTTTAAAAAAATAAATGTCTAATTCCAGTATTGCTCCCAGGTATGCATACATATTCTAAATTTCAAAGTTGTATGCCAACAGGAAATGGATGTAAAATGAGAAAAGATGTCACATATGCACCGGGATACATAATTGGCGTCAAAATGGCATTATTTTACCGGAGATTGTAACCCGGCTCTATTTATTTATTATTTGTTTATTTACTCATAAAATGTTTATTTACTTTCATTTCCTTTTTTTAATTATATAAAATATTTCTTTTTATAGTTATTAATTATTATTATTATTTTATTTACTGTAAGTTCTTTTTGAAAATAGAAAATAATTTAAAAATGTGTATGTAAGCGTTATTTGAAAACGGAGTTTTCGCAAAATGGGCTTTGAAAAAAATTGCGCCAAATCTGATGCGCTTTTGGTATCCGTGCCGAAAAATTAGTGACCAGAATTGGCTTCCACACACAAACAAAATATAAGTTAAAAAAAACATGCAATAAAAATAAATATAAAGGGAAAATGATGTCATAAATGAAACTTTTTATTTAAAAACGTAATTTTTCTAATTTTCACACGCGAAATATATAAAACATTCTTTTAGCGATCAAAAAATGCTATTAAGAGATTATCACAAAATCTCAAAATCAAAGTTTTTATGACATTTTTTTAATATAAAAAAATAACACTTTTATTTTCCTGCATGATTGTCTGAGCGAAGCGAAGTCTTTATACTCAGAGATACGTAACGATATTAAAATTCAAAAAAATTCTTTCGTCAAGCAAATCTCAAAAAGTACTTGTCGGATTTTGATTCTGTTTGTACCAATAGGTACCTATGAAGGTAATCTGGTGAATGCACCTACTTTTAAAAATTAATTCCAAATAGTTTAAAAGTTATATTTAAAAAACTGATAAAAAAGCACAATTTATGTGCATACGTCACAGAAATTTGGTGAGCGTGATTTTCACCGGCTGGACATTTTCGTAGATAACCGAATCAGTACATGGAGTAAATAGTAATCATTTTCGCACTCAGAAATATTGAATGCAATAAAACATTTTAAAATTTAATCATGCAGGAAAATAAAACTGTTATTTTTTTTATATTAAAAAATGTCATAAAAACTTTGATTTTGAGATTTTGTGATAATCTCTTAACAGCACTTTTTGATCGCTAAAAGAATGTTTTACATATTTCGCGTGTAAAAATTAGAAACAATTACGTTTTTAAATAAAAAGTTTCTTTTATGACATCATTTTCCCTTTATATTTATTTTCATAGCATGTTTTCTTTTAACTTATATTTTGTTTGTGTATGGAAGTCAATTCTGGTCACTAATTTTTCGGCACGGATACCACAAGCGCATCAGATTTGGCGTAATTTTTTTCAAAGCCCATTTGGCGAAAACTCCCTTTACAAATAACGCTTACATACACATTTTTAAATTATTTTCTATTTTCAAAAAGAACTTACAGTAAATAAAATAATAATAATAATTAATAACTATAAAAAGAAATATTTTATATAATTAAAAGAAGGAAGTGAAAGTAAATAAACATTTTATGAGTAAATAAACAAATAATAAATAAATAAAGCCGGATTACCATCTCAGGTAAAATAATGCCATTTTGACGCCAATTATGTACCCTGGTGCATATGTGACATTTTTTCCCATTTTTTCATCCGTTTCCTGTTGGCATACAACTTTGAAATATGGAGTATGTATGCATACCTGGGAGAAATACTGGAATTAGACATTCATTTTTTTTTTTAATTCGATCCAAAAAGGGGCAACGGGGCTATTTTTTAAAGTTTTATACAATTTATACTGCATAAAGGAGCCACTTACCTATTTCTTTAAACCAGAAGAAGTAAGTGGTATGTAAAAACAATTACAGTATACATAAATAAAATACTTGAGATAATATACTAGAGATATGAGCACCGGGTTTTGCGAGATTTTTTATGTCAATTAGGCGAAAACTTCGTTTTGATTACCAGATGCATATAGCATGCTATAACAACACGTTATTTATTTATTTCAAAATGAAAAAAAAAAAAAAGGAATAAATGAAACATTTCCTGTTATTAAAAAAGATATAACAATCAATAAATGATAATATTTTTAGAACAAACAATTTATTATAACATTTATATGATAACCAGCATGTTAGGCAACTAAACGTCATTTTGGCACCAATTAGGTACCTCGGTGTATATAGGGCATATATGTGCCATATTTATTTGTAAAACTGAGCATGAAAGTTTACCAGGTGTATTTTCATAGGCGCTTATATCTTTTTGCAACATAGCGCACCTTTCGAAGCTAAAACTGCATAAAAGAAAAAATAATCAATATTTGCTGCATTTTTTTTAATGTAATGCACATTTTGTAATCAGTAGGCTCGATAATCAGACCTCGTTTTTTTGCTTTAAAAGATGATATTTCATACGACGTCTTTTTGGGATTGGTCGTTTTTCCATATTTGATAGTATATGTCTACTCGTTTTGTACCCTTTTTTGTAACTTTCTTCTTTATTAACAGCGACATCTGGATTTCCTATTTAAATAAAAATTCTTCGAAATACAAAGAATTTTGTTAAAATAAATAAATAATAGGAAATGCGAACATCTATTGCTCAAAACACAAAATTTTTCCTATTGAGTTCATAAAAATCAGTAAAAACATAATTTTTATGATAATAAAAAGGTGATTTATGTAATAACAGAGTCATATATTATGTACGTTATGGATTAAGTATGAATATTTCAATGAAAAGTGATATTTCAAAAGTATTATGAAATTAATTAAAAACCATTTATTTTAAACTAAATGAATAAAAGATTTATATTTTTAATGAAATAAATGGGATTTGAAAAATTATTGGAAATCACCATAGATGTATCAATATTACAATCAGTACCTTGTATGCAAAATGGAACAATTAGCAATACTTTTTGTAACCGAAAAATGGTCGTTGCTTTTTTTAAGGTTAAAAAGTAGATTACGAAATATTCCTATATAGAGATGCCAAACTCTCGCTTATTGCATAGCAGAATTTTCTTATAGGAAAAGTTATTTTTTAAATCCGCAGAATGTTCCAATTTAACAAAACATTTTCTGTATTAAAATACCGGTACCCAAAATGCCGGAGACTTGGCAGCTCTGCCTATAACATTTTAATTAATCAAGGTACTTTTTTTAATCGGATTCAAATTTAGTGAAGACAACGATTTTTGGCCGAAAGCAGCTTTTTTCCACATGTGTAATTACGATACAGTTCCTTGATGTTGACTTATGAATGTTTTGACTTATGCTATTATTGCTTCCTCTCATTTATTTATTTGAATTTTAAATAAGATGACTCAAAATCGTGTTTTTTAAATATACGAAAAAAATGCATTTCGAGAGAGGGCGAAAAGGACAATATTTGGCGATTTATTACCTGCGTTTGGGTAAGTGTCTTACTACCTTGTATTTAATACTCTTCACAATATTTCGCTGTTATATGGATTTAGGCGCTTTTATAAAAAGTTTGACGTAATTCGGGCTTAAGAAAGTGAGTTTTTTACTGAATAATACAAATAAAGGAAAAATGAATACTAAGAAATACTAATAAAAGAAAAATGAAGCATTATATTGATCTATGTATATTTAAAAATGCATCTGCTAGCACTAATTAGATAATTTATGTTTTATGTGTATATAATAGGAGATAAATAGCTTTTGATTCTGTATTTCTATGCTATAAAGCATTAACGTTTGTGTGTTTTTTGTTAGCATTGGGAGTACCTAGCCGATTTAAAAAATAATGTGGGCAAAAATGTTGGTAACCATCTTTGCTGCAAAATATACAATATTTTGCGTAGGAACAATAATCACCATCAATGCACGAGCAAAAAAAGTTCTAAAATTGAGAATTCTTTGATGTTGATATGACTTAAAATTTAATTTTTTTTT
The DNA here is from genome assembly GCA_964019185.1 of Maratus speculifer. Classification (NCBI taxonomy): domain Eukaryota; kingdom Metazoa; phylum Arthropoda; class Arachnida; order Araneae; family Salticidae; genus Maratus; species Maratus speculifer. Next base: position 301,259,961 of record OZ025297.1, on the reverse strand, counting down.
TTTTTTTTTTTTTTTTTTTTTTTTTGTGGCAATTTTTAAGATATAATATTCTCGTTATGAACGATTTCTAAAACATTCGACAATTTAATTTCACATATTAAACATTTTTTTTTTTAAAGAAAAAGTTTTAAACCCAATTTATTGAGAATATTGCAATTTCTAGGATACTGTTGGGGTCAGAAACTATAACTTTGGCATCACAGTAACTTATAAGATGTAAGTGCTCGTTCAGGACAAATTTTAAAAAAAGGATTCCTTAACTCTTATCGACAACCTCATTGCATCCGTGGAAAACAGATATTCAACATTATAAACTATTCGGACGGATTTCACACCATATAAAATACACTCCATTTCTCTTCAAACATAATAGTTTATGTTATTTATAGTTTCTCAAATCGGTGCGAAGCTTCTGTTTATGCTCATGACATCATTTCAAAGAGCTATATTTCCAATATAGGAAAATTTGGTGTTTTATTTTCTGTATTACTTTTAACATTTTGCATATTTCCAATTTTATATCCATGCATGGTTTGCTTTTCTTTTATAAAAATAGTATATGTAACAAGATTTTGTAGTTCTACGATTCGATATGCTTATTTTCATCATTATATTTTATCACAATGAATGAACAATTAAAGGTAACATCTCATTTTCTTTACTTATCGCAAGTTATTAAATGTGTATTCTCAGCAATATCGCTCAGACTAATCCCTCTGAGGGAAGTCCTAGTTAAATTTTAAAATGTTTTATTGCATTCAATATTTCTGATTGCGTAAATGATTACTATTTACTCCATGTACTGATTCGGTTATCTACGAAAATATCAAGACGGTGAAAATCACGCACACCAAGTTTCTGTGACGTATGCAAAGAAATAGTGCTTTTTTATCAGTTTTTTTAATATAACATTTAAACTATTTGGAACTAATTTTTCGTATGTAGTGCATTCACCAGATTACTTTCATAGGTACCTATTGGTACAAACAGAATCAAAATCCGACAAGTACTTTTTGAGATTTGCTTGACGAAAGAATTTTTTTGAATTTCAATATCGTTACGTATCTCTGAGTATAAAGACTTCGCTACGCTCAGACAATTATTTTGATATGTGGTAGCATCGCACCAATCATCAACTATTGTTGTTATGTAGGCGCTGTCATAGTTTTTGCGCGTTAGTCTAAGATATCCGAGCACTTTTAAAACATATTTTTTTATTCAAAATATCGATTTTTCATTTTTTCCATAATATTCAAATTAAATCTTTTATACATCGAAATATGCTTAAATTTTGCCTGTATCTAAAATATAGAACCCGATTTACAGCGGTTTAAAATTACATCTATTTACAGCTTTTGAATTGTGTTTTTAAGTTATTTTTAGCTTTTTCTGAAAATAAAGTTTTTCAGATATTTACTGTATGGAAAAAATCCTAAAACAAAAAATTATGCGTCGAAATACTATGAAAATTTCTGTACTTCTTTTACAAATGTCTTTTGAGGGAATAGACTACACTCATGATAATATATTCGATAGTTTTATATTTACACTAATATAAATGAGAAAGTTGAGAAAAATAATATGTGTAGTCTAAGTTCTAGAGAAAGTTATTCAGTTTATTATGCAATTTACAAAATGTCAATACATTGCTTTATTTTTTGAGTTATCACGTTTTGCGAAAATGTCAACTTTTCATGAAACTTTGACTATTTTTATTCTTAAAAAATATTTCTGGGTAATTGTTATTTTTTTATATATATTTTTTCAAACTTTTAAAGTAAATTTCATTAAAAAAAAATGGATAACAAAACAAAATTTCAAAAAATCACTTCTGAAAATGTGTTGTTATCTTAAAGTAAAAAGTTAATTACACGAATTTTGGAAAATTTTCAGCGGTTCACCTAAAACAGAATCTTAAAAAAGTGTATCAAAGCCTAAAAAAAAGGAACATATTTCGAAAAAAAGGTATATATGTATATACACTGGTGTCCAAAAGTTAAGCATAATTGGTAATTAAGTAAGTAATGAAAGAAATATAAATCGAAATGTGGTGAAACTCCAGGTGTGTAAACAAAATAGTACGCGTCATATATTTTCGCGAAGAGTTTTCCCCGAAATCAAACAGGGGACCGTCAACAAATTGAAAAAGAACGAAGATCTTTTGGATAACCCTGTCAAAACTAATGTAGCAAAAGCGTTCAAACTGAACATTATGATTAAGTGGCTTATCGTAATGTACTGTGTTTATTTTTATAAGAATAGCATGTATACTCGTAGAGAAATTAAGGTTTTTATAAAAACAGTCGTAAGTTTTTTGCTTATAGTTTGCAGAGTTCTTAATATAAAATAATGTTCTTTTCTGAAAATATGACAAACATCAGTGTTCACAATACCCTGTCATCAGAATTTAAAAATAATAAAAATTGTATGACAAATGAGCAGGTTTACTAAATAATTTTTTACTGCGCATGCTTGAACGCTATTAAAATTTCATTTGCATATTATGTTAGTTAAATGTATAGAGCAACTTTTGTGAAAGTCTCAAAAACATAGCTTAAAAATTCTGAAAATTATCGTTGAGAAAATGAGATCAAAATATTTTATCCCCTAAATGAAGCAAAAAGAACAGGGGCTGTATCCATATTCCATTGTTTCGTGCCGACATAATATTGCACTTACAACTAATATTTAAATAAAACACCTGATATTTTGCTTCCTTTTAGGAATATCGGATTTTGAGTTGATTCTATAGACGATCATTTTCAGAATTTTCAAATTATGTTTTTGAGACTTTTACAGAAGTTGCTCTATACATTTAGCTAACACAATATGCAAATGAAATTTTGATATCATTGACGCATACGCAATGAAAAATCATTTACTAAACCTACTCATTTTTCATACAATTTTTATTATTTTTAAATTCTGATGACAGGGTATTGTGTGCAATGATGTTTGTCATATTTTCAGAAAAGAACATTATTTTATATTAAGAACTCTGCAAATTATAAGCAAAAAACTTAGGACTGTTTTTATAAAAACTTTAATTTCTCTACGAGTATACATGCTATCCTTATAAAAATAAACACAGTACATTACAATAAACCACTTAATCATAATGTGCAGTTTGAACGCTTTTGCTACATTAGTTTTGGCAGGGTTATCCAAAAGATCTTCGTTCTTTTTCAATTTGTTGACGGTCCCCTGTTCGATTTCGTGGAAAACTCTTCGCGAAAATATATGACGCGTACTATTTCGTTTACACACCTGGAGTTTCACCACATTTCGATTTATATTTCTTTCATTACTTACTTAATTACCAATTATGCTTAACTTTTGGACACCAGTGTATATACATAGACACACTCCCTCTGGTTAAAATATACTATTTTAAAACTTCCCAGCACCATAATCTTTTTTTAGTTCTATTTTTTAGTCCGATAATTAAAAACTCAAAAATTTGAACCATTTTATATTCCAATGCCCTCATGATATTGCACAAGACGCCATTCGGTCAATTATTTTAATAATTATGAAGATTTAAAGTAAGGATCCATCGGAAACAAATTTTTAAGTCAGAAATCGAATTTTCGGTTATCTTCCTACTTTCGGTCGAAAGCGAATATACCCCAAAAAAGTTTCGCCGAAAACGAATTTTCGGCGAAATTCTGCTTTAAATTTCGAAACTCTTAAGGGGCTATTTCAGTCAAATGAAAAGATACGTTTGCTAATTCTAATCCTATGAAAGAAATTTATGAGCATATCTCGGTTTGCATTTCAATATTTTTAAATGATTTTTAGCTCACAGGCTATCATAGCCTGAGAGCTTATGTGCCCGTCCGTTCTGTATGTATGTTCGTATGTACGTAACGCGATAACTCATGATAAAAATATCCGATCCACTTGAAATTTTGTATGTAGGTATATCCTGACAAGGCGCTTCCCTGATTAGTTTTTGGAGTTCATTCGATATGTATAAGAGGGGGAACGGGGGGCTCATGCCCCCCGTTAGTTGATATAGATGGGATTTTCATGCAGAATTAAGTTTTCAAAATTTAGATTAGGATCATTCTGATGAGGCGATTCCGTGACTGTTATTAGGTGTTCATTGATTAAGTATAAATAGGGGGAACAGGGGTTCTAATGCCCCCTCCCGTTAGTTGATATAAATGGGATTTTCATGCAGAATTAAGTTTTCAAAATTTAGATTAGGATCATTCTGATGAGGCTATTCCGTGACTGTTATTAGGTGTTCATTGAATAAGTATAAATAGGGGGAACAGGGGTTCTAATGCCCCCCCCCCCGTTAGTTGATATAAATGGTATTTTCATGCAGAATTAAGTTTTCGTTCAAAATTTAGATTAGGATCATTCTGATGAGGCGATTCAGTGACTGTTATTAGTTGTTCATTGAATAAGTATAAATAGGGGGAACAGGGGTTCTAATGCCCCCCCCCGTTAGTTGATATAAATGGGATTTTCATGCAGAATTAAGTTTTCGTTCAAAATTTAGATTAGGATCATTCTGATGAGGCGATTCCGTGACTGTTATTAGGTGTTCATTGAATAAGTATAAATAGGGGGAACAGGGGTTCTAATGCCCCCCCCCGTTAGTTGATATAAATGGGATTTTCATGCAGAATTAAGTTTTCGTTCAAAATTTAGATTAGGATCATTCTGATGAGGCGATTCCGTGACTGTTATTAGGTGTTCATTGAATAAGTATAAATAGGGGGAACAGGGGTTCTAATGCCCCTCCCCCCGTTAGTTGATATAAATGGGATTTTCATGCAGAATTAAGTTTTCGTTCAAAATTTAGATTAGGATCATTCTGATGAGGCGATTCCGTGACTGTTATTAGGTGTTCATTGAATAAGTATAAATAGGGGGAACAGGGGCTCTAATGCCCCCCCCCCCCGTTAGTTGATATAAATGGGATTTTCATGCAGAATTAATTTTCGTTCAAAATTTAGATTAGGATCATTCTGATGAGGCGATTCCGTGACTGTTATTAGGTGTTCATTGAATAAGTATAAATAAGGGGAACAAGGGTTCTAATGTCCCCCCCCCCTTAATTTATATAAATGGGTTTTTCAAGCAGAATTTTCAGATTTCGTTCAAATCTCTGAATAGTTTTGGAAGTTTAATGGTTAAGTATAAAAGAGGGGGATAACTCTTTTTAAATTATATAAATGCTAAATGGGTTTTTATTAAGAATTATCTAATTTGCTCTGAATTTTGGATGTAGATTTTTTATATGATAAAGCATGTCTTTGATAGTATAGGAGGTTCAATGATTAAGTATAAAAAAAGAGAAAAGGGGAGAGCTGTTTCCCCTTCTTAAATTTTTTTTTCGAACGGAATTAACCCTTGAAAATATAAAGCTTTAATGTGCAATTAGTATTTGTAGCCTGTGAGCTCAATGCCTTCAGTTTAACTGGGCAGTATTCTTTATTTTTACATTGAATAGCTGAAATGATTGATCTGAATGCAGGTCATTTTTTATTTTTTCAATTTTGGTTGCAGATATTTTTTATGAGGGTGTTTTTGCTTGCCAAACCGGCTCCGAAAATGAAAGCGTCTTCATAAAATATATCTGTAAACAAAATCAAAAAAGTAAAACACCGCCTGCATACAGATCAATCTAAGCTATCCAATGCAAAAAAACATGATTTTAAAAATATTAAAATGCTACCGAGATGTCTTTATAATTTTCTTCTATAGGATTTGTACTAGCGGACAAATCTTTTCATTTGAATGAAGTAGCCTCTTAATATTAAATTCTTTGCAATCACCTTATCTTTACTTTTTATCTATTTCCACAAGAGCCAGACATTTTTTCATCGCATTTCTCGAGATTCGTTCAGCTGCATTTATGTGTTCCAGGTAAACTTATTTCTGCTTATTTGCGGAGTGTGATCAAATATAATAGGGACTTCCGCATATGAGTCCGAGATTAAAAAGAGACAGAATGCAGTGGGTTGAACGGCCTGTTTGGAACGATATCACTTATGGTTAGCATTCAAAGCGATGTTTTATGCTTACTAGTTTGAGAAGTATCTGAAAACGGACATAATGAATAATAAATATATCTCCAGTGGAATGGTCGCGTGAAATTTATATCTAGCAAATAAATCTATGCTGAAATGTTTGATGTAAAACGTAATCTCTAAAGTAAATCTACACAGAAATGTTTAATGAAAAACGCTTGGTTTTGAAGTTCGACGAACTTACTTCCCGACTCCTTTAGTTAAGGTAGCTAGCTGTACGGCAGCACAAATACCAGGATTCGTAAACATTATGGTAATTTTGAAAAAATAAAAAGTATGCGATATTTTTTATATACCTAATATAGACGTTAATCACCTGACTGTTTCAATTTTAGATATTTTATCGAATATTTAAAGTTATACTTTTCGGATTTTTCTGGACCTTCAACATTAAGAAGAATATGTTTAACTTCATATTTATCATCGATGATTTTATCAGAAGGACAATTAAGGTGCCAAGAAATTACAAAAGAAAAATAATAAAATCTGGGATCATCATGATATTTATTATAATATTGATTATGATATTTTCGAAAAGATAAAAAAGATCAGATATTTTATATGCACTTATATAGCCGTTAATCGCCTGACTGTTTCAATTTCAGATATTTTGTCGAATATTTAAAGCTATATTTTTGGATTTTTCTGGAACTTAAAGATTATGAAAAATATGTTTGACTTCATATTTATCATCGGCGATTTGATCAGAAGGACAATTAGGGTACCAAAATATATCAAAGAAAAGAAATAAAATTTGCGATCACCTTGAAAATAAACCTATGAAATGATCGATCGCTAAAACTTACGAATATGTGGATATTGTATAATGTGTGTAATCATTTGTATAAAAATATAGGGGGAACTGGGGCATACTGATACAGTTTTTTTTCTAAGAATTTTTTTGGTGTCCAGAAAGTAAAATTTTCAAATTATTTTTCTATGTGGAGACTGCAAAACTTGAGTAGTTTGTTATAAAAATGTACAATCGTTGTTTTGTATAGCATTTTTACATGTAATTTAGAAAAAAAAAGTCATTTGTATCAATATGCCCCATCCCCAGGGCAGATTGATACACCTCATGGGGCGCTTTGATACGTTTGGGAAAAATGAAGACAAAATAACACCAATGCACATTTTTCATAGAAAATTAGTCAGCAAACCATTCTATATTTATTTATAGAAATTCAAATCACTTACAATTTATTTGTAAGTAATATTAAAGCAATTAAAATTAAATGAATAATGACTTGATGTTCTAGCTGTTCCTTGTCTGATTGTTGGCTGTGTCAACTTTGTCATATCTAGTACTTCAACCCCAGCATTATCTTCTTTTTTAGGAGAGATGAAAAAATTTCCAGGTTTTCTATTTGTAAATCGCTTTATGAACAGAAAATAAAGGATAATTGTAGTTAAAATTTCTGTTTATAATGTAATTATCCTTTGACGTTCAGCAGCTTGATTCTCTTACTTAACATTTCTCATCTCGAAAATACTTTTTTCTCAGGAAAATCGATATAAATTCGAGATTTCCCAGGCTGTCGTCCTTTTCTTTTCTTAGTTCGACTAGCACTAGATGTTGGGTAAATTCGTACGTTTTCTGTTTTCAAAAATACTATAAAATGTTCTAATATAAAAAAAAATTAGAGCCATTTCACTTCAATAAAAACTAATATTAGAAATTTTTGGCGAAAAATGGTTGGATTAAGGAGTGTATGATAAAAAAAATTAATAAAAAGTAATGAAAAAATGAACTAGAAAAGGATTTAGTTTGTATCAATGTGTCCCGACATAGACTGTATCAATGATGCCCCATACTGCTATTTTGAATAAAATGAGTCTCAAATCCAACATTTCATAATTTATCTAACAATAATTAATGAGGAACTGATAAAGAGTAGCTTTACTTACCAGGGAGAGTATTCTTTTCGGGTGAAAACACTGAAACATTTGAATAATACCATTTCAGTTGTACAACTCAAAATTAATTTTGACCTACAAAAACAATAAATCAACCGTCCCATTTCAACAAACTACTGAATCATGCCAAGACGTTCTGTATTTAGTTGGGTACACTAGCATTGGAGCAGTTGTGGACTTCCTGTTATGACCTATGAGCAATAGAGGGGGTGTATCAATGTGCCCCATGTATCAATTTTCTCCAGTTCCCCCTACGTGCATTGATGGAGACATATCGATTTATTTTAAGGAGAAACAGTACCTTGAAATTCGTCAAAATATCAATTTTCTTTTTTTCAATTTATATATTAACTGAAAGGTTCTTTAATTGTGAATATTTTGACACCTTATTTTTATCTATACAACTATTATACCGCTAGATATTGTAAATTTTGTTAATAGATCCAACGCAAATCACACATACAAATGAAGATATTAAACCAATTTTTCACCGTGTTCGTATTTTTTATAACATGCTTGTTCGATAAACACTAAGGCCTTTTTATAGTCAATTTAGATAGAAGTTTGAAATTTTTTTTTACATATTTTTCATGGCGTACATTTAATATTTTTGGGTATGGATTTAACAAAATTATAAAAAAAAAATGGTTTTAAACTAAAAATATTCAAATTTAAAGTTTTTCCTAGATGAATTTCCTTCACTTTTTAATATACAGGAGAAAAAAAAATCATATTAAATATAAAATCCCATACACCTAAAAATCCATACGCAGTTTTATGTACTATATTCTAAGGAATTCAGAAAAAAAAAAAAAATCGAAGTCAACATATTCATATTTATAAAAGCAGTAAAGATTTTTAAAAAGTTATTTTTAAAAATCAAATTTTAGTAAAATAAGCTGTTTTATAATTTTTTTAAAAATTTATTTAATTTTTAGTTTTAAGTATTGTGCCACCTCATATTACAATGTTATTCAGAATTGAAGAGGAAGAGATAGTTTCAAATATTGTCCCCTTAAAAGTTCAAAAAAATCCTGAATGTTTTTTGTTTATATCATGCAGGGTTTTCTACAAAATTTAAAGCCCGTTTCAGAAAATTTGAAAAAATTAGCAGAATTGTGGTACAATTATAGTGTAAATTATAATTAATATTTGATGCAACATGTGAATCTATCGAAAACTGGAGTCGAATTTTTTTTTCTTATTATTAGAGATAGAAGAAAGTAAAAATAACACTGAAGTGTGAATTTATGTAAGATTCATATTTAAAAATTGACTTGGAAATTGCTGCTTAGGGGCTGTTCATAAATAATGTCGTGCATGGAGCTGGGAGAAGGGGTTCGTGAAATTGTGACAGTTAGTGACAAGGAGGTGGAAGAAGGTAAAAAGAAATGCCACTTCACACATTTTTGTTAAAATAAAAACATTAAAAATCAGCAGATTAAATTTTAAAGTAATTTTGAAATTAAATTATTTTCTGTTCATAAATTAAAGATAAAATTTAAAGCCAAACACTCTGCTAAATTCTATTTCAAATTCCAAAGTACTACTATTATCAGTTGCTCTTTCATATTAATATTATGTTACTGTAGTATATTAATTATGATTTTTGTAATAAACTTGAATCTTACTTCATACAAAATAAGTACACGAATAATTTTTTTGTTATTCTCACAGATTTCATTAAAATAAGCAGTTAAAGTTTAAAAATAAAATTTGAAATATGATCTATAACATAGTGCTTTATTTCTGAATTGCAAGTATATGTATATGTACTATGGCGTGACATGTGACAAAAGGGAGGAAGAGAGTACGGTGAAGTGTGACATTTTGTGTCAAAGGGGGGGGGGGTTAAAATATTGAAAAAATGTATGACATCATTTATGGACAGCCCTTAGTACTTGAAACAAATGCTATCATGAAACACATTTTACTAAGTATAGTTGTTTTCAAAAGTGAGTCGTAAAAATAACAGACAATATACGCTCCAAGCAGAGGGTATACGCTCAAGGCAAAGGGTTTACCCTAGAATGTGCATGTTATAAGTTTTCTTGAGAAACAGAGGGTATACGGTGCTCCTTAAAAAATCCAGAAGGTATACGGAGTGTACCCCCGTGTACCCTCCACTACATCCCTGGTCGTATTGTAATTAATTCATTTCTCAGCATATTTTTTCAGAGAGAATAAATGTAGTTTGTTTTTTAGTAAGCATGACCTGCGTTGACCGCTACCTTATAGGATAAAAAACAAAATACAAAGCTTCCTCATTATTACAGCCGAAAATATATATAGTTCATCAATTGGAAACAATCTGTTCGCATATCTTTATTTTATTATTGTTATGAAAGATAATTATTTTCTTCGTCTCGCATCTTTTGTTACATTCCTTTTCTTCCCCTTGATTTTTGTATATAAACATTGTTCATGTGTATGTTTCCATTGAACTGACTTACATAATGAAATGCTGTGAAACATTATTTCTTTTAATATTCACTTACCACGCTGTTGAATATAAACGTGCTTGGGTTAAGAAATAGAGTTGGTTGTTTGAGAGCTTCAAACCGAATCTTAAATAGAAACCGGAAAACCCGTTATTATTGATTGGACAATATGAATGAAAAAAAAATTATAAAACACTTTTTATAAGCATTCAATGTTTATCTGGAAACTCACACCTAAATTCCTCACTGTAATTCATGATTTTTCCTCCGCCCCCCCCCCTCCCCCCAAAAAAATAAAAAAATCCGGTACAATTTACAATAGGGGCCATCTATAAATGATTTCACGCTTGGAGAGGGGAGGTGGGTTCGTGAAATTGTGACAGTTTGTGACAAGGAAGTGAGAGGGGGTAAGAATAAATGTGAGGTCACACATTTTGATTAAAATAAAAATATTAAAAATTAGAAGATAAACTTTTGAAGGTGTTTTGAAATTAAAGTATTTTGTGTTCATAAAGTAAAGATAAAATCTAAAGCCAAATATACTATTAAATTCCATTTTAAATCCCAAAATACTGCTGTTTTCAATTGCTCTTTCATATTAATATTGTATTATTATTTTATATTAATTACAACTTTTGTTGAAAACTTGAATCTTATTTCGAACAAAATAAGTACACAAATCCTTTTTATTGTTATTCTCACAAAAGTTCTGTAAAAATTTAAATATAAAATTTGATATATGATCTATAATATAATGCTTTATTTCTGATCTGTAAGTATATGTATATGCAATATAGCGTGGCATGTGACAAGGGGAGGAGGTACGGTGAAGTGTGACACTTTGTCCCAAAGGGGGCAGGAGAGTCAAAAATACTGAAAAAAAGTGTGACATCATTTATTGACAGCGAGCCCTATTGGTTAAAATGACGTGTTCATTGAAAGTTATTAAATGTAATTTCAGCACTTGTTGCAGAATTTTGTTGAGTCATTTAAAATTTAAGTAAAATCAAATATATAGTTCAAACATAGGGACAGCCAAAACTATTCCGCTACATTACGGACGATGGGATTAAATAGTATAAAATGCTTTTTAATGATGTTACACCCATCGAATGAAATTGATATGCATATATGAAGGGCACTAAAATATATATTTTGTAGAATATGCCGTAGAAAGAATACTTATTATTCAATTACAATGCTATACAAAAGAATTTCGTTAAAAATGGTGTAAAACGGGAAAAAAATTTGCGGGATATTTGCCTTATGTTAAACTATTTCACATACAATAAAATGAATATACATTACTTAGGTTTACTGCAAGTTACTTCTTGTATAATAAAAAATGCGTTTCCATATTGTTGAATTATATTTAATATTTTAACTTATTAAACGGTGGAGTTTTGCAACATTATTTTGATTGTGTTGCAAAGTGTTTCATAATCTATGCTTGATGTTCTTTTTTTATTTGTGATAAATTATTAAGAATTGGTAAAAAGTTTTGGTCAACAAATTTTCTTTCTATGGATAACACAATACACAAAAAGCAATTCAAGATTCTAATCTCTATCAGTTTTAAGTAGGCATTATTTCCCCATCTATACACATTTTCTCTGTTCCTTTTCCCACTGTTTTTAAAAGTCAATAACTGCGTTATTGCTGTCTACCATCTATTATATGATTTTGAAATTAAAAATATGTAATAAAAAACGGATTTTTCAAATTTTGCTTGTATTCCGTTTGTTTTCGTAATTTACAATATTTCTGTCCTACCAACCAAAACCAACTTTCAACAAATAGGTGAGTAAAACAAATTTGGAATTGCCCCTGGTTCGGTACTTGGAGAGGTGTGTGTTTTGGAGCCCCAGATAACTGCTTTAGAATATTTAATTTAAAAGCAATGCCTTACAGTTATTAAAGTAATAACAACTGTATAACATCCTCTTTCCAAATTATGTCAATATGAGAATTTGGCAGGTTACTACACTGAGAAAGCTTGGCGGAAAGAACAGGCTTTGCCAAGGTTTTCGCCAAAGAGTATTTACATTCACAAAACAGGAAATAGCAGAAGTCTATGAATAATGCATTTATTTGCGCGTATTTTTACTATTAAAAAAGTCATGAATGAAACTTCTAAATCAAGGATAATGTTATCTTTAACTTAAGAGGTGTCATCAATTTTACGCTATCTTTAATTTCAAGATTTTTTTCAGGTGTCATAGTTTTCTTTTGATTTATTTGATTTAAATCTACTCTTCAGAGAAATTATTTTTTACAGTTTAATTATTACATTCCAATATTAATTGTAAGAGCACGGTGCACATTATAGTTTTTTTCTTTAATTTTCATCATACAGACATGAAACTTTATGTAAATATACACTTCACCATTAAACATATTAAAAGAAATCTCTAATCTTATTACATTTAAGATATCTTTTTATTGTTAAATTTTTAAAGCGAAATTTTAAAATGCTCCTTGTATCATTAATTTTTTTAGCTATTTCCTCAATTTTGCATTTTAACCGCTTAAAACTATAAAAATCAAATCTGTGTATCGATTTCTTAAAAAAAAAAATAGTAGCATTTTTATAGAATTTTTTTTTAATTCTATATCATTTTTCATCAAAATTTTGCCTTATACTAAATTAAAAATCCAGCTTAATTATGTTAATAAAGTCAAATTTTAAAATCCTTTTTTTTTTTTTTTTTCCAAGCAAGCAATACCAGAATTTTTCTCCATATCATATTCATGAATCTTAATATATATATATATATATATATATATATATATATATATATATATATATATATATATATATATATAAATAGAATATATATATATATATATGATGCATGAAACACTTTGAAAATCGAAATATATAAAAAATACTTTTGAGAAAAGAAGATTTAAAGTATATTAACCCCTTGGGACGAGTAACACGCATACATGCCACAAAAAGGCTTAATAATCCATGTTTATCCCCCCCCCCTCCCAACCCCCCATCAGTAAAATTTTACTGTAAAATTTGCCTTACTTAATGGAGTATTTTCTCGATTTAATAAGACGCAAATTTCTGTTTTTAAAAAGCAATGATAAAGTATTAAAAATTTCGTAAAAATCTCCCGTCACGTAGAGGTTAAGGTATTTTTTAGATTGTTTGTATGCAAAAATCAAACACTTGTAACTTTGCGAAAAAGTTTTGCATCTACATGACGTTTTTCGCAAATGTCTGAGAACAAAGTGGAGAATAATAATATCTGTTAAATCTAATAATATCTATGAAAGTAATATTTGATTTTTGGGTCGATTTGTGCTCAAATAAAGATTTATGGTTCGCTTAATATCATGGTGTAAAAACTTTATAATACCATCTTTTTTACAAAATAAATAAATAAATAAAAATATCCTGGGGTAATAAAGCTAGGGTGGTTAATAACGTCAAGTGATAATATTACGCATAATTACTATGTATGAAGGAATCCGGAAAATGACATATAGGAATTCTGCGATGAAGAGCTCTGAGTCATCTGAATCACAAACAACATCTAAAATTAACTTATTCTCTTTGTAGAACTTATCTTTCGAAGAAGAACGTAAAAGTCTACGCCAGATCTAAAGTTTGTGAGGTAAGTTCTCTAATCTGAAGGTTATATATTTACTAGGACATACTTTCTTTATTATATAAATTTGTAGTATATTTCATGTACTTTCAAAATATAGAAAATTTTGGATGTGTTCGCGAGGCAGTTTGTAGTTCAATATATACTGAGCAATAAGTATACAGCGAAAATAACGGAGTCCACTGGCGTAATTACTCCGGTTGATTGTTTTCAGTTTTGAAACTACATCCGAAGAAGATTTATTTTTCATTTTATACTTGAGAGAGCATTATTGTCATTGCTGAAAACTAAAAAGGGTAAAAAGAAATTCGTATCGTCGTATGCCTTAAATGCTGCTAAATTTTTCATATTTGTCATTTTATAGGGCTGTAGAATATTTATCTTTAAAATCCATCTTATTTTATTGTTTTGTTTGACTGGCGTTATTACCCAACTATGTGGATAATAACGCCAAATAGCATTGATTAGGAAGACACGCCATTACAGTTTATGAATGCATATTTGCTAAAATATTCTTTCTTGTATACATAGTCAATAAGCTGTTGTATCAGATTCTATATTGGTTTGAAAGAAAAAGTTTAAATCTAAGCAATGAAAATTAGTAGAACCTCTTAAGAATCTCTTAACCTCTTCTCTCCTGAGGTAATAACGTGGCGTTATTACCTCAGTATACCTTATATTTGCTGAGATAGAAATATAATTATTGCAGACACAAAAACTATTACAGTTCTAGCTTTAATTTTTTTTATGAAAAGAACAAACTGACTTTTTTTAACGGTTTACTTTATGTTAGGAATTAAAAAAAAAAAAAAAAAAAAAAAAAAAAAAAGAAAAAAAAAAGGGGGGGGGGACAAAAATTTATGTAAAGTAATTCCACATGGCCTCTGAGCGTTAATGGTAATTTAAAAGTTAATTGATTTCTTACTAAAAGAAAAAACTAACAGCGAATTTATTTTTAGCATTTGTACAAATTATTGAATCTCAATATATTTAATATGTATTACTTTATTACTGATATTACTTTTCTCAAATCAATCTTTCAAATAATCCAGCAACACTGACTGTCTAAAAATTACTTCACGATTTTTTTGTATCTTTAATTTGTATATCGGTCCAGTATAAAAAAACACATACGTGGCCAGATGCGTGAATAAATTAGTTTTATTAATGTAAATACATTAGAAATGAACTTAGACCTAACATTTTAAATTATACAGTGCAACCTCGATTATCCGAGCTAACTGGGACCGCTAGTACCACGGATATCGGAAAACTCGGTTAACAGAAATTATGTATAAAAACGCGCCGTGCTCGCGGCATTTAACATCTCTTAGAATAGTAAACAAAAGAATGCTATTTAGATGACAAAAATAAACATATATAAAGCTATGTTTCACAGATCAACAAATAAAAGTCATTTCGAATGATTCCGTTAACAGAAGTTCATTACTCATTAATATTTTTACAAAAAATATTGCCTGAGAATAATCAAAGGCGGATCCAGCCGAACCTCCAGGGGGGTGGGGGGGTCACAACTTTTGACAGATGATTTAATGAAGCAATTTTAAAATACAGTAAATCTTGTGAAAACAGAATTGCGATAAAAAATAGCAAATTTCGACGATCGGGCATGAAAAAATCGCGAATTTTGTCGATTATGCACGGAAAAATCACGAATTTTGTCGATCGGACGCGAAAAATCTCCGATTTCGTTTATCGGGCAAGGAAAAAAAGGTCTAAATTTTTTTATAATACTTAAAAAAATTGCAAATTTTGTTCATAGGTTGCAGAAAAGTCGCCTGTTTTGTCTGTTTACCGTGCGAAAAAAACGCTAATTTCGTTGACCGAGCGCGAAAAAATCGAATATCGTCAATTGTACATTGGAAAATCGCGAGTTTGTCTATCGGCCTTCGAAAAATCTCGAATTTTGTCTGTATGTCTCAGAAAAATCGCGGATTTTGTCGATCTGGAACGAAAAAATCGCAAATTTCTTTAATAAGGCACGAAAAAATTCCAATTTTGTCGATCGACTTCGTAAAAAGCGCGAATTTATTCGATCAGGAACGGGAAAATCGCAAATTTTGTTGATTGGGAATAAAAAATCGCGAATTTCGAGTTGATATGGAACGCAAAAGTTGCCAATTTCGTGAATCGGGAAAGAAATTATCGCAAATGTAGTCGATTGTTTTCGTAAAAAGAGCGATATGGGCGATTGGGTACGAAAAACTCGCGAATTTTGTCGAATCGGTACAAAAAAATCGCTAATTTCGTTGATAGGGCAAGGAAAAATCGAAGATTTTGTCGATGATGTGCGGAAAAATCGAAAATTTTTTTGAGCGGCTGCAGAACAATAGCGAATTTTATCAGTTTATCGCGAGAAAAAAATTACAGATTTCATCAATTTACGGCGAGGAAAAAATGCAGATTTCATCAGTCAGTTAAGAATCGCGAATTTTATTGTTCGGTGCGGTATTTCAGGGACCAAGAACGGATAAAGCGCGAATCTCGTCGATTAGGCACGGAAAAATCCCGAATATGGTCGATGGCTTTCGTAAAAAGCCCGAATTTATTCGATCAGGAACAACAAAATCGCTTTTGGTAGGGCACGGAAAAATTGCGAATTTTGTCGATCGGGAACGAAAAAGTCGCAAATATGGTCGATCAGTTTCTTAAAAAGCGCAAATACAGTCGATCGGGAATGAAAAAAATCGAGAATTACATTGATATGGCGAACAAAAATTCACAATTCCATCGATCAGGAAAGAAATTATCGCGAATATGGTCGATCGGCTTCGTAAAAAGCACGGATTCGGGCGATCGAGTACAAAAACTCGCGAACTTTGTCGATTCGGGACGAAAAAATCGCTAATTTTGTCGATGATGCGCGGAAAAATTAAAAAAATCTTTGAGCGGTTGAAGAAATTTCATCGAACAAGAACGGAAAAATGTGTTAGTTTCGTGGATTGGGCACGGAAAAAATCGTGAATTTTGTCAATCAAGTGAAGAAAAATCGCAAATTTCGCAGCCCATTCGTGGAAAATTTTCAAATTTTGTCGATCATACCCAAAAAATCGTGAATTTCGTCGATTAGGCATGGAAAAATTGTGAATTTTGTGGATCGGCTTCGCAAAAATCGCGAATTTTACCGATCGAGTGCGAAAAAATCGTGAATTTTGCTAATCAAGTGAAGAAAAATCGCAAATTTCGCAGACCATTCGTGGAAATTTTTCAAATATCGTCGATCACACCCAAAAAAATTTGCGTTCCTGTTTTAGCACTTTTTACTTACACTGTACATCCCTCTTTGAAGAGCTCCAGGGGGGGGGGGGTCATGACCCCCATGACCCCCCCCCCCTTGGATCCGCCACTGAGAATAATTAAGTCCAGTTCTTGCCCGGCTCGACTATGTAGAGAAAAAATACAAGCCTGGTCTTGGTCCGACTCCAGTCTGCTAAAAAAAAATGAAGTTTGGGCTCAGAACCCATGTAATTTGAACAATTCCGATGGCTATGCTGGACATATTACACTTTTGTAGCGATGTTGTCAGACTAATGTCGGCTCGTGACTTATTTCCGCGAAAGTCATATTCATTGAAAATGGCTCATATTTTATCACCTTCGTCTAAATTTTTATATTGGCCGGCTGGTCCGCATAATTTTTTAATGGTCCGGTCCGGCCCTTTGGAAAAAAATGTCCTAATTCTGCCGGGTCCGTCCAGATCGCTAAAGCCTATTGCACGAACAGTGAACTAAAATGTGTGATCATTTTCAAAGCTCATTCATGTAATAAATAAATAAATAAATGAGATTTCTATTATTGGCTCGGTTAATAGAAACCTCGAGTAATCGAAGCTCGGTTAATCAAGGTTTTACTATATTTTAATGGAATATAAAAACTACAGTGTCCACAAAAATAATATACACACATAAGCTACAATCTCAATGCTAGAATGATTTTTTTTTTTTTTCAGTTAATAGAAGAAGCGTGTTAGAGTTTCTATCACGCGTTGTTTACATGGAGTATTGGCCCTTTCCGCTTAACATGATTTAGAGTTCTCCCTTTGTTTTTTTCTTTTCTTTTCTTTTTTTTTTTAGTTTTGAAAGTGATTTAAAAAGAGAGATTTTTTTTATTATTTTCTCTAGAAGAAGTAATTCTTCTGATGTACATATCAACGTATAAATCTTACAGTTGTTGAACAATCTCGTGACTTTATTTGAACCAAATGTCCCTGTAAACAGTAAAATCGTAGATTTACAAATATCAGGTCAAACTAAGTCCAAGCCGATTTACCACACGGCAATACACCAAAACGAAAAATCGGTTCAAAAAGACCAAGAAAGGCTTCAGCCAGGTTTGATAATTTTTTCAAAACGTAACGTACTGTTAAAACCCTTTATGAAAACAAATATAAAATAAAAAGTAAGAAAAATCAGTTTAGTTAAAGTCAAAAATTAAGCATAGATTATGAAACACTTTCCAACACTTCCTGAAATCATTAACAAAACTTCGTTATCCAGGGAAATAATCTAGCTGTTACTGTCCATAGCCAAATATGCATTCCATGTCTTTTGAACAGCCCTGTATTCTATCAGTCGGTTGATATATAATACTATACAATGGTTAGTTTTATATAATAATTTAGTTTAGCAAGAAAACGCCTGACTGGTGAAATTTTTCTTGCAGCAATTTTTAATAATAGATGGAAACATACTTGAATACTTTTGTTCAGCCCTCTAGTTTACCTAGTACCTTCCTTTATTACATGCCAGTATTTTGCTAAAATTAGGTTCAAACAAAAGTCGTTTTTAAGCTACTGAAATCACATTTTCTAGAAATTATCATCCATGGGTGACCATGTATCCAGTTCTTTGCGTGGTCCTGTATTGTCCCTGTAATTAAACTGTGCATTCAATTTTCATAAAATTTGAAACAACTCGACAAAATGATGAAACAATTATATATTTTAAATTTCAGATGATTCGGTTGGGTAGTTTTAGCTCTATTACATGAGGACAGACGGACGGACTGAACGACGACCATAGGCGCTATGTATTTGCATGATTAAGAAGCACCTAAAAATGAATCACACAAATACATTCTCAATTATGTGACACAATTACATTAACTCAAGCATAATCGTTCATAAATAACTACAGAGAACGCAATTTTCAGCTTCCGCAGCAATTAAGGATAACATATTTGAAGAAATTAATAAAATTTTTATGCCTGTTAAACTCGAAATAGTAAATAATTATTAAAGATGAATAACTTCAATTCATTTTCAATTTTATCAACAGCTCTTTTTAACTCAAACACCCTTATAAACCCCTATGGCGTCTCGATAACAGAAAGGAAGAGAAAAAAATGATAGAAAAAAAATGGAGGGGGGGGGGTATAGTCCCTCCAAGTCCTTGAATACCATTCAGAGTTATGCCTGTTCAGAATTACTGTGTTTACCCTGTCACTCGGGCATAATTCGATTCTCTACTTACTGTCACGTATCAAATAGAATCATATACACAAATGTGACAAAGTAAGCACTTCTAACTTTTTTTCTTACTCTCTAATCATTTTAAATAGTTTGTAAACTGAAAGTGCTCAGAAATTTAGAAACATATCACAGATGTTCATACTTTTCCGAGCAAAATTTCAAAAATGGGAAATCTTTTAGGGCACTAAACAGCGAAAATAATAAGAACTACAGTGTCTCACATAAGTGATGGGACACTTGTGCTTTACAAAAGGAAACTAATCAAATAAATAAAAAAAACATGTACACATTTTTTTGTGTTTGTGTTTCATACTTAAATTTAGTAAAGATTATTACATAACATACATTTTGTCAAAATATTAAAATATTAATTTAATAAAAATACAAATGTTTAGAACGGAGCAAAAAATAGCTCACATAAGTGATGGGACACCATTATATATGCAACAAAAATCGTCTGAAATAAGCAATAAAAATATTTTTTGGGGTTTTATTTTTACTTAAAAGCAATTGGCAATAATTTATAAAATCGTCTGCAGTATTTCTCTCCAGTTTGTTTTGGAATTTTTGTGTTTTTTAGCTCTGTGTAGCCATGAATGCTAAACGAAAAGAAACTTCGCCTGAAATTTGAAAATTAGTTATTAATTTGCATATTGAATGTGGAAAATCTATTAGAAAAACTGCTGAAATAGTTAACTTGAGTCGTTCAACAGTTTTCAATATCATTAAACTATATAAAAGGAATCATATGATTCAGGATAAAAGAAGACCTGGCTGACCATCAAAGCTATCCAATGGAATAAAGCGAATTATCGTTCGAAATATTAAAAAAAATTCAAGAAATAGCGCTTCAAAAGTTGCTGCTGATTTACAAGCATTATATGGAATTGTTAATCCTGAGACTATTAGAAGGGTAATTCGATCTGCTGGATATCACGGTAGAGTAGCCAGGAAAAAATTCTTCATAAGTGAAAAGAATAGAAAACTCAGACTAGCTTTCGCAATATCCAACATAAATAAGAATTCTGATTACTGGAATAAAGTTATATTTGCTGATGAGAGTAAATTTAATATATTTGGTTCTGATGGTAGAATCTTGATGTGGAGAAAACCCAGGGA
Source organism: Maratus speculifer (assembly GCA_964019185.1). Taxonomy (NCBI): domain Eukaryota; kingdom Metazoa; phylum Arthropoda; class Arachnida; order Araneae; family Salticidae; genus Maratus; species Maratus speculifer. Next base: position 301,239,320 of record OZ025297.1, on the reverse strand, counting down.
AGAATTTCGCAAACAGAACTTGGTACCAACAGTAAAACATGCTGGAGGAGGAGTTATGGTATGGGGGTGTATGTCATCCGCTGGAGTTGGTAATCTTGTTTTTATTGACAGTATAATGGATCAGTACAAGTATATTGATATTTTAAAGCAAAATTTGAAATCTTCAGCACGAAAATTGAACCTTCATAACGACTTTAAATTCTACCAGGACAATGACCTAAGCACACTGCTCTGAACGTTAGACTCTGGCTGCTATATAACTGTCCTGAAATAATAAAAACACCACCACAATCTCCAGACTTAAATCCCATAGAGAATATTTGGCAAGAATTAGAATCAAGAATTCGCAAACACACCATTTCTTCAAAACAACAACTAAAATCGGTGCTTCAAGAAGAATGGGGTAAAATCACTCCAGAAATCACAAAAAATTAGTCGAATCCATCCCAAAAAGATTAAATCATGTTTTAAAAGTAAAAGGAAAGCCAACAAAATATTAAAACCTTTTAAAAAGTAAAATTTTTGGATAAATATTTGATGCAAAAATTAAGTGTCCCATCACTTATGTGAGCTATTTTTTGCTCCGTTCTGAACAATTGTATTCTTATTAAATTAATATTTTAATATTTTGACAAAATGTATGTTATGTAATAATTGTTACTAACTTTAAATATGAAACACACCCAAAAAATTTTTGCACATGTTTGTTTATTTATTTTATTGCAGTTTCTTTTTATAAAGCACAAGTGTCCCATCACTTTTGTGAGACACTGTATATGAATCAGAAACAGACGGCAGCTGCAAATAATTTTTAATCAGCAGACGATTTTTCAGAAAGTAAATTATTTTAGACAAGGGATGAATCCTAGTAGAAAAATATTTTTGTTATTTATTTATGTTTGTTATAATTATTTTGAAAATAAAGTTTTCATGTGAGTTTGATAAAATGTGTAGTATATATATACTATATATATAAATTATAAAATAAAATTAAGTCTATGCCAAAATGGGCTACTGGTTTCACTGAATTTTTGTTTTGGTAACATCTGAGTTACTTTGGATGTATTTATAAAAGTATTCATACATTTATATAAATAATATTTCGGATTTTTCCTGATTTCTATCTCAGAAATTAATCGTAATTGTTGTGTCTACGTGGTATTGCCCTTGAGAACGAGCCACGTGCCACAATCTCCATTATTATTCGTTATTGTTCCAATATTGCTAACTCCTGCTGACATGTTTAAGTTTGTTATATATTGGGTTATTCTATATTCATTCTATATTCATCATATATATAAAATCATTAATTGTATTACGATATAGGAACCATTGAATTTAATATAAAATTACCATATTGAAACAGATAATAAGGTGTCGTCTATAAATGATGTCCCACTTGGAGGGAGGAGTGGTGATTCGTGAAATTGTGACAGTTTGTGACAAGCAGGTGGGAGGGGGTTAGAAGTAATGTGACATCACACATTATAATTAAAATAAGAACATTAACCCTTTGCGGCGCAGTGGTTTCATATATAAACCACTTAATTTTTATTCCCAAACGCCACATTGGCACCAGAATTTTGTTTAAAAGAATTACGGTTTATTGAATGCGTGAAATATAGCGTTTTCTTATTTACAGACAAAGTTTTTTCGAATTCCGGTGTCAGTCATTAATTCTAATACTTAAGCGATAAATTTGTCCTACGCCGCAAAGGGTTAAAATTCAGAAGATTAAATTTTGAAGTTATTTTGAAATTTTTCTGTATTTTGTATTCATAAAGTAAAGATAAAATTTAAAGCCAAATGCAATATTAAATTCGATTTCAAATACCAAAATACTAATGTTTGTATTTGCTTTTTCACATTAATATTGTATTACTATTGTATATTAATTATAATTTTTGTTGAAAACTTGAATCTTGTTTCATACAAAATAAGTGCATAAATCATTTTTATTGTCATTCTCACAAAAGTCATTAAAACACGCAGTAAAAGCTTAAATATAAAATTAGAAAAATGATCTAAAACACAGTACTCTGTTTCTGAACTGCAAATATTCGTATATGTAATATAGCGTGACATGTGACAGGGGAGGGGGGGGGTACGGTGAAGTGTGACGCTTTGTGACTTTGTGAGGAAGATAAAAAATATTTTTTAAAAGTGCGATATCATTATGGACAGCCACTTTTTTAAAGAATAATAATGTCATTAATTGGTAAAACATAATACTAAGCATGATTTTAAACAGAATTGTTTTAAAATATTTTAAATACTACTTTTACATTTCAGTTTTATTTAAACGCTGTTTATAAGTTGACAGTGTTTTCGAACATTAGAGAAATATCACAGATATATGTATAGTTATTTTTCAAAGTGAAATCGCAACAAGTGGGACTAAAAGCCCATTTCTGACAACAACAAGTAAATGAAGAGTAAAAAAAGTATGGCAACTTTCTTGTTTGAAAAAAGACAAAAACTACGCATAACTTTTAGCATTGCAGTAAAGACCGGGAGGCGGCAGCCCAGACAATCACCTCATCAAGTTTACGGCTGAAATTTAAGAATTAGTTAAAACTCATTTCGCATATTGAAATGCAATGGGTCTGCCAAGTCATACTTTGGTGGGAAATACCTAAAACCTGGTTTTAGCAGTTGCCTCGTAGCTTTATCTTTTTTTTTTTTTTTTTTTTTTTTTTTCCTGCACCCAAAGGTATGCAAACATGAAGGACTTGGAGCAGGGAAACACAACGTTAAATCTATGAGTCATCTGCTAAAAAGGTGTTTTCAACCAAGATATGACATGGCAGACCGATTGCGTTTTAATGTGCGAATAGACTTTTAAGTAATTCCGGAATTTCAGTCATGAGCTCGGTGAGCTAGTTGTATGTGCGCTGCTGCCTTCCGGTCGAATGCTTATTTCCGACATGGTTAGTCAAATTGCACCTAATATAAGATTTTTTTTTAGCCAGGTTATTCAAACGTAGTATCACGACTAACTCTACATCAGAAACAACGAAAAGAAAATGAAAGTAGGAATGCTCCTGTGAGGTATGCACGACTAACAGAAGATAAATTTAAGTAAATGCGTTATTCTCTCCAAATAGGTCAAAATAAGAGTTATGAGGGAGTGACTGTGAGAAAGTGGTGAATTTTAACAAAATTTTGGTTAAATAGTAAAATTGCTTTTTTACCATGATCCAAATCGAGAGTAGTCTTTGTGGGCTTTAACTCCTTCGCGACAAGGATCCTTTTACGAAATTTTTAATGTTTTGTCACAGGTTTTAAAAAGCAGATATTTGTGAATTATTGAATCGATAAAATGCTCCGATTAAATAAGGCAAATTTTGCAGGAAAATTTTACTGGTGGGAATAAATAAGGATTCTTAAGCCTTTTTGCGGCACGTATACTTGTCGCTCGTTCCCAAGGGGTTAACTATATCTAAATACTTATATATCAGTAATAATTAATATTTTTTAATATTTGCCTGTATTCAGTAGAGGCTAATGAGGAAGGGATGAAGAAGGCTTAGAATTACATCACTCTATTATTAGCGAAAAAAAAGTGCAATGTCCCCTCCCCCTCCCGGATCCACAGAAATCCCTCCCGGGGAAAAGTGTCTGAATTCAACACTGCTCACTAGAGATCTGCACAGGCCGGGCCGGGATCGTTTCCGATTTCCATTAACGTCATTTGGGCCGGGCCGACAGGGCCTAGTCACTAACATTTTCGGGCCGGGCCAGCCCTAACTTATTATTATTATTATTATTATTATTATTATTATTATTATTATTATTATTATTATTATTATTATTATTATTCGTACGAAGCCGGTAGTGATTTCATTCTTCCTAGTCTTCAAGGACCAAAATAATCAGTTTCGGTTGAATCATTCCGTATGTAAATCCTTTTCTCGATGTGGCATGCTCTGTTCATAAGTCAGTTAAATTTGGATTGGTCCAAAAATTTTTGCAAAAAAGGCATATACTTTTAAATAGTCATTATTATACAATTAAACATTAAATTTATTCTTTTTAAAGAATCGTAGATTACTAGACTTATTAAAATAGAGTTAAACGTATGGAAAAAAACTGCCTATGACGGAATTTTTTTTAACTGAAAACTGGAAATTTCTTATAAACTACTTTTAAACTGTTCATCCATGCAAAATGAATACAATAATACACGAGAAAAAATATATTAAACATTTACACTATTTTTTTCTTTCCAATGCGATTCCGTCTTAGAAGATTTTACTTTTATTATATAGAATTTCTTAGATTTTTATGTCTCCATTACATGGAATATAGATTAATAATACTAATTATCATTGAACCATTTATATACAGGGCGAGTCATAAATATCGAAACAATATAGGCTATTTCCTTAAATATTGCCCCTAGACCCATACTTCCAATTGCAAAGTTTCATAAAAAAAAGACGAATTTTTTTATAAGATAAGTTTCAACTCCATGGGGGGGGGTCTATTTTAAAAATTACGAAAATTAAATTTTTATACGGCCCCCAGAGGATAAAACTTCCAATTAGAAAGTTTTTTCTTATCCATTCCTGAATTGAACAAAAAAAAATTCATCTCGATATCTGCCAATCCCGGAAAGATATTAAAATCCAAAATTTTCCAAAATTCGTGACTTACACCACTTAAGTATACCTCTGAGCGCAGCGATATCAGTTCATTTGAAATACAATTTAGGGATCGACGATAAATTTACGCATTATTAAATTTCGATCAAAGACAATATTTTAACTTTTAGATATAAAATAAAAGCGTATATGTTTTTGCTTTAAACTTCCTTGAAATATGCTAGATTTCTGCAGTATTTCGAGCTTGGCGCCAGTCTCGTAACTAGCACGACCCATTGGCCGGACCGTCTTATTAAATACTTATTAAAAGTGTTATTAAATTAAGTGATATTAATTAAACTCTCATTAAAAGTGTCTTAAAAACTTATTACCGCAGGCAATAAGTTTAGTAAAAATAATAATAGCGATAATGATACTTCTATTAACGGAATCATTGGAAATATATTTTAATAAATTACACAGAAATATTTCCAAAATTCTACTTTTTACTATTCAGCTTCAAAATTTATGATGGTTTCAAATCTATTTTTACTTTTTTCTATCTTTACAAGAAGAAAGTATTGGATTCATGAAAATTTCGAATTCCGGTTTTCGACGGATTCACACGTTTTAGGGCTTAGAGATACCGAAAAACATGTTTTTACAAAATGTCTGTCTATGAGTACTACTCCTGTATCTCTGTATATGACATACATTTTGTGAGCGCTCTATCTCAAGAACTAATCCATGGAATTTAATAAAAAATTATATTTAGTTAGTCCTTGATATAAATTGGTGCTGATTAATTTTTGATGTGAATCGCTTAACAGGTGGCTCTACTGTACAGGCTTTTGTGCGATTTCCGCAATAGCTGTATCTCCAGAATTATACGCCTAGTATCGCCCGTAATTAGAGGCACCTTTTACACATCGTGCAATAGCAGTTTTAACAAGAAAAATATGAAGTTGACAGAGCCAAAACAATGAAAAAAATTTAAATCGACGTGATAAAAAAATGACGTTTAAATCAACTGACGCATTTAAACAGTAATTAAAGAAAATGAGAATGGCAAAACTTAAACAAAATCTGAAACCGAAACTATACAGGAAGGAGTTAATGACCTAGAAACTTTTTAAAAACATTTAAAAATTAGGAGTCCATCTTTGTTTAAAACTAAATGCACTTTTCTGCATCGTATATTTTTATTTCAGTATTTCTCATTTTTTAAACTGACATAAGTCAATAACCGTCGGTTACGAACCAGCGAGTTCAATAATTTTTTAACATCTCAAAAAAAAAAAAAAAAAAAAAAAAAAAAAAAAGACGTGTGGCACTCGGGGACTGCTGCGGTAAAGCTATTGCATAGCATTTTTTATCAACTTATGCAATCATAATTATTTATTTACTTTTTATTTATGCAGTTTTTTTGTCTTTGATATTAATTCAAGTTATACTTTTTGAGCGTGATGACCGATAACAAAACTTTTTTTTTATTTTATTGAATAAATGAGAAATTAATATCGTTTAAAATATATTTATTATCTTACAATACATGTAGGTTAATCAAGAATTTTTATCATTGAAACTATACGTTTATGGTAGCTGAAATAAAAAACATAAGTTTGAGACTTGATATTCTCAAAATATCTGAAAAATACCGCTTTAATGTCTGCCGAAGTCTGCCAAACTGAAGCGATGTTAGCAGGAGTGTTAGATTTTTTTCTCAATACGGAATTTCTAGATTCTTTCGCTGCGCTCAAAGCCCGCGATAAAAGCTATGCAATACCTTAATAAATTACCAAACAAAATTTGGCCTTCACTACGAAAATTAGATCGCGAGTAATAAGCATTATAAATTTTCCGATCCTCACCGTGGTGGTCTCCTGTCACCAAAAATTAACATTGTCTCATTAAAAATTACCAAACGAAATTTGGCCGCGCTACGAAAATTAGATCGCGAGTTATAAGCATTTTAAATTTTGCGACCTTCACCGTGGGGGGGGGGGGTCTCCTGTCAACAAAAGTAACACTGTCTTATAATAAATTATCAAACAAAATTTGGCCGCGCTACGAAAATTAGATCGCGAGTTATAAGCATTTTAAATTTTTCGACCCTCACCATGGGGGGGGGGGGTCTCCTGTCACCAAAAGTAACACTGTCTCATAATAAATTACCAAACAAATTTTGGCCGCACTACGAAAATTAGACCGCGAGTTATAAGCATTTTAAAATTTTCAACCCTCACCATGGGAAATCTCCTGTCACCAAAAATTAACACTGTCTCATTAGGCCAGTCAAATTGTAAGAAAAAAGGGCTGATAGATGCAAAAATTCTGCTAAAAGATTTTATGTTTTTAAAATGTTTATGGGGATGCTAGTAACAAGAATTAATGGTTTTCCAACAAAATATCTCGAGGCTAAATTTTGTGGAGCCAAAAAATCACAAAATTTTCGGACTTTTTTCAGTTTTTTGCCCATAACTCAAAAAATATAAAAATTTTGCATATCATACTCATTTACAAAAAGAAAGAACATTAAATTCTCTACAAATTTCATAGTAAAACTGTTTTTCTAAAGCCAATATTAAGTGCGCTACAGCTTTTTGAAAGTGACTCTTTTTTTCTAACTTTGTGGAAAAATTGAAAAAACGAAAATTTGGCACAATTTTTTCATTATTTTATCCTCTTTAATGTAATTTATTTAAATTACAGGTATTTGCATGATAAAATTCATAATCATTTACAACGGTAACATTGTAAAAATATTAAGAACATTGTAACTTTTTTTGTATTTAGAGCTTTAGTAAAGAACATTAAAATTATTTGCATGATAAAAATCATAATCATTTACAACGGTAACATTGTAAAAATATTAAGAACATTGTAACTTTTTTTGTATCTAGAGCTTTAGTAAAGAACATTAAAATTAGGTATTTAACTGAATGTAAGTAAAAAAAAATTCAGTATTTTGCCCGTAACTCGATAATTATAAACTTTTTGAGTAACATACTTAATTACAAAAAGAAAGAGCATTAAATTCTCTATGAATTTTGTTATAAAAACGTTTTTCTAAACCCATTACTAAGCGCGCTAGGATTTTTTGAAAATGTCACTTTTCTTTAACTTTACAGAAAGTGACCTATTTTTCGCCTCCCATCTCAATTTTTTTTCATCACCGACAATGGAAATTAAATAGACCTATTGATTGATGAAAAATGAAAGTTTTAAGAAAGGCAGACAGAAGATGCACAAATTCTAGAAATCCTATAAAAAAACAATTACAAAGAGGGGGAGGGCCAGGGATTAAAAAAAAGGGACTGCAGATGGAAGATTGTGGTCAGTGATGTTCCCGAGCCGCTTTCTCTTTAGATGCAAGTGTTCTTTTTAAAGACATACTCTTCTAATATGCTGCTATTAAGTTTATTGCATCGCTTCTAGTGTAGTAATGAAAAATGAGTGAGCTCTAACCAAAATTGTGCTTCATTTTCCAACCGGCTTCAAATAGTGATACTCGCGTTGTGCGCCAGAAAGGACTGGCCAAGCTCTTTGAATATAGTGTTTAGCGTCAAAGTGATATTCATCAAAAGTAATATTCGTAAATTTTTTTAAAAAATACCAAGGAATTTGGAATACAGAATGATTGCTGAAAAACATATGCGAATGAGAGAATAAAAGCAGCATATGTTCGTCGGGGTGAAGATTCACACAGACTGTTGTTTGTCTCTCAGATCAAGCATTTCTTTCAAGATTCAAGATAATTGCTTCTTATGTGACTAAGTAATTTCGGTGACTTCAACGAAAAACAATAAAAAAAGCCCTACGCAAAGAGAAATTTGATTCACAAAGTAATGAAATTAGAAGCGAAAATTACATTTTTGAAAACTTCTGAAAAACGTGGGGATGAAGGGTCCCAGAAAGTAATTGAGCATATTCAGCACGAACCTGACTTGCAGATGCATGATATTATAGATTTTGTCGCGTAAAACTAGATCAAACTGTAACAAGTGGAGAGAAAAGAGAGCACCCGCATCATCCGTTGACGAAGCCAATGACAAAAACAAGAGCTGCGTTATATTATTGCTTAAAACAAATTAAAAATTTCAAAACAATAATTTCAAAGTAACAGAATTCAAGTTGAGCAGGCAAAAGAAGAAGCGGATGTCATGAGAGTTACCTCAGCCATTTCAAGAGCCGAATCTTTTGAAAGCGTTGTAATTGTCGGGAAGACAAAGACCTTCTCGTGATTATGACGAGCACAAAAATGTGTTTTTCTAAAATCCAGAAAGAGATAACATCGAAACCAAGTGGTTTTGAATCATTTCGTTCAAATAAAATTACAACAATGTTCTTTTCACTAATGCAATCTGCGCATGCGATACAACATCCGCTCTTTTTGGGCAAAGTCAAAGTTTTGTAACACATTGAAAAAACATGATCAGCTTGGAAAAATAGCCTGCATGTTCAATAAACCAGATTCTACCCGTCGAGAAATCATTAAAGCTTCTGAAAAGTTCATTATTGCACGATACAGTGAATGCAGAGATACCACACAGAAATTGAACACCTTGAGGTTCCAGTTATTTGCTAAATCTGCCTCAAAAAAACAAAGTTCATCTTGCAAGACTACCACCAACACAAGAGGCTGCGCAGTATAATTTTCTCCGATGTTATCATCAGGTACAAGTTAGGCTAGGAAACAAAATCCCTCCTGAAGGATGTGGGTGAGCTCACAGGATCTCTTTCAGCCAGTTCAAATGTGCCAAGATCCGGCACTTGCATCCTTGCCCCATGTTGTGTCATGTAGCTGTAGAAAATGGTGCAGCAAAGCATGTTCTTTTCATAAATTAAGACTCAAATTCTCGGCAATTTGTAAAAAATGTAATGGGATCAACTACGAAAATGTCAACTACATTATTTATCCAGAAGAAGGGGATGTAAAATTGTCACTGTAAGTATTATTTATTAGGTATTTACATTCAGTTATATACCTAATATTAATGTTCTCCACTAAATCTCTAAATACAAAAAATGCTATAATGTTCTCCACTAAAGCTCTAAATACAAAAAAAGTTATAATGTTCTTATAATTTTTTTTTACAATGTTACCGTTGTAATTCATCATGATTGTTATCATGCAAATACCTGTAATTTAAATAAGTTACATTAAAGAGGATAAAATAATGAAAAATTGTGTCAAATTTTCATTTTTGCAATTTTTCCACAAAGTTAGAAAAAAAGAGCCACTTTCAGAAAGCTGTTGCGCGCTTAATATTGGCTTTAGGAAAACAGTTTTAGTATGAAATTTGTAGAAAATTTAATGCTCTTTCTTTTTGTAATTGAGTATGGTACGCAAAAATTTTATATTTTTTGAGTTATAGGCAAAAAACTGAAAAAAGTCCGAAAATTTTGTGGTTTTTTGGCTGCACAAAATTTAGCCTCGAGATATTTTGTTGGAAAACCATTAATTCTTGTTATTAGCATTCCCATAAACAGGTTAAAAACATAAAATCTTCTAACAGAATTTTTGCATCTATTTATGACAATTTGACTGGCCTACATAATAAATTATCAAACAAAATTTGGCAGTGCTACGAAAATTGATCGTGAGTTATAAACATTTTAAATTTTTTGACCCTCACCGTGGGGGGTCTCCTGTCACCAAAAATTAACACTCTCTCATAATAAACTACAGAACAAAATATGGCCGCGCTACGAAAGTTAGATCACGAGTTATAAGCATTTTAACTTTTTCGACCCTCACCATGGGGGGTCTCCTGTTACCAAAATTTAACATTGTTTCATAATAAATCATTAAACAAAATTTGGCCGCGCTACGAAAATTGATCGTGAGTTATAAGCATTTTAAATTTTCCGACCCTCACCGTGGGGGGTCTCCTGTCACCAAAAATTAACACTCTCTTATAATAAAATTACCAAAAAAATTTGGCCGCGATACGAAAATTAGATAGCGAGTTATAAGCATTTTAAATTTTTCGACCCTCATCGTGGGGGGTCTCCAGTCACCAAAAGTAACACTGTCTCATAATAAATTACCAAACAAAATTCGGTCGCGCTACGAAAATTAGATCACGAGTTATAAGCATTTTATCTTTTTCGACCCTCACCGTGGGGGGTCTCCTGTCACCAAAATTTAACACTGTTTCATAATAAATCATTAAACAAAATTTGGCCGCGCTGCGAAAATTGATTGCCAGTTATAAGCATTTTAAATTTTTCGACCCTCACCATGGGGGATCTCCTGTCACTAAAATTAACATTGTCTCATTATAAAGTACCAAACAAAATTTGGCCGCGCTAAGAAAATTATATCGCGAGTTATAAGCATTTTAAATTTTTCGACCCTCACCGTGTGTGTGTGGGGGGGGTCTTCTGTCACCAAAAGTAACACCGTCTCATAATAAATTACCAAACAAAATTTGGCCGCCCTACGAAAATTAGATCGCATGTTATAAGCATTTTAAATTTTCGACCCTCACCGTGGGGAGGGTCTCCTGTCACCCAAAGTAACACTGTCTCATAATAAATTACCAAACAAATTTTGGCCGCACTACGAAAATTAGACCGCGAGTTATAAGCATTTTAAAATGTTCAACCCTCACCTTGGGAAATCTCCTGTCACCAAAAATTAACAGTCTCATAATAAATTACCAAACAAAATTTGGCAGTGCTACGAAAATTGATCGTGAGTTATAAACATTTTAACTTTTTCGACCCTCACCATGGGGGGTCTCCTGTTACCAAAATTTAACACTTTCATAATAAATCATTAAACAAAATTTGGCCGCGCTACGAAAATTGATCGCGAGAGCATTTTAAATTTTTCGACCCTTACCGTGGGGAGTCTCCTGTCACCAAAAATTAATACTCTCTCATAATAAATTACCGAACAAAATATGACCGCGCTACGAAGGTTAGATCACGAGTTATATGCATTTCAACTTTTTGACCCTCACCGTGGGGGAGGGGGTCTCCTGTCACCAAAATTTAACACTGTTTCATAATAAATTACCAAACAAAATTTGGCCACGATACGAAAATTAGATCGCGATTTATAAGCATTTTAAATTTTTCGACCCTCACCCTGGGGGGTGTCGTGTCACCAACAGTAACACTGTCTCATAATAAATTACCAAACAAAATATGGTCGAGCTACGAAAATTAGATCGCGAGTTATAAGCATTTTAAATTTTTCGACCCTCAAGGTGGGTTGTTATTTGTCACCAAATGTAGCAGTGTCTCTTAATAAATTACCAAACAAAATTTGGCTGCGCTACGAAAATTAGATCGCGAGTTATAAGCATTTTAAATTTTTCGACCCTCACCGTGGGGGGTCTCTTGTCACCAAAAATTAACACTGTCTCATAATAAATTACCAAACAAAATTTGGCCGCGCTACGAAAATTAGATCGCGAGTTATAAGCATTTAAAAATTTTCGATCCTCACCATTGGGCGGGTCTCCAATCACCAAAAGCTACATTATCCTACCTTGTTTTATCTTAAGACGATTTTTTTCTATACACATTCTATCAGGAATTTTTATCATTGAAACTATAGATTTATGGTAACTGAAATAAGAAACATAAGTTTGAGATTTGATATCCTCTAAATATCTGAAAAATGCCGCGTCAATGTCTGCCGAAGTCTACCGAAGGATACCATGCCGAAGTCTGCCGAGCTGAAACGACGTTAGCCGAGTGTTAGGTTTTTTCGTTACGGATGTGTTAGGATTTTTCGCGTTACGGAATTTTTGGATTCGGTCGCCGCGCTCAAAGCCCGCGATAAAAGCTATGCAATAGCTTTAAAAAAAAAATGCTCCGCGCCGAAAGAAGTTTTTACCTCAGAAAATTTACTTTAAAAAATGATTTGTATACAAAAAATTGAATCTTTTGTTATATTGCTATTTTAAATACTTTTATTTAAAAAATATATATATAATTTAAAACGCTGAATCAAAATTGAAAATTAGAAATTTTCATTTAATCAAAAGAAAAAAATTCAATGAGACAAATAATATTTTGAGTTATAACAATTTTAATTTACTCTAAATTTTTTGAAAATAAAATATTTTATTAAGAAGTTTTATGATATTATAATGCTTACAAATTACAGGGTTAACCATCATAAAACATTCAAAATTCTTATTCTGTAAATAAATAAACAAAATAAATGTTTCCTGGACACATAACAGCAACATTGTTTCTTCAGTTACACGCATTTCAATTTGTGTCTCATTCCTTGAAACCTCACGATTTATTAAAAATGTCATAACTCTCTGAGTTTTGAAGATATCGAGATGAATTTTTTTGTTCAATTCAGGAATGGATAAGGAAAAACTTTCTAATTGGAAGTTTTATCCTCTGGGGGCCGTATAAAAATTTAATCTTCGTAATTTTTAAAATAGACCCCCCCATGGAGTTGAAACTTATCTTATAAAAAATTCACTTTTTTTATGAAACTTTGCAATTGGAAGTATGGGTCTAGGGGCAATATTTAAGGAGATAGCCTATTGTTCCGATATTTATGACTCATCCTGTATAACAAATAAAAATTCTTTAAAAGCAAAAACATCGCATAATGCATTTATGCATCTTCTGCATAAATAAAGATTATAAACATGAAAAAAAAAAGACTAAGAAAAGTTTTTTTAGTCAGAATTCTTCCATAAGAGTAAAGATCAATATTCTGTAGAAATTCACTCGGGCAGGACCGGGTTCAGGCGAAATTTTAACTTTTTTCCGGGCCGGGCCAAGCCCGGGCCTTGTTTTTAGCTATTATATCGGGCCGCTAATTTTTCTCTGAGGGCGGGCCCAGCTCGGGCCGAAATTTTAACTTCAAAAACGGGCCGGGCCAATATTTTTTTTTTCGTTTGGGCTGGGTCGAATTTATTTTTCTATGGATCGGGTCTGGAAATTTCGGCCGTGCAGACCTCTACTGCTCACACAGACACTCTGGCGCTTAAACGAGTAGAAACTTTCAGTGCAATAAAAAGGGGATTCCAGTTTTATTAAAATATTCAGATGAACTGTTCGAATTAGAGGTCTGCACGGGCCGGGCCGCGGCCCGAAGCCCGAGCCCGGCCCGGCCCGCGGGCCGGGTTCGGGCCGATTTCCAATAATGGCATTCGGGCCGGGCCGGGCTCGGGCCTTACTTCTGCAGACTCGGGCCGGGTCGGGCCGGGCCTAGTCACTAATCTTTCGGGCCGGGCCGGGCTCGGGCCTTAATTTTTTTGCTGGACGGGCCGGGCTTAACTTTTTTTTTCCGTACGAAGCCGAGACTGATTCCATTCTTCCTAGTTTTCATGGACCAAAATAATCAGTTCCTATTGAATCTTCTTATATGAAAATCCTTTTCTCGACTTTTTATAAATCAGTAATATTTGGCTTTGTCCAAAAATGTTTTCAAAAATGGCATATTCTTTTAAGCCGTCATTATTCTACAATTAAACATTAGAATTTATTCCTTTTAAAGAATCGTAGATTACTAGGCGTTTTAAAATAGAATTAAACACACACACACATACACACATAAAATATATATATATATATATATATGATGGAATTTTCTTTTAAACTGAAAACTGAAAGTTTCTTTTAAAATGTTCATCCATGCAAAATGAATACAACAATACGGGAGAAAAAAATATATTAAACATTTACATCTGTTAAGAAGGGAATGTATTTTTTTTTTTTTTTCGTTCCAAAGCGATTTCGTCTTTGGAAATTTTACCATATACCGCTTTTTCGACTTTTTGTCTCCATTACAGGGAATATGGATTAATAATACTAGTGATAACTGAAACATTTACATACAACAAACAAAGATTCATTTAAAAGCGTAAATATCGCGGCCTACGGCACTTCTGCATAAATGGAGATTATAAACATGAAAAAAAAAAATAATAATATATTTTTTTTTGATCAGAACTCATCCATAAGATTAAAGATCAATGTTCTGTAGAAATTCACTTGAGCCGGGCCGGGTTCGGGCCGAATTTTAAACTTTTTTCCGGACCGGGCCGAGCTCGGGCCGAAATTTTAACTTTCGGGCCGGGCCGGGTCGGGCCAATATTTTTTTCGTTCGGGCCGGGCCGGGCTCGGGCCGAAATTTTAACTTTCGGGCCGGGCCGGGTCGGGCCAATATTTCTTTCGTTCGGGCCGGGCCGGGCCCGGGCCGAAATTTTAACTTTCGGGCCGGGCTCGGGCCTGGAAATTTCGGCCCGTGCAGACCTCTAGTTCGAATGCTTACTAAAGTGCGAAAATTTAAATGAACAGTACATTTATATATATATATATATATATATATATATATATATATATATATATATATATATATATATATATATATATATATATATATATATATATAAACTTCCACAGAGTAATAATATAACAATTTTTTTTTTTTTTTTTTTTTTTTTAACTTAAGGGTTTGGAATGCTGAGAGAAAAAAGAGAAAGATACGATTTTTTTTTTTTTTACCTCTCTTAATTTATTTGTTTTTATGTGTTTTTTGCACATTGTTAGAATTAAATTTTTCTCATATGGCTGTATTGCATAAAAAAATTACTCTCCGAATTGAAATAAATTTTTTCGATATTTCTATTTTATGTGTATTTTTTATTTTATATATACATCTTTTATTCTACAAATTTCATGAGCTTTAGTTATTTTTTATTTAACGAATTTGCTTTATAACAAAGTGTTTAGGCGTAATAATGAGACTTTTATATGGAACCCTTTTTATATGGAACTTTCACTACACGTATATAAGTTTGCTCATAATTTTCGAAAGAATGCATGTCTCTTTGCTTGTCTTCTTATGAGACCTAAAAATAGATATAAATATGATGTTGTTAAGGTGCATAATGCAATTCTAATGTCATTCACAGTCATGTTCGTTTAGAAATACTATGTTTACCCTGTCACTCCGGCACAATCCAATTCTCTACTCACTGTCACGTACCATCATATATACCGATGTGAAAAAAAATGAGAACTCTTAATTCTCCCACCCCAAAATATTTTGTAAGTTGACAAGGTTTAGAAAAAATATCACAGATGTTGAGTTACTCTTTGAGAAAAATTAGAACAAATGGGAAAACTCCCATGGACGAAAAGGACAAATGGAGGTGCAGTATGCCGTAAAATAGGCTTGCAATATGATGCGTGTTATTGCTCAAATTTAAATGACCTCATTTAGCCCAAACAAAACAAGCATGTGGAACAGGAACCGAATTCTTCGACATCAGATGTGCATTTTTTCTCTAGATGAAAATGATCTCCTTATATTTAGGCATTCTAAAGTAGCATTTCATTGCATTATGAATTAAAAACTGAATTACTAAAAATTATCTTCTTTTTTTTGAGATAGCACGTGGATATGTTTGGACCTAATGTTGCAGATTTTAGAGTTACATTTTTGGCGTCATTCCTAACCACTATACTTCATATCTATTCTTTATTTTTACTCGATGGGAAACTCCTTTGAGACACTTCACAGCGAAATAAATACTGGAGTTAAATGGCAGACGATAAGTGATTATTTAATTTTTTCTCAGCAGACGATTTTTGAAAAAATGTTTTCATTTTAACTAAGAACTAGCGGCCTTCGCATTATACGCTGGTCGGTTTAAACGGAAGACGGGCATTAAATAGTTTACTAATTTATTAATTACGGGCATTAAATAGTTTAATTATTAGTATTAAATAGTTTAATACTATTAAAATGCATACCAAACAATGTCTCAATACATAAGTATGCAATGGAGTACATTTGTGTGGCCCTGTAAATCAATAAAAAACATTATTTGCCCCACAGATTGTACAGAATTTATATTATAGTATGTACTTCATAGATGCATATCAACTTTATTATGTTCGAAAGAGTATAAGACCATTAAAATGCACTTGAAACTCCTCCCCCCCCCCCCCATTAATCTTAATACAACGGAATGCTTTTGATGGTCCATATAATTAAACTATGCATTCGATTTTCATAAAATTCGACATAACTCGACAAAATTATCTAACAATTATATAATTTAAGTTCCAAACGATTCGGTTGGGTAGTTTTTGAGTTGTTATACGCGGACAGACAGACGGATGGGCAACTCGGGATCCCGGGATTTTTTCCCTTCAATTCAAAACAAACGCGACGGTTCTCCGTTTCCGGGATCGGAGAAGATAGCGTCACATACATACATACGGTCGGATTTTAATAGTGTAAGATAAAACATTTAATTATAATAGAAACAGGGAGTTAATAAACTGCATAACCAACCCACTACACATTTACAGCTCTTACAATAAATTTTATTTATTTATTGGTTTGTAGCCTCCATGAACTTGTCAAAATTAATTTTATTATTATGACAACGAAAAGAAAAACGATATATTTGTTATTAAAAAGAATAAAATTTTTGTGTTTGTTGCTGGTATGCAGAAAACATTTTATTTGTTTTTATTTTAAATAATTAATACAACGAAATGATTTTAATTAATTTTTGATATTATGTAAATTAGAAATATCGTAATACCGGCATATCACAGGTTTTCTTTTTCTTTTTTTTCTCTAATATGACATCATTTACACTGTAACACCCCGACCTCACACGTAGGTAGAAAGGCGGCTGCCTCAAAGGTAGTACTCTATCACTATAATGTGACAGTTTAAATCTCTAGCAAATGGTGTGACTCTTTGTAATAATGGCGTGGCGAGGGCGAAAAGAAACTCGATCATACGCATGCATTTAAGGACGAGAGCCTGAGGTCGAAATATAAGAATGGCGAACATCTAAGCAGACATTTGATGATTCCTAAAAATGGACCCTCCACAGCCAGTTTTCCCACGAAATATTAAAAAGTGTAATGTGTGCAAAAATAAAGGGTTGGACACATAGGACCCAATAAAATTGCGTGTATTGAAGGAAGAAGTAAAGATGGCTGGTAAGTGGCAAGAGAGGGATAATGGATGCTTTCGGGAGGAGTTTAGATCATGATAAAAAGAGGGAAGAGACTCGGAGAAGGGGATTTAATTCTGGAGAGAGAAAAGAGGTTCCTCATCCTAGAGGGTGGAAAAAGAAGCTCTCCGAAGCGGAGAGAAAAGTGTGATGAGTACGGCATGCTAATGGTGCTAGGTACGAACTGATAAATATAAGGACTCTGTATTTGCTGGCTGCCACCGCTGTCTAACTTACTCCCAAAGTGAACCTTTTATTAGACTCATGTTGTACTTGGATGTATAATTAATAATTCATTTTTGTAGTGTAACTGACTTAATTGATATAAATAAATATCAATTTAATATTCTCAAAATGGAATACATTTATGATTCAAGCCTCTGAAGTAGCTTCACTGCTCAGCGCCACCACTTCATAATACGAGGCCATACAACACCTTCAGAAATACTCATCTTTTCCGAAATAAAAGCGTGATTTATGCAGTTATTTAAAAATTATTTAGTTTTATAAAATATTTACTATAATTAAATAGAAATAGCGCAATTTATAGAAATATTTTCATTTATGCACACCACGGATATTTAAATAAATGGAAGTTCAGTTTATTTGGATGCCGGAATAAAAGTCGGTGCATATGGCATCATCACTGACACAGCTATAACAATGTATATTATATTCATGGAACGAATTTATCTGGTTTCTGAATGGCGACCTTTTCTCCATCGACAAAATTTCACTTTAGATATTATATTTTATTAAAGTTTATTTTCTGTTATTTTATTTACATAATACTTAATAATATTACTCAGTAAATAATCTGTGTATCGTACTGCGATTAGTGAATAATTATGTGCAATCATTTATTAGGATTAAATTTTAGGAAAACTATTATTTTTTTTTTCTTTGAAATGCGATTACACATCCACCGATGAGATCAAGCTCCTGACTGCTGGAAAGTAATAAAGTAAAATAAATTTTTATTATAGTGAGAAAAGCTTAACCTGTTGCTACTGTTTTAAGGAAATGTCATGAAAAAGCTTTTAAAATTAAAAATAAAATATAAAATTGGAAATAAATTAAAAATTAGCCAGAATGGGCACATCTACACATAAACAGCTTTTATTTAAAAAAATAATTATAAAAATCGGGCCAGTAGGCAGCTCAGGGCTGATGACTAAAAAATCAGCCAGGTCTTTTAAATATATAGATTATCATAGTAGCACAAACACTGTTTGTGTTTCTTCACCGACTTCAGTGCGAAAACATTATACAATTCGAGATTATGTTAATAATATTTATTTCTAAATGCACATAAATTTGAACAAATTTTTAATTTTTAACAATTTTTATTTTATTAGAAATAATTCGTTTCATGGAGGACTTGTAAATTTTATTAGCATACAAAAACTGAATGTTTATAAGTCTATCTTAATGTCAGCAGATCTGAGAAAATGTAGCCTTACTTTTGTCAAAAAGGCAAAAATGTTATACATTTTTTAAAATGCGCAATGCAATTTCAAGTTCCTGAATGTTAATTACAATTATGATCGTTCATTATTATGGGGCTCACCCTGTAATTCGGGCCTAATTTATTTCTCTACTTACTGTGTCGTAACAAGCTGAATCATACACATCAATGTGAACAAGTAAACACTTTTAAGCTTTTGTCACTAAAATTTTTAAATACAGTAAAACCTCCCTAAAGCGTTCCAATAAGAATTGGTCACTCCGAAAGGTGGTCTGTTAATGGAGGTCATGTTTAAAGCTAGATTTTAATTGTTGAAAAAAAAAATAACAATTAATGTTAGTAAATTTTTTTTTTCACATTAGAAAAAATATAAAAATTTATGTATGAAAATAAAAATTAATTGCATAAGTTAATTACTGCAGTAGTTTAAAAACTGAATGCATTGACGTTTGTTTCTGTTTTGCGGTTTTATTATTTATAACTGTTATTTCCAAGTCTTTGCGATATTCAATAAATAAATGCAATTTTTTTTTCTTTGTCCGGGAACAAATAATGACGATTTCATTATTTTATCTATTTCTTTGAGAATTCCCTGGCAAAATAGGGCAGGAGACTTTATTGACCGTAATACCTAATTTGTCATAATTTTAAATTCATTAACTAAAAAGTTACAAAGAGATTTAAACACTTAACTACTTAAATACGTAACTTGTTGGAAAAGACTCGGTTTTATGATGGAGCAATCTAAATTACATAAGGACAGAATGCAAAAAATAAAATCTTTGTAAAGGTTTTTTTTTTTTTTTTTTTTTTTTTTTTTTTAACGTACGTATTTGCAAGGATGGCGGTTGGGGGCGGGGGTCTCACTTTTTAGGGAATATACTAAGATAGTTTAGTACTACATTTCATCTTTAAAAAGGTGTGAGAAGTAATAAAGCAAGTGTTTTATAACAGCATTCTCAACGCTTCAAATATTATTATTACTTTATTTTATTTTATTTTATTTATTATCATTTTTATTATTATTTTGCTTTTGTTACTTTTAAATTTGGGGGGGGGGGGGGGGGGTTAGTAAGTCAAATACCATACATATTATAGTGCTTATTTGAATTTCATCTAACAATTCGAAAAACAAATCGCTTTAAAATCTAAACTTTTTTTTTTTTTTTTTTTTTCTTTTTGAGCTTGTACAATATTTTTTGTTAAGCACGCTTCCCAACTGCGGCACGGTTTATGACGAAAGGATGCGGCGTAGCTTAAATTCATATTTTGACGACGTCATAAAGAGCTCTTATGATGAAGTGGTGGTAAAATGTGATATTGCACGGAGCAAGGGTGAATCCCCCAGTCAACCTTGCATTTTTCTCTATCAAACATCTCTTTCTATGGAGTGTAATACAGAGAGGAGAAAGGGAGGGAAAATCACCCAAGCGCTTAACGGAGTTTTACTCATTTCATCTGATTCGAGTAGGTAATTGCTATTACGTTATCCAGACACTTTCATTTAAAATGAGTCAGTTTACAGAATAAAAAAGCCCCTAAAGAAGGCCATCATGCGTTAATGCTGCATGGACGAGTTTAAGTTTACCAAGATGATTTGATTGCTTATCCAAATATGTTTTTCTTAAAACAATAATACATTTAGAGATCGACCGAAAATTCAATTTCATTTTCGGCTCAAATTCTGAATTTCGCCGAAAAAAAATTCTTCAATTTTTTTTTTTTTTTTTTTTTTTTTTTTTTTTTTTTTTTTTTATTCGAAAAAATAAAGTTTCAATACAGATAGCCTAATTTGGGCAACACGTATAATTAATTAAGAATTATTTACAAACATGCATAAGTAATGTATAATTATGTACATTTATTAAACACGCATAATTAATTAATAATTTGTACGTATTTTGAAATATATTTCTACGTACTTTCAAAATTTTTATTGGACATTATAATTTTTGTTTTCTGCAAAAATAGTAAAATTATCGAAATTCGGTATCGGTCTTAAAAGCTTGTTTCCGCCAATCCTTGAATATTATAAAATATGTTTGAATTTTATTAAAAATGTATCGGAAATCTCGAAAGCAACAAAAAAGATGTCGAAGAAGTTAATATTTTCTGCATATATTGTAAATTATCTACACCAAATACAAATAAATTCAACGAAGACTATGATTTTGTCAAATTACTATTTACCAGTATATCCTTATAATGTGTATAATACGTTCGGGCACGTACATAAGTGGTTTTTCATGCAACCAAACATCTGACTCCTTTAAATCCCTTCTTCATTGACAGACTACTTTTCAATAATATTTTAAATAAAATGTAACACAATTTTTAAACTTTTTTTTTTCCTTCTCCCAGTTTCAAGTATAAAAGTAACTGCTTTTCAGTCGAGAAATGTATATTTCTTTTAATGCTTAAAAAAAACTAAAATATTCTCTTTTTTCTTTTTCTTTTCTTTTTCTTTTTTTTCCCCCCCTTTAAAATAGATCGTTGAAAATATGCTGAGATATATTTTTAATTCATTCAAAACATTCTTTAAAGTACACTTTATTTTTTCTTAATCTTCTTATATGATAAATAAATGAAATACCTATGGCGTTTAATGTCTTAACAGTTTTAATATTATTTCAAGGACAGGGTAGCTATTATTTTTCCTTGTTGAAACGAAAAATATTATCAAAATTTATATGAGTTAAGAAAATCTAACTAATTTGTAAGGATTATACCTGTATTATAAGGATGCTGTACAGTGTTAAAAAAATTCGTTTATTAACAAGTTGTCTTTCGTGAAATTTTATCAAAAATTTTCCGTTTTATTAGAAAAATGGAGTTTCTCGTATATCTGTTGCCATTTTAACATTAAAGAGTTTCGAATGCGTAATTATTGCTGTAAAAATATGTCATCCAATGAGATTGCTGCATTTTTTATCGCCCCGCATGCGCCTCAAAATGCTGTAGCAAAAAAACGGTAACTACAAAAACGGAATTTTCCTCAGAAAACGGAAACATTACGGCAACTCTGCTGCAAGCCTTTTCCGTAAATTGACGGAATTATTTTTTACACTGTTGTACATATTTTGTAAGATATTGGAGTTAAATATGGTCGTAAAATATGCTATTAAGTATGCAAAATTACATGCTAAGATAAAAAGCAATAAAGAATGAAGCTAGTTTAAAAATGAAGGCCATAAGCGCACAGAAATCACATGTTATTGCTTGGTTGTTAGTAAGTAAAAAGAGTATCGGAACTGAGTGTGCCTTTCGGTTAAGAGGCTACTTCAGTCAAATGAAAAGACCCGTTCACAATGCTAATCTTGTAGAGCTTCTTAAAAAAGTATTAAAAAATACAAAAAAAAATTAATAACTCAAAAACAAATTGAGATACAGCTTTCAAACACATTGCATTTAAAAATACATTTTTACTTTCTTCTATCATCAATAGACGAAAGTATTGTAATAGACATTTTTTTCGACTTCCTATTTTCGGCGGATTTACAAGTTTTAGGGGTCAAAGATCCCAAAAAACACGTTTTTACAAAATATCTGACTGTCCATGTGTCTGTATATGTCGCCATTTTACCATCTACTGTATGACGATATGCATAGAATTGTACCAAATTTTTCGAGAATGTTTTTGGCTGTGGCAAGCAGGTCCTCCTTGGAATTTTCCGCCGAAAAGTGGCGCTGTAATAGCGATTTTTGTGCCATTTTCAATATTGTACCACCGAAAAGTGTATGATGTTATGCATAGAATCAAACCAAATTTTTCGTTTAAGTGTTTGGCTATGGCTAGTAGGTCCTTCCTGAATTTGAAAAAAATCCGCCGGTAGGGAGCACTTAATAGCGATTTTATATGCCATTTTCAAACTACCGGAAAGTGTATGAAGTTATGCATAGAATTGAACCAAGTTTTTTTTGTAAGTTTTTGGCTATGATCGGCAGGCCTTCTCTGAACTAAAAAAAATCTGCTGGAAAGGGGCGCTACCATCGCGATGTCTGTGTCGTTTTCATTATTATATTATCAAAAAATGTATGATATTATGCATAGAAAACTAAATTTTTTGTGTATGATTATTTTTAGGCAAGCCAAACAAGTGTTTACTGAATATGAAAAAAAAAATCTGCCGGAAGGGCTGCTGTAAAAGCGATTTCCATGATATTTTCATTATTGAACCATCGGAAAGCGCATAAAGTTACTTACAGAATTGAACTTTTTTTTATGTTTTTGGCTATAGCCAGCAAATTTTCATTGAATTTTGAAATATTTCGTGGGAAAAGAACATTGTGATAGCGTTTTTTGTGTCATTTTCTCTATTCTTCCTCGTTCTTTTGTCCATCGGCTCGTGCAGAGACGAGAACTCGCGTCCTGCTAAGCCTGATATTTGCAAACTTCTGATGATAACTGAATAAGGTAAGACTGCTGATTTAAATAAGTATCATGATCTACATTATGTCGTTTTTACTCCTATTAATTAACTGAAGCAGAAATTTAAGATGAAAATCAAAGTTGGTATAGTATTGAATTAATAGCATTAAAGTATTAACATGTGTACCTACTGTTTGAAATATTAAAATGTACGGCTGAGATTGGAGAAAGTTTTGGGATTGGTACATCCAACTAGTTTTCTCTAAATACGGCGGTGTAAAAATTGAAAATGTGCAATGTTTAGAAGCTTAAAATTTTGCGGTAACGAAAATTGTAAAACTGAAATTTAATTTAAATGTATTTGTGATTGATCCAGGAATATGAATGTTTAAACCATGGAGTCCGTAATATATGACTCTGATATTACGTAAGCCACGTTTTGATTATCATAAAAATGATGTTTATTATTATTATTATTATTATCTTAAATTTAGAATTTATTTATAAGTCTAAAAATTTTGTCTTTGAAAATATCATTTTCCAAATAGTCGTAATTTGTTAAATTACAATTTTTTTTCTTTTTTGTCAGCATAAAGATACAGTAATCTGCTGTTTTCCCTTTATTTTCAACAGTAGTGGAAAACTTCTTTGCCACAAAGACAAAAAAGTATTAAAAACTACAAAAAATTAATAACTCAAAAACAAGTTCAGATAAAGCTTTCAAACAAATTGTATTTAAAAGTAAATTTTTTCCCCTATATGACGGAAAAAATATTGAAAATGTGCGGTGTTTAAAAATTTAAAAGTTTGCTCTACCGAAAATTGTAAAACTGAAATTTCATTTGAAAGTTGCTTATGATGGGTCCAGGAATATTAATGTTTATCAATGGCGTACATATTACATGACTCTGTTGTTACGCATGTCACATTTTGATCATCGTAAAAATGATGTTTATTATTATTATTTTTTAAATATAGAACTTATTTATAAGTCTAAAATTTTAATATTTGAAAACGTAATTTTCCAAATAGTTGTTGTACTTTGTTATATATATATATATATATATATATATATTTATGCAGAAGCTAGCATCAATGTGGGATTAAAAATAAATTTAGAAAAGACTAAGGTGATGTTTAATTCATTTACATCAAAAAAGAAAATTGTCTACAAGAACACTGAGATTAAAGAAGTGCAAAGTTATGTGTACCTAGGACAGGAAATATCATCGGATAATAGTATCATGAATGAAATCAATAGAAGAATAAGAAATGGGTGGAGTGCTTTCGGGAAGAACAGTATTATTCTGAAGAGTAATATGCCTCTTTGTTTGAAAAGAAAAGTTTTTAATCAATGTATTTTACCTGCATTAACCTACGGAGCAGAAACATGAACACTAACAAAACGGATGATACAAAGATTACAAACAGCACAGAGAAGCATGGAAAGATGTATGCTAGGCATAACTAGAAGAGACAGAAAGAGGATAACCTGGATAAGAAATCAAACAAAAGTTTTTGACATCCTTGAAAGAATCAAGCAGCTAAAATGGAAATGGGCTGGGCACATTGCAAGAAGACAAGACAATAGATGGAGCACAAATATACTACAGTGGTATCCTAGAGATGTAAAACGACCAAGAAGACGACCACAAGTAAGATGGAGAGACGAAATTAGAAAAGTGGCTGGTGTAAATTGGATGACGAAAGCATTAGACAGAAAACATTGGAAAAATCTGGGGGAGACCTACATCCAGCAGTGGATCGAAAACGGTTGATGATGATGATGATATATATTTTAAATGTGAAAATAAATAAAGTCACCAATTTTCAGAAAGAGTGAACCCAAATGAAAAACTGGCATAAAAGGAGCCGTCTCATTTCTACACTGTAATTAAAGACAGGTGTATCTTAATCCGATAAAAAAATTTACTATGATCACGAACAAACATATTCCATAATCGCATTCAAGTTACCTAATATTCCAAAAAGCATTCCGTTATCTTTAGAAACCTGCAAAAACCATGTATTTTCAAAATTTAAAGAATTTTAAAAAAAAATTATAAGCGGTTTGTAATTTTCGAAAACGTTTTTAAGTAGCTTAATCAGTTCTCTCTACCTGGAAAATTGATTTTTCCGATGCTTTCAGTTCTTAACTAAACATTTTCTACTATATAATTGAAATTGTGCGTGCAATTGTAACAGAATAACTATAATTTTAAAGTTAATGTTAATGATATTAATTCTGTATGTTTGTCAGTTAAGAGGACATAGCATCTTGAAACTGGTCAAAATATCGATTTTCTTTCTATTAATATTAACTGAAAGCTTCTTTAATTGTGAATATTTTTACGCCTCATGTTTACCTGAAAGATTATTGTATTGCGAGATATTGTGAATTTTGTTAATAGATTCAGCGCAATAACCCATACAAATGAAAACTTTAAACTGATTTTCCTCCCTCTTCATATTTTTATAACTTGCTTGTTCAAAAAAAAAAAAAAAATACTAAGGTTTTTTTCTTTTGGCTAATTTAGACAGAGGTTTGAAAAAAAATTTTACTTGTTCTCCATATGTATTTATTTAATATTTTTATGCATGGAATTAACATTCAAGTTTATAGTTATTTTTATAAAAATATATAAATTGAGAGTTTGTTTTTTTTTCTTCATTTTTTTACTATACACGAGAGGAAAAAAATCATATTAAATGTAAAATCCAATACATCTAAAAATCCTTGCAGTTTCATAAATTGAAACAAAAATATTCATATTTAAAAAAGTAGTGGGGATTTTTTAAAAGTTAATTTTAAAAAAATTACATTTTAGTAAAATAGGCTGTTTTACAAATAAACAACAACTTTTTTTAAAACAGTAAACTCCCGTGTATAAGTAAGTCTAAATTTCAATTCTTGAAAAATGTAACAAAAAAGGAAAAGAGTTGTAATAACAATTCAGGATAAATTAAAACTGATTTATCAAGGATTAGATACGGGCTTCGAACATGCAACTGATGAAGAAATTGTAGAAGAAGCCTTAGGTATGAATTTTTATAAGAGCGATGCAGAAGATGGTAAAAAACTAAAGAAAGTGAGCCACAACTCAGCTTTAGCTTATGTTGAAGGCCTTATGCAGTAATTTAGAGAAAGAAGATGACTCGTTACTTTGCGATAAAATAGTTCTAAGAGACTTCAATCCCAAATAAAGAAGTAGTGTTTCAATATAAAAAAGAAGAAAAAAAGATCTTCAAATTTGTAAGTAGAGACTATTTATATATTCATTTAATAATAAGCATGTTTGTGTTACCTATTGAGCGTATAAATTGTTCAAAAGTATTTCCATGTTACCTATTGAATGTATATATAATGTTCAAGTGCATATTTATGTTGATTTGTTCCCTCTTTTCATAATTTTGTGAATTATCCACGAAATCGGCTTATCCGCGATAGCCTAGCCAGTCAATTCCGCAGATAATCGAGAGTTATATTACTATATTAAGTATTACGCCACTACATGCAGAATCTCCAGCAAATAAGACGTGAACGGTTTGTTTATTAGATACGCTGTAAAAATGTTTTACAGAAGTTTTGAATGTGAACATTTTGAAAAGATAGAGTTCTGGTTGCAAAGAATGCTTGACTTGACATTTTTCTTGTTTTGCTTGCAGAGAACGAGTTTTGTACGTGAGAGACGTTTGTGAGAGAACGTAAAGTGCCCTATTTTAACGAGTTTTGGAATTTTATTTTCTGAAATTTCGAAATTCCAAAAATTTAGTTCGAAATATCATTAAAATCTTTCACTGAAAGCCGAAAAACTTGTTCTCTGCAAGGAATCTCAAACAAGAAAAAATGTCATGTCAAGCATTCTTTGCAATCAGAACACAGTCTTTTCAAAATATTCACCGTTCAAGACTTCCGAATAACATTTTTACAGCTTACTTAATAAACAAACCGTTTACCGCATATTTCTATCGATCTTTGTTTTTGAGAGGTCTTAATTGCTGGACACCCTGTACATTACAGTATTATTAAAAATTGAAGAAATGGTTTCAAAGGTATTTTGTCCCCTTAAAATATGTTCGCTGAACATGAAAATAATTACTTGGAACCAGGGTTCTCACTGTCGCTCGCCATTGCGCCAAATTGCGACTAAATCTTCATTTGACGAGTAAACAAGTGATCAGATTCGCCAAATTGCTAGTGCTCATCTTTTGCTTTTTCTATGTTTTCTTTTTCGTTTTTCATACATATGCATATATACTTATTTTTATCATTTATATTTTTAATATATTTGTAGCGGATAGTTGAAATTAGATTAATAATAATCGTTGTCGTAGTTATAAAAACTTGGGTTATTTTAGGACATATTAAAAAAGGGGTACATTAAAGGGTTAAAGATAATTTTTTTGTGCTACACGGCGAATCTATTTGGCTAATATTTTTTTCATTTGGCGAATATTTTTTATTTTTATTTTTAACTAGCCAAATTACTAACGTTGGTCAAATGTCAGCGAGAACACTGCTTGGGACCTATAATAGCATCCGAAAAATCGATTTTCCTTGTGAAGAGGAATGATTAATGCATTGTAAAAGCTACTCAGAAAAATTTCCGAAAATTACGGGAAACTAATAAAAGTTTATTTTCTTTATTTCTTTTTTTAAATTTGAAAACTAAATTCTTTCTTGAGATTTCTAAAGGTAAAGAAACGCTTTTCGGAATCTTGGATGCCTAAGAAGTTATTGAATATAATCATTTGTGATTACAGTACATTTCCGTAAATTTAAAAAAAAAAAAAAGTCTTTTTATTACAATGTAGTAGGCAACACTGCCTATGAGTAGGATAATGTTAAAATAGGGCAACGGCCTATTTATTTTTAGCTTATTTTAAAACCAAAGACAAAAAAAGACTTTACATCTCTTAACAGCGACTGATTTGGCCTTAAAAATCTCCAATCAAAGAAAAATGAATGGAAATCCGTTTACAGGGAGATCACCACACTTTTCTTTTAAATTATAATTCATTCTTTTTAAACCCGATGAAATTAGCGTACTTTTATAATCTGGGGTGACTGAATAAGGGTTGGCGAGCGTAGCTCGTAGGGGGCAGAGCCCCTTTGTAGTGTAAGTGAAAATAATTAAATTACATATTCGATAGAGTGTTTAAATGTTAAAATAATCTTAATCGAAAATGAAAATTAATTTATGTGTAATATTCTAAAATTTTAATTACAAAATATGTATGTAAAGTCTTATCAAGAAAATTTTAATATTTTTAGGTATGTAACAACACCGCCTACAAATAGGATAATGCAATAGGGCAACGGTCTATTTATTTTTAGCTTATAACCAAGAATACACTACATTTCTGGTAACATTTTATGCTACCAGGATTGTAGTAGAGATTATACAGTGCACATGGCAGATACTTTCTGGTTTTACTTAAAGCTGTTCTCAAATCTAAAGGAGCTATTTCCTGGCACACTTCTGAATTCCAATTTGTTCAAAAACGCATGAAATCGACAGGTGCTCTTATTCAGAAATTGTGAAATCGATTTACGTTTTGCATTTTTTGCTAAAGGCAGGAGATCTTTCAGAAAATACTGTCAAAGTATGCGTTTTGAACCGAATTTACGACGCGGCAACGCGAGAAATGATAAAACCCTGTCGTCACGTGACAACAATTGCTTATAACTTGGTAAGTAATATATTTATCAATAAATGCAAAACGCAATTCGATTTCAAAGCGTTCCATTAGTGAGACCTGACAATTTTATGTATATACTTTTAAAAATGAATCATAAAAATGTGCCAGGAAGTTTCGCGTTGTTGAATGGGGAATTTCTTGACAAAATTTAGAAACCCTATATAAACTCCGTAGCAATGTGCATCGTACATTCTCTAATGTATATCCTCTGTAGCTACACATGTATACTCTAATCGCGAAGCCTAAAGAGGGGGATAAAAAAGGTCTGGATTGGATTTTTTACATCTACCATTTTTTTAGTACAAATGAGAATGTTTGCATTCGCACTTGCCACACTTCACTCAGGCTGTATTTATGATAGAAAGACAAGTTGAAATGATGAACTACTTTTCGCAAAAAACTAACACAACTTAATTTTTTTTCTTTATATTTGAATCATAAAAAGAAGTACTTTTCACTCGAGAAATACATCTTTTTTTTTTTTTTTTTTTTTTTCTTAAAGTTTGAAAAAAATGAAATATTTCCTTTTTCTTATTTCCTTCTTTTTTCCCCTGTAGCTGAAAATAAAACTTCAAAACATGGTGAAATATATTTTATATTACCTCTAAACATTCTTAAAAAAACATTTTATATATATTTTTTTATTATTATGTTTCTGGTTAACTATGTCACCAGTAAGTATTGGGAGTTTCATATTGTATTCATAAAAATATATATAAGTCAAGAGAAAAAAATAAGATTAAATACTGGAGACTGTTTAGAATCACAAGAAAATATAATAATAAATAGATACATTTGAGGATTTATTTTCTTTTCTTTTCCTTTTTTTTATTCTTTTTTTATTCATTTTGAAGAACAGAGTAACTGTTATATTACCCTATTACAAAAAAAATAAATAATAAATAAATAAATAAATAAAAAATAAAAAAAAATACTTATTATAAAAACTTACAACCTATTATAAAATTACAAATTAAAATGTTTGTTTATGTATAAATTTTAATTGACTCGAGGCGGCAAATGTGTTTTTGAAAGAATAATAATAATAAAAAAAGAACTGTCAAACTTTATTGCGCCAAAACCAAAACATTCGCGGGCTGAACTAATAATATCTTGAAAGTGTTTTGGACTTGAGAAAATAAAATAACTGTATTTTGTCACTGTATTTTACCTTTCTGATAATTTTTATTATGGTTTTTGTATTACAAAGCAATAAATAAAATACCGATATAATAAACCTAACTCTTCGTTTATTTACTTTTATGGTCCATAGGGGAAAATATTTCCCATGAAATTATAGGAAACCTATACACCCTGCTATGTTTCTCTTGTGATATTCTCTTACTTTACACCCACAATAGCTAAAATATTGTGTTGTATTGGCATATTTAGTCTTGAACATCTTATGGTCCTGTAAGGGTTAAGTGAAAAACATTTCAAAGGATATTATTTCTTGTTTTACTGCACTGTAAAAAAATTCAAGAGGTTACTAAAAATTTCTTAGTAAATTTGTATTCCACAGAATTTTTTAGTAACCTTTACAAACTTTTTTTTTTGCAAGTGAAACAAACATTTTTTTTGTAAACTGAACAAAAGAATTTTTTGTATAACTAACTTAAAACTTTTTAGTATGAGCCACCAAGCAAATTTTAGTAATAGCTCCAAAATTATTTTCAGTAACCATTACGTGTGCCCGAATGGCAGGAGCTTCCTTCGAGCTGCATCCAGTGGGTAAAAAGACAGACTTCTGAAACGGAAGATTTTCGGTAAAGCCGCAATAGATGGCAGCACCAAACATTGCTACCTACTCTATTTTGACATGTTTCTAAAGGGGAGGGGAAGGTCAGAGATCATTACCCATGGTAACTGCTACGACAGGATTTTCATAATCCCTTTATTTACATTCGGTGCATATTTGGTGGCGGCCAGCATCGAACCCAGGTACTTTCAGCCAGGAGTTCGGTGCTATGACCACTATGCTATCAAGACCACACCAAGTGAGTTTTAGTAATAGCTATTAAAAGTGTAAAACTATTAACCCTATTCGTTGCATTTTTCTAGTAATTCTTACAGATTCCTTGTAACCGAGTAAGATTACTAAAAATTTTTTAGTAAATACAAGGATTACTAAAATTTTTTTAGTAGATCGACCTTTTTTTTTTTTTTTACAGTGTACCCGGTGCCACACGACTGCGAATCTACGAGTGTTCCTGGTGGACTATGTCTTACAACATGGTAAGATTGAGAGAAGATATTGCATTCGATCGACAAAATTCTACATAATTAAGTCAGATGTTTCACATATATAATTTTTTAACTGTTTTTATTTCAAAACAGCTCAACGGGAAAGAGAATATGAAACAATTTTTCCATCTCTTTTGCATTACTTAATTTTATTTCTCGACGGATAATTGTAAAGTAATTAACATGACGCTATTAATTGACAAAAGCGTATTTAAAAAAATATGTTACATTCATCATTTTTTATTTATAATTAACTTTCTGCAGTTCGGCCTTTAAAATATTTAATTGTTACAGTTTATGGCAGCCATTTGGTCTATTTTGGCGAATGTTTCTTGGCTGTCATTAAATCCATTGTTATTTGAACTATATACTTTCAACTACCACGTTACCAGTGCCACATTATAGAGAATATTTTGTGACGAGCTTACGGGGAAAATGTCTTAAAATCGAACAAACAATCTGAATACATGATTCACAATATTGTGAATCATGTATTCACTTGAGATGTAGAATTTCTATGTATATCTATATTATATGAGACAAACGTGTCTATGAGTAATGCTGACGTCATTTTAACAATGGTAACAGCAGACGATTAAATTAAAATACCGCACATTTTTAGAAAAGAAAATTTTTTTTACATTAAAACTCTGCAAATTATACACCAATGACTTGGACAATTTGAGACTGTTTTTATGAAAACCTTAATTTCTCTACGAATATACTTGCTATCCTTTTAAAAATGAACACAGCTTATTACGACCAGCCATCATTGTAATAAACTGTAATAAATTTGATCATTGTATTAAACTTAATCATAATCTACAGTTTGAACTTTTTTGCTACATTAGTTTTGACAGGGTTATCTAAAAGATATTAGTTTTTTTTTTTTTCAATTTGTTTACAGTCTCCTATGAAGTTTCAGGATAAATACTTCACGGAAATATGTGACCTGCACTATTCTGTTTACACACATGGGGTTTCAGAATAATTCCATATGTATTTTTTAGAAATAGTACAGAACGACTAAAATCGCAAGTGGCCGGTAACCTTTTTTGGCCATGTAGTGTACCATAGATAATGAAGTTTAGTACAAGTCTTTACAGTGTAATTTACGAACATTTTCCATAAAGTTCGCCCCCGGCCTTTCCTATACGTCATTGGTGATATTTATGCATCAGATCGAATTTCGACTAATGCTTTATCAAATAAACTAGCAGTCTTCGCCCGCTACGCTGGTCGGCTTCTCTAAAGAATCTTGAATAAAACGAAGTACATCTAGTAAAGATATAATAATAATGTCTAATCAAGCATCCATAATTGTTGTCTTATTCGTATACTGTTACATTATCCTACTCAGAGTCGATGTTGACGACATAATAGACAAAATAGTTCTAAAATGACCTAAGTACGTAAATTATACTTTTTTTTTTTTTGGTAGGTATATTATTTTGAATTTTTCGCTTCTACCTAAACCTGCTGCTGAGATATGGCAAAATATCTCAGAGCCGCTGGAGGTGTATAATTAAAAAAAAAAGTAGTCTGAGAGCTTTCCAATGATATATCACAGGAAGAGTGTAAGCCAAATTTAGAAAATTGCGCCCCCCTCCTCCCCCAAAGTTCAAACTATCACGTCTTCCCGTTATAAAACATTCCCTCCTCTCTTTGAAAATTTCAAATATTATAACTAATATTTATCAGAGAGAGCCCTGTAAAATATCCGACCTGTAATGATAAAACGTTGCAATTTCAAAAAAATTCGAAAACTGTTCCCCGGGGGGGGATGGGGGGCAATTTAGGGTGCGTGAAGAAAAGTTCATGATATGAAAGAACGATCCGAAGGCTTTCCGATGATATGTCACATGATGGTTCCAAAAAAAGTTTGGAATTTTTTACCTCCCCCCTTTTTAACCCCCTTAAGGGTGGAAAATTTAAAATCGCTGAAACATGTCTTTAATTATTTTTTAATAGATTTCTTTTTTCGACCATTTCACGTATCTATTTAAAACGACTGCTGAGATATACCAAATGTTCTAAATTGTTCGACCGTCTTTTAAACCCCCTCAAGAGGTCAATTTCTAAAATCACTGAAATATGTGTTTAATTATTTTTTTAGTAGATTTATTTTCCGAAATTTCACGCTGCTACCTTAAACAGCTACTGAGCTGAAGAAGATGTTCTACAACTTATGATTCCCCATTTGCTCCCCCCCCCCCTAGAGGGAGCATTTTCAAAAATCCCATCTTAATGCACGCTTAAATCATAAGAAGTATATTTTACCCAATTTTTATGTTTCTACGTTTAGTAGTTTGGGCTGTGCGTTGATTATCAGTCAGTCAGGACAAACTATGTTATATATATATAGTAAAAATATATATATATATATTCTCATTGGTTGCACTTCATCCTACTGTTGGATAAACAGACAAACCAAAATGACAAAATATTCCCGCAATAAAAAGCAACCACAAATTTTATATTTTTTATTCTGTCTCTTTCAAACATGACACAAAAGTAAGTGCTTTTTCACTTGAAAAAAGAATTTTTCTCTTAATGTTTAATAAAATAAAAAATCTTGTTTTATTCCATTTTTCCTCTTTTCTTTTCCCCCTCATCGTTAAATATAGATCTCTCGAAATGTGCTGAAACACATTTTAGCTTACCGCGAAACATTTGTTAAAAAGAGTTTTATATTTTTATATACTACCTTGTTCATCACATCGATCTTTAAACTCTTTTTCAGTTGAGTGTTTTATAACCATGATTGATTGTATAAAACATAGTATTTAATTTATTTATTTAAGAGATATGAGTCGATCTAAGACACGTACCCACTGGAATAATCAGAAAAAAAATTAAAAATAGGGAAATCTTTGACGATTTCTAGGACTATGACTTGGAATGCGGAGCTAGTAATAAAAAACTTTATCATTATTCCCTTTTTCCTCTTATTTTTTTTTTTCCTCCCGTCGTTAAATGTAGATCTCTCGAAATGTGCTGAAATACATTTTACCTTACCGCAAAACATTTTTTAAAAAACGTTTTATATTTTTATTACCTTGTTCAACACATCGATTTTTAAACTCTTTTTCAGTTGAGTATTTTAGAGCCATGGAAAATTTAATAAGCAAATGATAAAAAAAGTCCAAAGTGTTTTTGAAATTATAAGTAACCATAGTAATAATAATAATAATGATAAATTGATAGAACTGATAGTTTCAAGTATTATATTTGTATAAAACATACTGTGTTTGATTTGTTTGTTTAACAGATATAAATCGATTTTGGCACTTACCCTCGGAATAATCAGAATTAAAAAATTGGAAAAATAGTGAAATCCTTGACGATTTCTTGGACTACGACTTGGAATGCGGCTAGTAAAGAAAGACTTTATCACTTTTAAGAAACTATATCAGTCAAATGAAAAAAAACAGTTTGGAATGTTAATTTTAAGCAGGAAATTTATAAAGATATCCCGGTAGCATTTCAATATTTTTAAATGATTTTTTTTTTTTTTTCCGTTGGATAGCTGACATGGATCTGTACAAAGACCATTTTTTTTACTTTTTCTACTTGTTTGCAAATATTTTTAATGCGTACACTTTTATTTTTGGAACCAGTTTGGAAAGTGAAAGCAACCTTATGAAAAGTATCTGCAATCAAAATCGAAATAGTTAAAAACGGCCAGCATACTGCATACAGATTAATCTCAGCTATCCATAGCAAAAAAAAAAAAAAAGCTTAATCAAATGAATAAAAAATATGCCATTCTCATTGGTTGCACTTCATCCTATACTGTTGGATAAACAGACAAACCAAAATAACAAAATATTCCCGTAATAAAAAGCAAAACACAAATTTTATATTTTTTATTCTCTTTCAAGCATGACACAAAAGTAAGTGCTTTTCACTTGAGAAAAGGGTTTTTATTTTAATGTTTAATAAAATAAAAAAACAAGTTGGAAATTGCACGTGAAACGTAGCAAATGAGGTGCGTTCGTACGATAACATAGTTTTAAAAATATCACTCTCATATAGCAATCTCCTAAAATTGTAAATAATTACAATTAAAACGCTCATCAAACAATGTTCTCCCAATACCATTATGCAATGGAATACTTTTGTGTGGCCTTGTAAATCAATAACAAATATTCTTTGCGAAACAGATTAGACAAAATATATATCCTAATATGCACTTTATAGATGCATATCAATTTTATTTCGTTCGAATGAGTGTAACACCATTAAAATGCATTTGAAACATTTTCCCCCATTAACCGTAATGTAACGGAATACTTTTGATTGTCCCTGTAACTGAACTATTCATCCGATTTTGATAAAATTTGAAATAACTCAACATAATTATGTAATAATTATGTATTTTAAATTTCAAACGAATAAAATACATTTGAAACTTTTTCCCCATTGACCATAATGTAATTGAATACTTTTGATTGCCCCTATAATTGATCTATGCACCCGATTATCAAAAAATTTGAAATAACTCGACAAAATTATGTAATAATTATGTATTTTAAATTTCAAACAATTAAAATGCATTTGAAACTTTTTTCCCTATTGACCGTAATGTAATGGAATATTTTTGATTGCCCCTGTAATTGATCTATCCATCCGATTTTCATAAAATTTGAAATGACTCGACAAAATTATGTAATAATTATGTATTTTAAATTTCAAACGATTCGGTTGGATAGTTTTTGCGTTGTTATATGCGGACAGACAGACGGACGGACTGAAACGACCACTATAGGTGCTACGTATTTACATAATTACGAACGCACCTAAAAAATCTTGTTTTATTCCATTTTTCCTCTTTTTTTCCCCTCGTCATTAAATATACATCTTCCGAAATGTGCTGAAATATGTTTTACCTTACCACAAAGCATTCGTTAAAAAGCGTTTTATATTTTTATATAACTACCTTATTCACTACATCTATTTTTAAATTATTTCTGAAGTTTGTATTTTATAACCATGAAAAATTTAATAAGCAAATGATAAAAATAAATGTTTTTGAAATTATAAATAATCATAATAATAATAATAAATTGATAAAATTGGTAGTTTTAGGTAATATCTTTGTATTTTTTAACCATTTGAAAAATAATTTTTTTGTTTTCGGTCGAGAATGAACCTTGTGGTATCTACATTTAAAAAAAAAAAAAAAAACTTTTTTTAACGTTCTGGATTCTTTAGCCTTTTTTTACCTTTTTTACCATTGTAGATCCTTTAGCGCTTTTTTTTTTCTTTTTTTACGTTTATAATCCGTTAGCCTTTTTTTTTTTTTTTTTTTTTTTTTTTTTTTTTTTTTTTTTGCGACGCTCCAGCGAAGGCCAGGTTCAAAGATACCGACTCATGTCCTGAAGAGCCGTGTCTCTAGCGGAAGCCAAATTCAAAGATCCCGATATATGTGTCAATAGCCTTGCCTCCAGCGTAAGCGAGGTTCAAGGAGCCCATTTCCCGAATACCCGTATCTCTAGCGGAAACCAGATTCGAAGATCCCGATACATGTCCCGAATAGCCACGTCTCTAATGGAAGTCAGATTCAAAGATCCCGACCCATGTCCCGATGAGCAGTGTCTCTAACGGAAGCCAGATACAGGAAGCTAAAAAGTTGTATCCATAAATTACTGTCGAGGTTTCTTTACCACATAACTTATGATTCCACAATATGTCGACAAATACTACTGTATATTCGTAAAGCCAGATGCAAATTGAAATATGTAGGGTTTAGGATGAAATGCGGGTAGCAGAAAAATTACTTCATTGGGTTCGGGATCGATGAATTTTTTTTCTTCTCGTAATTGAGCTAGTGTTGCATGTTGACTTCAGATGGAATTTTCGGGTAATCAGGACTCTACTGTGAATTGCGCTGACATTATACTGATGGTGTTAACGGTCTAAAAACTGAATTTAATTTTTAATTCAATTTTTTAAACTTCTAAATATCGTGCATTTAAAAATTTTGACTCATTTGAACAGAAAAAACTGCTCTCAAAAACAGTTTCTTCAAAAACTGTATCTTAATTTATTGTTTATTATTATTATTTTAATACCTTCAACTTTGATCCTTGTGGGGGTAACATCGGTCTTTTTCATAAAAAATTGTTTATTCTTCTACAAATAAAGTAAGTGTCAAAATATTATTTTTAGCAGCTCTTAAACCATGTGTAAACATAGTTTTTCTTTTAACTTTTTATTTTGACAGGATATGTTTGCGTTTTAATAAAACTAACATAAAAACTAATTTTCGGGGTTACATCGTGCCAGGCCTAGTTTGGTTCGAAGTACCCTCAGTTTCTTAGAAATGCCGTGTCGGAAAAATATTTGTTTATCGAGTCTTCAGAGTCATTTCATTAGCTGATTCTATTGCAATCTAATTAAACATATGAAATGTATTCGATTTATATGAAACTATGTTTTAGATCAAAGAAGCCCCCAGCAGGGGCTGCTTTGGGTCAAAACTTCTAAAGATAATTAAAAAAAAAAATTGCCTCTTTAAAACTATACAGTTTGATTCATTGTTTCATGTGAATTGTTTAAAAGTAATATTGACGTTGAGAATTCATATATTATATTTTTTTAAAAGAAATGTTAGTGGAACCATGTCAAAGTGGCTCAAAGAGCCCTGGTTAACAGTAATTTTTAAGTGAGTTTTTTTTTTTTTTTTTTTTTTTTACTTTCTTTATCTTGTGGAGTGTGAAGATCAACCCGTTTTTATTTAAATCAATATAAATATAGTTCATCATTTGTTTCCGGTTAATATCGCATTACGAAACTAAAACTTTATCAATAAAAAAAAAAATTTAAAAAAATGTATCTTAATAAAACATTGCGTTTGATTTATTTATTTAACGGTTATGAATTGATCTAGGCACTTACCCACATGAATAATCAGAAAAAAAGTTGTAAAAATAGAGAAGTTTTTGGCGATTAAAACCAGAAATGTAGCTAGTAAGAAAAAGCTTTATCGCTTTCAACCCTTTCCGGCGCAGAAAAAATCTTTTCGGAAAATAATGAAACGATTGACTAGCACCATAATTTACAAATGAACTTTCTTATAAAATAAAAACTTGTTTTTTTTTTTTTTTAGGCTTTTATCGTAAAAGCGAAATTGTGTTAAAATATTCTTAGTTCAGCATTAAAATTAGCTGGACCTGTTATGGAACACTTGCGCTTAAAAGGATTAATAAATTTCATAAATTAATAATTATACGCTGAGACATTGTTTGGTTTAATTGTATTAAACTTTTTAACATTTTATGAAATCGATATAAGTTACTGAGGACTACTGCAAGTTATTTCCTGTATAATAGAAAGCAGATAATATTTAGATGGACACGCAAAAGATTTCGGCTGCTATACTGCATCTAAAATACTGTGTACTATTACACGAAGATCTAAATATTTTTAGGTGCGTTCGTAATTTTATAAATACGCAGCACCTATAGTCATCTTCCAGTCTGTCCGTCCGTCTGTCTGGCAGCATATAACAGAGAAAAACTACCCAACCAAATCGTTTTAGATGTATAATTATTGCATAATTTTTTCAAGTCAATTCAATTTCTATGCAAATCGGATGTATAGTTTAATTACAGGGACAATCCAAAGTATTCCTTTGTCTGTAGGAAAAAAGAGTTTCATGTACTTTTAATGTTGTTGCACTCTTTCGAATATAACAGAATTGATATGAATCTATGAAGTAGATACTAAAATGTACATTCTGTACGATCTATGATACAAAGAATATTTATTATTAATTTACAGGGCTACTCAAAAGTATTCCACTGCATTATGGTATACTGGAAAATATTGTTTGGAGCGTATTTTAATTACATTAAACTATTTCATATTTTATGAAATTGATATACGTTGCTGCGGTTAGACACAAGTTACTTCCTGTATAATAAAAAGCAAATATAATTTAAAGGAGCACACAAAAGATATCGACCATTATACTGTATCCTAAGTATTGTATATTATAACAGCAAGATCTGAACATTTTAAAATTTCGTTAAAGTACGAACAAACCTCATTTGCTACGCTTCATGTGCAATTTCCAACTTGTTATTAAAAAAAAAAAAGAAAAAGAAAAAAGAAAAAGAAAAAGAAAAACGAAAGTAATTGTTTTCATTTACATTTTATAACACGGACACCCCACGTTGGATCCTCGTGAAAATGGTCATGTATTTAAACCTTCGTCGATGTCTTTACTAACATTTCTTGACACTTGGCTAATATCGTCATTAACAAATATGAAAACTTTATCTGGTAATTAATATTTTATTTATTTGATAGATAGTTGATATTTTTCATATAAAATTGCTTCTTGGTGTAGTTAAAGAGCAATCTAAAAAATGTAAAAATTCTAAAAAAAAAAGTATTAAAGTTTTTATTTAAAAAAAAGTTTTATCCAACATTTTGTACGTTGGGAATGTGTTAATAATAGGGCTGTGATCAACGTCATATTCAAAATCCAAAATCACCCAAAATTTAAACATTCAAGTTTGTGTTGGTTTCTCTTATCAATAATAGATGTCGCCACCAAAAATCTATAAATTCGAATAAAAATATTTTAGAAAAATTTCGCCACTCATAAAACACACTTATTTTTATCTTTTATTTTACTTTTCATATTTTTTTAAAAAAAGAAATATGTAACTAGACAAATTGGTGCTTGTCAATGACACATTTGTTGTCCATTTTTCGAAATCTATGCAATTAATATAATATATATAAAATCAGTGGACCCGTGCGAATTCTTTATACTTGAATCAAGAATTTATTTACTGATATTATTTTGTTAATTCCATTAAAATTTTTAATAAAAAATTGTAATTTAACAAATTATAACAATCATTTGGGAATGAAATTTTAATCACCTTGACATATTAGATTCAAATTCAGATGACGAAAGTTTACCTGATTTAAAATTACCGGATTCAGAACCGAATTTATCCAATGCAAATTACTAGCTAACGATTTAATAATAATAGGTTCGAGGCAGCTGCGATCGATCTGAAACTTCCGATCCCCAAGCCCACCCTTCCCGCTTTTCGGTGTCTTTGACTAATCAATTTTCTTAATTAAATGTTAATAATGGGTTACTATAAATGTCACATTCACTTGATATTTTTATTACGTTATCAAGTGATTTTTAATACGATATTTATTTGTATTTTTATTAACGTTTCACTAATTTATTGCGTCGTTCGGAAAGTCGTGTCCGTTCGGTAAAATCAATTCGTATCGGAAAATTCTGTCAATTAATTACTAAACATTACATATCGGAAACAATATCTAATAATTAAATGATAAAAATTTTCGGTACGAATTAATTTTCCCAACGGACACGACCTTTCGAACGAAACAAATGTTTCTTCTAGCGTTATTTAAAATAAAAATTATTTCAATATGTATAATTTGGCTATTAGTTTGGCGATTTCTACAATTCGGCGAAATTGGTCGACAAGATAATCCAATAGGGTAGGGTACTACTTGGATATCTCGTCGACCAATTTCGTCAAATTATACAAATTGCCAAGCTAATAGCCAAATTATACATATTGAAATAATTTTTATTTTAAAAAACCAAAAAACGAATAATTGATAGAATATTAATAAAAATACAAATAAAAAGACGAAATAAATATCACTTAATGACGTTTTAAACACGTGTAACCTATTTAATATGATTGCATATGACATTGGTGGTCATCCATTATTGGCATTTAATCTTATAATTTGGCGATAGTTTTTTGATCGACGGGATAACCTAGTAGTACCTCAAATAGCATCAAATAATTTGTTTTCTTAAATTCGGTATTTTCCACTTTTGTGCTGAACATTTTCATATTTGCTCTGATAATCTGACTTTTACTCACATAAACAATACAAAATTCATGATAAACTTATGTTGCATGAACCAAAAATAAATGAAATTATTTCTTAGATTTATTTTAATGATGAAAAATACTTTAATAAACATATTTTTAGTAATAATATTAATAATAATAATAAATTGTAAAATAATTTCAGTTTTTTAGTTTTTACACTAATATATTTTTTATTTAAATATTTTTAATACTAAAATAGTATTAAAATGTTTTTTTCTTTTAATACATAATTTAAATTCATAACACATTTTTAAAATTTGTTTTTGTTGCATTTTCTTTCATTGATTTTACTTGTATCAACATAAAATTGAATACACGTTGTTTAGAAAGATTACCCCGAGCAGTGGCGTAGCTAGGATGGGTGACACCCGGGGCGGATGTAAAGGGTGTCCCCCCCCCCCCCCCCCCGCAAATTCATCCTATTTTTTCAATGATAACTCTACGTTATTACAACAAATGACCATAGCATTTCTTATTTAATTTTTGTCTCCTGCATAAAAAAAGGTGCGACTCCTCACTTAACCCATAGTCCGTGTAAGACAGTGCCATGTCTATATGTAGAAGATTCTTCCTTTTAAAGTTTGCTTTTGTTAACTACTCGTTGGATAGGTTGGTTTTTGTTCCCTGGTGCAAATGTTATTTAGACATACTATTTTGTATAAAATTTCAAATTCACTAAGAAAAGAAAATTAACTCTGTTGCGCCATGCTCTAGAAATTTTTTTTTCTCTCAGAATTATTTTCCAAAATCTTATAAGAATATATATTTTTTATTTGCAAATAAAAATTGGGTGCCACTCCTTAGAGGGTGACACCCGGGGTGGACCGCCCCCTCCGCCCCCCGCTTGCTACACCACTGACCCCGAGGTCGAGGGCTTGACGTATATAATCGCTTCGCTTCGCCCGTAATAAATGGCATTGAATAATCGTAGGTTTATTGTTCTTTCATATGGCAATAGATAGCGCCACCATATAATCAATCGGAAAATTTTAATCATCATCAAAATAATCCAGATCGATTTTGCCGATTTTCATGTATTGTACTGTAAACAATAAATAAAAAATAATGCAGCAGACATAGATTTTGAAACACTTTTCAACATAATATTATTATTCAAATTTCATACAACAAAAAAAGATGGTTAAAAGTGCAACGTTATCATTTTAGAAAAGGGAAAGGGAGGATGTCCGACAAATGATATCGAAAGATATCTCTACGGAAAAGGGGGGGGGGGGTCTTTTGATATCGTTATCATTTTTGATCCAACCAAATTTTTTTCTTTCCAACACTTCTTGAAATCTTTAGCAAAACTTCGTTATCCAAGGAAATAATGAATTAATTTTCATATCCAAATATGAATTCGAATACTTTTGAAAAGCACTGTATTTGATCTGTCGGTTAATATATAGCCTACATAAAGGTAAAATTTAGTTTAGCAAGAAACAAATAACAACATTTTTATGATTTTTTCTACGAACGCTGTATTGAGGTTCCGCCGAAAATTTTTTATAAACGTATATATCCTCATCAGAAGAACATTCTGTAATTTTTTTTTTCAGATTTTTTTTGAGTAGGCCCGTATGGAGACGTTCCTTGTTAGCGTTATCATTTATAACCCTTTATAGATCATGTTACATCTGAAAAGAAAAATTGTGGGAAAATTTTAATTAATTTCTCCCCAAACAGCCAATCTGAAGATCTCATTTTCTTCGTACAAAATTACGCGAATCTTTGTTTTTTTACCGAAATTTTTATTTAAAATTAGAGAATAGAAGAAAATTACTTGAGAAAATAAGATATTAATACAGTCTCAAACGTAACCAATATTTTAGTGTATAACTATATGCGTATTAGATCGTTTGATACAGTGAATTTTAGTTAAGGCTAAATATTATTTTTAAAACATCCTGATAGATGGCAGCAGTACAGCTAGATTCTGAAACTAGAGGTAAATGCATTATACGGCCCATCTATTTGAGATTAATGTATGAAGCTTAGCGCCAAAAGGACTCTGATTAGAGGTCTGCACGGGCCGAAATTTCCAGGCCCGGCCCGGCCCGGCCCGAACCAAAGACATATTGGCCCGACCCGGCCCGACCCGAACGAAAAAAATTGTAGGCCGGTCCAGGCCAGCCCGAGAGTTAAAATTTCGGCCCGAACCCAGCCTGGCTCGGGTGAATTTCTATAGAACACTGATCTTTACTCTAACGGAAGAGTTCAGACCAAGAAAAACTTATCTTAGTCTTTTATTTTCTTCTATGTTTATAATCTCTATTTATGCAGAATGCCATAGGCTGCGATATTTACTCTTTTAATGAACCTTTGTTTGTTGTATGTAAATGTTTCAGTTATCATTAGTATTATTAATACATATAAAAAAAATCTAAAAAATGGTATATGGTAAAAGTAAAATCTTCCAAGACACTGAAGAAAAAAAAAAAAAAAAATACGTTACCTTCTTAGCAGATGTAAATGTTTAATATATATATTTTTTTTCGCGTATTGTTGTATTCATTTTGTATGAATAAACAGTTTAAAAGAAACTTGCAGTTTTCAGTTTAAACAAAAATTCCGTCATAATCATTTTTTTTTTGTGTGTGTGTGTGTGTGTGTGTGTATTTAATTCTATTTTAAGACGCCTAGTGATCTACGATTCTTTAAAAAGAATACATTCTAAAGTTTAATTGTAGAATAATGACGACTTAAAAGTATATGTCAATTTTGCAAAAAATTTTGGACCAAGCCAAACTTTACTGATTTAGGAACAGTCTTTTCCACGTCGAGAAAAGGATTTTTATACGGAAAGATTCAACAGGTACTGATTCAGTGGCGTAGCTAGCGGGGGGCGGAGGGGGCGGTCCGCCCCGGGTGTCACCCTTTAAGGGGTGGCACCAATCTTTATTTGTAAGTACATATATATATCATCTTATAAAATTTTGGAAAAGAATTCTGGACTAATGACAGGTTGAAATAATTGTTCAAAAGTGAACCAATAATCACGAAAAAAAAAAGCAATGATAAGAATCGTAGCATAAGTTTTTTCCGATAAAGATTACAGTAAAAGCTTACAGAAATTTTGTTAAAAAATCAAAATAGGCTTTCCTATTAATGTACGGACTTTTTTAGTTTTTTAGGTAGATTTCGTGTACTACCTATTGCGATCGCTCCCATGTTGGAATTTCTGAGAAATTTTTGCAGGTCTCCACCAATCACGACCACTAGACCCCAAAACTATCATTAGTAAAAAAGTTATATATATATATATATATATATATATATATATATATATATATATATATATCGGTGTATATCACTTTCTTCTGGACACGATAACTTCCATAATTATGCTCAAATCTTCTTCAAACTTTTACATAAAATCAAGGGGCATA
This sequence comes from Maratus speculifer, assembly GCA_964019185.1. Taxonomy (NCBI): domain Eukaryota; kingdom Metazoa; phylum Arthropoda; class Arachnida; order Araneae; family Salticidae; genus Maratus; species Maratus speculifer. The sequence continues at coordinate 301,194,664 of OZ025297.1, read as the reverse complement.
AAATCTCGGTTAAGTTCGTTAATGGGCAAAATCGGACCAAGGGGGTGGAAGTTAGGAGGGTTTTTGTGAAAACAGAAAAAACGCGATAACTTCTAAATTAAAATAGATATCGAATCAGTTTAAAGTTCATATTACTTCTAAAAAATGAGCCAAAAGTTTATGCATGACAGATTTTTGATAAAGTAAAAATGGGCTCAAGGGCCGAAAAAAACAGGGTTTTGAGGAGGAAAAAAAAAAATCAAACTTCGTCAATTTATTAGATATCAAATCCAACTAAATTTTTTATAAATGTTCTAAAAATTATCTAAAACTTTTGTATTTACAATTTTTTGATCGGAACAATTTTTACCGATGAAAAAAAATTAAAAACGAAAAGAAAAAGGGGGGGGTGGAAAAAGAAAAAAGTCCATAACTTAGTCAATTCTTAAGCAATCAAAACTAATTAAATTTATTTTACATCTTCTCAATAATATCTACGACTTTTAAAGTAACAAGTTTTTCCTAGGACCAATTCTTATAGCAAAAATAAATTACACAAAAATAGGAGTTGGAGAAAAAAACTCAAATCCAAACTGTGCCTATATTCTGAATCATTTTTAAATTCACTTTTGATTTTAAACGCATCCAAATGGCAGATCCTCCGATATAGGAACTGTATAATGTGACGTATTAGCCAGTTTTTTTTTTTTTTTTAATAAAATTAGAATATTTTTCAAAAAAGACTGCCAAAAATGGTATTTTGAACAGAATTTCCCAAAGTGATGGTGATTGAAAAATTGAGGAAGTATAACAAATTGCATTTTTTCTGACTCATTTTTAAATCCATTTTTGTTCTCAAACGCATCCAATTTACAGGTCCTTTTATATAGGAACTATATAATGTGACGGATTGGCCAGTTTTTTGATAAAGGCAGAATATATTTAAAAAAAGGCAGCCAAAATGGGCACTTCGCACAAAATTTCCTAAAGCCATCATGATTAAAGAATTGAGGATGTATTCAAATAACAAATTGGTTATTTTATGACTCATTTTTAAATTCAATTTTGCTCTCAAACGCATTGAATTGACAGTTTTTTTATTATTTAGGAACTATATAACGTGAGAATTCGTCGATTTTTTCATAAAGGCTAAGTATATTTTTAAAAAAAGTTGTCAAAGTAGGCATTTCGCACAAAATTTCCCAAAGAGATCATGATTTAAGAATTGAGGATGTATTAAAATAACAAATTGGTTATTTTATGACTGATTTTTAAATTCAATTTTGCTTTCAAACGCGTTCCATTGACAGTTACTTGTTATTTAGGAACTGTGTAATATGCCGTATTGGTCAGTTTTTTGATAAAGTTTAAATATATGTATTTTTAAAGCTGTCAAAATGAGCACTTCGCACAAAATGTCCCAAAGCGATCATGATTTAAGAATTGAGGATGTATTTAAATAACAAACTGGTTATTTTATGACACATTTTTAAATTCGATTTTGCTCTCAAAAGCATTCAATTGACAGTTTTTTGTTATTTAGGAACTATATAATTTGCTATTAGTCGATTTTTTAACAATAAAGTCAGAATATATTTCAAAATATGTTGTCAAAATGGACATTTGAGCCGAATTTCGCTTAAGATGATTTTGATAAAAACCAGGTTTTACATAAAAGTAAATTAAAATTTTTTCAAAAGCGGCCAAAGATTGTTAAACTGGATTTATCTCTAATCATAATTTTGTTGAAATTTTATTTGTAATAACGTAGAATTGTGATTGAAAAATATGGCGGATTTGGGGTGTGTGTGGGGGGGGGGGGGACACCATTTACATCCGCCCCGGGTGTCACCCATCCTAGCTACGCCACTGTACTGCTTATTTAGGTCCGTGAAGACTAGGAAAAACAAAATTAGTCTCGGCTTCGTACGGGAGAAATAAGTTAGACTCGGCCCGGCCCGATACTCCAGATAAAAAAATTAAGGCCCGAGCCCTTCCCGAACGGAAAAGATTAGTGACTAGGCCCGTCCGGCCCGGCCCGAGTCTTCAGAAGCAAGGCCCGAGCCCGGCCCGGCCCGGCCCGAATGCCCTTAATGAAAATCGGCCCGAACCTGGCCTGTGAGCCTGGCCGGGTTCGGGCTTCGGGCCGAGGCCCGGCCCATGCAGACCTCCTCTAACTCTGACACCTTGCCTAAGTTATTCTGACCAATCGTGCAAACCCTGAACCAAAACAATGACCATGTGCAACGAACAGAAATCAGCTTATTCAATGCTAATTTGGGCAGGGTTTGCACCACGTTGTCCAATGAAATGGTTCAGGTTTGGAACCTGAATACTACTTCACTTTTTCGGCAGTTTTGAGCAAAATGACTTGACCGATAGTATATAGTTGGCCATGGGTAAATGTTTAGTTACATTCCGATAAATGGCAGCATTACAAAAATGCAATTGCTAAAATTAATTTTTAAGTTCCCTTTAAATTTAATTTATAATTACATTAATAAATTATAAAATGAGATTGGAATGTTAAAAAATGTATTGTAGCCGGAAAATCCAAAAGAAAAACTGAGCCAAGTGCATTAAAATTTACAAATAAATAAAAAAATATATAAGCTAAATATATAAAAATAAAGATTTAAAAAAAAATTGTAATTTAACAAATTACAACAACTATTTGGAAAATTATATTTTTAAAAACTCAAATTTTAAAGACGTATAAATAAACTCTATGTTTAAATTAATAATAATAATAAACATCATTTTTAGGATGATTATAACGAATCATATATTACGTACATTAAACATTAACATTCTTAGACAAAAAAAAAAAAAAAAAACAGTAGATTAAAGATAGACAACTTTAACTGTTTAAAATTTGCATTTTTATTGGAAGGAGTTAATCAGACTGACTTCCGAACGCCTCATATTGCGTACGACATGGATTAAACATTAATATTCCTAGACCCATCACAAACAAATTTTAAATGAAATTTCAGTTTTATAATTTTCGGTACTGCAAAATTTTCAACTTCAAAATATCGCACATTTTAAATTTTTACACCCTTGCGTAGAGAAAAAAAAATGCACTTTTTAATAAAATTTGTTTTAAATCTCTACCACAGTTTGTTATTAAATTATTAATTCTTTTAAAAGTTTTAATTACTCTTTTTGTCATCGTGGCAACAGAAGTATTCCTTTTTTGGACATTAAATTTTACCAATCAGAAAAAGAATAAAATAAAAAACAGAAATATTGCATTTTTGGACATTAAACTTGGACCAATCAAGAAACCAATAAAATAAACCAACTTTATTGCGGAATTCGACCAATAAAAAGCCCTTCCGGCAATGCCGGGAGGAAGAGGTAGCTTTCATATACTTATTTATTTATTTTAAATTAAGTTATATAAATCAAATATTCGAAGCTCAAAATAGTGGAACGCGATTAAATAAGATTGAATACTAGTTTTGTCAATACTGAATATTAATAGGAATTTTTAGAAATTAGTCATCTTTTATTCAACCTGGTTTTATTTTAAGCGATTTATAGGGTCGCTAAATTCCACGATATCCATTTTAAAGCAGCATGATGGATAAAAAAACCCAATGAGCTTGATCGAAATCTTAATTCATGTGAATATGCACACTCACAGCGAAATCGATTAATATATACGAGTGCTGTCGCGGGCAAATTGACTTTAAAAAAAAAAAAAAAAAAAAAAAATGTCACCTACATTAGAAATTCAAACTGCTATATCCCAGGCGTTTTTTAATGTAAAGACAAAGCAAAAAATACTCCAGAATTCATTATTAAGATAAATAGTTTAGAAAGAACCTTTTTTTAATTTTTAATTTTTTGTTTATACATCATTATACATTTAAAAGATCTTTGACAAATTTAAATGGCCGCCATTTTGAAACAAGATGGTGGATAAAATTAGCCCGTGAACTCGGTCAACAAGTATGTACCATGAACATACGGAGTTATATCGAAATCAGTTTATAAATATGTGTATTAACGCGTGACAAATTTCAGACCATTTCAAAATGTCAATCACACTGGAAATTGAAAGTGCTGAAACTCAGCCATTTTTCAAGATATAGATGAAACAAAAAATGCTCTGGAATCTTTGTATCAAGGTCGAAACACAAAAGAAAAATCTTTTTCAATCTGTTACTTTTTTGCACCTAATTTTAAAACTTAAATTAAAAAAATTAATATTCCGCCATTTAGAAACAAGACGGCGGTTGGAAATGGCCAACGAACTCGGTCCAGGAATCAGTATTTTCTACCTATGCACATCGGTGTATAAATACGCGTGTTATCACGTGCCCAAAACAAGATCATTTCAAAATGTGAGCAATACAAGAAATTAAAAGTACTATAACTAAGACATATTTTAAGATACAGACGAAACAAACAAATGCTTTGGAATCTTTATATCAAGGTCGAATGCATAAAGGAAAAATCTTTTTCAATTTCTCACTTTTTTGTACCTATTTCAAATTTTAATTTAAAAAAAAAAAAATTTAAGTGGCCGCCATTTTGAAACAAGATGGCGGATGGAACTGGTTAACGAACTCGGTCCAGGCTTTATTATGTACTATGTACACTCCAAGTTACATCCAAATCGATTTATAAATACGATTTTTATCACGTGACAAAAATCAGATCGTTTCAAATGTCAGCCATAAGAAAAATTCAAAGTGCTATAACTCAATCATTTTTTAAGATATAGACAAAGTAGAAAGTGTTCTAGAATTGGTGTTTTGAGATATAACACATAAAATAAAAATATTTTTCAACTTTTAATTTTTTCGCATTTAATTTTTAATTTTAAATTTGTAAAAAGATGTTTAATGGCCGCCATTTTGAAAGAAGATGGCGGATGATGCTGGCCAACGAACTCTGTCGAAATATTTGTATGTAATATCTACATACCAAGTTTCATTCAAATCGGTTCATAAATACGTTATTTATAGCATGACAAAAATCAGATCGTTTAAAATGTCAGCCATACGAAAAATTCAAAGTGCTTTAACTCAATCATTTTTTAAGATATAGACAAAGTAAAAAGTGTTCTGGATATGGTGTTTTAAGATCTAACACATAAAATAAAAATATGTTTTAACTTTTAATTTTTTCGCATTTAATTTTAAATTTTAAATTTTTTAAAATTTTTTAAATGGCCGCCATCTTGAAACAAGACGGTGGATGATACTGGCTAACGAACTCGGTCAAGATATTTTTATTTACTATGTACATACCAAGTTTCATTTAAATCGGTTCATAAATACGTGAGTTATAGCATGACAAAAATCAGATCGTTTCAAAATGTCAGCCATAAGAAAAATTCAAAGTACTATAACTCAATCATTTTTTAAGATATAGACAAAGTAAAAAGTGTTCTGGAATTGGTGTTTTAAGATCTAACAGATAAAATAAAAATATTTTTCCACTTTTAATTTTTTCGCATTTAATTTTAAATTTTAAATTTTTTTTTAAATTTTAAATGGCCGCCATTTTGAAACAAGATGGCGGATGATGCTGGTCAACGAACTCGGTCGAGATATTTGTATGTACTATGTACATACCAAGTTTCATTCAAGTCGGTTCATAAATACGTTAGTTATCGCATGACAAAAATCATATATATATATATATATATATATATATATATATATATATATATATGGTTATATATATATATATGTCAACATTTGAAAGGAGGGTAGTTTTGGGGTCTGTGGGTCATGATCGCTGAAAATATACCAAAATTTTCCGGAAGTGTTTTCCTCCGGACGACTGCAATAGGTAGCTTTTTACTTTTTGTAATGAAAGCTACCTAAAAGATTGAAATATGCTTTAGATTTCCCAAATTCTCTACCGAGAACAACATCTATTTTTTTTTTCCAAATAGTTAAAAACGATGTTTACAATATAAGCCTCAGTCATAATAAGTTGTAACGCTACAACGACAGCAAAATATATGAAAATGAAAATAAATGATTGTCTATAACGGAATCTTGCGATAAACGAAAAAACTTCTAGGCCCCAAGATAGAATGTAACAAAATTGTATCGCTAAGGTGAAAACCAATATGAGAGGACTTTCTTCTGGTTCCTTCCGATTCCGTTTTCACAGGTTTTAGTGAATAAATATTTGACAAAGCTGATTACGTAGTTCAATATAATATAACGTATATTAAAATTACTTATTTTAAACTTTAAATAAATTAAATTACAATAATTTTATTTTATTTTCCATTTCTGTAGAAAGTAAAGAGAAAATAGCAGATAACTATATTTTTTGTTATCATTTTCTCATAAAAACTGAAAAGAAAAAATTATAATTAAAATACGTGCTATGCCAAGAATATCGTCTGTCATAAAAATGTACTTTAAAGAATATTTGTGTGACTTATTATCTTCACATATAGTACTTAATTCCTATCTAAAAGCTGAAAGATTGCAATCGATTATTGATGATGAATTTTTGATTCCTCTCTTATGATGTTTACCGAATTAAAAAAAAAATATATATATATATAAATGAATGATTTCGGGTAAAATATGGAGTTATTTTAAACTATATTTTATTTTCAGTAGCCTCATTAATGTCACAAACAAATAAATTATAAAAATCATTATATGCCTTTTTTTTTTTTGTAGAATTAGTGTACTATTCCTGGATAGTGACATCCTATACATACTTTTCCATGGATATTGTTTAAGGCTGGATCATGAATATGGAATTCTTTAACAAATGCAAATGATATCATTTCATATAAAATAAAAATATAAATTTTAAATCTTAAAAGTGAAGTACGTTTTGTACTACCTATATTTACATTTCTTTTTCATTGGCGGCAAAAAAAAAAAAAAAAAAAAAAAACTGTGCTTTGCAATTTTTATTATTATTATTATTATTATTATTATTATTATTTATGAGAACGTCTGTATAGAAATTTTGCAACAATTGGAACAAATTTTCATAAATAATTCCAATATTTTCTATAATTTATTATTATTTTACGTTATATTTTATATATATTCAGATTGCACTTGCACCGAAAGAAGAAGAGATGGGGAATAGATAGAAATTCTTATCAACAAAGGAAGTGGACACTCTCACTTTCTATTTTATTTGTTACTGAACATATGCTTTATTTCAATAATACTTCACATAGGGTTTCTCGAACCGTGATTGTATATGCATGCACATATGAAGAAGAACAGGAATGTCATACAATGGGTTATTCCATATTTTAGAATTAAAAGAATTATAATAATTTAGTGATTTTAATAATAATTCTGTATTTTCATAAAGTAAGTAGCCGAATAAAAAGAGATAAGATACTGAACAAACCGATAATATTTTGATAACATTTTCAAGTAAAGACCATGTTACAAATAAAAAGAGAAAATTTTGTTTGGATATAAAATGATAAAGATATCAATAGACAACCCCCCCCCTTACCCCTAGAGATATCTTACGATATCAGGTATAAAAGATCCTTCTGCCCTCTGAAACGATAACGTTATATATGCACATGCATAGGTGTGTCATTCAATGGTAACTTACGTTACATTTACAACAATTTATTGCAGTAATTACTTACCCATCATACGTAGTATAGGGTAAGTCTTGCAATCGTTTTGAAAATCGAAAAAAAATTGTTGACGGATTTACACGTTTCAGATACTGGAGATTCCGAAAAACATATTTTTTGAAAAAAAAATTTGCCGTCTGTCCGTCCGTCTGTCTGTCTGTCTGTCAGTCTGCCTGTCTGTAAACGCTCTATCTCCCGAACAATTTGAGATAGCTACTTGAAATTTTGTATGTATTTAGTATGTAAGAATGGGACGAAGCCTATTTAATATCAGTAACCTCGATTATCCGGAACTATTTTTTTCGGACTCTCGAAAAATTCATTCTGATGAAAGGTATATAAAAATTTTCGAATTTTTTTATTTTAAAGAGTGGAAGTAAAATGCAATAAAATAACACAAATTTTGCATAAAGAACGAAGTCGATCGAATTATTAGTTGCCGAGATATGTGTAATCCTGTTTTCCGCATTCTTTGATTTTTCATGAACCTGTATTTCAATCAAATTTCAATTCAAAGATATATTTTAATTGGAAATGAGACACTTCATCCGAGCAGTAAATTGTTAGTTAATATGATTATTATTTTTAGAGTTATAAGGATGTTTCTTTTACGCAATCCGGTATTACTTGTGTAATTTGGCGTTTTATATAATTTATCGAATTTGGCTCATCAGCAATTCATTAATAAAGCATGACTATGTATATTAAAACTACTTAAATTTGCGTTTAAATTTTATTTTGGAATGGCAGCACATTTTATAAATATGTTACACATGTTTTATTTTCATATGTTATATTATGCATATCCATGATGGGTAAGTATTACGGTGGCCCCCCAACGACTAGTTTTAGTAATGTAACACTAAAAAATATTTAAATGTAAAATTAGCATGATTTGTCAATGAAACCTATCTAAGGGTCAATTTGAATGAAAATAACCTAAAAAATGATATTGAAAATTATACTTTATATGATAACTTATATTACTTTTTCAGTAATGGCAGTTATCATATTAAATAAAACTACCAAAATTTAAACAATAATATTAAAATTAGGTAATTTTCCTCTATATTGACTTTGAATAAGTTTAATTAGTAAACTATGTAAATTTTATATTTTGAATAATTTTTTTGTGTGTGTTATATTAGTAAAATTACTGAAAATAGTTCGAAATGTAACGTAAATTACCATGGAACGACTCAGCCCCTATTGGTTTTAAAAATCAGTAAAATATTTCAATTTCCGCATTAAATTCTAAGCAATATCATGAAGTTCTCAAAATTTAAGAAGATGAACGTTTCATTTTTGTATAATTACGTGACGATAATTAGATATAATCAGCATTTTCCGAAGAAAACCTTTTTTTTTTCTGGATATTGCTTATGATAGAAAATTCTTCTTTTGGAGGCTACCTCAATCAAGCTAGTGGCAAAGCGCCAAAGCAGTAGCACAATTCCCCCACTTTTGTGCCACTGCTTTCATAGTAGAGGCACGCCTTCTTTTTGTCTGACGAAGAAAGTCTCAATTCTTTTGAAATGCCTAACGAATTAAAAATTTTTTATGGAATGTTCAAGAAGTTTTATCGCTTCATATGAATTTAAAAATCGACAACGTTTCGATACAGGATCTGGATAATGAGGTACTTAGAAATTTTGATAATTTACAAAATTTTACGGATGAATTTGCTCATATTGTTCTGTAGCAAACTAATTCTCACATTCGAGAAACGAAGGACCCTCTGAACTGCCGTCCTCCCTTCACTCCAACATCCCCCGTCCCTTAAAAATCCAATAAGAAAAAGCATAGGCAAAACATTATTTCCGCTGACCTTTTTATTTCGAACGCCAAACAGCCAAAAATGAATGTTAGCTTCGAAACTGAATTTGATAATTATAATATATCAGAGTTTCTCGCTGAACAAGAGAAAATGGGAGGTAGTAGGTCCGATATCAGCTTCAAAGATGGTACTCCCTAACGTGAGACTACCGAAAATAGCTCCGAAGCCCAAACAAGTGCTTCTGACAATGTTAGCTTACCTATAGACTGGGAGGCAGTAGCACAGGCAATAATCTCATCAATCGCACGGATGAACATATAGGATTAGTTAAATCTCGATTCGCATATTAAAACGCAATCGGTCTGCCAAGTCATATCATGGTGAAAAACATCTAAAAACCCGATTTTAGCGGCTTATTCATACGTTTATCATTGTGCTTTCCTGCAGCCAAAAGTACAAAAACATGGAAAACTGAGAGCAGGAAAACATAATGGTAAACCTACGAGTCAACCTCTGAAATCGGGTTTTTGGGTGCTTCTCACCAAGATATGACTTGTCAGACCGACTGCGTTTTAAGATGCAAATCGAGAATTAATTAATCCTAGATTCTCATCCATGCACTCGATGAGGTGATTATCTGTGCTGCCGTCTCCCGGCCTACTAGTAAGGCATAAATGGCATTAAATTCCACCGAAACCTATTATAGTTCTGAAGATTTCGGATGATTTACAAAAATGGTTGAAGCTGACGACCAAATTTTATTGTGGATATAGAAGTTGGGTATATAATCCCAGTGACTCTTACAGCAATCAAGCCGAAATTTCGAACTTCTGAAAGGAACGTAATTTCCAATTTCATATTGTACCTGGTGTAGTAACACCACTCAAACTAGCTTTTAGGGACCTTCCGAAAAGCATTTTTTCCAGACAAATAAGTTAAACGCCAAAGAACTAGATGCTACTAAAGCAGCCAAAATTCGTAGCCGGAAACTTGAAGAATGCTCTCGATCAGGGTTGTCAGTTTGGCTTCCATTTTCATTCAGAAATTTCGAGTTCATATCATAAATAAAGAATAATAAGGTATGCTTTGTTTAATAAGAGATATTTAACGATCACCTAAAATAAAATAAATATTCTTACGAAAATTACGGAATGAATTTCAAGTTTCGGATTAAAATATGAGGCTAAACTGGCAACCTTATTTTTGCTTTTTAAAATGTATCACGTAACAAAATTAGAAAAAGTTTTTAAGATCAACTGCCTCTCTAAAATTATGATAGCTATGTAGAAATACGGGGCATCAATAATGTATACAATTATAAATTGTATACATTAATTATTTACATTACAAACATTTATAATTGTATACATTACAATTATAAAATGTTACAATTGTCAGCAATATTTTATATCGCCAAAGGCTGCAATTTAAATCGTGTTGATTGCAATAGTAAACACCCATCAACCAATTGCCCTGAAAAACTTATTCTAATGTCGAGAAATCTCTAGAGGTTTCTGAGACTGCGGGTAACACACCCTGTTTTCTAATAAAGGATACAAAAGTTAATCATTAAAACCTCAATTTCGTAAAACTTACCCTGAAATCATTTTTAAAAAAAATTAAAAACTAACACTGACGAGAGAATTAAAATTCCGAAAATGTTACTCAAAAATTCTTTAAGATGGTGTCACATGCCATGAGCAACTTTACCAATTTGAAAACGGTTTTTCCAAATTCATCGAGACCCTCGACAAAATCAAAGTATAGCCTAAAATAGAATCCGTTTTAGAAATTGTAAACTATCTGCAATAACTTCATGAAAATATTGTTATGCACCAGGATATTGTCGCAAAACACTTGTTTTCATGGATGGTATGTCAAAGTTTTCTTCTAAAGGGGAGAAAGATAAATAATAGTCTGAATTATCTGTCTTTACTTGGCTATTTTATTACCCTCTTGTAAATAATTGTAATTCTCTTGTAAATTTCGCGTGTAGTAATCCTAGTTTTTTTAAATTGTTTGACAATTTTCTTATAATATCTTTTTAAAATATTGCATTAAGTATTGCATTTAGTATTTTGTAAACTTTAAACAGCCAGGAAAATTTTAACATTGACCATCTGCTTTGATTATTCTCCTCAAGGAATTGTTAAGATAATTTTAATTATAGTGTTGTGTAACTAAAATAACCCTTTCTTTTGGTCCTTTGTCTTACCAAATTTCATTAATTTAGCTTATTATGGATTGAGTGATCTGTATATGCGTGTTAGTTGCTTCAACATGCCGCATGAGGGGTTTTGGCCTTCAACAAATGGGAAAATTTCACACTGTACTTCAATACCACCATTCTCTGCAAATCATCTTATTTATACTTCAATTCATCTTCCATTGGAGATTATCAGTGAGTTTTCACTCACTGAAGGTACTTCGCAGTTGACTTTACTGACCAGTCTCTTGAACCAAAAATTGCAAACTGTATCCTGATTGTTTTGATTGCTTTTAAAAATTTTGTCTCTATCATTTTTATGAATTACTCTGTATTTTTTTACTCGATTTTTATTAATAAACCTGGTATTCCATATTGAAATTTGTAAAGGTCAAGACATGATTGATTCACGTGTTAAGGCATGACTGACAAGAAAAAATACATATTTATAATTATTACTTACAGAATTTTTTGTAAAAGATAGAGACTATAATACTGTGTTACAACCGAGTCTCGATTTGGCGCTTTTGGTTTTTATTTCATTAATTCCTAAAAATGAAATTTAAATTCCTAAAAATTCAAAATGAAATCAGCTAGTTTCACAATCCAAATTTTGGTGACACCTCCTTTCTCCCGGAATTTGCTGGCTATTAATATAGTGTTTATTTGGTGGCTTCACAGTGGTTGTTCATATTTCGCAACTACTCCTCTTATTCTAAGAGCCAACAGCACAAAAATCTAAGGTATTTGTGCTACGTGTAGTTTACTATTTTGCGTATTCTGTGTATTTTGCGAGTACAAGAAAAAAAACCTTTATTTTATGGAAGAGCAATAAAAGGGGAATCTAAAGATCCATGTCTGCCTGAAGTGAAGGGGTGCATAAGCCAAAAATTAATACCGCTAGTGGCTCACTCGTAGGTTTAACATTGGTTTGCCGTACAATCATTTCATACCTTTGACTGCACGGCAAGCACAATGTTAAACCTACGGGTCAATCACTGGTGGTATTAATTTTTGGCTTATGCATCACTTCACTTCCGGCAGACATGGATCATTAGATTCATCTATGACTACTCTTGAATAAAACAAAGATTTTTTTTTTCTTTTGCTCGATACTTTAGGATTTTGTGCTGTCAGCTCTTGGACTATCTTGGAATATGAAACTCAGAATGGTGAAATTAACACCAATTATCCGCGTGGATCTCAAGATGTCACATACACTCTAAGAAATTAAAAATAGGAATAGTTTCAAAAATATTTATTTATTTATTTTGTTGTTGTTACTTTTTACGAAGTTTCTCTAAAGATTGCAAGTAAATTACTTTATTTTTATGAAACAAGGTAAAGAAAACGGTAAATAATGAGATATCACCTGCTAAAAAATATCTTTATTTTGCTTCGTTTGAATAAATCGATTTAACTATTTTTGGTTTATATTCTCGCTAAAACAAATGTAGTGCAAAAATATTCATATGATTTTCTTCCACATTTACAGAAATTATTAACAAAAAGCTAACAGTTCTCAATGTTAGTGATCTATATAAAATGATATTTTTCGAATTTGTTTAAAATGTAACTAAATAAACAGTTTAAAGATAGAAAACCAACGATTATAAATGCACAAATAAAGTATGAGAAGGTAGCAAATAGCTATTTCGAATCTACTATCGAGATTCTTCATCAGTGCAAAACTCAGCGAGCTAAAAATAGCAAAACTGAGCAAAGAGACAGAGAGACGCAGGCTTATATACCCGCTATGGGAACAATCCCGCCTAAAAAAAAGTAACCAATGAGAAGAAAGAACTGGGGGGACAAGTAGCGACATCTATCGGAGAACAAGCAAAACAAAAACTAAAAAGCGAGTGAAAAAAAAAAGTTATTAAAGATTTCCAAATGCTTGGAAAATAAGGAGTACTAGATAAGTCATTGACTAAGGAGTGAGAATTTTTTTATGATGTGGTAAGCTTCCCAAAAATCAAGATCAAGAATGGAAGGACATTTATGGATAATGGTGGCTGAAGAAAAGTTAAACTAATGTTGTGAAGACCACCAGTGTTCTCGCTGACATTTGACCAACGTTAGTAATTTGGCTGATTAAAAATAAAAACATTCGCAAAATGAAAAATATATTAGCCAAATAGATTCGCCGTGTAGCACAAAAAAAAATATCTTTAATTTTTTAATATATTTTTACATTTTATTATTATATTAAAATAAATTAATAAAATTTTAATAATAATATAATTAATATATTAATAGAACTTTTTTTCAGTATGTTCTAAAATAACCTAAGTTTTTATAATTGCGACAAAGATTGTTTTTAATCTAATTTAAACTATCCGCTACAAATATAATTAAAATATGTATACATTAAAAATATGTATGTACGCATATGTATGAAAAACGAAAAATAAAAGAAAAAAAGCAAAAATTGAGCACTAGTAATTTGGCGAATCTAATCGCTTATTTACTCGCCAAATGAAGAATTTAGTCGCAATTTGGCGCAATGGCGAGCGACAACGAGAACACTGAGACCAACAATGTTTAGCAATAGAAGAACGTTTAAGCTCTTGATTTTTGACATACCTTTTATGTTCCATTAAACGAAATCTGAGAGCACGTTTAGTCTGACCAGTATAAGAAAGACCACATTGGCAAGAAATTTGGTAAATACCCCAGTTATCTAAGCGATCAATGGGGTGCTTAAGATTTGATAAATCAATTTTATTAACAGGAGAAAAAATAACATTGAAATCGAACCTTTTTAAAATTTTAGCAACTTGCTGACTGATTTTGGGGGAAAAAGGCAAAACAACCAAAGCATTGGAGTTCGAATTAAAGTTTTTTCTTTCAGATTGGGTGGATTTTGTCAATTTTCTATGAATTGAATCTGTAATATTAGGGGAATAACCACGATCAACAGCAATAGCTTTTAGATAATTAAGTTCATCACTGAGTAACTGAGGAGTTGAACAAATATTGGAAGCCCGGAGAACAAAAGTTTGGAAAGCCGCAACTTTCTGGTTAAAAGGATGAGAAGAATATATGTGAGGTGGAAGACTGACCGCAAAAGGTTTGCGAAAGACAGTAGTCTGAAAATTATCTTCATTGCGAACAACAAGAACATCCAGAAAAGGAAGGCAATGGTTCGATTCAGTTTCAAAAGTAAATTGAATGCAAGAATCAATAGAATTCATGACAGAGAGAATATGATTTATATCTGAATTCACTTCAACTAAAGCATAGATATCATCTACGTAACGAACATAGAACGGAAAGTTTAAGACTTCAAGCAATTTTATTTCAAAATAATGCATGTACAAATCGCATAAAGTCGGACTAAGAGGATTACCCATAGCCAAACCGTCAATCAATCGTCAATAGCCAATACCCATATTCAATACCCATAGCCAAACCGTCATTCGTTGACCCAATCTGAAAGAAAAAACTTTAATTCGAACTCCAATGCTTTGGTTGTTTTGCCTTTTTTCCCCAAAATCAGTCAGCAAGTTGCTAAAATTTAAAAAAGGTTCGATTTCAATGTTATTTTTTCTCCTGTTAATAAAATTGCTTTTTCAAATCTTAAGCATCCCATTGATTGCTTAGATAACTGGGGTATTTACCAAATTTCTTGCCAATGTGGTCTTTCTTATATTGGTCAGACTAAACGTGCTCTCAGATTTCGTTTAATGGAACATAAAAGGTATGTCAAAAATCAAGAGCTTAAACGCTCTTCTATTGCTCAACATTGTTGGTCTTCACAACATAAGTTTAACTTTTCTTCGGCCACCATCATCCATAAATGTCCTTCCATTCTTGATCTTGATTTTTGGGAAGCTTACCACATCATAAAAAATTCTCACTCCTTAGTCAATGACTTATCTAGTGCTCCTTATTTTCCAAGTATTTGGAAATCTTTATTTAAAAACTTTTTTTTAGTTTTTGTTTTGCTTGTTCTCCGATAGATGTCGCTACTTGTCCCCCAGTTCTTTCTTCTCATTGGTTGCTTTTCTTTAGGCGGGATTGTTCCCATAGCGGGTATATAAGCCTGCGTCTCTCTGTCTCTTTGCTCAGTTTTGCTATTTTTTAGCTCGCTGAGTTTTGCACTGATGAAGAATCTCGATAGTAGATTCGAAATAGCTATTTGCTACCTTCTCATACTTTATTTGTGCATTTATAATCGTTGGTTTTCTATCTTTAAACATTTGTGCACAAAGGCTTTATTTGCTATTTTAATAAATAAACAGTGTCACACTGTTAACCCGTTAATTCTCGCTTCGGTGTTATTCACGGGCTGTAATCTTTACGGCTTTTATTCAGAACTACTTAGTTCCCACCATTTTTATATAATAGCGTAATTGTCTTTATTATTCTTGTATCGTTTTGCTTGTCATTAAATAAGGTAAATATTTTTTTTTCAAAAAAGTGATGGCGATAATCAAACTAAATTATTAAATCGTAAATTAACGCGATAGTTAAAGAGTTAAAAAATTAAAAATGTACGGTTTCATGAGCAATGTTAAAGATTATATTTGTGTAATGCATAGTTTATCTGGATATTCTTAGAATTCACAGGGAATGTTTCATGTCTAGCAACATAATTTTGCAAAATTTCTCATAATTCTCATTTCGAAATTTACATTTCCGTACCTATATATTGGGTTAGGGGAAAAGTAATTTCGTTTTTTCCCAATGGATGGCTTTAATGTCGCATATCAGGAGTAATACATATTCAATTAAGCGATACTATACAGCGTTTGAAAGGTAATAGTCTCTAGAAAATTTTAGATATAAAAGTAGCATCATTTGTTTAATCAGTCAAAAGTTATTGCATCTTAAAAATGGAGATTCCGGAAGATCATTTTCATCAGATTTTGTTTTTTTACTTTCGAAAAGTAAAAAATGCAGCGCAGGATCACCGAAAATTGTGTGGTGTTTATGGTGATCAGTGCTTAAGTAAACGCCAGTGTTAGAATTAGTTTGCTTGTTTTCGTTCCGAAAATTTAGATGTTAAAAATGAACCTCGCCCTGACCAGCCAACCGTTGAAAAAGTCGATGAAATTTAAAAAACAATCGAGATAGACCGACATATTTTTTCCCGCGACATCGCTACGGAACTACATCGACCATAAAACAGTTTTGAACCATTTACATAAGATTGGATAGCAAATGAAACTAGATACTTCAGTTCCCCATGAACTTACTGTGAAAAATTTAATGAACAGAGTTTCCATTTGTGAATCGCTACTCAAACGGAATGAAATCCAGCCATTTTTGAAACGAATGATTACGGGTGATTACAAGTGGATCCCGTACGACAACAATACACGAAAAAGATCATGATCGAAGCCAGGAGAAGCTTCACAAACGGTGGCAAAGCCCGGAATTAATGCCAAGGAAGGTGATGCTGAGTGTTTGGTGGGGTTGAAAAGGAATTGTCCATCATGAGCTGGCCAAACGATTAATTCAACTATCTACTGTGAACAACTAATGCGATTAAAGCAGACGATTAAAAAAACCCGGCCAGAATTGATCAATAGGAAAGGCGTTGTCTTCCATCACGACAATGCTAAACTAAACACATCTTTAGTCACTCGGCAAAAACCGAGAGAGTTTGGATGGAAGGTTTTGATGCACCGACCGTATAGTATGAACCAGGTCCCGGCCGAATACCATATTTGTTCCGCTCTCTGTGGAACTCTCTTAATGGTGTTAAAATGGTTTCAAAAGAAGCTAGTGAAAATCACCTTGTTCAGTTTTTCGCCCAGAAATCTGAGAAAGTTCTACAGTGACGGAATTATGGTTTTACCAGAAAAATGGCAAAAGGTCATTGACCAAAACGGCACATACATTGTTGATTGGTTTTTTAACTTATATAAATAAATTCACTTTGAAAAATACGAAAAAAAGTGAAATTACTTTTTCCCCAACCCAATATATAAGACTTATAATTTATTGTATATAATTTTTCTACTTTTAACACTTTTTCAGCAATACGTATTTCATACAGTGGACCTTGGTCATTTTATATGTAGTTCCAAAGCACTTGGGGCCGGACGAATCTGCTTTGGTTCTACAAATTTCATTTGTATTCATTTTATTTATTTATTTATTTAGATTGCCTCGTTTCAATTTTTTTTTATTTTTTATTAAATTCAAATTATTCGGTATGGTTTATTGATGAAATCAATTGGTGAATATTGTCTACTTTTAATGGTATTATACATGTAGGAATAACTGTTTAAACTGAAATATTATTTTTTTTTCTTTTCAATTATCTACATAATCCACTGTATGTAGGATGTTTAAAAATACCCGGTTTAAACCAAAAAACCTAGTTTAAACAAAAAAAAAAAAAAAAAAAAAAAAAAAAAAAAAAAACCGTTTTATGTTTTTTTAAAAAAGACCTGGTTTTTCCCAACTCTGCATTAAACCAATAAGTATTGTAATTTGTAAAATTTTGTTTTTACAGAGTTAATCAATTTTTTGCATTAATTTATTGTGTTTAAATACTAAAGATGACGCCAATGACGCTTTATGTAGTAGTAAATTCATATTTATTTTACATGAAGTAAATATTCATCGATATTTAATCGATTTAAAGTAATTCTATAGTTATAAATTAAAATTTGTTATTAGTATAAAATAGTTTAACTATTTTTATTAAGTTCATAAAATTTTTGTCTACTTATGTTTTGTAATTAATTAGTTTCAATAATAGTTAATTTATTTATATATTATAAATTATATCTATTTAGTTTCTGATAGTGATGGGCGATTTCGATTTTTTAAATCGATTTAATCGACACTACGGCCAACTCGATTTAATCGATACTTTAAAATTTTTAATCGATTTCTCTGAAGGTAATATAATTTTCATTTTTCTTCAAAAGTCGAAGATAAAATAGACGGATGTGCCAATTCCAAAATTTCAGTGTATTAGTTTCTAAGACAGAAGAATTAAATAAACCTTAGAACCCCTCCCCCTTCAAAAAAGCGTTTTTTGTTGAGTGATGTACACCAAAAATTTATCAGGATCGATTTTTATTAGGTACCAGCTGAATATGAATTTTGATGAAAATCCATGAAAGCGCGAGATACAGCTATTGCGAAATCATAAAAAATGCAGCATATCAGCGCCACCTGTAGGGCAATTTACACCAGGAACTAAATAACAATAATCTATGTCAGAGATTTACGGAATCTGAATTTTGATGAAAATTCGTTCTTGAGATACCGCTTTTGCGTTAATTATGAATAATGCAGTATACAGCGCCATCTCTTAAGCGATTTCCACCAAAATGTAATTAGCATCAAATAATATCAAGGACAAATTGAATCTAAATTTTTATGAAAGTCCGTGCATTAGTTCTTGAGATAAAGCTAAAATGGAAACAGATATGTGCGAAAAGAGAACTGCGCCCGGTTCAAAGTTCCAATTTGCCCCCCCCCCCCCCCCCGCCTATTATTTTTTTCTTATGATAGGCTAGAAGTGATGTAAGTAGTAAAAAATTGGCGCCCTCTAAATTTCCGTGCTCGGAATGACCGCTTCCTTTCGCCTCCCCCCCCCCCCCGCTTTTCACATGGTGCTGAGTGGAAATTGTGAAAAATTCAGTATAGCAGCGCCATCTGAGAAGCTATATACATCAAAATGCAAAAAACATCAATTCATGTCAAGGACTAACTGGATCTAAAATGTGATGAAAATCCGTTCATTCGTTATTCAGATATAGCTGTTGCGCCAATCGCAAAAAATGCAGCTTAGCAGCGCCACCTGTTAGGCTATATACACCAAAAATTAATTAGATTCAGTTTATATCAAGGTCAAACTAAATCTAAAGTTTTGTGGAATACCGTGCATTTGTTCTTGAGATAGAACGGTCAGAAATTTTTGTCGTATACAGACTCACAGAGTGACAGATACACACACAGACAGATATTTCTTAAAAACCATGAAATCGTGTTAAAGACCTTCTAAAATATATAAATCCGTCAAAAACGGGAAGTCAAAAATTTTTCACGAATCTAATACTCTCTTCTTGTAAAGTTACAAAAGAAAGTAAAAATGTAAAATCGATTCTGCCCGAAATGTAAATTCGATTTCAATCTTTAGATTCGATGTCGATTTTTAGATTCGATTTCGATCTTTAGATTCGATTTCGATCTTTAGATTCGATTTCGATCTTTAGATTCGATGTCGATCTTTAGATTCGATGTCGATCTTTAGATTCGATTTCGATTTTTTTCCCCCTAGGCTAAATTAGTGTTGAATGCTGGTATTTTTCTGCGACTCCGGAGGAAGGCATCATGTTTTACAGCTCTGTAAGAGAGGGGGAATCGCTATTTGTGCATTAAAAAGCATAAAATCTCATAACTCCTGGGGGGGGAGTAATCCCCTGCCGGCTACCCCATCAATTCGATACTAGGTTAAATCATTATATTTTTGTTTAGAAGTCTAGTTATTTGAACTATTAGTTTATTATGTTTAATTTTTACGCTCGTCTCTTCTAATCCCAGCCTTCCGCGTCAGTTTTCACTTACAGGGCCGTTCGAAATATGCGTACAGTTTTAAATATGTCCAATTCTCGGTCTATTTTATTTTAGATCCACATTTTAAATCCTTGACAAAAGATAAATAAAGAGTCACCCTTCCGGATATTATCTGTGGATTATCCAGATATTATCCGGGGATTATCTGCGCCCCGACGGGGAGCATATTTATTTGTTTCTTCAAAAGAAACAAAAAAAAAATTGAGGGGAGGGGGACTTGCACCCTCCCCCAATATATACCTTAAAATTTCGCTCATTTAATTCTCTACCATTTTTAACTTAAAAGTTTAAGCTACATGGCACGCCCAGAGCTGTGGACCTCTCTCCCCCCCCCCCTGTCGATCACTCACCTAATTTTGCTTATTTCTTCACTTCATTTCAATCTTTAAAAGGCTATAACTTTGCTTCTATAGGAGTTACAGTGATGAGAAAAATTCTAGTATAGCTAACCATTTCTCGCCGTTCTTTTTGCTATTCCAATTTCCCGGTTTTCCCTATAGGACCTTTTTTTTTGGGGGGGGGGGGGCAGAGGGGATTCTTCACATTTCTTGATACAATATGTCTATTGAAAGCTTATGCTTCATACATTACAAATCTAGCATAAGAAATTTTCTCCCATCATTTCAGGTCACGTTACGGACCCATAATGTGTTAAAATTTTAATTTTTCAAACTTCTTCGAAAACAAACAAACAACAACAAAAAAAAAAACCATTGATACATATCAGCGAAACTGGGGTTCGAACCCGCAATCGTTTGATTGCACACGTAATCCCTAAGCTTAGTGGCCACCGAGTACTCAGCAGCGCTATTATTTCTTTAGATTGTCATCTTTAAATTCATAATATCTTTTGAATGGAATGTCCGATTTGACTAATTCAAAAAGTAATCTACAGATATTGTAACAGGCATTAATACAAGATGATTTATTTGGATAAGGATTAAGATATCGATAGTATGGTCTAATTTTGGTTGGTGTATTTATCGCGTTTTAAAATTTAAGAAAGTAGTTATAGTGAATTAACTACAATAGCTGGACATATGGTATTGCGCGGTTTTTTTTATAGATATTAATATGTTCTTTAATATTATAGATCCTTTTTTTTATTCATTTAACAGTATTTCCTGACGATTCAAAATTATATATCCTAACGATTCAAAAAATGCGCACGTAATTGTTCAAAGTTTCACTTCTATCGGCACTCTCAAAGTGCCGCTATTTTTTTTTTTTTTTTCATGTTCGTCCGTCCTACCGCTTCCCCTCCTTCCTCACCAATCTTAACTTACAGGTTCGTTCAAATTATGACTGCGATTTTAAAAAAGTCTAATCCTCGTTCTATTTTGTTATAAATCCATATTTTAAAACCTCAACAAAAGATACATTTGGGCCGAGGATCGCCCTTCTGTCCGTTTGGGATTTACCTTGCCCCCCTGGGTGGGGGGCATATTTTTTGTTTCTTCCACACCCTCTCATGTAACATATCGTTATAAAGCTTTTATCTCCTCGTTTTTTTCTGTTACTTCCCCACTCTCCACCTAGTTACAAGCTCTTAGCACTTTTTATAGTTTCAAAGTGTGCATGTTCCCCGCGGGCCACCCCATGAATTCAACACTAAGTTAAACACTATATTTTTGTTTAGAAGCTCAGTTATTTGGGTTATTAGTTAATTATGTTTTTTTTCAAGTTCGTCCGCTCTAATCCCTCGGCCCCCCCCCCTTCCTCGCCAATCTTTACTAAATAGGCCGTTCAAAGTACACTGAGAAAAAAAATATACCGCCTTCACCTAGAATGAATAGTTACTCACTTTCTGAATACCTAAATTAGAACTATGGATGGCCGAACCATGAGAATAGGTTGAACAACTAAGCAGAATATACAAACTGACCTAGCATTTCTAGTCTCTTGTTTTTTAAGTAACGAAACGATATTGAATTGTTTCAGTTTCGAGAAATTATAGCTTGATTTTGGGAATGGTTTCATAAACTAGAATCATCGTTACTCAATTAAACCTCTTGTGTTCGCATCTATTTGAAGAAATTTTGAACTAAGTTTCACAATGGGAATATGAGAAAACGCTCTTTAATTCTAGTAGGAGACTCTAGAACTCTCTAACAAAGTATACTAGAATTTATAAGGATGACATGGAACTATTTTTTCTAGAGCTACAATTTAGATTCTATATGCCAGAACTGTATTTTTTTCTCAGTGTATGCATGCAATTCTTTAAATGTCCAATTCTCGTTCTATTTTATGGCAAATCCTCATTTTGAAACTTCGACAAAAGATACATTTGGGCTATGGTCGCCCTTCCGTCAAGAGTGGGGTTTACCTGCCCCCTTGGGAATGGGGCATATTTTTTGTTCTTCCATACTATCTCGTGTAACATTTGGTTGGCATTTGGAAAAATGTTTTTTTTTGTCTATACTCCTTGTTCCCCATCCTAGTTACACGCTCTTGGCACTCTTTATCCACGGTTTAATGCCAAGTTACTCAGTGTTGTTATTAGTTGAGTTATGTCTCTCAAATTTGTCAAAGTTTTTGTGTAAGTGACAACCATAAGTGACAAATATTTTAAAATTTAAAATTCTTATTATCCGACTCTAAAATCTGCAATAGCTTAATTCTATGCCTCCCTAAATGGGGATGGGGGGTGGGTGGGAGGCGGTAATTACGGTCCTGCTGATTGTCTAACAAGGAAGGTCTCCATTGGGGGCACACTCAGATTTTTTTGAAAAAAATATGAATTAAACTACTCATGTAGGTAATAAAGGATCAGTGAAAATTAGCGGCGGAATTACATTATTAGATATGTAAAAAAA
This sequence comes from Maratus speculifer, assembly GCA_964019185.1. NCBI lineage: Eukaryota > Metazoa > Arthropoda > Arachnida > Araneae > Salticidae > Maratus > Maratus speculifer. The sequence goes on along the minus strand of OZ025297.1, from coordinate 301,171,721 downwards.
TAAAATAGTTTGGAATAATTGGCGTGAAAAGCTGAAAGCGACGCGGGATTTGGCGCGCAGTGCATTTCCTCACCAAAAGCAGACGATTTTAACGAATCTGAAAACTGATTTTAATTGACTTCACTGTTAAAAATCTGCAGCATTTACTGCAACGTCACTCCAGTACTTTTATAGAATATCTCTCTTCTGACCAATGAGAATGCTCCATAGCAGGGTGAATTGACCGTGTCATACACTGTTAAAAATCTGCTGCATTTTGTTGTAAACGCACTCCACCGCTTGTATATAATATCTCTATTCCAACCAATGAGAAAGCTCCATTTCATGGCCAAGTAACCGTTTCCTATACAAGTAAGGGAGTGCGTTGCAACAAGATGCAGCAGATTTTTAAGAGTGTATTTTTTTAATTTGGAACAATTTTAATCAATTTAAATTGTGTTTTAAATGATAAAATATATTAATTTCATTTTGTTATAAGTACATATAAACGTATATGACAAAATTACACGTAAAGTAAAGTAAAAATGCAAAACTAAAATTACTTAAACTAAACTTATTTAAATAAATTGAACATAGAAAGTTTTTTCTTTAAAAAGTATTCGAAGCGTAAAAGCGTATTTTTCAAAATTTCGTTTTTTCGCCAACCGGAGATAAATCGCCAAATAAACGAAATTTTTATAATTTTTTTACGGACGTTATAAGGGGGTTCCGCCGAAATTCTTTTTATAAACATATATAACTATATAAGAAGAACATTCTCTAATTTTTTCAGATTTTTCTGAGTATGCCCGTATGGAGACCTTCCTTGTAAGTTTTGGAATTAGTAATTTGGATCTTCTCTGTGTGAACCCGAATATCGAAATATCGATTCTAGAACTGAGAAATCGATTCTTATTATGATCGATGTTGTTTTATACGATATCGATTTTAATCGATTCTCAAAATTTCCAGAATCGCCCATCACTAGTTTCTGATATAACTTCTTTGTTAACTGTCTACTTTGACTGAATGCAAAGTGTGATTGCTATCACATGGTAGCAATTGATTTTTGCAAGTTTATCTTTTTGATAATTCAATTATAGTCTAATTATTATTTTTTTTTTAAATAGTTTTTCCAATGAAATTAATCTATAGTCTTATTATTTTTCTAATATTTTTCCTTGAAACATGTTCTTATTGGTGATTAATCTGGTAGTGATTGATATTTGTAAGTTTATCTTTTTGATAATTCAATTATAGTCTAATTATTTTTCTAATATTTTTCTTTGAAATAGTTTTTCCAATGCAATTAATATATTGGTAATTCAATTATTGTCTTTTTATTTTTCTAATATTTTTTTTTTGAATTGTGTCCCCTATTGCGATTGATTGGGCAATGTGGAAATCATTTTTAGGTTTATCCTGATTTCTATTCAGAAATTAATCGCAATTAATGTGTCTATTTAGGATTGCCCTTGATAACGAGCTAAATACCACATTTCCAATGCTTCGTAATTGTTCCAATATTGCCAACTCCTCTTGATTTGTTTTAGTTTGTTATTTAATGGTTATTCTATATTCATTATCGATGTTAATAGTAGCATTGTATAATGGTTATATATATAGAGAGACAGAGTAGATGTGCCAGTAATGGGCCACCTTCCAGTAATGGGCCACCTCGTAGTTTTTAGTTTATAAAACAATAATAAATAGTAGTTAAGTTTCTATTATTTTTTTTTCTTAGCTCCCTCTTACATGCTCTATAATCTGGATTATTTTTTTAGACTTTTCATCAAAGCAATTAGAAAGCAGAAAATAAAGTTTCACAGTTTTACTGAAAATCTGAATGAACATGCTAAGAGATGACTTTACTTACTTATTTTATATCTTCTTTATTTTCTTGTAAAAATTGAATGTTTTTGTTTGAATAGTAATATAAAACTTTGAAGTTCATATACCAATGGTCATTAAATTTTTTTTATTTATTTTTAAGATTTTAGGGGGGTGGGTTGTCCATTACTGGATTGCTTATTTCGTGATTTTCCAATAATGGATCATCCAAGTGACCAATACTAAAAGTGTAATTTTAGTAAGATAAAAAATTTTGATTTAACTGAAAAGCTAAATAATCAAATTCAATACTTATATTTTACCTACTAGAATTTAATAAAGGCAATGTCTTTATATATAGTTGTTTTTAAGAAGACATCCAAAATTGGTACAAAAAGCAAGCAGAACATTTCACAAAATCTAGATGTGCCGTTACAAATAAGTTGTTTTAAGTTGGTTCAGAAATGTAGAATCAAGATATTACTAATATCTTCTTCCAAATTTTAAAGCATACAGAGAGAATTTTCAATACAGTTAAAAATGATTTTCTTTTGTGCTCTTAAAACAGGGAAAATTTTGGTACCAAAATCACTTAAAGATGTGTATTATGTAGTACCAAATAACGAAAAAGAACAAATCACTGTTATGGGATGTTTTTCAGTAAATAATGAGATTGTTCCATTGGCGATAATATATCCATATAAGCATCTCTCAAGGAAAATTGTGGAATCAGTCTGTGCCAAATTGATGGGCTATATCAGAAAATGGTTGGATAGTGCAAGAACATTTATCATTTTAAATGCATTCTAAAATTCCGTATTTAATAGTTTGGACTATCGGAAAGTGGTGATAAAATCGAAGATTTGTTATTTATATTTCATATTTGCACAGCGCATCATTTAGATAATGATATGAATGAAGATCTGAGAATATGAGAATGACTTTTTTTATTGCCTTATTTTATCTTAAATTAATTTCACTAAAACATTGTCTTTATCTTATAAATCTTTTAAATTTAAATATTTTGTTTTATGTCTTTACAATATAAATCCTTTAACGTAATAAACTTTTAACAATATCATTAATATTTGTTTTTATATTCACATTATAAATCCTTGATTATAATAAATTCGTAATTTAAATTTAAATATTTTGTTTTATGTTTTTTCATTATAAATCCTTGTAATGAATTTCTAACTTAAGTTTTAATATTTTGTTTTATTAGTATGCAGAGTTGTATAATATAGACGCAAGCGCGCACGCCGTGCGCAGTAAATTTTATCAACTTTGCAGAAAATTTTAGGAAAGAAACAATTTTTATTTTTGTAGCTTTTTTTTTTTTAAATACCAAAAAATTAAAAACATCCCCCGAATTTTATGTACGACTTCTTTACAGTTAGCGTACAATTAAAAGCAAGGCCGATTTTCGAATTTTCCAAAATTTAAGACATTTGATACTGAAAACTTTAAAAATTCATCAGTCAAATTTTGTATACCAAATCTCAAATTTTGACAAACGCTTGTCGTAAAAAATCAATTTTGTCAATCATTTGCCTAAAGAAACATTTCCAACTTTGTCAAATTATCACGGAAAAAACACGAATTTAGTGAAAGTTTAAAGAAAAAATCTGAAATATCGTCGAAGAGACACGAAAAAACAAATTTCGTCAAAGGATGGTGGGAAAAAAAATACAAATTTGATCAAAAAAATCGTGAAAAAAAATGTGAATTTCGTCAAAAGACATCGAAAAATTTGCAAATTTAGACAAAGAATCGATTAAAAAACGCGCATTTCAACAAACAATCGTGTGATAAACGTGCAATCATAATTCAACGTAAAAATCTTTTATTTCGACAAAGGACCACGCGAAAACCGCGTATTTCGACAAAGATTGCGCAAAAAACGTGACTTTCATCCATGAATTGCGTAAAAATCACGAATTTCATCCATGTCGAAATAATATAACACGTAATTTTATTGAACATTAAATTTTCAGAAAATTTTTGACCCAATTTATGTGCGCAGAAAGTTTTTGGTTTTATACAAGTCTGTTAGTATGCTTTCATTAAGTTCTGGAGCAAAATACAATTGAAAAAACAATTATCTGTAATTTTTTATAGGATGGACCATTACTGGAACGTAGGGTGTTCATTACTGGGCTTTTGGGTGTTTAGACATATTTCCATTATTTAAAATTAAATTTTTATTTCTATTGTGAAATGTAATTATGGGATTACTTAAATATTGTTGAAATATTAATATAATATGAAAAAAAATGGAATATAATAATTATAACTATTAATAAAAAATTATTTTTTAAAGAAATTCCTTAAGGGTGTCCTGTCCATTACTGGCACATCTATCTTATATTGAAGAGTTGAAAATAGTTGCAGCTGAAATTGATTTATTTTACTCCTACATAGTTTAAAAATTATGTATATATTTGAATGCTCCAACATGCTCAAAATCCTTGATAGTTTTTTAAAATTTATCATATTAAATTTTCAAATATTTTTTATATCGAGTGGAAAAATTATTTCTTAAATATAACCTTCCTAAAAAATATCGTAACTATAAAATATAATGTATCTACATTGTTGTAAAGGTTTTCTACTATCATTTAAAAGTATTTGCAAAATAAGTATGTTTCCTGTCATAAATACCAATGGCAATTACATCTACAGCAATCACCATTCTAAAAAATTTAACGGTGAAGATTTGATTTAAACAAATTTTAACAGAAAAAGTTAAAAATTTTAACAAAAGAAAATTTGGTTTTTGAGCAGATTTTTGATGATATTTCTGTGGAGTTAGACTGTTATTAATTTACCCTTTTTTATACAATGTGTTAGATGTTATTTGAAATGCCTAAAAATAAAATTACTGCTAGTCGATTTTTGGACTTTTTTCCCGTTAGATTAGCAAAATCTTACACCGTGCGTTGCATAGAATTTACAGCCATTAATAGCCATTTACAGCATTTAATAGATAATTTTAAAATTGTATATATTTTTGCATGTTGAGGTGATATAATCTCTTGTTATAGTTTCATGATATGAGTGGAAATATATTGAAAATATTTATTAAAACTATTCTTGGGAACATTTTTGTGGCAATCGTGATGTCAAATATTTTATTAATAGAGTTTTTAAATTTCGCAAGAGATATTAATAAATAATTTTAGTTAATTGTATAATATGTCAATAATAAAAAAAAAAACAAAGTTAGGGTTCGTTTTAATATGCAAATGGCCCCTTAAGGCAATTTTATTGACATAATTTAAAAGTAAAATTTATTTCCAGTCCTTTGTTACCTGTAACTTTCTTCTATTATAGATTTTTGCAGAGTTAGTAAGGGATGTTTACTTTTCTTTTTTTCCCCATTAATGTTCATTTGAACTAGTATTCTCGGGATAGATGTTTTTGTCCTAATCATAGTAACTTACATTACAGAACTAATGTTTTGTCCTACATCCTCTCAACCAATTAAATTTTACTGCTCGTATATCACCATTTTCTTATAAAAGCAAACTTTCAAAAGGTAATTTTTTGTAATCTTCAGTTAATTTACATCATAAATGTGATTTTTTGCTCAAAATAACAAATATAATGAAGAATAATAAAACATGTTTTTTATGAAAAAAAAAAATTAATTTTTCATGCAAATCTGCTGCGACACATCAGATTGCCATGCCAGCTAGTAAATAAATAATAAGCTTGTTTTTCTTTTATTTATTCGTTAGTGAACCTGTGTGGCATTTTTTAATAAAAAACAAACAAACATACACATCAACATATTTTAATATAACTCTGGTTATTCATTTTAACCATAACAATATATATTATCTATATAAATTACAAGGAATGTTGAAGAATGTTTCTGACATATAAGTTGAATACACAACATGTGAAAGTGTGAAAAACTAAAGCGTATGTCAATCTATCTACATTTACATAAAATTTATAGGCTAATGCTACAATATTAATGACACTGAAAAATTCACCAGAGAGCAAAAATGTAATTTACGAGAATGAATCCAAAAAAAGAAAAAGCTACAAGTGCATTTGAAAGCAATGACTATAGAGCGAATAGCCCCTCTCCCTTCTAGTGAAAACAGGTGTCTAATGGTCTTACAGCGGTAATGAGGGTAGATAGTAGGCAGATCCCACACGGAATAGACAAGCGAGAGACATTTCACGCTGTAACAATCGGTTTAACCTTTTATCTGCCGAATTATGAATTCATAAAAATTTTACATTCTAAAACATTTTACGTAAATTGTTTAAACTAAATTAAAAAATTTACATAATCATTGAAGGATTTAGAAGGATTAATTAAATTTGAATTTACAGGGATTTTGTGCAATATTTAAATTCCTGCTCAAGTTTTTATTTTAAGTTGTTTTCTTAATATTTTGTAGAATTATAAAATGTACAAATAGGATGTTCTTACAACATAAATATAGAAATATTTCCGAATTGAAAAGTCCAAATCCTCCTCCCTCAGCGCCAAGAAAGCTGAAAAAATACGAAGTCAAAAGAAATCACCCTTTAAAAAATACTTTTGTTTTGTGTACCCAAGAATGCTTTTGGAGCAAAATAAAGTAATGTGCCTGTAAGCTCATTCTAAACAGTATTACAACTAACCGACGTACTAAAAGAATTTTATAACAAATAATTTTAATGGTACTTAAAAGTACTGTCGGTAGATAAAGGGTTAAACACAAGAATTTGTCTCCTGTCTTATGCTTTATCGTCTTGTCTGCTCAGTGGAGATATGCCTAAATTCTAGAACGCGTCATTGCAAATGAAATGGCAAGACATTTTAGAATGGGAGATGGCACAAACAATCGCTTTATCGAGTTGAAGGATGAAAATCTAGGATTAGTTAAACCTCGATTCGCATATTAAAACGAAATTGGTCTGCCAAGTCATATCTTGGTGGAGAACACCTGAAAATCCGATTTTAGTAGGTGACTCCTATATTTACTATTGTGTTTTCCTGAACCCAAAAGTATGAAGACATGTAGTACTACGAGAGGGGAAACATATGGTAAATCTACGATTCAACTACTAAAATCGGGATTTTAGGTGTTTTCCACCAAGATATGACTTGGCAGACTGATTGTATTTTAATATGCGAATCGAGATTTAACATATCCTAGAATTTTTTCTGTAAACTCTATGACGTGATTCCCTGTGCTGCTACCTAACAGTCTATTTAGAAAAATTATCTCGATTGTTCCACTAAGACAAGTTACGTGGAGTCATCCAAAGCAAACGCCTTGGCATATTGAGTATGACATACCAGCCCCGTACTGCTCGCCAAACTCAAGAACTTCTTCAAAAATTCAAATAAAAAAATCCTTAGCAAACCCCTCCCTCTACTGCTTCCTTATTTAAAATCCTTCTCGACGGGAGCCTTTTACGAAATTTTCAATAATTTGTCACCGTCTTTTGAAAACAGACATTTGTGAATCATTAAATCGAGAAAATGCTACGATTAAATAAGGCAAATTTTACAGTAAATTTTTACTGGTAAGGATAAACAAGGATTCTTAAGCCTTTTTGCGGCACGTATACGTGTCGCTTGTCCCCAAGGGATTAAGCTCCAATTTGGCCCCAGTGACTATTTTCTTTTTATGAAATTGAAGAAAACACTTGTCTGGAACAAGATTCTCTTCAGACAGTGATGTGAAAACAGCTGCGAAGAAGTTGTTCAAAGGGCCGAGACGTATTTCTGCCAAGCCGAGTCGGGTTAAGTAGTCCTAAATTCAAATAAATACCTAAACGGATTTAGTGATTAAGAGATAATCAAATATACTTCTTAATTCCATCTTGTATTTTCTGTCTATTGTTTATATATATATACATATTAATACTTGTAAACTTTTTTCTTTTGGATCCATCCTCGTATATCTTTGTTCATAAACACACTCGAAAAAAGAAATGTAAAAAACATAAAATTAGACAATGTACTGTATTTTATGTAGGTTTATATAATAGTTTTCGAATCAAATTATGGTGATTTTGGATAGTTGTTTTTCCCGGTGGTTCCATGTGAATTTCTTTAACATTAGTTTAACTTCATAATTGTTTGGCCTTCTTCTATCACAAAAATGTATCGACTTCCATGAAATTTGATTTTTTTTTCTATTAAAATAAAAACAGATGTAAATTTTCTTTTAAAAACTGTTCCCCTTTTATTTGTTGGTGACAAAAATTCAGTTTAGTTTTCAATCACCGAGAAAATATCGTGCTATTTCTGGCTATGGCATCCTGATTATAGAAAGAAAATACTGTTTCAGCGACTTCTGTGTTGCAGATTAAGGGGGGAAATATCATTAAATTCTATTACTTTCATCTACTGAAAAAAAGCATGTGTTTTGTATGTATTGTTTCCCGATCATGGAAAAGAGGCATAACTTATAACTTTCCTCCCACTCTGATTGGATTCGAAAATATTTCCACTGTTAAGGTAATTTGGAGAGAAAAGATATGATATGTTGCACGTCTTTATGTAGAATTTTATTACAGAGTTCTGGCAACATTTGTGAGACAAGACATAGAAAAATTCAATAACTGACTATAACAAACACATAACTGTCAAACAATCAATCTTTGGCCCTAAATTGAACAAACTTTTGTTTTATGGATAGATGTTTGAACTGATTTAAATCAGTTCACTTTGTCAAGGCGTATAAATCTGGAAAATTTTGTTAAATTATAGGGAGAAAGCAAATCCCTGCTCTTGATACTGATTTGTATTTCAAAAAGAAACTTTTGTTATTTTTGAAATATTGTGTTTTAAACTCTCGACTCCCAAGATTCGTGGAATCCGAAAAAAATCTTTTGTTAATCTGTATATGGGTGATTCTACGATAAGAGGTAATTTGTACGGCAATCCGTTTAAAACAGATTTTTTATTCTATATGTTGCTATTTTTTGCAATGAATAGCATCATATTAATATATTTTATTAAATAACATCACGATTGAATGCCTAATTAAAACACATTTTTCTGAAATTTCTTACAAAGTCTAAAAAAAGTCTTTACCCTGGCATGTCCCCTTGCTGGTTTAAATTTAACTTTCAAACAATACACATATTTTTTCCATCAGATGCTTAGCTAAAATATGTTTAATTGGATTTTAAGTAATTGTACTTACATATTATTAAATAAAAATAAAAATAATTTTGTTAATTTCAAATAATTTTTTTAATTAACTTTTGTCCCGCTGTTTTGTATATCTACTCTGTCAAATTTCGTTCCGCTGAAACAAATATAAATTAAAGGATCGCTGTATTGGAAGTAGCGCTCAAGGTCATTTATCTGCTTGAAGTTAGCAAAACTAAAGGCGCAAGCCATTTAAGCGTCGCCATTTTTAGTTGTTGCGACGTGACCGTGCGGTGTAGTGGTTTCGCAAGGTGATCGTGTATCTCCCCTGGTAAGTCATAAAACTTATCATATTTATTTGATTCAATTGCATTTACTGCCCTAATTAAACAATACAGTAATAAGTAAAGTGAAATATACAATTAACCCAAAAACTAATTCAGTCATTTAAAAAATTTGAATTTATCATGAAAATGTTTCTCCCCTGCTGCATTTTCCCCTGTCAAGATAACTGCCAGGAGAGAGAGTCACTGACCAGAAAAAGTTTTAAAATATGTATAAAGTGACTTGCCTTTATATGAAAAGGTAAATAAACGGGACAAAAATCATAATATAACGGTCTTATGATAAAACTCAAACTTTTCTTTTTGACGTATGCTCTATGTACTTGAAACCTCTTATCGTAGAATCACTCATATCAGGTATATTATATTTAAAGATAATAAAAAGAAATATATAATCATTAAAATTATTTTTGTGTAGATTACGTTGTTTATTAATTAATATAATTATTGTATATGTAAGTTTTATTGTTACTATTATAATTTTGGCATTTCCGTGTGTTTACACAAGGCTACAATAGATCTGAAGGATAATTCGTGTGCATTTTTAAAAAATTAGTCGAAGGGTTAAGTTTAATTATAAATTAACGGAACCAGTCAATTTCGCGAATTTCCAATTTTATTATTGTCAATATATAATATTTTTAAAGCAATTGCATTTCGAAGTTTTATGGGGAACCTATAAATATACCTAGCCCATTTATTACATCGGTTCTCCAATTTAAAATGAAAGTTATGGGGAAAATATGCACTTTAAAGTAGCCAAATTCCCATAAATCTAATGTTAAACGTCTAAACTAAAACAAACCATTCGCAAGAAACATGATTTTCTTTTTTTCGTTTAATCGTAAAAAGATATGAACTTCCTAAAATATTAATGCGTGGAAATTTTTTCTAGAGAGAATTGATTTGATTTTCATTTGATATCTTCCTAAAATAGTTGTTCCCTTCAGTTCGACTCCGATCATTTTTTTTTTTTTAATATTATGATCGTTTTTTGATACATACTTGTTATTAAATATATTTTTAAATCTTTTAACATTATAAATTACGAATTTTAGTAATCTGAAGAAATTTTGTGTTTAAAATAAAGTTGTCTGCCCTAAGTCAAATCAGATTTTAAATAACGGATCATAACAGTAAAATTTATCAATAAAAAAAAATCTGAAATTATATAAATGAAAAACTACCTTTTTTGAGACTAACTTGATTTCTTTCTTTTAGTTTATCTTACTTTAAAAAAATAATGTATTACGTTTTTAAGTTTTTGTAGAAATTTTGTATTTCAATGTATATTATCTGACCTAACTCAAATTAGTTTCTTACTTGGCTATAAAAACAAAATTAAAAAAAAGCATATTCTGAGAACGAAAAGGATTACATTTTAAGACTGGCTTGACGTTCAACGAAAAAGCTATTTTAAGATTATACGTTTCGAATTTAAGCCGTTGTAACAATAATAACAACAATAGTTGTTTGATCCTTCTCAAATCAGTTATTTAATCTAATCAGAGCGACAAAATTAAAAATATATATATCCGTAATTTTTTAAATAAAATCTATATTTAAACCTAACTTTATTTTAAAACTGACTTGTTCGAAAAAGTATTTTTTAAGATCTCATGGCAGTTATACAGTTACCTAGTTAAACCCTTCACTGCAACGTGTGCTACATCTGGCACATATCTAAAAACACTATAATTCTCATTATATGCCATTAATTTGGCCAATATGTTCACGGTAACTGATCAAGAAAAGTTCAGAGAATGGAATAATACTTATTTTGTCCATATCAGATGGCAGCATTTAACAAAAAATTAAAATTGTTCGTCGAAAAAAAAAAAAAATCAAACAAGTTATTAGGGCAAAATTTACTTTTATTATTTATTCTTTTTTTACTGAATACTTAAAAATATTTTAAAAAAAAGTTGCTGAGTGTTAAGCAGATAAAATTAATTAACTTAAACCCATTTAATGGCAAAATATAGCAATGCAATATTTAAAAACCTCAATTGTGTATATAGGGTACACGCCATAAAATATAAAATTTTAGCTAAAAATTTATTTATTTATTTGTTTTTTACTTATATGTAGATTTCAAATACTTTTTTAATAAAAAAAAAAAAAAAAAAAAAAAAAAAAAAAAACATCGTGCAATGAAGGGTTATGATTACATATCGCACTCTTGTTTTAAAAGTTTTACAACTCAAAAATTGGATTTTTTTTTTCAATTATGGATTAGTGCACTGAAAATCCATAACTAAGTAGCAGTTGAGTTTTTGAGTTATGACCCTTCTGAAACAAAGGTGAGATATCTGAGCAGGCTCTTTTTAGGGCTAAGTCAATGATATAAGATAAAAAAAAATTAATTAATTAATATCTACCTTTTTTATAAGATTGAATTGTTGCCCGAAAATGGTTTATTAATGATATGACTTTTAGCGAAAAAAAGTTTTCTGAAGGAATAGTCGTTTAGACACAGTTCACTCTATTGATTCTGCTGTTTCAATTTTTCAAGAAATCTTGTTCTCAATCTCTAAATATACTATAAAAATCGTTAAGGGTCTGATGCTCAGTCACAAATTCAGAAGATAAGAGGGAAAAAAAGGGGGAAAACCTTTACAACCCCAACCACCTATTTACTTTTTGAAGTAGTAAGCAGGGAATAGTTCCATATCCTGTTCTGGTTTGCGCGATTGGCGAAAGAATGGAAAACGGTGCAAAAAGATTATTTTAGCATCGTACCAAATTTTTCAAGACTGCAGAATTTTTTTTTTTTATTTTAAACATATATTTTTATGTTATAAACGGTATGTATGTATTATTTTAATATATTTTATATATGTGATTACACATTGATAAACACACAGGGTGTCCAGTAAATAACACCCTGATTTCAAAATTAAATTTCTCAAAAACAAAGATCAATAGAATTATGCAGTAAACGGTTTGTTTATCAGGTAAACTGTAAAAATCTTATACAAAAGTTTCGAACGGTAAATATTTTGAAAAGGTTGTGTTCTGGTTGCAAAGAATGCTTTGATTTGACATTTTTCTTGCTTTAGATTGCTGCCAGAGAATGTGTTTTTCGGCTTAAAGTGCCATATTTCATAGTTTTTTTAAATTAAATTTTTGAAATTTCGAAATTCTAAAAATTTACTTCGAGAAATCTTTAAAATATTGCACTGTAAGCTGAAAACTTATTCCTCTGCAGGCAATCTAAAACAAGAAAAATGTCAAATCAAAGCATTCTATGCAATCAGAACACAATTTTTTCAAAATATTCACAGTTTGAAATTTCTGTATAAGATTTTTACAGCTTACCTAATGAAAAAACTGTTTACCGCATATTACTATCGATCTTTGTTTTTGAGAAATTTTATTTTGAAATCAGGGTGTTATTTGCTGGACACCCTGTATGTAAATACATATTACAAACACATAAAAAAACTGTATGCAAAAGTATTATTCATCCACCAGTTGCATTCAAGTAATAAAAAAAGCATACTCAAATCACTAAAGATTTCAACAACCATTTTGAAGCTTTTATCTCCTAAAAAAAGCTCACCAAAGAAACCAGAACAGGATATGGAATTCTTCCCAGTAAATATATTATAAGCAGATCCGTTAAAAAAAACTATAATCTAATGGAATTCTTAAGTTAATTAGAGAATTTAATAGAAGTACAGCTCTGAAATTTTCCTCAGATGTTTGAGCTTTTTTAATTTCAAAATTGATATTTTCGAAAATTTTCAGGTACAAAAGTTTTTTTAATAAATAAAAATTCGATTTTTAAATTTTATGATTGAGCAAAAACTCTAACTCTACCATAAAAATTATTAAGGGTCTGATGCTCAGTCACAAATTTAGAATACAAGAAAAAAAAAAAAGGCAAAACCTAAATCTTTTACCCTTTTATTTATTGAAATAGTAAATACTTATAAGCAAAACCGTTATCTGTAAAAAAGGAAAACTATTTTATGTTTTTTTTCTCTTTTTTCAATTTCGAAGTTTAATGTAAGAATAGTTCTAAACTTTTTCTTAATGTTTTGCAGGGTATTGATCTGTACTCTTTCCAAAAACTTAAAATTGATGTATTTTCGTAAAAATTTCGAAAATTTTCACGTGTCTTTTTAATAAATAAAAATTCAATTTTTTTAAATTTATGATTGAGCAACAACTCTAAAAAATTCACTAACAAACTAGTTTTATGTATTCTTTTCTTGTTTAAATTCATTTTCATTTATGAGAGCTTCTGAATCTGTACTGCTGTCTGAATATCTGCTGACACTTTCCCGGAGATTTGATAATCCGTTTGAATTTGGCGACGAAGAATTCGCCAATTTCATCTTGTCTGTCCCACTCAAAGCAGCTTTGAGTGCCTCGTGTTTATTTGCTGATTTCGTAAACGTCCAATCATCGATTGACTTTTTATCATCGTGCTGTTGTCTCATTTTTGGAATTTCAAGCTGCAGTCTATTGTCGACGGCTAAGTAATCTTCAGCTTCGTGCTTTTTCAAGTGCCTGTCTAGGTTTGTTTGTTGCCCGAAGCACCTGTCGCACAGAGAACACTTAAAAGGTTTCTCTTTGTTGTGGATATTTCGCACGTGCCTTTGTAGATTCGAAGAAATACTGAAGGACCGATCACAATATTTACATTTGTAAGGTTGCTCGCCGGTGTGCGTGCGCAAATGTCGAGTGAGGTTGGCAGACCTCGGGAACACTTTGCCACAGAAATTACAGGAGTACTTCTCCTTGTTCTTCTTGATTTTGTTAAAGTGGTCACTCGTTGAGCTTTGCATTTGGCCTTTATTGAAAACTAAGTTTTGATCATCTCTTGTTAAATTGCTCATGTAGTAGGGTGATAGATGATAAGGAATGTATTCAGTGGAAGAACTTAAGAGGTTATATGCCATGTTTTCTTGATGGTTACGATAGATCGATTCTAATAATAGAGGGTGGTAAGTCCTAGACCACTGTACAGGTAAGTCACTAAAATCTCCATTCATATCCTGTAGGGCGTTTTCTGCAGCATATCTCCATTTATCGATTCTGTTTTTCTTAAAAGGGTCTTTCTTATGATCTATCCGTAAATCTAAAGGTTCATCTTCAGATTTATAAAGGTCCGCCAATGAAGAATACTGGGACATTGATTCATATTTGTCTTCTGCCATTAACTTCCATTGTTTTTCCAAGTCAATGTTCGTAAAGCAATGGTTACTCATAAGCCGGTTATATGAATACAAGTCATTTAAAGCTAATGTCTCTGGGCATACAGAAGCTGCTTTTGGTGAAGTTTGTCTTTGGTAATGAAACATATTGGCCGTTTTACCGTTTTCTTCCTTTTTATCAGATATTTGGTGAGAACTAACAGACGATGTTTTGGAATCTTTTTGGAAATTCGGCAAATCAGCTTTTAAAAGTTTAATCGCAGATGCATTCCATTTCTCCAAATTCTGTAACCACTTTCCTGACAACCGCTGTTCTGTTAAACTGGGTTGAAGTTCTTTTGCAGCTTTAGAACAATCAATCCACTGGCAGTTTTTATCGTCTTGTGGAATAACCGTGTGATTATTATCTCTGTTTCTTCCGAGTCTAAACTGGAAACTGGGATTCGATGTCACACAGTAATCACCGCATTGGTCACAAGTACCTTGTACATGACATATGGAATGCATTCGCTTGTGCCGACACAGATTTGAAAACTGAGTGTACGCCTTGTAGCACACATCACACCGGAAGGGTTTGATACTGCTGTGAATATGTGTGTGTTGTTTCAAGCCACTCGACGTAGCAAAGGCCTTTCCGCATTGGCTGCACGTGTGGTTGCGTGCCCCTAGATGCTGGGATCTGACGTGACGCTGAAGGTTGCTCGGGTCTGTGAAGGCCCGATGGCAAGAAGCGCAGTGATGAGACCGACGATTATCTTTGTAGGTAGAGTCACGATGCCAGATGGACCAATTTTCTCTCGAATTTAAGGCTGTTGAAGGGACACTGGAAGAAAAAAAATGTAGGCATTAATACATTTTTAATGCACTAGTTCTAAACTTACATAAGAAATCACATTATGTCTAAAATAAAAATATGTATTGTAAAAGTGATGAAGGTGCACTTAAGGCTCCTGTCCCTGCAAGTGAAGACACTCGCGAATTAATGATATTCCTATAGGGAGACTTTTTTCTAATGCTCGTTTGCATTTTAATATTTTGAATATATATATATATATATATATATATATATATATATATATATATATATATATATATATATATATATATATATATATATATATACATATATATATATATATATATATATATATATATATATATATATATATATATATATATATATATATATATATTATTTTGTATAGCTGTGGTACCTCCTGACATTGCTCCTTTTTTGCTTTTTCGATTTTTGTTGCAGATACTTTTTAAATATACACTTTCATTTTCGAAACCCGTTTTGAAAGTGAAAGTAACTTTATAAAAAATACCTGCAACTAAATTTTAAAAAAAAAGTAGAAAAAGAGCGATATAGAGAGGGACCACAGCTATCCCATGTAAAAGAAAATTATTTAAAAATGTAGAAATACAAAAGTGCTATTCGAAAATAATCTTCCCATAGTAATAGCATTAGCTCGCGAGTGTCTTCGCTAGCAAGGACAGGAGCCTTAAAGGTTTATAAGCAGGGTTGGAAAAAAACCAGGTTTTTTCGAAAAAACCCAAAAAAAACCGGTTTTTTGGTTTAAACCAGGTTTTTTTGGTTTAAACCAGGTTTTTTTAAAACATCCTTTCTTATTACATATTCATGCATATTTACTGATAAAAACAGACATTATTGGTTTATAAGCAGTGTAACTTCTTTTAAAATAATTTAAATTTAATAATTATAGTGAATTTATGCTGAAAATTGAAAAAAAAATCATTTTTCAATTTAAACAGTTTTAGCAAACAGTCTTATGTTGAAAGTTTTAACTGTTCTACACAGTGAACCATTGAAGCCCTGTAAATTTTTATAAACAATTGATTACTAATAATAAACATTTGTATATAGTTTGCTAAATATTCTTTTCCAAAATTATTCAAATAATAAATTATGAATACTTCTTAGGATTTTTTCTTTCTGAGTGACAATTTGAAGTTAACATTTTTAGTCGTTAAATTTAGCAGATAGCAAAGGGAAAAAAATTATTATAAAAATGCTTATAACTAGCAACCAGTCTTTCTTTTAATTCATCAAGATAATCTCCCAAAAGAAAAATTTCTTTTACAGCTTGTGCAAAATCTTAAAAGATCATTGTGTTACATTATTAATTGCATTAAATAATCTGCGTTATTAAAAAAATTAAAATATTTTATACTAAATATTGAATCTATTTTATCTTTGAACAATTCACATGTTTGAAGTTTTTCTTTAGAGCAATAGATATGTTCACCAATGTGTACTGATTTTAATCCTATACATAAAAAATGACGTAAACCCAATATATCTAATGCTTATTGCTGAAATAAAGTGTTAAAAAAAGAAATTAATTATATCCAATAATCTGAAACCCATAAATTATAAAGAAAGAAAGAAAATGTCATTAGATTTCTCCTAAAAAACAATTGAAATTATTTATATCTAATAATCTGAAACTCGTAAATTATAAAGAAACAAGAAAATGTCATTAGATTTCTTCTAAAAATGAATTGCTTTTTTTATAGAAAAAAAAAAACAATTGGTTTAATCCTATGCATAAAAAAAGACCTAAACCCACTATATCTAATACTTATTACTGAAATAAAGTGTTAAAAGTAGAAATTATTTATGTCCAATAATTTGAAACACGTAAATTATAAGGAAAAAAAATAAAATGTCATTAGATTTTTTCTAAAAAAACCAATTGGTTTTTTTGAGAAAAAAACCATTTGGTTTAAACCGGGGTTTAAACCATGGTTAAAACCAATTGGTTTAAACCGTGCCAAACCTGTTTATAAGTACCTTTTAATAAATATAATTACTAGTTTCACTAACATAATTGGTGACATTCTCAAGATCAATAATCCTAATTCTAATGATATTGTAAATGTAAAGGTGAATGTGACTGTTTGGCAGAAGTCAGCGTCAAAACGGATGATTTAATATGTCTTTGTATTTTTGCATATAAATAGAATATAAACCAGAAATGAACATAAACTGTTTTATTTGTTTTATTCAAATGTTTTTTTTTTATAATTTGAAAGTTCGTTGTTTTTTTAGAAAATTAATATACGTATTTCATATAAAAATTGCTTTTTTTTTTCTGTGTGTCTTTTCATTTACAAAGCAATTATCTTCTAAACTCTTTTTAAAATTATGAAAATATTTATTTGGGCTTAAAAATACTTCTTTTAATCCATAAAAGTGAAATTATTACTGCTTTCATGTTTGATGCATATTTGCACATAATTAGTAAAGTGGAAGATTTTTTTTTAAAAATGTAGGTTAATGATTAATCTATACGAAAAAAGTATGCTGGTGAAAGTGTCATCATATTTTAATTTATTAGCCACTTTTCATTCAGAAAACTGAAGAATTTTAACTTGATTATGCAAATTGGTTGTGATTTCCACAGATTTCATCGACCAAAAGTTCATAAGCTAATGTATCTTTATCGTATAATTTTGCGTAATTCTGATTTTATTAAAACGTAAAATGTAGTAACTTCATGCAAAAGTCATGATCGTTGAGACTAGTTTTTTTGACTGGTATTCGTTCGCATGAAATTTAATGAAGAGTCGATGCCACTAATTAAGCAACAATTTCTCTCTCGCTCAGCCGCTATCTTTTTATAAAGAGATCTTAATTATGGAAAAACTCGAGGAAAAAAAAAAAAAAGAAAAAAGTAAAAAAACCCTGTATTAATCAGCTGTCATTTTCGGACAGTTATCGATTATTCCGAATACTTGAAAAGGAATAACTAATAATTTCTGTAAATACTAAAATATCTGAAGAAAAATAGCTAGAATAGCTAAAGAAAAAGAATGATTTAAGTGCAATGTCTTTTACTTTCTAATTTATATTAATTCTGAAAGTGCATAATAGTAGAAGTATAATCAACAGTAAGTTGGCGGTTTTTAAAATATCAGATATACAGGGTGAGTCATAAATATCGAAACAATAGGCTATCTCCTTAAATATTGCCTCTAGACCCATACTTCCAATTGCAAAAACTCATAAAAAAAGTTGAAATTTCTGATAATATAAGTTGCAACTCCATGGGGAGTCTAGTTGAAAAAATACGAAAATTAAATTTTTATACGGCCCCCGTACAGCAAAATTCCCGATTAGGAAATTATTCCTTATCCATTCCTAAATTGAACAAAAAAAAATTTCATCTCCCTATCTGAAAACCTGACAGAGATATCAAAATCTAAAATTCTCAAAAATTCGTGACTTACACCACTTTACCATGCCTGTAAACGAAGTGAATTTCATCAATTTTCAAAGCAAATAAGGGATCGTCCACAAATTGTAACGTTGTTATATGTCGGTTTAAGACCGTTCCTCTTATTTGGCCATAATAAAGCAGCGTATTGATTTAAAATTGAAACTTGCTTCTAAAACATGTTGATCTATAGCACTAGAGTCCGATAATGTTAAAATCATAATCCGGACCAGCCAGGAAAAAAGCTTAAATCATAGCCGGTTCAGCCGTGAATTTCTACATAGTTTTTTACTTCAGTATAGTTAAAAATTGTTTTGCGCAGAGGAGTTCTGACCAAAAATACTTAACATAGAATTTCGTTTTTTATATTTATACTTTTATTATTAAAGAGGCGCCAAAGCATGTGATATATTTATTTTATCAATGAATCTATGTTTATATGTAAATGTTTCACTTGTATTTTATTATCGCTAATCCATATCCCGTGCGTTGAAGAATTTGAAAAATGTTATACAGTAAAACCTTTTAAGACGGAATCACACAGGAAAGAAAAAATACGTAATACACAAATGCCCTTCCTATGAAGGTTAAATGGAGTTTATTTTATTCTCAGGTATTATTGTATTTATTTTGCATAGATCAACACATTTTCTGTTTAAGACAGAATTCCGTCATAGGCAGATTTTTTTCTCTGGTTTTATTTTGTTTAATTTTTTTAGTATTTAAATATACTATTCTTAAAAAAAAATAAATTTTAAAGTTTTTTTCATTATTTTGTAAAATAAAAGCGGTTTTAAAATCTATGTGGTTTTCGTAAAAATATTGATTAAACCAAATTTTTTTTATTTTATGTACGTATTAGGTCTGTGATTTAATTACGGATTGTTTGAGACCGTGATTAAAAATTTCGTCCAGTGCAAGTCTGGGAAAAAGGAAGCAGTCCCCTCCGGTATGAAAAATACATTAGACCCGGATAGGCGAGTCTTCAGAAAAAAGTAACGTCTCGGTCCTGATCTGACCTGAGCCCAGAATACAGATTTTTTAACCGCCTCTACGGGACGATAAAAAGCTTGAAGTTGAGAGAGCTAATTTTTTAAAAAGGACTTAATCTGCATCTCAGAAACGCATTCTTTTAAATAACTAATGGGCAGTAAAACAGTACATTTCGTTTTTCTGTATAATGAATTTTTTTTTCCGACTATTTCTTGTCTTTAAATTATTAAAAGTTAAGAATTTTTAAATTAAAAAAGTACAAACTTGAAACATGTCATTTTTAATTATTTTACCTTACTTTTGTTTAAAAAAATGAAAATTATTTACTTTTGAAAATATGATTTTTTAAAAGTTATTTTTTTTTAAATAAATATTTTAATAGCTCTAAAATAAATATTGAAAAACAAAAACCTCGAAACAAAACTAAAATCATATTTTTATTTTTAGTTAAATAGAAAGAAATTGAAATCCGATAAATAATGTTTGGAGTTATAACGATATTTAACTATCGCATTGAAACCAGTACTAACCATATGAATTTTTTTTAATTTTATGATAAGTTTTAGCATGTGATTTTCTTAGCAAATTATATGGCTAACCATCACATAAAAGGAAAAAAAATCAAATTCTAACTCAAAAGATAGATTTTTTACGCGTTTCCTACAACTGTTAAAGTAACATTGTCTTTTGAATTGCGCGCATTTCAATTTGTGTCTAATCCCTTAAAACCTGATGAATTATTCAAACGGTTATAACTCCGCGAATTTTTAAGATATGAAAATGTAACTTTTTGTGTATTATTCAGGATTGGATAAGAAAAGTTTCCCTAATTCGAATTTTTATCCTACGGGGGCCGTATAAAAAGTTAATTTTCGTACTTTTTCAAATCGACCCCCCATGGAGTTGCAACTTATTTTATCAAAAATTTCACCTTTTTTTATGAATTTTTGCAATTGGAAGTATGGATCTAGGGACAATATTTAAGGAGATAGCCTATTGTTTCGATATTTATGACTCACCCTGTATACATTAGATGTATGGGGACATCAATTGTATTCTTGTGACCGCGAGAGAAAATTTTCATGAATACTTCTGCTTCTTTTAATACAAAATATATTTCGAATAAATATTATGCAAACAATTAAAAATGCCCGTGCTCTACTCACATAAACCATATGCAATTTATAACAAAAAGCGTTTAATTTGTTCAGATAATAAATAAAAGTTTTGTTACTCTTGTGCCCGCAAAAAAATGCAAAACTCAAAAATTGTGTTTAACGTATAGCTGCCAACTTTTCCGATTTTTTGGCTCGGAAAAATTTAATAGAAACCTTCGACTTAT
Source organism: Maratus speculifer (assembly GCA_964019185.1). Classification (NCBI taxonomy): domain Eukaryota; kingdom Metazoa; phylum Arthropoda; class Arachnida; order Araneae; family Salticidae; genus Maratus; species Maratus speculifer. The sequence continues at coordinate 301,150,704 of OZ025297.1, read as the reverse complement.
ATAATCAATAGACTACGGTGATTAAAAATGGTAAAAGTTACTATAAAATTTTTCCGGGCCAAAAAAGCAGAAGATGTTGGCAGCTAGTAAAGTAGAGTAATTATATTTTTTAAAAAGAATTTATCATTGAACTCATCTGATAACACATGAATTAGCTAAAATTGGTTTTGCAGAATGCTAAGTGTTATTCTTGTGACGTTCACTGAAAAAAATGAAGTACTCAAAAACGAGTAATCCGATGTACTCATAAGTAATTGAGTATGTTTGAAGCAAAAATGAACACATTGCTTTCTCAATTTTTAAACAGCATATGTTATTAAATCCAAACAAACGATAATTTTGTACCCAGTATTGGTTTATCTCATTCATGGTCGCATAAAAAATGCTTGTCAATGTAAATATTAAATTATGCACAGTATTTTAAAATAATTTTAAAGTATACTTGTAAATAATGCTCTTGTCATAAAAATGTTCGATTTGGATATTTTACTTATAATTTTGCTACTTCTCTTAGTAAATAATCAATTAAATGATATATTTAAATCTTTCTTTTAAGTATATTATCAGGATCCTTTCCATGAGAGTTACTATAAGAATCTCTGTAGGTCATACAGCAGAATTAAGTAAATGAAGCTTTACAAGAACTGCAAAATATCTAATCAAAGACCATGTGTTCAAACCAAAAGAAAGCACACAAAAATAACACGAGTTGAGTTGTTTTAATCTATCTTTAATAACTTGTTATTATTATATTATGACAAAAATAAAATAAATCCATTCTTTAAAAAAATAGTAAAAGTATTTTAGCTTGCTTTAAATATATATAAAATTCCTAAGTATGGCTAAAACTATTTCATAAACTGTTGTAAAACGGAGAGAACAGCTAAAAGTCAAGGATTGCGTTTGTTTTGATTGTAACGCAGTTTTGTGCCAAACTATGGACAAAAATGTTATGTGTTACTCTTGTAACAATACTTTAGATCCTATTCCATGTATAACATTTTAAAAATATTCTATATAAAATCTATTTTATAGCTCCAAATCAGAGAATCAGAAGTTTTGGGTACAAATTTGAAGTGGTTTTTTATAAAATTAAGATTTTTATATGTTTTTCGTTATTCTTGTGACACTTGATTATCAACTATTAAATAAATTAAAAACTGCATATAATACCTTATCAAATTTTTTTTAACTATGTAGATCTGACAAATATAATAATAGCTTATTGTTTTAAATGCATAATAAATTCATTTAATGAACATAAGTAAAAAACCCATGCAACTCAATAAGTGGATTTTTATGCTCCACTTTAAAGGGGTTTTAATACTCAGTTTTCCACCCATTTTAGGTACAGACTTAATTTTATGAAGTAAAAACTTATAAATTCATAAACAAGAACTCTTTATCCTTAAATTTATGTATCACACATATATCTCCGTTTAAAAAAAATGTTTCATCAAAAATTTTCTTCTATCGTGGTCGTCCCCATATATCAAAATATCGGACATCTTTTTTTATATTTTTTTTTTTTCAAAAATACCATAATATTGATGAACTCTGATCTTATAAAAGGCAAGTGCTGTAATATTTTCTTTTAATTAAATTTCTTCACGATAAAATGTTTATAGCTATTTCATGCGACCTTTTTGACGCGCACATAAAAACAGTGTTTCGCCCGTCATCCCTGTGTGCAATTGTACACAGGGACACTGCAACTGCGCACATCTCTATGTGAAGTTGCACTGTTGATGAAACAGTAATTCGCCAACATTGTCTCGCACTCGCAATCCCCTAAAGCGTTCTTATGAACAATAGACAGCGAAAAATATTGTTCTTCAATGAGTAATGTTTTCCTCCGTCAGAGCGATTGCGAGGAAAATGCCTGTAAAAGTATTTTCATCTTCCAGATACCGTAAATGCCGGCAAACAAACATAAGCTTAAAGCTGATACTTGAGTGGCATTTTATATAGCGATAGAAAGAGTAATAAGAATACTTTAAAATGTTAATTTTTTTTTTTTTTTTTTTTTTTTTTTTTAATGACGCGTGCTTAAAAGTACAAAAGTAGAAAAGAATATATGATTTCCTTTTTTTTTACATTTAAGTTGTTGAATTTGAAAGTGGGAAAGTTCATTTTATGTTATTGTTAGACAATGCTTTGGATATGAATGGTTTTAAAATCATCTTTAGCAGTAAAATACATTTTTTACATATTTTTATGAACTTATTTCATTTAAATTTAATATACAATAATATTTATCAATGTTCGCTGAAAAAATCATAGTTTTGGTATAAGCCATTAGATTTGCTTCAATTTAAAAAGCAGTGTTTTATTAAAAACTATTATTTTCTGTGAATAGAATATTGTTATAGTAAAATACATATATGTATATAAATATTTTAGTCGTTTGTTTTATTTTATTGCAATATTTCATTTTTCTTTGGAAAGTTACAATAGAACAACAAAAAAATTTAATTTCGTAGAAAAAATTGAAAAAATTTGAAAAAAAAAACAAAAAAAACAGAGAGAACCATTTAGTAATAAGTTATATGCATATACTAATTATATTTCTTAGTGAAGTAATTAAAAGCACCATGATGAAATTTTGATTGTGATTATTAATGTTATGCAATATAAAAATTAATTCTATTAAAAGTGGACTTACAAGCGCATACTTTCAGACACAACGAATTTAAAATGTCGTTGACCAAACTAATTACTGGTAGTGCATTAAAAGTTATTTATAGTGAGTTAATATTTTGTTCATCTTTCATAAGATTTAGCCTTAACTAAATTTGGTTCAACTAAAATTTAATAAATCCATTAGTTTTAGCCAAAAGTTCAAATCAGGCGAATAACAACAAAATTAAAGTATTAATACATTCTTCTCCGCGATATAACAATGATTCAAACACGGTTTCTTCCACAGTCACGACACTTTTGTCATATATAACACAGCATTTTCAGGCAATTAAAAATAATAAAAAATCCTGTCACTTAAACAAGTTTTGGAAGAGAGAAAGTAATCTTTAAATTAAATTAAAAAAAAAAAAAACTAGAAAACTAATAGAAACACTGCAGCATATTTTACGTATTGTTTCATTTTGTAAGATTTAAACAACGAATTATTGAAAGGGAAAAAAATCACTTACAATATGTCACAATTAGGAATAAAATGCAGATATATATAAAAAAAAAACATCACGAAATGATTTCAATTTATTTTTTAAGGCAGTTTCTGTTTTCCAATGCAACTAAAATAAAAAATAAAAACCAACTCAACAGATTGAGGTACTTAGTGCCGGTCGGATTTCAACTTCAAGGCTGAACAACAGTAAAGATCTCAAGATGAAGAAATTTATAACCTTACCAAACGAAAGACCTTAATATGCTTATCAAACAGGTGGAGTTGAACAGACCTTAGGGTGAAAATTTGAATAATATGCGCTAAGAAATAGTTTGAAAGAAGCATTACAATTTGATGGTTTATTTGTTATTGAAAGAATTGAAAAACAGACAAATTATCCAATTCATTTATCATCGCATACCACAAAACAAAAAAAGCAATTAATTAAACACAGCAATGAAAGAAAAATTCCTCTTTTCTTTTCTTATAAAATCTTATTAACTTGTTAGAATAGTTAATATTAATTCTTTTTTAATTTTAAAATAACGTATATTCATGTTAACTCCGCGAATTTTAACATATTACCCCCATATTTATAAACATATTTTCTTTATTTACAAGCCCGTGTATATTTTACAAACTAATAATATGCATATTTCATGATATCTGTAACCTAATGCTCTAATTTGTAATGATGTAACAGCTATTACAATCATGTTTTCAGCTAGTGTAATAAAAACAGTCTGAAATAAAATTATGTAAATTTTTTAACATTGTATAATTATTATATTTCAGCGTAAGCAAGCTATGTTCCGCAAAGTCCTGAAGAATGCACATATATTTTCCAATGGCTTCTTTGCAACACCAGGACAAAAAAAAAAAAAAAAGGAAATTCTAATAATATTAAGTATAATGAAATATATAATCAATTCAAAAATAATGTAAGGTATGCTGTAATGCAAATGCATAATGGGCTGAATTTCCGAAAAATATTTTTATGTGCATTTTTTCCCCAAATGATAATACCTGAAACTAAATTGATTATTACGGTAGATATGAGCTCTTGAACTTATTGAGAAAAGCTAAAAAGTCATTTAGATGTCCATTTCTTTTAGATTAAACTTACTAAGAAATGACTTACTATATTTCTCACACATCATAATAGACCCAGAGGCAAATGTATAGTTGCTGAAAAAAAAAAAAAAAAAAAAAAAAAAAAAAAATCTTTATTAATTTTTGTAACAATTATCGCAAAAGAAAATTTCCGATACCGAACGATTGGAAATAAAATTTATTTTAAAATGATGTATATAAAATTCGTTTAGGAGGGTGGGGTAGAGGTCTGCACGGGCCGGAATTTCCAGGCCCGGGTTCAGCCCGTAGGAAAATTTTTTCGACCCGGCCCGGCCCGTTTTGGTCCGTTACAATTTCCTAAAAATTCATATTTTTATCATATAATTCCTTTAAAGTTTTATTTCTAGATTCCTTTAAAGTTTACTGCATACATATCTATGGAATGATTTTACAATATACTTTACAGGAAACACACACTAGCAACATTAATGATTACTTAGATTCTTAGGCATTCAACATTCAAATAAAGATTCATTAAAAAAATAATATGGCCTAAAATAAAAGAAAAAAGAAAGTTAAAAACATCGTTACTTTTGAAGCTGTTTAATAAAAGAAGATTTATAAAAAAAATTCTGTATCATTTTATTAAAGATTTTAAATCCAAATTCATTCGTTAATTCAAAGAAGCTCCTTTCTGATACATTTCTAAATTCATTTTTTTTTTTTTAGAAACGCATAAGATTAGCTGGTGTCTTTATTCAGAAACTATATAATCGAATGGCGTTGTCGATTTTTTTTATTCAAGCAATTTAAGAATACGGCAAGCAAATAAAACAGTGTCATAATTAGCGTTTTGAATAGAATTTCCGGAAACGATAGCATAGGAAGGGAGAAAAACCTGCAACCATTTGAGAAACTATTGTATCTCAACAAGGTTATACAAGTATTTTATTTACCAAAAATGAAAAACGCTATTCGATTCCAAATCCCTTCAGTAGTCAGGCTTATCACTTTTATACTTTTACAATTAAAAATTAATCTGAAAATGTGTCAAACTTTCGTGTTATTGTATATTTTAGATTGAGATTATATATTGAGAAATTAATTTAAAAACCATCAAGAAGTATATATCCAAAGATTAAACTAACATGAGTTCTTTATCGCTATTAATAATTTTACAAATCCTGTTGTCTGCCCTACAAATCATGATAACAATTAATTCCGGTCCGGTAAATCTATATGTAGAAAAATAATGCAAGCTTGATCTCGGCCCGACACGAGTCAGCTAAAAAAATGTTAACCCCGGATTACACACAATGTAACTGTCCGATACCGATCTTTACACTGTGCAAGTTACATTTTTATATTGATGCTGTCAAACTAGTATATCTCGTGACGCATATTTACACTTATTCTCGTTAAAAACATTTTCGTTGAAAATAGGTCATATTTTATCGTTCCTGCTTAAATATTCAGAACGGGGCGGCAGGCCCAAAATATTTTATCGGCTCGGCCCGTTTTTTTTTTTTTTTTTTTTTTTTTTTTTTTTTTTTTTTTTTTTGTCGTCCCAGCCCGCGGTGCCGGGTACGGAACACGGGCCAAGCCCGGGCCCGTGCAGACCTCTAGGGTGGGGGCATCTACTTATTCGAACAAATCTAAATTTCCTTTTTTCTATTAGCAGTACCCAATTTTAACAAGATATTTGAAATTTTCTGTTCAAACTATGCCTAAACACTAAATTTCAAGTTATTTGATTGATAAGTTTTTTAAATTATAAACTCTCAAAATTTAGTGCTTCTAACATTAAATTACTTTTTAATATTTTTATTAATATTTTCAGAAATTATACTCCCAATGTGCTGATTTTTTGTGTAGCAATAATACTAAAATACTTAAAAATAAATTCATTGCATTTGTATTTTTTTTTCTACCATATGAATTATAAAATTAACACGTTAAATGACTTTTTTTTTTTTTTTTTTTTTTTTTTTGTCGTTTTTCTGTTTGGGTCGCGAAATAAGACTCCCGTTACACAATCCCAATACTGTCAGTCACCGGTAACCGACGCGGCCTAAACGGAAAGTTCAGTGTCAGTCATCCGTGGCACTCACGTGTTAATATTCGAAAAAATTATGAATTGCTATCTGCAATTTTTTTATAGCTTTAGATTTATTACGTCCTGCTTTATGAAAATCCAAAATTTTAAATTTTTCTTCCAAACACCAAATTATACTTGAAAAACGGCAAAATGATGGTTTGAGGGGCCGTCTACGATAGAAGTGACTAGCACTTTTTAAATTCCTTCAGACCCCATATATTCTATAGTGTATTCGCTATGATACACATTTTTAATTTTTTTTTCCCCCGTACAGTCATGAAAAAATCAAAAGTAAACACTCCCCATTAACCCTTCAACAAATTACCGTAGAAAAAAGTTACTGATACCAAGCGATTGTAAATAAAGTCTACTTTTAAATTATGCATATAAAAACTTTCTTGGGGGGGGGGGCTCCTCTTCATATTAAAACGAACCAAAACTTCATTTTGTTCAATAGCAATACCGAATTTTATCAAGATATTTCAAATCTTCTGTTCAAGTTATGCCTAGACACAAAATTTCAAGTCATTTGAATGATAAGTTTTTGAATTATAAATATTCAAAATTTAATGCTTCTAATATTAAATTAGATTTCATGTTTTTATTAATATATACTGAAATTATACGCCTAATGTGTTATTTTTTATGCAGCAATAATTCTAAAATACCCAAACATAAATGCTTTGAATTTGCAATTTTTATAATTTTATTATATAAACTATGAAATTAATATTCGAAAAAATTATGAATCGCAACCTACAATTTTTTTGATGGATTTATATTTATTAAGTTCTGTTATATGGAAATCCAGATTTTCAAATTTTTCTTCCAACTAGTTTTCAAAAACGGCAAAATGGTGGTTTAAAGGTCCTTCTGCAATAAAAGTGACTAGATATTTTGAAACTACCTATGCTATCCTGTAATCTACCAGTCTTCAATGATTGCTTGAGTTGCGCCTAAGATGCCTTGGTGAAGAAGGGGGATCTCTCAGTCAACTATCGAATACTGAACTTCAATTTGGATACAGCCCCTAAAACTTTACCCTATAAAACTCATTTTAAAATAATCAATTTCCCGGAAACTTATCGTAAAAAATTACATTTTTTTTTGGGGGGGGGGGGGCTAATTGAAGGGTGTAAAATTAATTTATGCTTTCAGAATTGGTTACCATTATTAATAAAAGCAAATTTAGAGTTCTTTTTAATATGTAAATGGTTCCCTAAGTAAATTTTATATATATCATTTAAAAGTAGACTTTATTTCAATCGTTTGGTACTAGTAACTTTCTTCTTACGATCATTTTTTGTAGAGTTAGTACAGGGGATGTTTACTTTTTTTCTTTTTTTTTTTTTCCTACGGCTGTACAAACCATCACTATTCGCGGATGAAATTCCAGGATTAATTAAACCTGGAATAAATAAATTAATTAAAATTAATTAAACCTGTTAATAATAATAATAATAATAAAAACACCTACAAGTCCGATTTTAATGGTTGACTGGTAGGTTTATCATTGTGTTTTCCTGCTCCCAAGTTCTCCATGTTTCCAAACTTTTGGATGCAGGAAAACACAATGATAAATCTACCGATCAGCCACTAAAATCGAATTCGCTAATAATTTCCACCAAATTAGGGTTTAACAGAGCAGTTGAATTTTAATACGCTAGCCGAATTCTGTGAATGGGAATTTCAACCGTTAACTTGATGAAATGATGATCAGTGTGTCTTCTTCCCTTCTATAAGATATTAATACACGTGTCTATTCTCAAATCGCTGTTTTTGCGAACATATCATTTTCATTCAATTACTATTTTAAAATAAAGTTCGAGCAATTAGTATTCCAAAAATGCTTTGCTTTTGGTTCAGCAATAATGAGAAGAAATGTTACAGCCGAAAATATAAACCAAAAATGAATTTTCTGGAACCAAAAGTGACCGTTTAAAGAGCCACAAAAAGGTAAACAATACACGCATATGTTATACAGGGTGTCCCCTCTCAACGGTGGCCAATGGCTAATTTCTAAACCGTTGGTCATAGACATATAGTTCCAATTGCAAAAATGCTTTAAAAAAGGCAAAGAATTGTTTTTTAAGCGATTTTTGTCAAAAAAATGTTTTACTAAAAAATTACGAAAATTAAATTTTTATACGGTCCCCCGGTCCTATAAGTGATATTTAGTAAAAAAATTTCAACACTCTAGCAAGTAATACAGAAAAGGTCCCATTCATGTAACATTAAAATTGACCGAGTTATGAAACTTTAAATTTCATGACTTAAACCATTTTTCTATAGCTGAAAAAGGACGAGTTCAACTGAGCTTTAAGGGAGCGTACACTAAGTGCATAAAGTATTATAAAGGGAGTCGATTTCCAACGCTGTTCAAAGGCTACTTCCTAAACTATTTCTCATAGACATATAGTTCCAATTACTAAATGTTTTAAATGAGCGATTTTGAAGGCACTGTCACCGTATAAGTTTTACGGTAGTGTTAATTATAATTAACTTCTAGATTGGTTATTAAAATAACTGAAGACCTGAATTTCAAAATTCTTTTTATCGAAAAAATCAAATTTTGGGAAATAGCGAAAAAAACTTTAAATGCATCTATTGGTTTTCATTATAAATTTTGAGATTGCATTGTTACAATAGTAGTTTGTATAGACTGATCGAGAAATCAAGTCGAGTTTTGAAATTCATATCCTCAATCGTATTTTTACGTATGTTTTATTTTGTAAGCAAATGCAGCTGATTCTTTTCGTGATTTTATTTTAAAAAGGTATGTTATTTTGATAAGCTTTTATTTTATTCATAATTTTCGTATGTAAATTTTCCTAGTTCAAAACTTATATTCAAATTTTAACTCGCTTCCAAATATCTGATTGAGATTCAGTTCCCATACTTATTTGAACCCGATGACAATATAATATTAATACGATTTTAGGTGCGTTCCATTTATTTATTTTATAGGACTACATCAAATTTTATTAGGTTGAGTAATCTAATAGAGCTTTAAATATGTATCATTTCGTAACGATTTGTGTCTGTTGCTTTTCATAGTTTAATTTAACAAAATTTCTGTTATTTTTTTACTTATATTTTTAGCACAAATTGCATATTTTACTTTAACATGTAAATGTCAACATAAATTCAGAAACAACATTGTAAATTTTTTTTTCTCTCAATGTTTAAAGTTAAATTTTCTATCTGATGTTTGTTTTTATTTCCAGTAAATTTGTGACTGACCCCTATTTTGCAGCAAAAAATATGCTTCAACTTTGAACAGCTATAACTCGGTCAATTTTGATCGCAGAGGAATGGGACTTTTTGTGTCTTACTTGTTAGAGTAGTGGTAAAAATTTTCTAAATATCACTTGTAGGACCGGGGGACCGTATAAAAATTTAATTTTCGTAATTTTTTAGTAAAAAAATTTTTTGACCTAAATCACTTTAAAAATAATTCTTTACTTTTTTTAAAGCATTTTTGCAATTGGAACTATATGTCTATGACCAACGGTTTAGAAATTAGCCATTGGCCACCGTTGAGAGGGGACACCCTGTATATAATTTTACACAAATACATAAATACTTACAAAAAAAATGGATTTTAAGGTTGTAATGTATTTTAAACTTTATACGTATTTTTTATGCTCTATCAAAATCTTAGTTTCCGTTTTTAGGAAAACTGCGCTTTTTATTGCATATGTTTGCGCAAAACACGAATTCTTAAAAAAATAAGGTATTGAAATATAGTCTTGTCATAATGCTCTGCTGATTTTATGAAGCAAAATATACCTTTTAAGCTTGTATATATTAATTTAAAAGCTATTTATATTGAAACTAGTCGTTGGGGGCCACCGTAATACTTACCCATCATGGATATGTATATGAAAATAAAACATGTGAAACTATTTATACAATGCATTGCAATTCATAAACAAAATTTAAATATTGTTAATATATATAGTAATGCTATATTAAAGAACTGCTGATGCACCAATTTCGACAAATTATATAAAACGCCAAACTACTCAAGTAGTACCGAAGTGCGTAAAAGAAACATCCTTATAACTCCAAAAATAATAATTCTATTAACTAACAATTAATTGCGTCGAATTAAGCGTCTCATTTTCAATTAAAATATATTTCTGAATTGAAATTTGAATGAAATACAGGGTCATGAAAAATCGAAGAATATGGAAAACAAGATTACAAATATCTCGGCAACTAATAATCCGATCGACTTTGTTTTATATGCAAAATGTGTGTTATTTTATTGAATTTTACGTCCATTCCTTAGAACAAAAAAAATCGAAAATTTTTATATACCTTTCATCAGAACGAATTTTTCGGGAGTCCGAAAAAAATAGTTCCGCGTAATCGAAGTTGTTGATATTAAATAGGGTTTGTCCCATTTTTACATACTAACTACATACAAAATTTCAAGTCTCTATCTCAATTTGTTCGGGAGATAGAGCGTTTACAGACAGACAGACAGACGGACGGCAAATTTTTTTTTCTAAAAATATGTTTTTCGGAATCTCCACTATCTAAAACGTGTAAATCCGTCAAAAAAATTTTTTCGATTTTCAAAATGATTGCAAGACTTACCCTATACTGCGTATGATGGGTAAGTAAAATACATCTTTTTTTAAATAAAAAAAAAAACATGTTTTGCATACAAAACTTGAAATATGTTAGAAAATTTATGTGGTATTACAAATCTTTTGCTCCATAACACAGCTAAGCAGTTTACCAATATATTGCAAAGAAAAAGTTAAATATATTGTATGTATTTTGTAATAAAAGGTTTGGCATAAACGAAATTCTTTACTAAAATTGAACTAAATATTGAATAAATTCTAAAATTTAATTAAAATTCTATTAAAAATTTATATGAATTCACAATTTTATTCCCTGTTTTCACTAAAAACATGCACCTGGTAAAAATTTCATATAAAAAAACGAAGTTAGGCACATACTTTAACTGCAATACTTTTGAGATGTAAGATATAAATATAAGATACCATAGGATTGAAGGAATATACGACGGAAATTTATTCACAAAATGACTCCCTAAGTCAGAAAAGATTGGGAATCAACATGTATCCTTTTTTTAAATTAAAAATTATTAATAGGAGCGCTTTTAGATAATACAAGCATAAATATAGCAGATTTTCAAAAATATACCCGAAATTTTTAGAATAGTGATGGAATTATTCAGGAATTCTTCACTGCTGCTGCTTGAAGTGACCTCAAGCAATGCGCCGTCAGAGGTCTCAGGTTTGCCGCAAAAATGTTTTGTAGTGGAAGTATTGAAGCATTATGACACCAAATTTCATTAGGTATTACTTGATTATCTCGTAGACCAAAAGACTATCTTCAAATTATAAGATTAAATGCAGATAATGAATGATCATGAATGTCATATTCACTTGACGATAACGTAAAAAGCACGATACGCGTGTTTGTGGAGTCATCAAGTGATTTTTAGTTCAACTTTTATTTGTATGGTTATTAATATTTTAGTAATGTATTTGTCCTTTCATTATTTAAAATAAAAATTATGTCAATTTATGGGATCTGGCGATTAGTTTGACGATTTTTATGATTTGGCGAAATAGATGTATCGGATAGAAGGATATTACATATGCATCTTTCACCATCATGAAAAGTGTCACATCTCGGCAAAAGTAAATTTCACAGAAAAAAAAATGCATAATTTTATTGTAACATGAAATTATAGCACTTAGATCTGCATGCAAGAGTAAAAATGTGCATAAAAGTTTAAAACTCTTAAGGCTGTTCTCAAGTGCACTGCACAGCATGCTCGAAATTTTTTGAGATAATAGCGTATATATTTTTAAACGTAAACATAAAAAGTATAAAATTGGCAGATCTGACTATGGAAGTGATTTGAAATTGAAGTAATTTTTCCATTTTTTTGATAAATTACTTATCGAATTATAAGCGTTTTTGATCATGTAACAATTCGTTTAGCCTCTCCCCCCCCCCCCCCCCCCAACATTGACTGTTTCTTCTACTTTCGTACGAAAATTCTGTTCAAAACACCAACTTTGACAGTATTTTCTGAAATATCTATCGTGTTTACAAAAAATAAAAAAAGAAGAAAAAAAGGAAAATATTTTTCAGTTACATAGTTTCTGAATACCAACACCCTGCCAGCTTCATGTGATTCCGAAAAAAATGAGTTAAAACTTCTGTAATTAAGTTGCCACTTTGAATTGGAGAATACCTTAAGGGGACTCTTCATTCATTTGAAAACAGCCATTCGCTAATGTTATACTTGCACGCAGGTTGTTTCCGAATTTCTCGTTTAAATTTAAATACGTTTAAATATATATATATATATATATATATATATATATTCATAGAATGATTTAGGTCAATATAGTTATTTTTAAATCTTTTGATTTCAGTTGCAGATTTTTTTACATATAAATATACTTCCACTTTCGGAACCGTTTTCTAAAGTAAAAGTACCTTTATTTAAAAAAAATCTGCAACTAAAATCGAAAAAGTGCAAAATGGCTCTATTAGAAATTGGCATAAGCTATCTTATGCAAAAATAAGAAGAAAAGGTTTAAAAATATTTGAATTTAAACGAGAAACTTGAAAATAACCTGCCCATAGGTTTGACATTAGCATAAGGGTGTTTCCAATTGAGTGAACAGTCCCCTTAAAAAGTCTAATCACTCAGCTTCTGAATGTCTTGTAATGTTAAATCTGTAGGCTGTGCAAAGCATTCGTATTTAAAATATTTCTTCATAAAATTAATACTTCAAATTCTTTTTGTGTGTGTGTGTGTGATACTGTTAAAAGAAACCTTTTTTTTTTTTTTTTTTTTTCTCAGTTTAAAAATATTTCTAAAATCTATTCTTAATTTAACATTTTATGTGTTTAAAGCGGACAAACTGTGAATAATATTTTAGAGATATTTTGACAACTTAAAAAAAAAGAGAGAGAGATCCTTAAAATATAGAATTCACAAAAAAAAAGATATCTTTTAAGAAAAAAATTTACACACAAAAAAAAAATCACAAATTTTACCCCCCCCCCAAAAAAAAAAAAAAAAAAATTAAATCTGAAAAGATTATTTTTTCGAGATGACACTTTAAATACATGATTGCATCAAACACCCATAGATTTCATCATGGGAATTCGGAAGATGAGTGACGAGCAACCTTAAGTTTTATTAATGCCTATCTAAGAAATGCAAACGACAAATTGTTGAGTAAAATCTGAAAATTTACATATGAAATCTGTGGCATAATAATCTTTCTTACTGAATACACGTGAAAAATAAGGTAACAAATACTTGGTACTGAAACCGGTAGCCCCCAAAATTAATGTAACCGATTCTCTTACATGAATATTTTCTTGTCGTAATTCATACATTTAAAGTTCCAGAAAACCCAGTTTCCAAGAAAACATTTAGTAATTTTACAGATTTTTTTTTTTTTTTTTTTTTTTTTTTTATTGTTGATAATAAAGGTTTACAAGAACAAACGCCTGTCATGGTCTAAAGACGATGGAACTCAAAGGTTTTAAAAATTAAGACAGAATTCAACTGGTGTCTGGCCTTGAGGCGTGGGCGAAACTGCCTTCGTTGAAACAAACATTGACCTTTTCTACTCTAGTTTTAATCATGTTTATTTAAAACAAATAAAATTAAATATAACGCATTAATAGGAAAAGTTTATTTTTCTTCTTTTAAGTTAAGAAAATATATCTCGAACCTTAAAATTCACATTACAAGTGAAAAACTAAGTAGTTCAATATAGAAATATTATAACATTTATTAAATAAATTTTCTTGTTTAAAACATGCTTATTTGATTTTTCCAGCTATGACAGTGACAACAAATAATTAACAAAGACACTGAACATATTTCATAACATAAATGTCTTTTAATTTTATTAGGAAAAATAAAACTAAAATATCGCACTAAAAAGTAAAATGGAAAATTAAGTCTTAAAAAGAAATAAGTAGCCTTAGAAATGAAGACGTAGATGAGGTTTTGTAAAGTTGAGCAATTTTACCTCCCCACACAATCAACTATCTATTGTAAAGCAAGGACATATAACGAAATAAAGGAATTTTCTGTATAACTATACCTAAAAAAAACTTTTAAAAGAAAGATGCATCAATGACTGAGCAATATTAGTGAAATAAAACGAAAATTGGTTTTTTGCGAGTTTTGTCACTTTTTTTTGCGGGTGAGTGATATTTAAATACAAAACTTATAATGTTACATTTGAAAGTACTTTTGTGTAGAATTTTGATGCAACTTTACTATAAAATTTTCTGTAGCGGTAGTGTTGGAGTATCCTGCAAATGCAATTTACACTGTAAAAAAATATCTGTAAAGCTACAAAACTTTTTCTATAAAACTGGGATTCCGAGAGCTTTTTATGTAACAGTAACAGCAAAAATTCATATAACTGATTCTGTTACATGATTTTTTTTCATGTTACCATTACATAAATTGCATTTTTCTAGGAAACCCAGTTTCCTAGAAAAAGTTTTGTAACTTTGCAGATTTTTCTTTACAGTGTATTTCAAAACACATACTAATTTATTTGAATTAAAAATACAACTTCATGAGTTTATGGAGTAAGCCATAAGACCTCTTTAATGAATAATTCTGTAGAAGAAGCATGGAGAATTATGAAAAGGTAAAACTATATTAAAATTCTAAAAACGAACAAAAATACTTTTGAATTCAAAATTCTAAGTTCTAAACTTTACTGTGTAAGGGTTTAGTGTCATAAAGTTGCATTTTCTTGAAAATGTATTTCAGTCTTTGAATATTTTCATTAAAAAATTTCAGAAAACTTCAAGAGAACGAATTAAAAAGTGCATTATAATCTATTGCTTTCTCCTCAATTGCCAATTTATAACCATTACAAAATGTGTTATTAGCACTCAATGTTGCATTTGCAAAAACTTACCTTTTCTTCATCAAAAAGAAAAAGAAAAAATAAATGAAAATAAATTTTCTAATAGTATATAATGTAAAAATATTATTATAAATAATTTTCTAAACTTAAATAAATTTCGGCCAAGAAAAAGATAGATACTTTGAAAAAAAAATTACTAGTATGCCTACCCGAAACCCTTCTTATAAAAAAGATTTAAAAAAAAAAAAATGTTACAAATAATATCAAAATACTTTTTTTTTTTTAATCTATTTACGATGGAACATTTTGCTTGTGTCATTAAATAAATTCAAAAAGACATATATTTCCAAAATATATTCTATAAACTTTTAAAAGCTCACCATTTTACTTAAAAGGTTTAATATTGCAGTGGACTCTCTCTATTCTGAACACTCATGGCATCGATCAAAAATGTTCAGATTTTGGAGGTGTTCAGTATAGAGGGAGATTGGAAATTCATTACTACTACTACTATATACGATGACCGAGCCTGTAGTTGATCAAATAAGGTCGGTTCTAATGGGGGTTTTGTTATATTTCCTTTCTTTTAAGTTTTAAAAGTAAACCAACATGATTTATAAATTCCTTAACCTTTTAAGCATCCTGCAGAATTTTACATGCAAGTTTAACAATTCATAAAATAAAAGCTACGGAAAGTATTGATATGAAGACTTGTATTTTATAATCTTAGATATTTATTTATCATATGCAATTCAAAAAATTAACATTAATATTGACTTTGTTTAAATAAACCTTTGAATCAAAAAACTATATGACGGAAAAATCCAATTAGGCCGCTTAAAAGGCTAATGAATGTCTTATCATGGGCAAAAATTAAATCAGCTGAAATTAAATAGCAACAAAAAAGTAGTTTCTTTATTTGCCATTTTCTCAGTAGTTGATCAATCGAAGAAGTCAGTCCAAAACTCCAAATTCAGACCTAAATTTAAAAATTAATCTTTGAAATATCATGCTTAAACTGTTATTAAAAATATTTCATATAGACCTATTATTTGAAATAAGAATGATGGAAGTGGATTATTTTAACTTACCGCAATTGCTAACTAATCAAAAACTAAATTTTTAGTACATTTTCTATCATAAAAAGTCACAAAATGTCTTCTGTTACAACAGGCGGCTGACAAGAATAGGACAACAGGTGCTCCAACATTTAACTGAAGTTTCTATCAAACAAATTAAAGTATTCAAACAAAGTGCAATTTCAAGTAATACTTATAAACTAGCCGTGCTTTTGTTTGGATTTTTTTAATCAAGTTTGTTGAACCTTTTTATTCATTTGTAACAGTTTCTCCGAATTTCCATGATCAGAATTCGAATTCAGATTGCAAACATGTGTTCAGTTTACAGAGAGATGAATTAGAAATGGGGACCTGAAGTAGCGTTCATAATAGTGGGGTGTTCGGATTAGAGGGTGTTTAGAATACAGAGAGTTATTCTTTTTTTAAGTCTATGGAGTGGCGCCGGGACCGTCAGAATCTGTTCGTAATACCGGGGTGTTCACATTAGAGAGTGTTCAGATGGAAATAGTTCACTGTACTTTAAATTAGGCGGTTTACTGAAAATTAAGGTCACTTTTTAAGTAAAATGCTGAGTTTTTAACAGTTCAAATCGTGTATTTTGTAACTAAATCTAGGTAGACTATTGCATTTCATCTTTTGATTTCATTTACAGATACATATTCCTTCCATAGGTTTCCAATCATTGTTTTAAGTGTACCGACAAAGTTTAAAATTAAAAACGGAAAATAAATAAGTAAATAAAATGAAATAATAATAATGACTTAACAAATTACAACAGCCATTTCGAAAATGATTTTTTGAAAGACTTATAAAATTCTATTAAAAAAAAAAAAAAAAAAAAAAAAAAAAAAAGTTATTTTTTGTAAACAAGTAAGGTGAAACATCTCGAAGAGATTCATCATTTATGCAGTCATTTTCCTCGTAAAAGATTTATTAATTTTAAAAAAATACAGAGGTGATAGTATTTATTCCTTTTTGAAGTCATTCAATTTCTTATGTAGTTATATCTACCCTATCTATATTATAAAGGACAAACATATCTGTGAGTAACACATGCGAATGGCAACACTTTCAAATTTTAAATGAAATTTCTGTTTCAAAATTTTCGGTACTGAAAATTTTTAAACTTCTAAATATCGCACAGATTCAATTTTTACACCGTCGTATAAGGGGGAAAATGTAATTTTAAATGCAATTTGTTTGAAAGGTGTAGCTCAATTTCTTTTTGATTTATTATTATTTTTTTTTATTATTTTTTTTATTATTTTTTTTTATTTTTTTTATTATTTTATTTTTTTTATTTTTATTTTTTTTTTTATTTTTTATTTTTTTTTATTTTTTTTATTTTTTTTGTCATTGTGGAAACAGAAGTATTGCAAAAATGCGGACACCACAATAATTTAGATATGTTTCAGATATCTCTATTCTTGACCGATAACAACAACCATTTTTTAATGGTTAATAAAATGAAAAAATTGCATGAAATATTGAAATTATTTTTATCCAAATTAAATTATGTATACAAATAAACCACTTAAATAAGGTATATACATTCTATTATCTTTGAAATAGTTTAGAATTGTTAAAATACATTGCAAACTTTTTTTTTCTTTGTGGGGGGGGGGGGGGAGCTTAGAATATTATGTAACCAAATTCTTGTATATGACCCTATAACTGAATAAAAAATGCTTCAAATTCCATAAGATACAAACAGCATCTCTGAAATTAATATCAATTTCATTATGTTCGCAATATTGCAATATCATTAAAATGCTTGAAAATGATTTTTTTCCCCATTGCTCGTAATATAATGGAATACTTTTGAAGGTCTCTGCAAACAAATCAATAATTCTACTTACTGCATTTTTTAATAGCAAGCATAGCATAATAGACCGCAAAATATATCAATTGCTTGAGAATTCGAGTGTATTTACGAGAGTTGGAGACAGACAAACAGAACACAAAAACATTTTTAAACAAAACAAAACAAGAACAAAAAAAATGCTGGAAATCGTTAAAATTAGAGATTCGGAGATTTTATTTTTAGATTGTTCCTTTATAATAGACAAAATACAATAAATTGAGTTTAGTGAAATTGTTCAAAAAATGTTTCGAGCAAAACTGTTACAGAAGCGAATGTTTAACAAACTCCTCCACTGTAATCCGAGTGCTGATCGGAGGATACTTTTCCGAACAGATTCTGTTTCACAACAGCCGGTTGTAAGTGGACGATTACTCAACATATCAATACAACAATAAGAGTCAATGTCCTACAGGGCACGTTATTTCAAATAAAATTAGTTCATTGAACATTTAAAAGGTTAGTGATGACATTTCATATCGTCATCAAATTATCATACTTAAGGGTGTATTCGAAAAAATATTTTTCCACCTTCGACAACTCAAAACTTTCTGAGATATTTTCAGACTCATTTTTAAAAGTAAAAGCGTGAAACTTACTATGGTGATTTTTGAAAACATGTATAAAATTCAGTGTGATTTAATTTTTCGCTCACAATTATTTTCTCTCTATGACCATTTTTTTCGTTCCCAGATTACCTGTTTCGGAAAATTCGGTTCAAAGTGTCAACTTTGAGAGCATATTTTGTAATATTTTCTGCTTTTATCAAAAAATCGACAATTACGGCACATTACACAGTTTTTAAATAAAAGAATTTGCCAGTTTGATGCATCTGAGATCAAAAGTGAATTTAAAAATAAACCAGAAAATAAAATATGCTTTCTTTAAAAAAAATACTAACCGACTTCAAAAAAAGAATCAAGCTTGGCGACAACTTGGCGCTAACGCATATGAATGCATAGTTTTAATATGCTTATGATTGGAAAGTGGTTGCAACAATGAAAGATGATTTGCGCCAAATCATTATTATTATTATTATTATTATTATTTTATCAAATTTACATATTTTTTTTTTATCTAAAAAAATTCTAATCACCAGAATTTAATAAAATTCAAATGGGACCACATGGGTATCTTATACTTTCAAACAAAAAAAGAATTATCAAAATCGGTTCACATTTACGGAAGTTATCGGTGAACAACAAATACATACAGATCGAAATCATAACCTACTCCTTGAAGTCGGTTAATAAGCAGTTTGGATTAAAATACACCCTTATAAAAGAATTAAAAAAAGCATTATTTTAAATAAACTCGTACTATATAAACTAATAACACAACTACGATGAAAAGAGCTTTTAATCATTGTTACTCATAAAATGAACAATTTCATTGTGTTACACAGGACCGGTGCAACCATCGGACAAACGGGGCGGATGCCCAGGATCCTGCAGTATTTGCTGTTCTATAAAGGACTCGAGCGTCTCCATCCTCTTCAGTCCCTGGGTTCCCATTTAGGGACTTCTGTTCTTTTTCTTATAAAAACTAAAATGTCCCTTTTTTTTACATCACTTCTTAATAATTGAATGTTTTTGCGTTAAAAGCAAACAAATAAATGCCTGCATCTAAGCTGAATCCCCCAAGAAATAAATGTTATTTTCGTCTAAACTTGCAAAATGCTTAAAAATGTCGAAAAAACACTGGGACTAAGAAAGAGAGAAATTTTCATAAGTTTTTAACTTGAATCTTTTTCAATAATTTATTTATTTATTTATTTATTTATTAAAGTTTGTATATTTGTATATTAGTTTAAATCTCTGAAATATGTGATAGCGTTAATTTAGGTTGATGGTTATTAAACTGATATTTTAAGAGGGGATTGTAGGTTTAGATCTATAATTTTGAAACTAAATTACTAAGCGCTTAAAGGATCAATTTCAATTTTTTCTGTCTTTTACAATGTCATTTTGTTTGGATAAAACCAGTGAATAAATATTTGTACTGTTATTTGAGCTTCGGAACTGAAGAAGTTAAGCAAGTCGATATAACGCTTTGTCTGTAGAAAATAATTTTGCTCTAGATTTATTTTTAAATGTTTTTACGAGAGAAAAAAAGTGAGTATTAACTTTATTTTTTATACGCGTCAGATTTCTTTGTCAGAGAATATGTGGATATGATGATTATGAAAAAAACTGCAAATACAAAAAAAAATAAATAAATAAATAAATAAATATTTAAAATATTGCAAAGGACAGATTCACGAAATTAAAAAAGAACAATGCATCAAATGTGTAAGTAATGGTATTTTTCATATATTTTATTATCTATATTACATATTATAAAAAGATATATGCCGTTTAAAAATGAATTTTATTAGTCTAGTACTGCAGTATACGTTGGACGTTACTAACTGCTTTATGAAAGCCTTGTGCGACGTAGAGGTTTTACATGACCATAATGCAGTGTTTAGTAAATACATGGCACATAAAAACGACATAATGAAAAAAACAAACAAGCATAATAAATTTAGCATTTATGTGTTTAATGATTTCATGAAAGATCATCTT
Source organism: Maratus speculifer (assembly GCA_964019185.1). NCBI lineage: Eukaryota > Metazoa > Arthropoda > Arachnida > Araneae > Salticidae > Maratus > Maratus speculifer. Next base: position 301,129,977 of record OZ025297.1, on the reverse strand, counting down.
CTTTAATCTTTAAAGAGGGAACAAAAAGCAAAAGCAGTAATATGCATACTACTTCGTAGCGATAGCTCCTAATTTGTTCTTTCTTTAATTTTGTTTTGAAACAGAAGTTTATATATGAAACCTTGAAACAAGTGAATGATAGAAAAATTGTGCTCCTAACGCTTTTCCTTACTTTGATAAAAAAATTTGGCTTTTGATAAATTTTTTTGACAGACTCAAATCAAATTTTGAAAAAATTGCATTCGACTAAAATATACAATGCGTAAATATACTCATCGTATTTTAGTTTTAACACAATGGGGTTTTGTATGTATCGTATCAGTTTTTAAATGTTCTGTGATGGGATTCAATCCCGAACTCCCTTTTTCAATGTGCCTGTAATTCAAAGAAATTTTATTTTAAAGGGTCCCAAAACATAAAAATCTTCGAAAAAAAAAGAAAAAAGAAAAGAAAATACATTCACCTTTTTTCTTTTTCTTTTCTTTTTTTTTTTTTTTTTTTTTTTTTTTTTTTTTTTGCGTAAAATGACATTTAAATCATGTTTCTATCGTAACTGGAAGAAGAATTATTATTTTTCTTTTCATTTTGGTTTGTTTTCAAAATCTAGTTTTCAAGCAATGGTTATCCTGGAAGCGACTTCTTGGGAAAATGCTTTTTTTTATTTGTTTTTTCACTATTTCTCGTATTTAAATTGTTATAAGTCAAGAACCGTTAAAGATAAATGGTTCAAACTTGAAACATGTCTTTCTCAATCGTACTGATTGTATTTTAATTCATGAAATTTGAAAAAAAAATATTTTCTTTTTAAATTTTTTTTCAACTCTATTAAAACTTACATATTTCTGTTCATTTAATTGAAAAAAAAAATGCAATTCTACAATTAATATTTTTAATTATAACGATTTTAAATTACTCCACTTTTTTAATAAATTTTTAATTTTTAATATTTAAAATATATATATATATATATATATATATATATATATATATATATACATTATATATATATATATATATATACTTATATATATATGTGACAAGTTTTATCATGGGATTTTCTTTGCAAATGATATGGTTAACCATCACAAAAAATTCCAAAATTTTAACTCGATAAATAAAGAATATTTTAAAATGTGTCCCGGACCCCCTTAACCTGGAAAAAAAGGGGGATTAAAAGTTTTCTTGACAATAAAGTTATTAAAAAAATTGGAAATGCACTAAATACTCTTCATGTTCATTAGGAATTATGCCACTATGAGTGAATTTTTACTTTGTAGGTAATTCGTTTATTTATTTTATATATATGTGGATTTTTTTTCTGTCATATAAAATACTAAAAAGCAAGTCAAATATTTGGCCGTTTGAAGTGGTTTAGTTCTATAGTTCTCACTTCTTTTCGATCAGCGATACACTTTGATTTTATTAAGAATTCTGTAACACACCAACATTTATTAATTTAAAGTAACGGGACTAACGTGTTCTTTCATTAGAGAAAATACAAAATGGTTAAATTAAAAGATCATTTTTTTAATTAATAAAAACTAGTAAAAGTTATGATTTTTAAGCTTGTATTTGAGCCAGTTGATGTTGTTTTTCGAAAAATACTTGAGTCAGTTCGAAATAATAGATTACAAAAAAAAATATTTTATTTTATTTCTTTTTTCAAACAAAAAAATAAAAATAAAAAACAATAAAATAAAATAAAAATAAAAATAAAAATAAAATATCATGAATTTTCTACATTTTGTTCTCCTGTTTATTGAATATTTCAATTTTTAATTGAAAAAGTCCTGAAAACGAATAAAATTTCAAAATAAATTTTGACTCATTAAAAATAATAGTGATAATATAAAGTTAAATTTTAATTGCAAAAACTCATTTTTATTGTATCATAGTTGCAAAAGTATAGCTATGCCAATATGTAGTTAATCATTCTTTGATTTGTTAAAATGGATCACATTTGGGGAAGGCTGTATATGTATAGGGGAGGGGGAGAGGATTGCCCAATCAAGAAGTTTAATATTTCAGAGTGTATATTTAAAAAAAAAGAAAGATAAAAAGAAAGAAAGAAAGAAAAAAGAAAAAGAAACTGAAAAGAAGCTGAAATATTTTAAAATCTAAAATAATTTGGCATATTTCATTACAATAAAAGAGACTTGGTATTAAAAATCATTAAAAAAATAGTTATTATTATCAATATCAATAATACTTGAAATTGACTTGCTGTTGAAACTCTCTTGACTATTTTAAAAAATAAATGTGAGAATAAAGTAGTATCAATTGCTTCTCAGCTAAGCACAACAAAATCAAAAGAAAATGTATTGTTAAACGGTAACCGTACAAAAGATGTACATACTAAAAAATTTTCAAATCTTTTCCCACTACCACAACCCAAACTGTATTACCAAAATAAATAAAAAAACGTGAAATTTCGAAAAATATATATCATAAAGTGTTTTTTATAAACGACAAAAATCCATTCACAGTAAAATAATTCTTTTCAAATTTGAAAAGTAATTAGTTCACCTTACAATTTTTAAAAGTAAATTTACTGTCAGAACTGAAAATAAAGATATAAAATACCTTAAAAAGTTTTAAATAAATTTAGTTGTGTCATTCTTTTTTTACCGCCCTAACCTGTATTTAAAATATATTTCCCCCTTCATTAAAATGTAATTTTGCAAGAAATAAATAAATAATATGAATAAAATAAATAATAATAATATGATTTATGTCAAGATAAGTAATGCTGATGACAATTATAGAATGTTTGACGAATAATTAGAATATATCTTAAAATAAATGTTTTTTAAAGTAAATAAAACAAAATTTTACTTCATATTACATTATGATGTGTTTTCTAGAACAAATCAAAAGAAAAGGAAGACAGAAGAATATTATTTATTTTTCATATTGTTGCATCTTGCTACTTTTTGTGCAAAATTTAACACCAAAATTGGGAATAATTTTGAAATTAAACAAATGCTTGTTTATCAATATCCTGTTGATAGAGACCTTACAAAGCATAAACAATATGAACAATAAGAAACAATATCAGTGCAAGTAATAAAATATTTTTTTTATATATTTAAACTGAAAAAAAAATATATAAATAAAATAAAACGAATAAAATGTTGTTATTGAATTTATTATTCAACTTTATCATCAAATTTATCATAATACTTTTTTATAGAAATTTAAAAACAACATTTTAAAAACTCATTAATTTCTAGATAAATAAAATTCTGTTTAAGCAAGTTATTATTTTCTTTAAATATGTTTTTGTCATTAATTGCATACCAATTTTGTGTCATAATAATATTGTGTTAATGAAAGATTAATTTCATTAATTACATAATTTAATTTTAATAAGAATATTTAAATTATTAAAATTTGCTAATTTTTTAACAGTAAAATAACTTGTGATGAGGTTTACTAAATTAAAATAACTTTTTATTATTATTATTACTATTATTATTCTGATAGAAAATAAATGAATTAATCAAACGGTTTTTAATGAGTGGTTTTTAATTACATTATTAAAGTTATTTAACATTGATATTTTTTAGGAGCTTTACTAAATTAAAGTAGCTTTCTTTATGTTTTTACATAGAAAACAAATGAATAAATAGAACGTTTATTTATAAGTATATTCTTAATTAAATTGTTAAAATTATTTAACGTTTATTAGAGAAATATTCTGTTTTATTATTATTTTTTTAATAAGAAATTATAGCAATGAAATTATTTTATTTTTAATTTAGTAAAATGTATTATTTTAAAATCTTAATTTTCTTAATAATTTCCTTTTTATTACAAAAAAATGTATTAATAATCTGCCATATTAAAGAAAAATAACGACGGATCATTAAAAGTTTATGAAACATTAATTTAAAATATCATATAGTTAACTTAATGAATTAGAATAATAAAATTACTTAAATAGTGTTCTTTTATTATTAATAAAAAATATTAACTTTGGTTTAATAACTAAATAAGTTATTTTTAAAAGTAAATTATAATATATTCAAATTATTCAAATTATTAACTTTAGATCAATAAAATGCAGTTTCAAGATTTTTTTATTTATTTATTTTTGTTTATAGATAAAACAATTTATTAATGTATGTCAATCAACTATTATTTTTATAGTTAAGTAATTCAGAATAATAAAGAAATTACAATAATGAGAAAGTTCTCAATTTTTTTTTTACTTTTACATGCATCTAAAGAGATTTTGAACATTTTTAACAGTTTAATTTTTCATTTGCGTAAGAAAAATAAAATAATATATCAAATTTGTTAATTAAAATTAATATTATACATTTCAGTTAATAATCAACAATTGTAAATTTATCATTTTTATATTAGAAAAACTATTTAAAATTATAAACTAATTGCAACTGTTTTTTAATTGCGTAGAAAAAATAAATGATAACATATAATTAGCCTAACTGCTAATTTTAATTATTGTATAATTTATCTTTGTTGAAAAAAGTTTGTACATTTAAAATATTAAAATTTTATTTTTATTTATTTATTTAATTGGTACAATGAGGAACAACAGTTTTGGAAATTTGGATAATTTATTTCATATTTGTTTTGAAAAAAAAGAAAAAGAAAGAAAAAAAGAAAGAAAATAAAGAAAGCAAGTAAGAACCATAAGTTAAATTTGATAAGTACATAACTCACTAGTTTAGTTTAATTAATTCCTTTTTTTTTTTTTTTTTTTTTTTTTTCTTTTCTAATCGGTGAAATGCAACTTAAATATCTTTAAAAGTATTTAAAAAGTTTATTTATTTTTGGAGAAAAAAAATATATATATAAATAACTGGTGCAATTAGTAAACATAAAATAAGTAGCTGACATATGTAAATTTCTTACCTTAAAACTTGTAATCCATGGTTATGAATAAATGAGAGCAGTGGCTAAATAACAAAGACCACATCCAAGCAGACATTAAAAAATGATCTTGGTAGTTCCTGAACATTCTTTGCTTAAATAACAGTGCAAATGACGAAAAGTTTTTAGTGAGTCAATATTTTTTTATTTTCTTAATATAAAGTTCTTAGAAGCTTTCTTCAAAATGTTCTAAAGAAACTATGCATTTAGAATATTTCCTATGATTTCTTTCTTTTTTAAATAATTTTTTGAGCTAATTGATGACTATTACTTTCTGTCGATAAATTCATCAAATGTCGATCCTTGTCCAAAAAAAATATGAATTCGAGAGATATTGAATGGTGTAATAAATTATAAATATTTCTCTAATATTTTAATTATTTTTTATGGCTCAGTACTAATACTAAAGTTTTTCAAATACTTCATCCAACTGATTACAAAAAATTAAAAACATTATTTTCTTTTCATCATCAGAAAAAATATATATATATAATAAATTCTAAAAGAATTTTAATTAAAATTTATATTTCTCATGAAAGTGAGAAAAAAATTAATTTTCACGATAAAGTGAAATCGTCTGCAGGTATTCCCTTTCATTGAACAACGAAAAAATTAATTTCCACAAAATAGTAAAATCGTCTGCTTCTATTATCTTTCATCGAATGGAGAAAAATTTATTTTCACAACTCTAAGAGGTTCACTTTCAAAGAGCGCACTGTTTTCTCTTTAGTAGAGCACGTGAAAAATGCTTGTGATATTGTTTTCTTCCCTTCCGAAACCTTACTTCCGGCCCTCCCAGCCGCACACCCAAGAGTTTTTCGTTGTTTTTTCTTTCAGTTTCGTTCTCCGTTATATTTTTCCTATTCTACGGCAAATCATTTCTCCATAACTATTCCATCGCCAAGAAGCTGTCATTGGCGTCGTTTTCACCGCGGCGACCTCTTTCTCTTCCGACGGCACTAGGTACGGAAAGATCACTTTTCGACCAAGGCTAGAGATGGATTTGACAACTGCTATTGAAAGTGAAAAGAAAAGTGAGGGAAATGATTTTTTTCTTTCCAATCATGCCAACTAGTTAATAAAGAGGTGGGTCCACGGTGCTCCATATATCGCGGTGAGACAGAAATTGGCCTAGTTTATGATAATAACTGCAGCGGCGAACTTGAAAGTTGTTTTGCATCGGCGTGAAATTACTCCATTTTCAATTTTTGTGATCGTGAAAATGCAAGAAGCAAGGTGCAACAAATTATATTTCATAGGGATAGGAAGGCAAAGAATTAAATCTCAATACCAAGATTGCACAGATAACTAGAATCATGCTTCACGCAAAGATTATGAAATATTTTCCAATATTTCTTGAATATTAAGCCATCAACTACATCTTTTGATATATATGTGTATATATATATTTTAGAAAATACGTCTTGATTAGAAAAACAATTTTCCCCCATGACCAAAGTGGTTTTTTTTTTCTTTCTTTCTTTTTAATTCGGTGAAAGATATGATTTTGTTGGGTTCTTTTTATTAAACTTCTGCAACAGATCATTACTTTAATTAATTGCAACTTCTGCTCAGCAAATTATACTTAGTTAATATAGATCAATAAATATTCTTCAGCTTTATTAAAGATTTTAATGAGACCTGGGTCAAATTTCCAATCACATGAATCTTGTTGTTGGTTTAATTAAATAAACTAGATGCATATATAAAAAAATGAGTTAATTAAGTTAAGATTACACCAGTTAACATTAAGAAATCATTAAGATAAACAAACTAAACGACAAATTAAAACGATAAAAAGGATAAACACAAAAATCATTTAAGATTCTTTAAAATTTAATGAATACAAGTAAATAAGAAAGAACACAGCAAGATTCTCAATCTGACCCAGTCTCAAGTACTAAACCTTGATCTGCAGTAGAACCCAACATTTATCAATGTTGATTCCTGAGATATTAAACTCATACTAATAATTTAAAAATACAAGATTCAATCTAACATTACGAAAGAGAGAAGAAAGACCCTGAAATCCTTCTTATTTTCAGGAAGGCAAAGAAAGATATAATTTTGAAAAAATTAAAACACAAGAAATAAACAAAATAAACACCCCAGAAATCAACAATGATATTTTTGACCAATTTCGTATAGTGTTAGTACATCTACTTTAATTTCTCCATTTTTTTTTTCTCCCCTTTTTTTTTATAAGATAAGTTAATTCATTTTAAATCATGTGAATTTCTTAACAGTTTTTGCTTAAAAAAAAAAATCTATTACTTAGTCAAGTATCTTTGCTCAGTTTAAGCTAAAAGTACATTAATTAATCAGTGTTAATATGATTTCCGGTATGATAAGTTATTTAAAAATTCTAAATCAAAAAAAGGTAATGGTTGAAAATTATTTTTACTTCCAAACATTCAAAGAAACTATTTTAATTTTATGGTATTACAAAATTTAGTATAGTTATTTCGATACTACAGAGGTTAAAATTCAAATAAATTAATATCAAGGTAGGATAAATAGAAAAAAAACAAAAAAAACTATACTAAAGCATATCCTTTATATACATTCTCCTTTATTTAATTTAACATTAAAAAAAACAAAAAAAAACAAAGAAAAACATCTGAATTCACTAATACAACTTTTGTTGTAAACATATGGAAATACTAAATCACTACAAGATTAATCACTAGGATAAATATCGTTTAAGATTAAATACAGAATATATCTCTTACCAGCAGCTGAATTCTTTCATTTACCCATTTTGGGTATTTTTCATTTATATGATGGACAACAGTACACAAATCTTCCATGCACTAGAGCAACAGTCTCTAAGCAGATTAAATTCTTTAATTTTACCATTTAGGGTATTTTTCATTTATATGATGGACAACAGCACACAAATCTCCCATGCACCAGAGCAACAGTCTCTACGCAGAATTCCCAGTGTCTATACTCAGTTTAAGCAGCAGCTGAATTCCTTCATTTACCCATTTTGGGCATTTTTCATTTATATGATGGACAATAGCACACAAGTCTTCCATGCACTAGAACAGTCTTGGACGACTACTGGCACGTGTTAACAGCCATTTGCTGTCAAAGGCAATTTATTCCGCTACTCTTGGTGAAGGTTAGTTCGGAAGGGACATTCTTTCCCGGCAAGCTCCCGGCTCTCTGCGGCAGGTAGCACTTTTTCTTGACTTACATTTGGAGTGTGTTGTCTTAGACTGCTAGTCATTCCACTGCTCACGGTGAAGGCTAGATCGGAGGGGACATTCTTTCACGGCAAGCTCTCGGCTCTCTCCGGCAGGTAGCACTTTTTCTTTTTGACTTACCCTTGACGTGCTTTCTCTTAGACTGCTAATCTCGAAGAACTCTTTTGGCCTCCCCTCTCCCAGATTAAAAACAGGGGAGGGGGGGAGACAAAACTTATGCGCTTCTTCAACTAGATGCTCTCCGTATGAAACTTTGACCAGGACTCCCTTTATTTCCAAAAAACCAATTGCACGTCCCTCTGCAAATCAAAAGGGGCACCAAAAACTAGGAAGACTAATGCTTTCCCCTTTCTCTCCTGTTCCTAGAGTCCCTCTCATTGGCCAATGCAATAGTCACCCTCTCTCATGACCAAATATGGTCATCGCTCGCGTCCCCTACTCTCAATCACGTGGTCAGATAGCAGGGACAGCTGTCTCTAAATTTTGCACCTGCTTGCAAACCAGTGCCCGCCGGTAACCGTGAATTGGCACTATTATCTCAGATCGGTCATAAAATAACTTTAAGGATCTGGGAAAATATCTACTCCGCCTCAAATGACAGTCAACGTTTGTCATGGGTTATAAAATTTTAGGGTACTATTCATTCACGTACGCAAGCAATAAACTATGCGTGTGGGCCAATTTTTAACAAGGCTGAATATATGCCCTTTACAAACAAGCCAGAAGCTACTCTTCTTCGAAAAAAAAAATCAACAAAGGACCACTTTACTCAAATAGTACAATTATTTCAGGACAGTAAAAGCATTCATACGAACGAGTGTTGTTTACGCTAGATAAGGGAATGGGAAGCTATCACTTTCTTTCACACCAAAGCCTATATTCTCGTGAGAACGATCATAAAATAGAAAAAAGGAAATGTCCAGGGTTTTCGCTACTAAGAAAAAAAAAAGGAGAATAATTTTAAATATGAGATACATAAAGCATTATAAAAAGCCGTATTAAAAATAACTTAACAAGAGTTCTTTTTAAATTTGGAATATTAAAATAATTTATACAAAAAAAAATATTACTAAAAAAAAACATAACAAGAGCTCCCCCTCGTTGAAAAAAAAATAAACATTATTAGTTTTGAACAAAAACAAGAATTTTATTTTTTTAGCTAAATAACCACATAAGGTCAGTTAAAGAAAGTCCTAAAAAAATTTAAAATTAAATCCAAAATGAAAGAAAAGATTAAAAAAAATAAAAAAAAACAATGCAGTACCCCGGTTGAAAAGTAGGATAAAGATAATCGCCTAGAACAGATCAGACGACGACCCGAAAAGTTGATTCCCTCACCCTACTAAGCTACCACACCAACTCTGCACACCGGAAATGCTAAGTTGAAGCTTGGGCAAAACATCTAGAAGTTAAACATATACTAGGGCCTAAGATGCTATTAAAATCTATACTATATACCTGGCATACTTAATTACATCTCTACATCTGCCATACCGTCAAGAATACCAACACTCTGGGATATCCCTATCTGCTAACACCTCTGTAAAAAGAAAAAAAAAATATCCCTAAAAAAAATTTCCACAAGTAGAATGCAAGGAAGAGTTGTCCAGTGAATAAAAAAATTAAAAAATTTTTTTTTAAAAATTTTGAATCCTGTGAGCAGGATAGAGCCAAAGGACCGAAACAATCAATTTCTGAAAAAGTACAATAGAAATACTGCTTGCCAGCTGTAGGTATCACAAATATATACATATAATAGCACGATAACATTTTGTATACACATAAACAAAATAAAAATAGCAATAACCTTTCAGTATATATATAGGGTACACATAAAAAAAATAGCACTAATATCTGTTTATATTCAGTGGCATAACATGTGCATATAAACACAAAAAAAACACAGTTCAATGACTTGCATCGGTGACACAGTATTACATAAGTGTATGGGCATTTTATAATCACAGCATTATAATTATATAGGCTACCTTGTGTAGCCTAGACTGATAATTGCTTGCCTTAGTTATTATCAATGGGTAAATATTCCATATACTAATAGTAACTAAAAAAAAATTTCATAAAATGCTACACATAATACTTAAAATGAACTGATAATTTCACAAGAGAGTTCGCCAATTTCATTGACAAGTACCACTAATTTTTTTTTTTTTTTTTTTTTTTTTTTTTTTTTTTTTTTTTTAAATACCCAATTTACACAAACAATGGGTATATTGTTAGAAAAACCACATGAAATAACAAAACAGACTATATAAACAAACTATATACATATATAATACATCTAGACCAGATAATATATCTGTGGGCTGTGGGGTGTACACTACCTGTATCTTAAATCCCCACTTCCCAAATAGAGAACTAATATCAAAAATATCCAAAAAAAAAATACAAAGTTAAAAGAAATGCAAAAAAAAAAAAATAAAAATAAAAGATGAACTACATTCCTAACAGTACCTATACTATATACAAAAAGGGGACAGTAGGAATACGCAAGCATCACATGTACTGCTATCAAATCTCTACTCCACAATTTCCTGACCTGAAATCTGTCTAAGTCCCCAAAATTAGCGCTAAAACCCGCTAAAAAATAAAAAAAAGAATACATATAGGGGGCGAAGCACTTACACGGTCCTAATCTATCGAAATAATCCATAACTCACCGAGAGAAAGTACGGAACTGGCGGAAATCCACATTAAATAACAGCGGAACTAAATCAAAACAAACGATATCGAGGCTCGAAAATTACTTAAATTTTAGCTAACTCGCGCATAAAACCTTCCTAAAATAACTAAAATCACAAGTATTTATATACAATCTAAAAAAAATAAAGTTAAACCGCCCTACAGTTTATAATTCGGTCGCGAATCCCTTTTTCGAAACGCATACCCAGTTCTCGGAATTGAATAAGATTTGTTTCGCCTAGATAAACAGACGCCATTACGATCTCGCGAACGACTCACGCGCTCCGAATCATTAGGCGTTCCTACCTGCCTTACTCCCTCACAGCTATCAGCGCTCGCTATAACTTCCGTATTTTCCCGTGCTTCTGAGAGCAACCCACCAACCGTTTCCTCGCTACGCTCTTGTCGTCTGCTCGTAGATTGCACTGCAGGTTGGCTGGTTCCTTGACATGGAATGGGAGGGGGAAATCTATTTATGAAACGATTCCTTTTCCTTCGCGTAGTGAAATCGAATTGAGAATGATTCGAATCATTCGTAGTTGGTATCAGAGTTTGGCGTTTGTTTTGGTCTACAATATCGTCTCCATTTTGCTCATTTACACCTGAAATATGCCTATCTTTAAATAAAGTGAGGCGGTCTACATGGACAATTTGAGTTTTAGAAGGGTTAGCAATTAATGCTATCTTAAAATTAACTTCACTGAGCTTCTCAATTATAGTAAATGGTCCGTTATTTAATTTCGACAATTTTTTTGTATTTCCAGCAGTGATGGATGGGTTAAATAACCACACTCTATCGCCTACTTTTAAATCCTTAACAACTGCAGTTTTTTCTCTGTACCTTTCCTGGCTTTCAGACACCTTAACTAAACTATCATACACCTCAGCATATACCTTTTGGAGTGCGGGTATTAATAATTCACAAAAAGATGGGGCGTCGTTATAGCTAAACCTCGGCGACTGCGAAAATAGATTATATGGTAGATTTAAGTTTCTGCCATATAAAACTGCTGCGGGAGTTAATTTAGTCGAAGAATGCACAGCCGAACGCATCGCTAACAGGGCAAATTTTAGCTTAGTATCCCAGTCTGACTGGTTCTCATTTACAATGTGACTGAGTGCGTTTTTTAAAGTTTTATTCTGCCGTTCAATCTGTCCATTCGAGGCTGGGTGAAAGGCAGATGTAGTTATATGTTTAATACCGAACATTTTATATACATGCTCAATCGCTTCCGATACTAAATTTCTTCCATTATCTGTCGCAATATACACAGGAGCGCCATAACGTGAAATGAAATCGGCAAGTGTATCTGCGATAACATCAGACGTGGTAGAGCTAACAGCATAGGCCTCTGGCCATTTAGTAAACGAGTCTATATACGTAACAATATGGGTGTTACCAGAAAACGTGACCGGTAATGGGCCAATTAGGTCTAGGTGAACTTTGTTCATGGGAAATTCAGGTGTAGGCATCCGTTGAAGGGGTGCCTGCTGATCTGGTTTATACGCTCTCTTCTGCTGGCAACTAATACAAGACTCTACTAGATGCTTGACATCGGCCGACATTCCGGGCCAGTAAAAGTGCTCCCGGATGCGGTCAATCGTTTTCTTAAACCCTTGATGACAAGCCGCTAGAGAATCGTGTGTTAGAGCGAACACTTGCTCAATCATATCCCTAGGAACTACTAACTTAATAGGATTATTTATTACACTTGAATCTCTGGTGTCTTCACATACAAGAATATCATCTCTAAAAAAAAACTTCATGTATTTAGGTGCTATATTTATATTTTTGTCTAATTTTCTAGCTATTTCACAACATTTCTTATCAATTTTTTGTAATTCACTAATTTTCTCAATTAAATTTGAATGGGGAACAAAAGTAGTTTCTTTTTCTACTTGAATACAAAAATTACTCTTACTAATCTCAGGTGTTTCATCAATTTTAGCAAATCTAGATAGAAAGTCTGCTACACTATTGCATTTCCCTTTAATATATTTAATAGTAAAATCAAAATCTGAAAGAGTACATACCCATTTGGCTATACGTGAAGTGGGGTCATGAATCTTTAACATAAAAGTAAGTGGTGCATGATCAGTAAAAATGTTAAAATGAGTGTTAGCTAGATAACACTTAAAATGACTAGTCGCCCAAACCAGAGCGAGAAGTTCTCTCTCAGTGGCAGAATATCTTGTCTCTGCACCTTTTAGTCGCCTACTGGCAAACGCCACTGGATGAATTTTATTTTCATCATCCAATTGTGACAAAACAGCCCCCAGTGCTTCTCCACTCGCATCTGTATATAGATAAAATTCTTTAGTAAAATCAGGCAATACTAGGCATGGTTTAGATATTAAAGCCTTTTTTAAATCTTCAAATTCCTCCTGGGCTTCTTTTGTCCAGGCAAAATGTCCAGTTTCCTTAGTCAAATCGATTAAATTTAATGCCCTTTTTGTGAAGTCAGGTATGAAACGCCTATAGAATGATAGGGTTCCAATAAAAGACCTGACACCTTTTCGATTAGTAGGTGGTTGCAATTTTTCTATTAACTCAATATTTTTATTAACCGGGGATACTTGCCCGCTATTAATTTCAAAGCCAAGATACTGTATTTTATTTGAAAGAAAATTACATTTACTGGGCTTAAGTTTCAGTTTATGTTGTCTTAGTCTATCGAATACTAATTTAAGTTTTTCAAAATGGGATTCTACATCAGAAGAAGCAATGACAATATCATCTATATACACTAAAATTCCTAGATTTCCTAAATCTCCAAAAATGGCATTCATTAGCCTCTGAAAACTATTGCCTGAATTGGACAACCCAAAACAATTTCTATTCCACTCAAAAAGACCTTTATGCGTGATAATAGCAGTCTTATGCCTGTCTTCGGGTCTTATGACCTGTTGAAAAAAGCCACTAGTTAAATCTAGTGTTGAAAAAAATTTAGCTCCACTTAACGCATCAACAGAGTCAGTAATGTTTGGGATAGGATATGCATCTTTGATAAGATTCTTGTTAAGTTTACGAAAATCAACAGCTAACCTATAAGAACCATCTGCTTTTTCTACAAGAATAACCGGTGAAGCAAATTCAGACATAGACGGGGAAATAATTTCAGCTTGCAGTAAAATATTAAGTTGATCTTCCATTTCCTGGCGTAATTTATATGGGACTCTATAAGCTTTGGATTTTACAGGTTTATCAGAGGTTAAATTTACAACATGGGGTATGGTATTACAGCCTGGTAAGTCTAGGACAGAAGCTGCAAACACATCTTTATTTTGGTCTAAAAATTCCTGCATTTTAGATTTTAAGGGGGGGTCTAGATGGCTTAAATCAATATCAGAGCTCCAAGTGAGATCAGCGTGATCAAAGTCAGCTATTGGAGTGGTTAAATTTACATTACAAGTTATATTATTATTATTTAAGGGTATATTAGATTTATCTACACATTTCTGAATTTTAGCAACATAAGTATTTTTTCCTAGCTTAACAGTTTTATCCGAAAAATTAGCAAGCGAAACAAAAAGGCCATGTTCTGGAGTACAAATGGCTCGAGAAATAAGAAGCCCTTGGCTTACATTCTTCGCTAAAGGTTCTAATATTAGTACATCTTTATCTTTTATAAAATTATTTCTATTACATTTAACTTCAGCTATTAATTTTGATTGGGGGGGAACAGAAATTCTCTCGCATAAAATAGCTAAGGAAGTACTTTCACTATTTCTGTTATTATTGTCAACAATGCCTAACTCATTAGTCTGATTTGCTCTATTTACTAACTCATTTTCATTATCCTCAGATATGTAACAATTTTCATGAACATAGATTGAATTTTCCTGTACAATTTGACTCGCTGATTGCTGGCTAAGGTCTAAAGGCACATTATTCTCATTAATTTCACACTCATTAGTACTTGAGTTACTCCCTGGTACACTTTGCAAACAAAAAACCTGAGCAATTTCACTTTCTGACTCTTTCGCATTAAATGTTATGCTTGAGTCTACCCTTTCCTCCATAATGGGATACATATTACCCTGAACCGTCTCATTTCCACTACCCAGATTCCCAAATTTTTCTTTTACACATTCCTTACTCTTTTTGTTTACACTTTTCCTAGGAGTACTCTTATTACTACACTTACTTCTCTGTTCACTATCAGAACTTTGCCTGCCTTTAGATTGCACATTACAAGTATTTACATAATTATTCTCTAAACCTATACTATTTACACTGATACTATTTACAACATTCTTTTCTCTAGAATTTTTTACAGGTGAAACATTTGACATATGATTCTCTACTATTTGCTTACACTGCGTTTCAGTAGGAACATCTAAAACCACATTGTTATTTTTACAATTAATTACAGCCTGATATTTACTTAAAAAGGGCATCCCCAAAATTACACTAAACTCATCGGCCAACTTACCGTGGACAATAAAAAACTCAGACTGACATAATAAATTATTAAATTTAAAATTTAAGGAAATTTTATGGTTTAAAAGCACTCTCTCGCCAGTAACCGTTAAAATAGGGGTATTGCACTCTACAATTTCATAAGAATCTAAATCATTAAGTATTGTATTACTTAAAATATTTATAGCAGATCCTGTATCACACAGCGCATTAAAAAACACATTATTTACATTTATGAAGACAGTAGGTAAATGATAAGACTGGGGTGAAAACATACTAAAAATAATTGGGAGGTCTAGAGGCCTTGATGGAGACGATTCGACCAAATCGACACCAGCCCTTACCTGTTTAAAGAATTGTTTTGATTATTCCCTTCACTAATTGAGCTTTGAACATTCTCGCTTTCTATATTTACACCATTATCATTATTTCCGTTCCCTCTACCTCTGTAATTATTATATCCTCCCCTGCGATTTTGGTGGGACTGAGAATAACTACCCCTACCTCTTCCTCTAAAATTCTGAAAGTTCCCTCTATTAGCATTTTGGTTTTGTGGGCAAAATCTGGCTATGTGTCCTGTTTGGGAACACACGTAACAGATTAATTCTCTATACTGAGGCCTCTCAGTAGTGCGAAAGTCTCTTTGCTGATTGCTACCCTCTAAAAATCTCTCTAATTTACTAGTAAGAGCTTCTACCTGCTCCCGCAGTTTACTAATCTCCTGCTCTGACTGATTAGGGTGACTTGGCTGGATAGCAGCACACGCAACACTTTGCTGGGCAATTTGGGGGAAAAAAGGGTTCATATTCTCTACCTGCATGTTATATAAAGGATTAACACTCTTTAATGCTTTTTCCTCAAGGAGGGCAAATTCTAAAATTTCAACAGGTGTCTTAGGGCACCTAGTTATAACTCCTCTTCTTATCTCAGGAACTAAATTACTTAATAACATAGAATGCAGTAGAGCTTCCCTGCTTTTATCAGCAACATCCTGTTCTACACCCTCGACTACTAATGCTTTAAGGGACAAATCATATGCTCTGTCGTAAAATTCCTGAACAGGCATATGGGGATTTTGTTTAAAATTCAAAAATTGGGTCAAAGCAATATCAGGGGCTAGCTCTTGCGTATATCTCTCTTTAAGTACTTTAATTATTTCTACAGTTCCCTTAGTGCGGTGCAATTTATATATCCTAGCAGCATTCCCATTTAATCTACTTAGTAGGGCAAATTTTTTTTCATCCTCTGACCAATTAAAGAACTCGGACAACTGCTCATACTTTTCTAAAAATGCAGAAAATGAGCAAGAGTTGCCTTCACCACTAAAAGGGGGAATAAGACTGACATTCTCGATCAACGCATTCTTTTTCTGAATAAGAGCGAGCTCCTTGAAATGCTGGTTTTCTGTCATTTTTAGGCAAAACTTCACACCGAATTAAAAATAAAATAATAGAAAATAAAGTAATTTAACTGCTACTTAATTCTCAGATGCCCAAGAAAGAGAAAAAAAAAAAAAAAATACATAAATACATAACTTATATTGGCATATAATTTACTCAGTAAGCCCAAACACTCATTTAAATGTAAATATAACAGTAAAAATTTCAAAATAAATAGTTTTTTGAAAACCCGGTAAAATTGCCTAACTAAAAAAAAAAAGCATTTGAAATTAGCAAGTTATGTACACCCCTATTGGTTATGCACAACATACACTAAAATAATCAAACATAATACACAATAAAATCACAAAACACATATATTTTCATTTCGTTTCACTCTTAATATAGTAAATATATATCAAAATTCAGGCTATTGTTGTAACAAATAGGCTCTACTTCATAATACTATTTTTATACTTATTGTACCACAATAATCAGGCTTTTCACACACGGTACCATTTATTTTGTTGGGTTCTTTTTATTAAACTTCTGCAACAGATCATTACTTTAATTAATTGCAACTTCTGCTCAGCAAATTATACTTAGTTAATATAGATCAATAAATATTCTTCAGCTTTATTAAAGATTTTAATGAGACCTGGGTCAAATTTCCAATCACATGAATCTTGTTGTTGGTTTAATTAAATAAACTAGATGCATATATAAAAAAATGAGTTAATTAAGTTAAGATTACACCAGTTAACATTAAGAAATCATTAAGATAAACAAACTAAACGACAAATTAAAACGATAAAAAGGATAAACACAAAAATCATTTAAGATTCTTTAAAATTTAATGAATACAAGTAAATAAGAAAGAACACAGCAAGATTCTCAATCTGACCCAGTCTCAAGTACTAAACCTTGATCTGCAGTAGAACCCAACATTTATCAATGTTGATTCCTGAGATATTAAACTCATACTAATAATTTAAAAATACAAGATTCAATCTAACATTACGAAAGAGAGAAGAAAGACCCTGAAATCCTTCTTATTTTCAGGAAGGCAAAGAAAGATATAATTTTGAAAAAATTAAAACACAAGAAATAAACAAAATAAACACCCCAGAAATCAACAATGATATTTTTGACCAATTTCGTATAGTGTTAGTACATCTACTTTAATTTCTCCATTTTTTTTTCTCCCCTTTTTTTTTATAAGATAAGTTAATTCATTTTAAATCATGTGAATTTCTTAACAGTTTTTGCTTAAAAAAAAAAATCTATTACTTAGTCAAGTATCTTTGCTCAGTTTAAGCTAAAAGTACATTAATTAATCAGTGTTAATATGATTTCCGGTATGATAAGTTATTTAAAAATTCTAAATCAAAAAAAGGTAATGGTTGAAAATTATTTTTACTTCCAAACATTCAAAGAAACTATTTTAATTTTATGGTATTACAAAATTTAGTATAGTTATTTCGATACTACAGAGGTTAAAATTCAAATAAATTAATATCAAGGTAGGATAAATAGAAAAAAAAACAAAAAAAAACTATACTAAAGCATATCCTTTATATACATTCTCCTTTATTTAATTTAACATAAAAAAAAACAAAGAAAAACATCTGAATTCACTAATACAACTTTTGTTGTAAACATATGGAAATACTAAATCACTACAAGATTAATCACTAGGATAAATATCGTTTAAGATTAAATACAGAATATATCTCTTACCAGCAGCTGAATTCTTTCATTTACCCATTTTGGGTATTTTTCATTTATATGATGGACAACAGTACACAAATCTTCCATGCACTAGAGCAACAGTCTCTAAGCAGATTAAATTCTTTAATTTTACCATTTAGGGTATTTTTCATTTATATGATGGACAACAGCACACAAATCTCCCATGCACCAGAGCAACAGTCTCTACGCAGAATTCCCAGTGTCTATACTCAGTTTAAGCAGCAGCTGAATTCCTTCATTTACCCATTTTGGGCATTTTTCATTTATATGATGGACAATAGCACACAAGTCTTCCATGCACTAGAACAGTCTTGGACGACTACTGGCACGTGTTAACAGCCATTTGCTGTCAAAGGCAATTTATTCCGCTACTCTTGGTGAAGGTTAGTTCGGAAGGGACATTCTTTCCCGGCAAGCTCCCGGCTCTCTGCGGCAGGTAGCACTTTTTCTTGACTTACATTTGGAGTGTGTTGTCTTAGACTGCTAGTCATTCCACTGCTCACGGTGAAGGCTAGATCGGAGGGGACATTCTTTCACGGCAAGCTCTCGGCTCTCTCCGGCAGGTAGCACTTTTTCTTTTTGACTTACCCTTGACGTGCTTTCTCTTAGACTGCTAATCTCGAAGAACTCTTTTGGCCTCCCCTCTCCCAGATTAAAAACAGGGGAGGGGGGAGACAAAACTTATGCGCTTCTTCAACTAGATGCTCTCCGTATGAAACTTTGACCAGGACTCCCTTTATTTCCAAAAAACCAATTGCACGTCCCTCTGCAAATCAAAAGGGGCACCAAAAACTAGGAAGACTAATGCTTTCCCCTTTCTCTCCTGTTCCTAGAGTCCCTCTCATTGGCCAATGCAATAGTCACCCTCTCTCATGACCAAATATGGTCATCGCTCGCGTCCCCTACTCTCAATCACGTGGTCAGATAGCAGGGACAGCTGTCTCTAAATTTTGCACCTGCTTGCAAACCAGTGCCCGCCGGTAACCGTGAATTGGCA
Source organism: Maratus speculifer (assembly GCA_964019185.1). NCBI lineage: Eukaryota > Metazoa > Arthropoda > Arachnida > Araneae > Salticidae > Maratus > Maratus speculifer. Next base: position 301,110,612 of record OZ025297.1, on the reverse strand, counting down.
CTATTATCTCAGATCGGTCATAAAATAACTTTAAGGATCTGGGAAAATATCTACTCCGCCTCAAATGACAGTCAACGTTTGTCATGGGTTATAAAATTTTAGGGTACTATTCATTCACGTACGCAAGCAATAAACTATGCGTGTGGGCCAATTTTTAACAAGGCTGAATATATGCCCTTTACAAACAAGCCAGAAGCTACTCTTCTTCGAAAAAAAAAATCAACAAAGGACCACTTTACTCAAATAGTACAATTATTTCAGGACAGTAAAAGCATTCATACGAACGAGTGTTGTTTACGCTAGATAAGGGAATGGGAAGCTATCACTTTCTTTCACACCAAAGCCTATATTCTCGTGAGAACGATCATAAAATAGAAAAAAGGAAATGTCCAGGGTTTTCGCTACTAAGAAAAAAAAAGGAGAATAATTTTAAATATGAGATACATAAAGCATTATAAAAAGCCGTATTAAAAATATCTTAACAAGAGTTCTTTTTAAATTTGGAATATTAAAATAATTTATACAAAAAAAAATATTACTAAAAAAAAACATAACAATTTTATGTGGCAATATGACAATTATGTATTTTTATATGGCAATTTTATGTGGCTCAAAGAGATAAACAATTATATTACTTAAAAACGTGTCTTTAAAACAATTTAAGAAAATTTTCTGATTTTTATATATTTCTTCTATGATGTTGAAAATTTAACTATTATGATCTGGCTATAGTTGCAGACTGATAATTTGAATATTTCTCTCTTAATAATGATTTTTAAAGTAATTTTTTTAGGATATATCTTCAAGTAAGCATGTTTAAAATATCATTAATACTTGAGTAGAAGTCACCCATGGAATCCTTTCATTTACGAACTAAGCAGAGAAAATAGTTCTCATGATAAGAAATGAAATTAACTCAGAGACCAGCAGACTAAGATATCAAAATTATAAACACTTTCAATTATGTTGAAAAACATTAAAAATACATCAAAATTTCGGAAAATATCCAAACGTGAGTAGTTGCACATATGAAGTAATACTACCTATTTTAAATCTCTCCTGCATAAACTCTTAATTTTTTTTTTTTTTTTTTTTTTTTTTTTTTTTACATTTAAAGCAGACTTAATACAGACTATTTAAAACAATGTTTTTTTTTTAAAATATATTACATTAATTACAAAATTAGAAAAGTCCTTTTGACTCAGTCGGAAGATTAAACTGATTTCTTTTTTTTTTCTCTCTCTCTTTCCTTCCTTACTTCCTTTTTTTTTTTTAGGTAGCGTTGGCGATAAAGAAAAAAAATGCGAGCGAGCGCAACATATATTTTGATTTTTAAGTTGTTTCACAAAAAATGGAAATAACAACTCAACTAGAAACTATGCCTTCTTCCTTTCCTTTTATTTATATATATTAGAGGTCTGCACGGGCCGGGCCTCGGCCCGAAGCCCGTGCAGACCGGCCCGGCCCGTGGGCCGGGTTCGGGCCGATTTTCATTAATGGCATTCGGGCCGGGCCGGGCTCGGGCCTTGCTTCTGAAGACTCGGGTCGGGCCGGACGGGCCTAAACACTAATCTTTTCGGGCCGGGCTCGGGCCTTAATTTTTTTTCCTGGAGTATCGGGTCGGACCGAGTCTTATTTTTTCCGCTCGAAGCCGAGACTAATTTTGTCCTTCCTAGTCCTCACGGACCTAAATAATCAGTTCCTGTTGAATCTTTCCGTATGAAAATTCTTTTCTCGACGTGGAAAAGTCTGTTCATAAATCAGTAATGTTTGGCTAGATCCAAAAATTTTTGCAAAATCGACATGTATTTTTAAGTCGTCATTATTCTACAACTAAACATTAGAATTTATTCTTTTTAAAGAATCGTAGATCACTAGGCGTCTTAAAATAGAATTAAATACATTAAAAAATAATAATAAAAATAAAAAACATGATTATGAAGGAATTTTTGTTTAAACTAAAAACTGCAAATTTCTATTAAACTGTTCATTCATACAAAATGAATACAACAATACGCGAAAAAAAAAATATACATTAAACATTTACATCTGCTAAGAAGGAAACGTATTTTTTTTTTCAATGTCTTAGAAGATTTTACTTTTACCATATACCATTTTTTAGATTTTTTTTAATGTATTAATAATACTAATGGTAACTGAAACATTTACATACAACAAACAAAGTTTCATTAACCCCTTGAAGGGCGGTGGTATAAAATATATACCACTTAATTTTAATTGTGGAACGCCACATTGACACCAGAAATTTGAAAAGAAGATTTTAATTTTATCAAGTACGTACAGAAAAGTTTTTATCTATTTTGAAAAAATTCATTTTTAAATTCTGGTGTCAATCAATCATTTCAGCATTTTAAGAATAGAAGTGCTTTGCCCCTCAAAGGGTTAAAAGCGTAAATATCGCAGCCTATGGCACTTCTTCATAAATAGAGATTATAAACATGAAATAAAATAAAAAAAGACTAAGATAAGTTTTTTTGGTCTGAACTCTTCCGTTAGAGTAAAGATCAATGTTCTGTAGAAATTCACCAGAGCCGGGCCGAAATTTTAACTCTCAGGCCGGGCCGGGTCGGACCAATATTCTTTTCGTTCGGGCCGGGCCTGGGCCAAAATTTTAACTTTCGGGCCGGGCTCGGGCCTGGAAATTTCGGACCGTACAGACCTTTAATATATATACAGGATGAACATAAAGTCCCAGCCCATTTTGTAGAAATAATTTATTCATGAATTTTATATTTCAATAGTTTTATACAGCATATTAGTACTTTTCAACGTGGTGTCCATCAAGATCGAAACAAGTTTCCCACCACTTCAGTGTAGCTCGAAACACTTTTTCCAACATCCCCACGGTCATCATTTCGCATGCTTGACTTATGCGTTGTTTTAGGACTATCACGTTTGTAACCTTAGTCTTGTAGACCTGTTCCTTGATGAACCTCCGCGCAAAAAAATCCATCATTTGTTCACCATTTTTCCGATATTTTCTTGTGTTGGAGCCTCTTTTCTAAATTTTCTACGAAACGTCTCCCAAACTTCCTCGAATGTCTGACCACGCAAATGTGCCATTACAACCGCAATTCGTTCCTCGGTTGTTAGCATATCCTCGGAATATCATTCACCTGTAATATAAAATCCATGCATTAATTATTTCTTCAAAATGGGCTGGGACTTTATGTTCACCCTGTATATAAAGCTTAGGAGTTTTTTATACTAAAATTGTATTAAGTTCTGAAACTTTCAATACAAACATCCAAATTTGACTATATTCAGTTTGTTGGAAAAGCTTTACTTTCGATACCAAACAGAAGTCATTCGGTCAAATGCTTTAGGAAATTATAAGGAGTTATTAATTAATTTGGAAAATATGAAGGTTTAAAATGTAGAACTCGCACTATTAAATTATTATTATAATCCTTGCAAAACAGGTCGGAATGTAGTTTTTAAAGCATAACTCAAACTTGTGGGAATGAGCTGTAATTTTGGATTCGCGCGCCTAAAGCTCCTAAAAATTGGCTCCTGTTAAAACTTCGTATATCCTATTTTCTCCAAAAATCAGTTTCCAAATATCATATTTTCGAAATTAATTAAAAACTAGTTGGATGTGCCAATCCCAAAACTTTCTTCTATCTGATACGTACATTTTCATATTTAAAAAAAAGTTACTCATTTTAATGCTTTAATAATTTTAATTCAATACAAAACCAATTTTGATTTTCATCTTAAATTTCTGCTTCAATCAATTAATCGGAGTAAAAACGAATTTCCGTCTCTGCACGAGCCGATAGACAATAGAATGATAGGCAGATTTTTTTTTTTTTCAAATTCAAGGAGGACCTACTTGCCTTACCAAAAAAAAATCATATACAAAAAAATTAGTTCAGTTCTAGAACTAACTTCATAGACTTTTATGTGGTACAATATTGAAAATGGCATAAAATTTGCGATTGCAGCGCCCCCTTCCGACGGATTATTTTCAAATTCAGGGAGGACTAACTAGCCATAGTCATACACATACACAAAAAATTTGTTTCAATTCGATGCATAACTTCATATACTTTCGGTCGGTACAATATTGAAAATGGCGCAAAAATCGCGATTGCAGCGCCCCCTGCCGACGGATTTTTTTGAAATTCAGGGAGGACCAACTACCCATAGTCATACACTTACACAAAAAATTTGGTCCAATTCGATGCATAACTTCATATACTTTTGGTCGGTACAATATTGAAAATGGCAAAAAAATCGCGATTGCCGCGCCCCCTTCGGCCGGATTTTTTTTCAAATTCAGGGAGGACCAACTAGCCATAGTCATACACATACACAAAAATTTTGGTTCAATTCGATGCATAACTTCATATATTTTTGGTCGGTACAATATTGAAAATGGCACAAAAATCGCGATTGCAGCGCCCCCTTCCGGCGGAATATTTCAAAACTGAAGGAGGACCTGCTTGCCACAGCCAAAAACATTCACAAAAAATTTGGTTCAATTCTATGCATAACTTCATACATTTTTTGATGGTAGAATGGCGATATACACACAGACACACACACACAGACACACGGACAGACAGATATTTTGTCAAAACATGTTTTTTTTTTTTATCTCTGACCCCTAAAACGTGTAAATTCGTCGAAAACCGGAAGTCGAAAAAAATTTTGATTACAATACTTTCTTCTATTGAAGATAGAAGAAAGTAAAAATACAGGGTGATTCAGCTCGTCGGTGACAAACTTTAAGGATCGATAGAGCACACCTAGACGAACATTTTTGAATAGGGAATGTAGGGTCCCTGACGCGATGGTAAGGCGCTAGGCGCTTTCGAAAATTTGGGTGCCGAAATTCGAAACGTCATAAAAACTAGGGAAATGGTTAGATTTTCTTGCTTGTTGCGTCGAAATGATTCTGTTTGTTTAGACTTTCTTCAGTACCAATTTGATAAGCGTATCTCTTAAAACATGGATAGGGGGCGCTGCAGACTTTGGAGAGCTAGACAACAACTTTAAGCCCGTTATTTTGATAATTTAACACATGCTCGCCAAAGTTTATACTCTAACTTAAAGTTTGAACCCAAAAGTAGAGCCCTGCAAAAAGCGTAAGAGCCGGAATAAAATGTCAAAGTACAGGGTGGTCGAAACTCGAAGGCTCCTAAGAGATAAACAAACAGATTTCTTGACTTATGGCATGCATTTTCATGATTCTGTTTGCTGGGGCTCTCTGAAACTCAGTTGAACGGTACAAAAAGAAACATCGATAGGGGGCGCTTTGGGCAAAAAACATAATTCGTTGACATTTCGGACGCTAACTGGAAACGGGGCTCTACGATCAGTTAGTAATAATGAAAACACATTTTCTACCTCTGCTCAACACTTCTGAATAAATTTAGACCAAAAACATCAATAGTACTGGAAATTTATTTACAAAAAATAACACTACAGAAGATACTCGAAATTTCGACCTTGGGCCATGATGCAGGCTTCGCACCTCCGTCGCATTGAGGAGTGTGTGTTTCCAACAATGCCAGGAGTATCTCTGATCTGCCCTGCAGCTGCCACAATGCGCGCCACAAGTTCTTCAGCACTGCTGACAGGTGTATGGTATACCTCGGCCTTCAGGTAACCCCAAAGGAAGAAATCCAAGCAGGTGAGGTCTGGTGATCGGGCAGGCCAGTGAACTGGACCCCCACGCCCGATCCACCGCTGGCCATACCTTGCGTTTAGATGGAGACGCACGTCGTTCGTGTAATGGGCCGGAGCTCCATCGTGCTGGAACCACATCTGGCGACGCGAACCTTCGGGTACGTGCGCCTCCTCCAGAAGCTGCGGCAGCACTTGATCCAGGAAAATCAGGTAATTTCCACCTGTCAGCCGTTCAGGTAACAAATAAGGGCCAATGAGGCAATCCCCCAGAATGCCGGCCCACACATTTACTGAGAAACGCTCCTGGGCTGCTCGGCTTCTGGTTTCATGTGGATTTTCATCACACCACACATGACTGTTGTGGGCGTTCCACATTCCCTCCCGGCTGAAGGTGGACTCGTCCGTAGACAAAATGCTGTTTACAAAACGGGGATCCCTGGATCTCATCGCCAAGTACCATCTTGAGAATTCCACTCGAGGGCCAAAATCCTGCTCTCTGAGCAACTGCACCCGCTGGATGTGGTAGGGGTGCAGATTCCGGGAACGTAAGATGCGCCACGCAGTTGCTTGCGAAATGCCAACATGTCTGGCGATATCTCTCGTGCTAAGACCTGGGTTGTCCTCAACCAGGTTAAGCACAGCCTCTTCGTTGTCGGGGGTGCTGACTGATCGCTCCCGTTCAGGCCTGCCTCCGTCGAAAGATCCCGTTGTGGACAACCTCTGGTGTACTCGAGCGAAGAAGGCATGGCAGGGGATTTGCCTGTTGGGGTAACGCTCGGCGTACAACCGCTGAGCGGCTCGTCCATTACAACCAGCAGCGCCATACGCCAAATGCATGTCAGCCAATTCAGAGTTTGTGTACCGTTCCATCCTACTACCGATCTGCAGACAAGTAACCCGAAGCTTAAGTAGGTACCGCACGTTCAAAAGACGTGTCTGCGCATACAACTACGTCATCTCGCGTTGTCGTCTACGCATTACGTATCTTTTGCATATCGATATGGTACGATATCTTTTGCATAAATCAGCAAAAAGCACCTTATGTAAATTTTATTGCGCGCATTGTGCATGATTGAAACCAGCTATGTTTGTTAAAAAAAACAAACAAACTGCAGTTTTAATAGCTTCTTATGATAAGTAAATTACTCTCTTGTTTTGTTTCTAACTGATCGTAGCGCCCCGTTTCCAGTTAGCGTCCGAAATGTCAACGAATTATGTTTTTTGCCCAAAGCGCCCCCTATCGATGTTTCTTTTTGTACCGTTCAACTGAGTTTCAGAGAGCCCCAGCAAACAGAATCATGAAAATGCATGCCATAAGTCAAGAAATCTGTTTGTTTATCTCTTAGGAGCCTTCGAGTTTCGACCACCCTGTACTTTGACATTTTATTCCGGCTCTTACGCTTTTTGCAGGGCTCTACTTTTGGGTTCAAACTTTAAGTTAGAGTGTAAACTTTGGCGAGCATGTGTTAAATTATCAAAATAACGGGCTTAAAGTTGTTGTCTAGCTCTCCAAAGTCTGCAGCGCCCCCTATCCATGTTTTAAGAGATACGCTTATCAAATTGGTACTGAAGAAAGTCTAAACAAACAGAATCATTTTGACGCAACAAGCAAGAAAATCTAACCATTTCCCTAGTTTTTATGACGTTTCGAATTTCGGCACCCAAATTTTCGAAAGCGCCTAGCGCCTTACCATCGCGTCAGGGACCCTACATTCCCTATTCAAAAATGTTCGTCTAGGTGTGCTCTATCGATCCTTAAAGTTTGTCACCGACGAGCTGAATCACCCTGTATATAGGAACTTTGATCATTTTTCACCCAACTGTATATATGCATCCGATTTAATATAAATGAAACAGATTTTAGCTCACAGGCTATCAAAGCCTGAAAGCTTATGTCCCCGCCCCTTCTTTATGTATGTATGCATGTATGTAACACGATAAATGATTATAAAAATATCCGATTTGCTTCAAATTTTGGATGTAGGTTTACTTTTGAAATCTTCTCAGTTCACTATTTTAGTAAGAAAAATAATTTACAAGGAAAGTTTAAATTTTTGACTACGAAATGTTATTAAATACATGTCAAGCAATTATATCAAAAATGTAAACAAATTAATAATGATGAAATAAATCAATTAACTATAATTTAAACACGGCACATCGGCTGTAAAATATTTTAAAAGTTCAAAATAGATTGTTACACAAACTGACAATACAACAAACGTTATTGAAAACGCAAATTTGTTCGTCTCTGTAATAGTCACATACTTTGTTTAAGAACTCTTCAGAATTTCGAAAGTTATCATAACAAATGTTACATATTTTAATCCGAGGCTGTAAACAAACTATAACAGCTACATATTCGATTAATTATATCATTCGAAATACTTTCAAAATCAGTAGATTACAATAATTAGGTTCGAACTGATTCGGCATTTCCAGGTTATATTTTAGTGTCAAATTTTGAATGGTTTGTTTTTGTGTATTTTTGTAAACAAACTACTAAAGGTACGTACTTGATTAATGAGATCATTCAAAGTGCCGGCAAGATTTTAAGACATTATCCAAATTATGTTTGAACTGGCTCAGTATTTCGAATGTTATCGTAATAGGTACATAGCAATTATATCAAAAATGCAAATAAATGATTGATATGATAGTTTAACAAAACAAGAAAAAAAATCATGTTTCAAGCATAAATTGTATGTGATATATATTGTATATTACCAATCAGAAAACGAATAAGTTGAAGAATTCAACCAATAAAAAGATTACGATTTCCCAGTTCTCTACCGAGGTCAACAAATATTTTCCGAATAGTTAAAAAAATAGAGTATAAAGTTTACAATTTTAAAATCCGCTATGTTTGTAGATGTTTATGCATTTATGTATATGTCACATGTTATACATTTGTGTATTAAGATGTATTCTTTGCCTTTCTGAGGCTCTTTAAACGGTCACTTCCTTTTTCAAAAATATCATTTTCGGTTTATATTTTGGGCTACAACTTTGCTTCTTATTATTGCTTAATCAAAAGTAAAGCATTTTTTGAATTCTAAATGATTGAACTTTAATTTAAAATAATAATAAATAAATCGAAAATTTTCTCAAGAACAGCGATTTGAGAGTAGGAATACCTTTACCCCTTAAGGGGCAAGCAATAATGTCTCTGTAATATTGAATTCTCACCGGGAAAACGTAAAAGTTTTATTTTAAAAGAAGAAAAGGCAATTCTCCAACATTTTGCCGCCTAACTTAAAAATATAAAATTTCGTTAAAAGTTTCTGGTGAGAATCTCGTTTAAATTCAAGGGGTTAAAATACTCCGCAAACTATTTTCCCCTTATACCATAATGTAATGGAATTCTTTTGAGTGTCCCTGTAAATTAACTATTAATCCTACATTCTTCATCTACAATACCAAACATGCTTTGATGATCATAAATGATTTTTATCAATTTTATAAAAACTCCGAGTATATTTATTTGAATTAGAGCGTGGAAAAACAAACCAAATGAATAAATACTTTTCAACGCCGTTGGAAAGTATTAAAAACCACGTTTATGTCATAAAATATTTAAGATGCTCAAAACTTTAACTCAAACCATTTAATAAATGCCACTGAAAAAATTTGTGCGTGCCTGTAAATGAACTATACAGGGTGTCCCCTCTCAACGGTGGCCAATGGCTCCGTTGGTCATAGACATAGTTCCAATTGCAAAAATGCTTTAAAAAAGGTAAAAAATTATTTTTTAAGCGATTTAGGTCAAAAAAATATTTTACTAAAAAATTACGAAAATTAAATTTTTATACGGTCCCCCGGTCCTATAAGTGATATTTAGAAAATTTTTACCACTACTCTAACAAGTAAGACACAAAAAGTCCCATTCCTCTGCGATCAAAATTGACCGAGTTATAGCTGTTCAAAGTTGAAGCATATTTTTTGCTGCAAAATAGGGGTCAGTCACAAATTTACTGGAAATAAAAACAAACATCAGATAGAAAATTTAACTTTAAACATTGAGAGTAAAAAAATATTTTTACAATGTTGTTTCTGAATTTATGTTGACATTTACCTGTTAAAGTAAAATATGCAATTTGTGCTAAAAATAAAAGTAAAAAAAGTAACAGAAATTTTGTTAAATTAAACTATGAAAAGCAACAGTCACAAATCGTTACAAAATGATACATATTTAAAGCTCTATTAGATTACTGAGCCTAATAGAATTTGATGTAGTCCTATAAAATAAATAAATGGAACGCACCTAAAATCGTATTAATATTACATTGTCATCGGGTTTAAATAAGTATGGGAATTGAACCTCAATCAGATATTTGGAAGTTAGTTAAAATTTGAATATAAGTTTTGAACTAGGAAAATTTACATACGAAAACTATGAATAAAATAAAAGCTTATCAAAATAACATACCTTTTTAAAATAAAATCACGAAAAGAATCAACTTCATTTGCTTACAAAATAAAACATACGTAAAAATACAATTGAGGATATGAATTTCAAAATTCGACTTATCGCTTTTTGATCAGTCTATACAAACCTCCACTATTGTAACAATGCAATCTCAAAATTTATAATGAAAACCAATAGATGCATTTAAAGTTTTTTCGCTATTTCCCAAAATTTGATTTTTTCGATAAAGATAATTTTGAAATTCATGTCTTCAGTTATTTTAATAACCAATCTAGAAGTTAATTAATTATAATTAACACTACCGTAAAACTTATACGGTGACAGCGCTTTCAGTTAAATCGCTCATTTAAAACATTTTGTAATTGGAACTATATGTCTGTGACAAATAGTTTAGGAAGTAGCCTTTGAACAGCGTTGGAAATCGACTCCCTTTATAATACTTTAAGCACTTAGTGTACGTTCCCTTAAAGCTCAATCGAACTCATCCGTTTTCAGCTATAGAAAAGTGGTTTAAGTCATGAAATTTAAAGTTTCATAACTCGGTCAATTTTAATGTTACATGAATGGGACCTTTTCTGTATTACTTGCTAGAGTGTTGAAAAATTTTTACAAAATATCACTTATAGGACCGGGGGACCGTATAAAAATTTAATTTTCGTAATTTTTTAGTAAAACATTTTTTTGACCAAAATCGCTTAAAAAACAATTCTTTGCCTTTTTTAAAGCATTTTTGCAATTGGAACTATATGTCTATGACTAACGGTTTAGAAATTAGCCATTGGCCACCGTTGAGAGGGGACACCCTGTATACACTATTAACGAATTCATCCAAGCAATATCAAAAAATTGTCGACTGTCTCAGGTTCGAATTGGTTCAATTTTCTGAAAATTATAGTGATGTTAGGTTTTTTCATATTTTGCTTTTGTACAATCCTGTAAATGAAATAAAAGACCTACATACTTGATTAAAGAACTCATTCAAGATATTGCAAAATCAATATACTATTCTACTTAAGTTCAATATGGTTCTGTATTTTGGACGTTATTGTGATGACAAACTTTGCAAATTTTTGCTTTTGTACGCAAAAGAATTGTTAAAGCTAAGTACTTGATTACGGATTTCATTCAAGATCACCCTCTACCGCCCCCCCTAAGTTTCGGCCCTGTTGTTGCTATATTTTACAAACACTGTTGAATTTTATATGAGGATCACATCTAATAAAGAATTAAAAATCACAATGTATGAACAGTTCTTTGTGTTGTTTTACATTAAATAAATGTGGTAAGGTTAAGTTAAATAAGATATTTTCTTTAAAAATAATTTTAACCTAATTATATTTTTCTTGTTTATAACACTTTATGTTGAATATATATATTTAATTGTTTGTTTTGTGCATGTTTTTTACATTTGTTACTGCATTTAAGCTGCCTTTTTAGATGTTTGTATTCGTTATTAATTTTGCACAAAAAGAAAAAAATAAATAACTAAAAAGTTGTAATGTCATGATCATTGAAGCGTATCTTCTGATGAAACATTTCAGGAAAAGTATTCGTGTTGTCTTCACAGTTTTATGAAAGTAAATTATCGGCTTTGCAAATTGGAACCAATACATATGTAAGTAAACATCCACAAAATTGTTCAAAGAAAAAATTAGGTCATTGAAAAAATTATTTTATAATTAATATAATTTTCCACCTATAACTTATATAGGTATTATTTTTCGGAGAAAATAGTATTATGTTAGCATCACAAAACTTTGCTTTGTATAATTCTAATATACTGATTTAACTGTGTAGTACTGTTATGCTCAATTATCCTTAATTCTCCGACTCGGGTCGGGTTCATTCGGATCAAATTAATGCTAATTCGTGTTATTGTGGGTCGGGTTGACATTAAATGTTTCGCTTTTATGCTAAGTTTTGAATCATTTGGGTCGGGGTCGGGTTGATTCGATTCTTTATAAATCCTAAATTATTTAAAAAAAAAAAAAAACTATTAATTTTAATATTATGTGTGTTCATTTTTTCACAAAAAGATAAAATTGATATTAAAGATATAATTAAAGATTGCTTTTCCATAGTTGTATTAAAATATGGATTAATTTTCTTCACTTTCGGTTTCGTATTTCAATATTTCGGGTTCGAGATTGAATTTTTCGTGTTTGGATTGAAGTGTGCTCTATATGGGTCGGGTTACTGGTTTGGTGAGATGTTTTTGCTCGGTTTGCGGTTGACTTTTGGTTGAAGAAGAATTTTCGGGCTGGATCCCAAGCTTTGAAATAAAAAATTCAGAAGAGTAAGTAATTTTTGTAATGTAGATAGCTTAAAAATTCAAAAACTTTTGTCATCGAGCACAAGATAAAACCCTACGGAATAGTAGTAATAGGGGAATCTAATGATCCAAGTCTGCCGGAAGCGAAGTGGTGCATAAGTCAAAAATTAATATTATTAGGAACTGACTCGAAGGCTTAGTATTGTGTTTTCCTGCACCCAGTTTTCCGTGTTTTCGTACTTTTGATTGTAGAACAAACACAATGCTAAACCTACGAGTCAACCACTAGTAGTATCAATTTTTGGCTCATGCACCACTTCACATCCGGCAGACATGGATCATTAGATTCTTCTAATACTCTTCTTCCTTAAAATAAAGGGTTTTTTTATTCTTGTACTCGATGACATAGGGTTATGTGCTGCCGGCTCTTGAACTAAGAGCATCAGGTTTTTTTTTATGTAAACACTTTAAATCTCTTCCATCAAATTTAGACGCACGTATTTAATTTTCCAAACCGTTTCATCTATTGCACAGTTTACTTTAAACGTTACCTTTTATGTAATTAGGTAAGCATTACAAGTTTATTCTCTTCGCATCACAATACATTAAGTAATTAGGCTAATTCATCTCGCAGGGAGAAAAACTTTTTCCGATGCATTTCCTATTGCCCAACCTTAAACGAAGCGCACCGAAGGAAAAATTGTTGGGTACGTTCTATTTACTTTTCACGCTTATAAGATTGGGCAAGGTTTCGTAATGATGATCTCGACCCATCGCTGGAAAAAATGCAACATTTACAAAACTTGATTATATCTAAAATGGCTAACTAGTGGTTCGTGCTCCATGACTATAATGGATTTCGTAAAAGAAAATTAGTGTTAAAATTATTATTATTATTATTTTAATAAACTAAGCCAGTATGTTAGACTTCTAATGGGTTTTGTTGACTTTTTTTTATGTGGGATAGTGTTTTTGTCGAGTTGACTGAAAATTTTCAACCGACTTCAAACAGGACGAAGTTATGAATTCCACCTGTATGTATTTTTTGTTCACGCATAACTTTTGTAATTTTGAACCGATTTTGTTAATTCTTTCTTTTGTTTGTGTAAATCTAGTTTATTCTAATTCTCCTAGGTTGGCTTTTGGTTCTTGGGATTCGGGTTTGATGTGCTAAAATAAATAAATAGCAGCATGTCATACATAGATATAAAGGTAGTGCACATTTTAATATAAATGAGTATATATAGAATGATTTTAGAATGAGCGGTGAATTAGGCTAAAAACGAAACGTATCTATGGAAAAATTGTTGTGTACGTTCTATTTATTTTTCAAGCTGATAAGATAGGGCAAGGTTTCGTAATGATGATCTCTACCCATCGTTCAAAAAATGCATTTACAAAACTTGATTATAATCTAGAGTGACTAATTAGTGGTTCGTGTTCCATGACTATAATGGATTTCGTAAAAGAAAATTAGTGTTAAAATTATTTTATTTTTTAGATAAACTAAACCAGTATGTTAGATATGCATCGGGTCGTATTGACATTTTTTTTTAAATGTGGGTCGTGTTTTTGTCGAATTGACTGAAAATTTTTTGGTATAAATCTAGTTTATTCTAATTTCCTTGGGTTGACTTTTGGTTCTTGGACTTCGGGTCTGATGTGCCCGGTCTTCTAAAATGCTAAAATGAATAAACATCGGCATCTCATACATAGATATAAAGATAGTGTATATTTTAATATAAATGAATAGAGGATAAGGTACACATACCGGTCTAAATATACCCTAAATAAACATACCCTATACCGATCTAAATATAACCGGTCCAAGAGGTGTAAATATCGATTAGCCGGTATTTAGACCACTTTAGGAAGCCAATACTTGAACCACTGCTCTGTTTAATTTAAAGCCGGTATTACGCATCTTTATATATATGTAAAATCTTCTGTGCGTGTGTTTGTCACTGAACTCCTCCTAAACGACTGAACCGATTTTAATGAAATTTTGTATGTGTGTTTCAGTGGATTCGAGAATGCTTTAGATTCACATTTCATCGAAAATGATTCAGTACTTTTTTAGTAATTAGGCAAAAACTAATAAATGATTTTTCGCTAATTAAAAGTGTTGAATAAGCTCGCCGAGTGGAGTGTAGTCAGATGGCCGTGCGGTCTAAGGCGCCAGATTTAAGCTCTGGTCCTCGAAGAAACAGGTCGTGTGTTCGACCCCCACTCCTGACATACGTGTATGATTTATGATAAATATTTCCTGTATTATAATTTTACTTAACCGACTCCAGAAAATCGATAACTTTTCACTAAAAAGAGAAAAATAAACTTTTCTATCAAAAATTGAACCGACTTCAAAAACTACTGCAAAGTGAAAAAAAAAAAAAAAATTCCTTACATAATTGTAATAAGAAATTAAATTAAGAGTGTAATATTTATCGTGTGTATTATTATATTTATGCACATTTATTTGATTATTTGGAGTCGGTGCCAGGACAACGTCTGTCGGGTCCGCTCGTTCATATAGTAAAATATTAATAATGTGCGTGCAGCAATCGAGAGCTAAATATATTTCTGTAAAATAACTTAATCATCAATTTAAACCAATATATGATAAGTATTTTTTTTAAAGGGAGAAACGCCTTTCTGAAAAGCTTGTGATGTCTAAATTTCGTCGTTTAGACACTTTTGCTATTACAATTTGTAAATAAAACAGGTTTCAGCTATGTATTTTTCGTAACTTTCTTCTCTCTTGTCTCCCCAGTGGCGTCAGTAGTGGCAGCTACTGCCATGCCAAGGGGTCCTTGTTCGAATCCAGGTAAGACATGGATGGTGTGTTGTCCCTTTGTAGTGAAATAAATATGTAATGGATATGTGAAATAAAAATAGTTCTGAATTGTCTCTGTGTAATAGATCCTTCGAGGCGAAAGCCAGCTGCTATAGGCTTCAAAGCAATGTTGAATCAAATTTAAAAAAAAAAATCAAATTCTTCTCTCAATTAAAGGTAAAAACTTTACCAATCTCCGGTAGGTTGCACTGCGCTCAGTTCTCAGAACCTTTAGTTGCCGGTATTTGGACCATAGCCGATATTTGGACCTTTTTCTCTGCATAAAACCATTTTTTTCATAAATTAAAAACAATTAATATTACAGACATAATTTTTTCGCATTTTTTCATAACTACATTAAATTATGACATTAAGTTTAAGTCATTTTATGTCTTGAATCGAGTTTTTATTTTAATATTTTGCGTTGAAATATGTAAGGTTTATATCGAGTTGCAGATAGACGGAAACTGTTTTATCAAGTTTGGCTAAATATTCTAATTACTAGAAGATAGCCCGTCAAAATGACGTGTTTGCATTTTTAAAGGATGATAAAAAATTACAACTGTGGTCGATCATAGCCACTTTAGGCTGAAACAATTTTGATAAATACAGCGATTAAACTTGAAGAGGTAAAAATCTAACAAAAAAAAAAAAAAAAAAAGAAAAGAAAAGAAAAGAAAAGAAAAGAAAAGAAAAGAAAAGAAAAGAAAAGAAAGAAAGAAATTTTCAACAGAAATCTGCATTTAAAACTATAGCAAAACTATCTGGTAGATGGGGGTGGGGATTATAATGAAATTTAAAACGCACCCGCGGTTTGCTTAAATAAAAAGTTTTAGTTAAATATTGTTTTTGAAATCGTGAAAAGATTTCAGAGCGAAGTAAAACGTAGTGACGTCATTTACATCTCCCACGGTAAATCGAACCAATGAGAACGCTCCACTACGATTATGGAACGGTTTCATTGGTCAGAAAATAGATTGCCTTTAAAATCGGAGGTAACTTTTCACAATGTTTTTTATAGATTTGAAATTTTCAAGAGTCATTCACGGCTGTAAAGAAAAAAAAAATTAAAGCAACCCGAATATAAAAATGTTATAATATTGCATTTAAAACGCACCTTCGCTTTCTTTTAATAAAAAAAGTTTTAATTAAATATACTTTTTGAAATCGTGGAAAGATTTCAAAGCGAAGTAAAATGTAGTGACGTCATTTACAGCTCCCTGTAAATCTGACCAATGAGAACGCTCCATTACAACTATGAAACGTTTTCATTGGTGAATGAGTTTCTTTTTCTCGTGGATAGGTTGACCCCGGAATTGTTATACACGGAGGAGTTTTATATATATAATGGTGGCCATCTGTATGCACACCCTTTTATGATGAATTGATTTTCCTTTAGAAAAACGCTGTTAAAATTATTTTTTTAGAAAACCAAAGCGATGACGATGTAAAGTATGTTAAAAACGACACGCAAAAAAGTTAAGCGGAACTTTATATTTCATAAGATTTTTACACATAATAGTTCGCGAATTTGCTTAATTGAGAATTGTTGGGTAGAAGAGGTTCAAATACAGCAATAATGTCAATATTCACCATAAACCTCCAAGAGAATCCCATCCCGGAGTAGAATTTCTCGATAAATAAATATTTTTATTGCCCAACCTCCAATGAACCACATCATCTATTTTTTTTTTTTTTCACTCTTATAAGAAGACAGGGCAAGATTTAGCACTATACCAATGATTTAGACCAATCCCTTTAAAATTGTTCCATTTATAAAGCTTTATGATAACTGTAGTAACGGCTGTCTCTTCGCATATGAATTGAATATTTCATACTGACTAGGAAGGTCTCCATACGGGCATACTCAGAAAAATCGGAAAAAATTACAGAATGTTCTTCCCATATAGTTATATATGTTTATAAAAGAAATTTCGGCGGAACCTCCTTATAACATCCGCAAAAAAATAATAAAAATTTCGTTTATTTGGCGATTTATCTCCGGTTGGCGAAAAAACGAAATTTTGAAAATACGCTTTTATACGCTTCGAATACTTTTTAAAGAAAAAACTTTCTATGCTCAATTTATTTAAATAAGTTTAGTTCAAGTAATTTTAGTTTTGCATTTTTACTTTACTTTAAGTGTAATTTTGTCATATACGTTTATATGTACTTATAACAAAATGAAATTAATATATTTTATCATTTAAAACACAATTTAAATTGATTAAAATTGTTCCAAATTGAAAAATACACTGTTAAAAATCTGCTGCATTTTGTTGCAACGCACTCCCTTGCTTGTATAGAAAACGGTTACTTGGCCGTGAAATGGAGCTTTCTCATTGGTTGGAATAGAGATATTATATACAAGCGGTGGAGTGCGTTGCAACGAAATGCATCAGATTTTTAACAGTGTAAGACATGGTCAATTCACAGTGCTATGGAGCATTCTCATTGGTCAGAAGAGAGATATTCTATAAAAGTAGTGGAGTGACGTTGCAGTAAATGCTGCAGATTTTTCACAGTGAAGTCAATTAAAATCAATTTTCAGATTCGTTAAAATCGTCTGCTTTTGGCGAGGAAATGCACTGCTCGCCAAATCCCGCGTCGCTTTCAGCTTTTCACGCCAATTATTCCAAATTAT
The DNA here is from genome assembly GCA_964019185.1 of Maratus speculifer. NCBI lineage: Eukaryota > Metazoa > Arthropoda > Arachnida > Araneae > Salticidae > Maratus > Maratus speculifer. Next base: position 301,092,776 of record OZ025297.1, on the reverse strand, counting down.
TTTATTTTTTTACATATCTAATAATGTAATTCCGCCGCTAATTTTCACTGATCCTTTATTACCTACATGAGTAGTTTAATTCGTATTTTTTTTCAAAAAATTCTGAGTATGCCCCCAATGGAGACCTTCCTTGTGAGTTAAAAAATACACAGGCCGGGACACGAACCCATATCCTTGTCTTATAGGACCAATGCCCTATCGTTTAACCCTTTCCGGCACGGGTAAAATCTGTACTAAAATGAGAAATTATCGACTGACACCGGAATTCACAAACGAATTTTTTTAAATTCCTTAATTTAAGCTTTTATTGTAAAAGAAAAATTTTACTAAAATATTACTGGTGCCGTTTGCAAGTTTGGAATTAAAATTGGGTATCCCAGACTGGGCACAGTGTGCCGGAAAGAGTTAAGCTAGTTGGGCCGCAACTGGAGAGCATATTTCGCTCGGATAACTTAATTGGTAATAACATCTAGGTATGTCATGTAGACAACTCAACAGAATAAACCGCTGTAAAGGAAATGCATATAAACGATGGAACGTAGATAAACTGTTATTTAACACAATCAAACTACACAATACATTTACAAATTTTTTTAACTGTAGCAACTATCTATTCGCACTCCATGACTTTATAATGAATATTTTTGAAAAAAAAAATAAAATAAATAAAACTGCTAAATAAGTTTTTTTTTTTTTTTTTTTTTTTTTTTTTTCTAACAAACGAAGGAGGCCAGTGTGTAAAATACATTAAGAGAGATGCTTAAATCATCTAAAGCAAATTGTTTTCTAAATGTGTGTAATATATCTAACTATAAACTTCCTGAAATTGTTTTATTGAGCCTTATTGGCACCAGGAGCTCAAAGGGAAAAAGTTGGAAATTGCACATCAAGCGTATCAAATGAGGTGCGTTTGTACTATAAAGAAGTTTTAAAAATATCCAGATCTTGGTTATTGATATACAGTGCTTCGGATACTGTAGAGTAACCGAAATCTTTTGTGTATTCTCGTAAATACTATCTACTTTCTATTATATAGGAAGTAAGTTGTAGTAAACTTCAGCAATGTACATCAATATCATAAAATGTGAAACAATTTAATATTATTAAAACGTGACCCAAACAATGTTTTCCCCTATACCATTATGTGATGGAATACTTTTGTGTAGCCCTATAAATTAATAACGAGTATTCTTTGCACAGCAGATTGTACAGAATTATATTTTAGTATGCACTTCAAAATGCAAATTTAGATGCAAATGCTTTTAGATGCAGATCAATATTATTATGTTCCAAAGAGTGTAACATTATTAAAATACGCTTGAAACTAATTTCTCCCATTGGCCGTAATGTAACAGAATGCTTTCAATTGCTCCTGTATTTAAATTATGCATCTGATTTTTAGAAAATTTGAAATGACTCGATAAAAATTACGCAACAGTTATATATTTTTAATTTCAAATGATTCTGTTTGATAGTTTTTTCTCTGTTATATGCGGACAGACGGACGGACTGAACGACCACTATAGGAGCTACATATTTACATAATTACGAACGCACTTAATAATTGAATTGGTTTTTATGTTGAATGTGTCTCTCATAGTCCGATTTCATATACAATAAATATATGTGGCTAAAAAAGTTTTTTTGATGTAAGAATAGTTTTCCCTGTTATCCAACTTTATAAACGAACTGCACCAAAGGAGAATTACTTGTATACGTTCTATTTACTTTTCCACTTATAAGATAGGACGAGGTTTCGCAATGATCATTTCGGCTTGTCGTTTTAAATTTGCTCCACTTTCAAAATTTGATGATATCTGTAGCGGTGATTTGATTGCATTTTTTGATGACAAGGTGAGTAAATTTCGGAACGAAAAGTTGCTGCTAAAAATATTTTTTTAAGTAATTAAGGAGACAAAATGAACCCATAAAGAATCTAAAACAAATTATCTCTAAATTTCACTGTATTTATAAGCCACACTGTAAAAAAAAAATTCAAGAGGTTACTAAAAATTCTTTAGTAAATTTGTATTCCACAGTATTTTTTAGTAACCATTACAAACTTTTTTTTTGCAAGTGAAACAAGCATTTCTTTTGTAAACTTAACAAAATAATTTTTTATATAACTAACTTAAAAATTTTTAGTATGAGCCACCAAGAAAATTTTAGTAATAGCTCCAAAATTGTTTTTAATAACCTTTACGTGCGCCCGAAGGACAGGAGCTGCATCCAAACTTCTGAAGCGATAGATTTTCGGCAAAACCGCAATAGATGGCAGCACCAAAAATGCTACCTGCTCTGACAGGATTTTCATAATCCCTTTATTAACGAATACTTACACTACATACATTCGGGACGTATTTGACGGTGTCGAACCCGGGACCTCTTAGCCTGGAATCCGTTACGATAACCACTATGCTATCAAGGCCACACCAAGTGAGTTTTAGTAATAGCTATTAAAAATGTAAAACTATTAACTCTTATCCATTGCTAACTTTTTTCTAGTAATTCTTACAGATTTTCTAGTAACCGACTAAGATTACTAAAAATTTTTTAGTAATTACAAGGATCACTAAAGTTTTTTTAGTAGATCGACCCTTTTTTTTTTTACAGTGCAGCCATTCAACGATTTTTGTAAATTGAGCTTTATTATGTATTTTGATACTACATTGGACTAAAAAATTAAGATGCAAACAGTTATTTTTTAAAGGAAACATACAAACAAATTTGGTAAATAAGGTCTTCCTTATATAAGACATCATATAGCAACATGAGATAAAAAGAAGGTAAATGCATTTTAGTGTACTTAGTAGATAGAAAACGTCACAATATTTCCCCAGAACTGTAAAGTGCGGTTATACTGCTAAAACTGCGTACACGGATCTTACAATACAAACGCTCATACTTTTAATGGATTTATTAATGAAATTGTAACAAAAAACAAAGTTCGTTTAAAAAATCAAATTTTGCCCTGGAAAATTGGGCAAGAAGTAACAATGTGCCACGGGTCATCATACAGTCATGTGGTCAAATTTGATAGCGGTTTTATAATATTAATAATTATTTTATAATGGGATTTTTAAAAGCTTCTTCAACTTTCCAATTTAACACTTCTTAAGATTTACATTTTTTTTCCTCCAGAAATTACCAACTTCTTAAAATACAAAAAGCAATTTAAATTTAAAAAAAACTTGAGAACTACAGGAGTCTACTTATTTGAGGAATCCTTCAAATTTCGAGGACGTTTGGCCAACTTATCGTACTTCTAGGAAATCGCACATAAGATTAAAGCCCGACGACATTGCTAATCATTATGTATAGCAAATTCCACCCCCACCCCTATAAAAAATTATCGACAAGTTACCTGTGTATAGTTTTGCATTATTGTCTAAAATGAAGTCTAGACCAACTATTGGTCGGGAAAATGTCACATAAGGTTCTATCGTCTCTATATTATCATCTACTATATGATCTCTATATCGCTATACATATACAGCGACAACATTAAGGATGTCCAATGATGTTCATCTGAGAACAATAATGGCATTCAAACAAGGATTCCATTACCATTAAAATGGTCAATTTATTACATGTTGTTGAGATGATCTGGTGCACTACATTTTCCCTCCTCAAAGATTCATCATGAATTACCGTGTTTACTCGCAAAATAGTCGCCCTCGCATAGTAGTCGCATCCACGTTTTTAAGCATCAAAAATCGTCAAAATACTTTCTTCGCATAAAAGTCGAGGTCGCATTTTTGACTTTTATCTGGAAAATAAAAAATTATCATCTGTACTCTTCCCAGAACTACTATTCATATTGGATTCATCTGTCCTGTCATTCCCTTTGACATACTCAATATAATCACTGCGTTCTTCAGGCATTAATTTACATCATAATAGTGATAATGATGCCTTCCGTGAAAATGATGTATTATGAGAATTTTTTGTCAAAATTTTCAAAAAGATTACTTGTAAATTTTAAGTCTTTACAAACATTACCATAGAAAGAAAAATGGTATTTAACAAACAGCACATAATCTGGTAGCGCCGTGAGAAATGGGGGGCGAAGGAGGCGATCGTCCTGGGCGCGGAAATTTAGAGGGCGCAAAATTTATATTACCAACGTCATTTTTGGCCTGTTACAAGGAAAAGGGTGGTGAGGGGGGCGCCAAATTGAAACTGTGCCCCGCGCGCAATTTTCTCTTTGTACACCCCTGTAATCTGGAAATATGTGGTAAGTTACTAATTTTATTACAATATGTTTTTTATACCAGTGAGGCTTTAGTATTAGAGTTGTACAACATTGTGCAACATATTTTCTTGCATAAAAGTTGCACCTAGACTTTCACAATGAAGAATTGGCAAATAAAGTGCGACTATTACGCGAGTAAGCACGATACATTTGTAAATCAATGGCATATAGTAAATGTGTCGCACTTATTGGTGTGCTCAGATATGATACACAGTGGCGCAGCGAGGGGGGGGGGTTGGGGGTTAAACCCCCCCCCCCCAGAGCCATGGCAAAAATACAAAAATTTCCATTTTTATGAACCGAATCATAAAAAACAAAACTAAAGTTAGAATTGAATTTGTTTTGTTCTCGAAATTTGCCGCTTTATTGAATCAAATTTTATTTAAAAATTTGACTCGTTTAAGCGGCAGTAATGTATTTACTTTGAAAAATGGGGAAAGCGCATAGTAACAGTATCAGTATCGAAAACTGGTCACTCATTTCGGAAAAGGCCGGCATTCATTTATACTATTGGAAATCAGCCGAAGGCTAAAAGGAATGGTCATTTCCTGTCGCTGCCGAAGTCGTCTCGGGTTTTTCAATACTGCACCACTGAGGGGGGGGGGGTCTTAAATAGTTGCACCTGTTCCTTGCTCTCTTTTTGGAAACGAGATTGGACTCGCGAATTCCAGGAAAAACAAAAACACATGCTCGCATGCTTTGAAGGATAGACTTAATTCTGTTGTTCTGTTGTTAGTTGCTGTAGTGTTAAGGTTTCCTTTATTGTGCGTTTAGCTATGGATATTAAATCCTCTTCAGAGAAGAAAATTATGAAAAAGATGGATATAAGAGACCATTTTTTTTTTAATCTTTCGAATTCCTTCAAGTGTTCTTGAAATCCAGGTATGTTTGGAAAGTATATAATTCGTTTATATTTAAGTTTCTGGAAAGATATTAACAGCGCCGTGCGAAAGGGGGGGGGAGGGAGGTCACCCCGGGCGCAGAGATTTAGGGGGTGCCAAATTTCTAACTACTTTCTACTTACTACTACTTTAAGGGTGTATTCGAAAAAACGCTTTTTTGACCTTTGACACCTCAAAATTTTCCGATACAATTTCAGACACATTTTTAAAAGCAGAAACATGAAACTTACTGAGGGGATTTTTGAAGAGAGGTACAAGGTGCCGTGTGATGTCATTTTACACTCCATTCATTAAAATTTGATTTATAAACAATTATCTTCTCAGTATGACACTTTTATTCGTTCCCAAATCTCTCGCTTCGGAAAAATCTGTTCAAAATGCCGTTTTTGATTGCATTTTTTGCAATATTTTCTGCATTTATCAAAGAATCGACAATCACGGCACCTTGTGTACTTTCTAAATTAGTCAATTTGCCAGTTTGAGACACATGCGAGCGAAAATGAATTCAAAAATAAATCGGAAAAAAAGCAGTTTGAATCGAAATACACCCTTAAAGGGACTACTTTCAGACAATTTTTTTTAATTAATATTAATTCTTATTTAAAAAACGTCCGAAATAAGCAAGTGGGTAAACGGTAAAAAAGGTTACCGGAAAAACAGTTATCGGAAAAAAAAGTGACATAAACTACAAAACGGAAAAAAAGTTACTGGAAACAAAAGGACTAAGAATTGATTTTGGGAATTTATTATTGATTTTGGGAATTCGTTATTGATTTTGAGGATTCATTGGTTAAGTACTTAGGGGGGAGGCTCTTAATTTAGGTAAATGGGTTTTTCGTGCTGAATTAACTGTTTTTGTTCAGTTTTTGGACATATGATAACCCCCCTTCCTTAATCCGTAACCTCTCAAATTAAATTAATAGTTTTTTGACGCAGATTTATCCGATTCGCTTGAAATTTCGGACATAGGTTCATTATGATAATACGTATCTCTGATTAGTTATAGGGTTCTTTTGTTTAATATAAAGGGAGGATGGTCTGGTCAATTACCCCCTCTCCCCACAAATTAGATAGATCGGTTTTTATGCAAAATTATCCATTGTATTTCAAATTTTAGATATAGATTCTTTCTGATAAGGTGAATCCCTGAATAGTTTTAAGAGTTTAATGACTAAGTATAAAGGGGAGGGGGACAGGGAATAATCTCTTTTAAATTAAATAAATGGTTATTCACGCAGAATTATCCGATTTGCTTCGAATTTTGGACATAGATTCATTATGATAAAACATATCTCTGATTAGTTACGGGGTTCTTTTCCTTATTATAAAGGGGGTAGGCAAGCAATTATTTCCCCCTCAAATTAGATAAATCGGTTTTTATGCAGAATTATCCGGTGTATTTCAAATTTTAAATGTAGGTTCTTTCTGATAAGGTGAATCCCTGAATAGTTTTAAGGGTTTAATGGCTAAGTATAAAGGCAAAAACAGAGGATAACTCTCCTTAAATAAATAGCTTTTATGCAGAATTATCCGATTTACTTCAAATTTTGGATGTAGCTTCTTTATGATAAGGCGTATTCCGGATTGAGGTTCTTTTGCTTATTATAAATAGGAAAACAGACGATTTCCTCCCTTTTAAATTAGATAAATTGTCTTTTATGTATAATTATCCGATGTATTTCAATTTTTGATATAGGTTCTTTTTCATAAAGTGGACCCCTAAATAGTTTTAAGTGCTTAATGGCTAAGTTTAGAGGGGGGGAACTGGGATAACCCCACTTAAATTACATAAATGGCTTTTTACGTAGAATTATCCGATTTGCTTCAAATTTTGGATGTAGTTTCGTTATGGTAAGGCATAAAAGCTAATGGATATAGTTAAAATAGGGAGGGATGCAGCAGCCCATTCAGGAAACTCTTTCGGGGAAAGAAGCTTGTTTTCCCCATTCGATGGAGGGGGGTGTCCGGTAGATATCGCGGGCGACTAGTCTCTTAGGAAATTTGTTGATCAGAGGATTTCCCGGTAAAGGTTTGCCGCAAAAATATCCAAGTAATATAAAAAAGCGAGTTGAATGCAACTAAGAACAAATAACAAATGAAAACATTTCTTCTTTATGTTTTAATTTAATGATTGAAAACTATTATATCAGAAAACATTATCACATATTTTACCTTTTTTCTTATAATGATTAATTTCCATTAATTTTACATTTAAAACTGGTTTATTTATTTATTTTTTTATTTGTGAAAAAAGTAATATACTAAATCATTTGTTGTACCCTAATTTCCTGCGTATAATCCGCGGATCAAACAATCATTTTTCGACCCAGAAATTTTATTAAATAAAATATAACTTTTCAGATCGCCGTAAATATTTGCCTTAAATTACAAAATAAAATTTCTGGGTCGAAAAAGAATTGTTTGAACCGCGGATTATAAGCAGGAAGTTAGGGTAATTGTCATTTTAATTTACGCCAAATATTTATCATTTAAAACTGGATTTTTACTAATTAATGTCCCATATTACGCATCACAAAATATAATGTAAAAGATTAAAAAAATATATGTTAGAAAATTTTAATGTACAAACTATATTGTATGTCACGAACGAATGAACTAGTGAATCATTAATTTGTAGTAATAAAAATAGTTTTTTTATTACTAGCTTATGTTAGTAATTAGAAAATTAATTGTTTAAAAACCTGTAGTTCTTGTTAGATCTTCAGGTTTGAATGCTTAAAAAAAATTTAAAAAAAAAGATTTAAAAAAAAACAGGATTTTTTTTTTCTTTGTTACGATATTTATAGAATACTGAAAAATGCTATGCACCAACATAAATCAGTTTTAAATGCAAACAGCTATTGAGGATATATAAACAAACACTTAAAACTATTCAGGGATTCACTTTATGAGAAAATACCTATAGCAAAAATTTGAAATACATCGGATAATTGTGCTTAAAAAAACAATTTATCTAATTTAAGGGGGGGGGGAATAATCGCGGCCCCCCTTTTTAATTAGCAAAAGAACCCCATAAATAATCAGGGATACCCTTTATCATAATGAACCTACATTCAAAATTTGAAGGAAATTGGATAATTCTGCGTAAAAAGCCATTTATTTAATTTAAGAGAGGTTATCCCCCATGCATCCTCTATACTTAACCATGAAACTCCCAAAATTCTTCAGGCATTATATACTGTGACGACGTACTGACAACTTTAATCGTGACAGAAGATAGATAGCGAAGTCTTATTGTGAAAAGGTATGCAGAGTTGAAAGTATCTTCATTCAAAAGCTGTTAAGAATATGTGCTATTGATCTCAAGGGACATGCCTAGAAAATAATTGCACTGGTCTAGTGGCAATGAGCTGAGAGGGACACTGGGATTCTTGAGCATCGAGAGGGAAGGAAATTAGTTGGAAGAGAGCCATGTGCTGGTAATGTACAAGAAAGTACATTGATGTAAGATGGCTTAGACGTGCTAAGCGAAATGTAATATTGGAGTGTGGTTCCTATGTAGTTGTAATGTCGTTTTATTTATTTTTTTAATAATTGATCTATGGTTCTAATAAAGAACTTGAGGAATTAAAAATGTTTTATTGATGAACTTAACAAATAAACCAACTTAGTAAAGAGAAACTCAGGGCGCGACACCACAATACTATATATAAGCCCTATTAGTCGTTGAGCCAGAGGCCAAAATTAGGCCTTTTGGTTTCATCTCTGGGGACTTGGTAATATATACCTTTTTGGATTCACAATGATCCAAGGAGCTCATTTTATGATGATACTATGAAATTTGTGGTAGCTTAAAGACGCCATATTGAAAAGACTGACGTCATCTATCATACGGGGATATTTGTGATTAATTTTGCAATTATTATATAATTTGAGGCATTTCAATAAAAATATGAGAAAAATAGATAATATTGTACATAAAACGTTATGCTGATTAATGGTTTGTTGCAATTTTGTTTTAACATAATGTTTAACATCTAATTTCATATTATGTTTATTAACATTTTAAGTTAGATAAAGAGTTTAAAAGACATTTCAATAAAAGAAAACAGAAATCTTGTTTTGAATTTTAATGCATTTTATTTTCATGTGATAAGCCACAGAATTTCAAGAAATAATTAATACTGGTGAAAAATATTGTACTTATATTCTCAATAATTAATAATTAACAGAAATCTTAATCTTCTTCACTACTATCATCATCAGCTGATATTTCTGTGTCCAAATCGCTTTCATCGTCATAGTTGGAACACTTTTGATTTCTGAACATGCTTGTACGTTTGAGTTTATTCAAAAAACACCCACATGATGGCATGACACATGTTCTTGGACAAGAACATGACATCAATTCTAAAACATCTTCAGGAGCAGGACTGTCCGTCCACTGGACTTCTAGATAAGCTCTTCCTTCACTGTCTGTTCCAGAAATCCAACCATGATTATCTGGGGATGGAAGATCAGGATTAGCTTGTAGACACTTCTTCCAAACCAGAGCCTGGTAATTAGCTCTCATTATATGTAGGTAGAGAGTATTACGAGACGGCGGAAGGTGATGCGACTCCACAGAACCTTTTTTTTGCAGAAAAAATAGTATATCGTAACTCATTGACGTCAGAAAATTTGTGCTTGCCATAATAGATATGGCAAACATACGACAGCTGTTTTTTTATTTTTTCAGACATATCAGCTTGAATACCAAGGGCACTTAAAGCATTTCGGAATTCAGCGTTTTGAATCATTATTTTGTATGCAGCACATTTCCCCTTGCCAGCAAACGCACTTACTGTATCGCATCCTGATAATGAATGCATTCCAGGTAACGCATTACATACTTCTTTTCCGAGAAGTTCATGCAGCTCATTCATGTTGTAACAATTTATCCTGTCTTTAGATCCACATTTTATAAATATTGAACCGCTGTAGTTCTTCAGCTCATTTTCTAAAGCAAACAGTGTGATAATTGCCACGTCAGTATCTAGCGAGCTAACAATAATATTTTTAAATCCAGATACTAGGGCATGATGTGCATGAAATAAAAGTCGCGTATCCGCCTCTTCTTGAAAGCACGTCAATTCTGTCGCTTCTTCAACTAGTTCTTTTGTAAACTTATAGCATTTTTCTTCACAGGTAACATACATAACTTGCGTATTTAACTGTTTCAGATAATGAATATTTCGCCATTCTTGTGAAAAAAAAATGTATAAGGTCTTTCTTGTTTTCCTCGTAAGATAGAAACTGCTTCCATTTACGTATTGGGTGTCCAGAAGTTATGTGTTTTATTTTTATCGCTTCACCGACAGTTCGCCTTTTTCGTTCATCACTTTTTATTGATACTTGTCTGTATGTATCAAATATAACATCTATTCGTTCAGAGGATGTAGATTCTTTCATTATTTTAGAAAATAGAATCTCTGCTACTTGTCCAAATGTTTGTAGCGATTGTGGTAATTTTTGAACAAAGCACATTCCGTCAATGATATTTACAACACGATCATTTGGAATTCTTTCAGCCTCCGCAAAGTTTTTTATTATAACATCCATCAATTTTGATTTTCTGTTTTTCGCATTGAACCGTCGGGTGTTGCTAAGGACCGTGGGAGAGGCCCTAGAGGGTAAGAAAAGACAATTCTCATGTCTAATTTTCTTCGTTCAGCAATAATTGTCATCTGAGCAAACAGATTTCTTTGCTTAACAGAGCCTTGACAACAAACTCTGATTTATTAACCTTTACACTTTGTTTCTTCTTCAAATCAGAGAATGTCTTTAGCTTTTTTTCCTTTAGAGGTTTGAAAAATCCTTCTGGCTTTGAGTTTTCCGAGAGATATTCTTTTTTGAACGTTTGATAAGCTTCTTCACCCACTTCATGAGCCTTGATTATATCTTCGACAATTTCTCGATTTGGCACTGTTCCAGTTGATAATACTACCATGTCTAAATCTTGGAATGGATTTATCCATTCATTGATGATCAGGTTTTGTAAAGCTGAAATATCGCGTTCGTCTTTCTGAATCCTACTCAAAGAGAGATCTGGATTAGAAACGGATTTTTCTGAAGGATTGACTTTTGTTCTTTCACGAATCATGTGAAGAAATGCTGCCCTCATATCAGAGTTTCTCAACTGCGGCAGGTCTTTGGCTGAACTTAGTTGTACCTTTTGATCCCTGTGTGTCTTTATTTATTGTCTCTTCAATCGCCTGATCCATGGGGATTCTGCCAAATGGATTTCGTTGTCCAATCTGCTGCACACAAAACCCTCCTCTGATAAAAGAATCATATATGGAAGGATGATCAGTTTCTAATGCCAGCATATCAGCATAATTAACACTCAGATTACGTGCGTAGTTTAAATGATCATATGCGAAGCACCATGGTAGTATCTTCCTGACAGCCAGAAGGTTAAGAATCCAATTACCCTCTCTGGTTGCCCGCACCAATGTAAGTAAGATGTCTACCATCTATATATAAGACAACCACAGCAATGTGAGTTGTCCATTATTTTTCTGCAAATATTGCAAAAATTTCTCAAACTCATCATATATTTTAGAAAATTCCATTGATGTCATGCTTTTGGAGTAATCATCCGTTTTAGCAGTAGATATATCTTGAAACAATGTTTTAACTTCATCTTGAAGAACTTCAATATCAACATTGGATGCTTTCGTTCAATTCGATGCATAAATTCATACACTCTTAGTCGGTACAATATTGAAAATGGCCCAAAAATTGTTAACGCCACCTTCCGGCTGAATATTTCAAAAATGAAGGAGAACCTGCTTGCTACAGCCAAAAACATTCACAAAAAATTTGGTTCTATTTTATTCATATCTTCATACACTTTTTCATGATTTGAATGACACACACACAAACACACGGATAGACAGACATTTTGTAAAAGCAAGTTTTTAGGAATCTCTGATCTCTAAAACGTGTAAATCCGTAAAAAACCGGAAGTCGAAAAAAATTTCAATTACAATACTTTTTTCTATTGAAGATAAAAAAAAATATATAAAGATATTTTAGAGATTTATTTTTTTAATTTTTAAAATCAGCCCTATCATTTAAAATTTCTTACTGTTTAGTAAATCTGTAGCTCTGTTTATTTACGAATTTCAAAACTGTAGCTATATATAACAATCAATTATAACAGTCAATAATTTCTTTTTAAAATGACAAAAATCCATTAGATAATAGCTTTTATACTTACTAAATTAATATCATGCGAAGCCAGAAAAACTTTCCGATCACAATATCATCCAGAGTGTTGCCACAATTGGCTGAATTTTCACTCCGAATTCTCACGAACAAATTTTTTAAGTTAGTTTTGTTTTCGAACCCTAAATGAAATGTCGTAAATATATAAATAAAAATTACCATTGAAATTTTTCTGGTTTCAATTTAATATTTCTAACTAAAAATTCAGCTTGATTCAAAAACGTTATTTATTGTGTACATTTTCTGCTGTGGCACCTTTAAGCTACCCTAATTTTGAAAGTATCATGGATAAATGTACTACTTATGTTGTGGGGAATCCAAAAATGTATGATTTACCAAGTCCCCAGAGATGAAACCACTCGACCCCCTGGCTCAACGACTATATCAGAAATAACCTATATCCAAAATTTGACACACGTTGGATAATTCTGCTTAAAAACCATTCATCTTATTTAGGGCGGAGGGGGGGGGGGAATCGTCCGTTCCTAAAACTAATCAGGCAAGCATTTTTTCAAAATGAATGTATATCCAAAAATTGAATCAAAGCAGTTAATTCAGCATGACAAAAACATTCACTTAAATTAAGAGCCGACCCCCGACCTCCCCCCCCCCTTCATATTTAGCCAATAAATCCCCAAAATCAATTCCTTGATACTTTTTTTCCGGTAACATTTTTGTCTTGTCCCTTTTTTCCGGTAACTTTTTTCCCGATAACTATTTTTCCTAGATTCAGGCAAGTAGATATCATGATTAAAAAGCTATGCAACTGAGAAATGTTCTTTATTCTTTGATAAGATCTTTCAGAAGGCGATTCTCACAGTTGCTAACTTGTATGGTTTTGCACGCGGATAAAACAATCGCGGAAAAATGCAAATTTCGTGAAAGGATCGCCGAAAAAAGCACACATTTCGTCAATATTTCGTGAAAAAACGACAATTTCGACAATGTTTTTGCCAACGAACTTTGTCAAAAGATTGCCGAAAAACGCGAATTTCCTGTGCAGATCGTGGAAAAAACGGCAATTTCACCAAATATCGCAGATAAAACGCTGATTTCGACTGAACACTGCGGAGAAAACGTCGATTTCGTCTAAAGATTTCTGATATAATGCCGATTTCGTTAAAAAATCGGGGGAAAAAACGCCGTTTCCGATAAAAGATTGCTTAGAAATATTTTGTCAAAAGATCATTGAAAAAAAAAGGCCGCTTTCATCAAAAGATCACAGAAAAAATGCCGATTTCGTTGAAAGACCGCGGGGGTAAAACGCCGTTTTCAAGAAAAGATCGCGTAAAATTGCAAATTTTGTCTAAAGATCGTCGAAAAAACGCCGATTTCATAAAAAAAAACACTCAAAACACCGATTTCGTCATAAGATCGCGGAAAAACTGCCGATTTCGTCAAAATATCACAATAAATCGCCGATATTGCTAAAATATCGCAGATAAATCGCTGATTTCGTCGAGAGGTCGCGGAAAAACGCCGATTTCGACAAAAAAAATCGCGGAAAACCGCCGATTTTGACGAAAGATCGCAATAAATCGCCGATTTTGCTAAAATATCGCAAATAAATCGCTGATAACGTCTGAAGGTCGCGGGAAAACGCCCATTTCGTCTGAAGATCGCAGATAAACCCTCTTCGCAGGGGGGGGGTAACTCGCGGAATCCCCCCCGCCGATTTCCGAAAAAAAAAATTTCTACCAGAATCACCCCTGAAGCAACTTTATCCCCCCCCCCCAGAACCGAATTCTGGCTGCGCCACTGTGATACATCATACAGTAAAGTGTTAAAATAGTCCTGAGGGAAGAAGAAAATTAGCATTATTTAAAAGAGCTATTCTAATGTCCCAGTCGTATATCATAGGATACCAACCATCACTTAGACTGAAAATCTTCCTAATGACATGATGGAAACAAAGAAAGTATTTCGGATCAAAGCGTTACTTTGTATTAAAGCAGCCGTGTTTTTGACATGCGCCGCTTCACTGGAATATAATTTTGCAACAGTAGGATTGCTCGGAAGTCCATTAGATCTCAAATTGTGTTTCCTGAACCGTGAAGGACCGTTACGTCTTGTTTGGGCAAATGTCTTAGACCTAGTTACTTTCCTGCCTTACATTAGTATAATCATCCCTTACTCGTCATAAGAAAATAAAAAGGACACGCCGTTCCACGCCTGAATGCCCGTTGAAAGTGACAATCCTGATGAAACGGGGGATTGCTACTGCTACTTCCTAAGCCTCTGTAAACTTCTGGGTACGGCACATACCTTTTGTGATAGATGCCTTGGAAAAAAAAGTGAGTTTTTAAGAAGATTTGCAGCATTCCTCGAGTAAATTGGGTTGATTTGGAGCAAACACATCTTACGCAAGTTGTTTTGATGTTGCAAACGGGTGCTGCTCAAAAAGATAAATTAAATGTATCAGTGTTTTTCTTCCGTGAGCTGAGAGATGGTTCAAACAATAAATATCTTTTGTTTTTAAACTTCAGTTATTTTTTATTGAAGGTAAATTCGAATTATGATGCTAAGCATTGACAACAAAAATCACAAGGGAAAAAAATCAGTGCCACCACTTTGTCGCCAATTCTTACACTAGACGAGGTAAATTAGAAATAAATTGCATTTTAAAAAATATATAAAACCTATCATTATTTTTAAGGTTGCATATTGCAAAAAGTAAAAACAAAACCATTATAATATCACTCCTATGTCTGTCTGTCTTTGTCACAGCTCACAGCCATTTTACTCATAAACTATATGGAACTGGGAAAGTTCCAATTGGGGGAAGTAATAAAAATTGTAGATCCTAATATTCACAGATTATAAGACATTCACAAATATGTTCATGAAAAATGTAGAGGGGTTTATTAAATTACTTGAAAAAAACATTCTTTGTATATCATGTGGGTATTATGTGAAAGATCTTGTATCCCTGAGGTCAAAAATACATTTCTTTTTTATTTTAGGGATTATATTTTCAGCGTTATTCTTAAAAATACAGTGCAGAAATATATCCCCCCCCCCAATTTAATTCCGAATTAATAAAACTGAAATTATGAAAAAAAAAAATTAGAGATAATAGATGTTAATTTAAACATTGCAGGAAAATTATAGCGATTATTTTCTAAATCGCATGATTTTCGAAAAAAAAAAAAAAAAAAAAAAAAAAAAAACGAAAAAAAAAAACGCATTTTTCCGGTGCTCACAAATTTCGATTTGCGCGATTTTGCAAAGGTGTTGAGGAGCGCTGGAGGTATCTATTGTAACAGAAGTATAAAAGTATTGTTGGTCATGATATAATATTCGAAAAAAAATCGTCGGTAATTAACCGAGATATTGAATGTTAAAGATTGTTTGGACATACATAATGACAGAGGCGGCATACTCTATCTACCATTCGACTTTTAAAGCCTAGATGACGACTTTTAATGACATATTTGTGTAATACAATACCTAGTAGCAGTATAAAATCAATACACGTCGTATTGTTAAAAACAGACTAATTTATCTATAATTAATCACATATATACTATGGGATTCACGACTAGTGTGCATTGAGTGGATCTCTTAATACGTCTCCTGTGTCTTTAAAGTTAATTAAAAATCTATCCGAAAAAGCGCGGCAAAGACCAAGACGGCATTATAAATTTGCGTCCTCCTTCCTAACCGCTCTCAGCACAGTTCCAAGTTTAAAGTTTGAACAGGGGTTTTGTGCTGGCTACACTGTAAACAGAAAACATTATTACTACGTTCGAGTACGAGTTTAGTTTTATTAAAAGCCAAATGAAGTTTAAATGTTCACTATTTTTATTCTCAGTGCCAAATTAAGGGGGTAGTAAGGTTAATTCGAGGGAAAAAAAGCATATTTTCTATCATTTTTTGTAAGGATACAATTAATATTTATTTATTTGTATAGTTATAGTATAATTATATGTCATTTAAAGAGTATTCTGTGAAATTTTCATTAAGAAATATTAAAAAATGAGCCGATGACAGCGAATCTTCGAAGACGTCCCAAAAAAATGTTGATTCGCGGTGAACCGCATAACTCATGACTGGATCAACTGAAATTAAAAAACCAAATTGATTTAATTAGTTGATAAGTTTTCTCAGGGAACGCAGTCGAGTTTTTTTTTTTATTATTGATTTTTCAATTTTTTACAAGGCTCGGAAGTCAAATTACTGATTTTTCATAAAAAAAATCTGATATTTTGTTTTTTAAAAGTAAGTTAAAATTAAAAAAAAGAAAAAAACTCGACAGCGTTATCTCGTAATTTATATAAAGAAAGAGTGTGTAAAATTTAAAAAAGATCGGTTCAGTAGATTTTGAGCAACAGAGTTCACCGGCTTCGAAAAAGCGAAGTGTTAGAAAAACACGTTTAAAGTTTCACAGACGCTTTTGTCGAAATTGGATGGCGGAGACTTACAAGTGTATATCTCCGTCAGTTTTACTTCAATTGCTTTCAAATTTTCACAGAATAATCTTAAGATGTTGTACATTAATATAAAAAAAAATAAAAAAATGCAAAAAAAAAAAAAAATACCTTACTACCCCCTTAAGTTACCTCATATAAATAGACAAAGATAAGATTAAAAAAAAAAAAGAGTTATACAGAATAGCAATATTTTATATTATTTAAGCTTCATATCTCTTTTAACTTTTATGATATACTTTGAACTTTTATGGTATGGATTTTTACAACTATACTCAATCCTCATTGGGCAGTTTTTTACAAAATCGTATTATTCTTTTAGCAACGACTTTTTTAAATAATTCAGTTACTCCTTCGAGACGTTACTGTTACTCCCTCCATTTCTCCTTCAGGACGAGAGCACTTTGCTTAATTTTTAATCTTTTACCATCAGTTTTTCAAAACAGAAAATGTTCTATAGTTGAATTGATATTCTTGTACTTAAAATAAGTAAGATAATTAAGATATTTAAGAACCTATTAAATGAGATAAACTTAATAATTCAGTTCATCAACTTGCAAATACAACTGTTACCTTGTGGCTGAATTTTCAGTGCATTGTCTGGTATATTAGGTGGTGGATAAAGATAGACCTAGTAAAATGGCAACCATAACTCAAAAAACTCAATTTTTGAGTTGTGACATTTTTGAAGCAAGGATACGATATGTTTACGTATAAAGATGTTCTCGCGCATGTCGACATCCAGACACGCATGCGAATGCCCTGGAATGCTGACTGTCTGCACGAGTTGCAGTAGCGTGTAGGCCACAAAAGTACACGCAGCATTAACACGAGCAACTAAGACATTTTCTGTAAACTGGGTCTCGATAGGCCTACTCTGATGATAGATTCATATGCCTCGATATGCGCGATGGATATGGGAACGTCCATTCGTCACTCTTATAACCATTAGAGAAATTTTTCATAAAAAAAAATTCCAATTATTTATTACAAAATATTTGTACCATCAAGTTTCACTCACGTTTTTTCATATTTAATTCGCATCAAGAAGCATTTTACTTGTCTATATACGTAAAAAGATTTTGATTTATTATGAAGACAAGCAGAATGGTTTTTGTTATAAATTAGATACATATTATGTGAGTGGAGCACAACAGTATTTCACTAAGATTTTTTTTATATCTTAATTATATTTTGTAATAAAATAATTGGAATTTTTTACAAATATTTGCTCTAGTGATCACGCTAACAATGAACGTTCCCATATTTTGTATATCTTCGACTGTAAACATCTGGAAATACCCCCGTTCATGTTTCAAGAAAGTATTTCTTCTTACATTGCGAGGCTAACGAAAAACTAGGCTGAATCTGTGCATCCCATGTGTTTTTCTCTTTCTTTCGTTGCACTGAATATGACGTCATACTTTTCTTTCGCTTTTTTTCTTTTTTTTTTTTTTTTTTTCGAAAACTATACGAGTCGTAGACGATGAATCTGTATGTGCAAATTTTGGGCGGTCTTGATGAGACACCCTGTATTATATTCCACTCTATACAGACTAATCAGTAACATGATACTAAAAGAATTTGTACATCACAAAAAGTTAGAATTTTTGGCGTCATGCAGGGCAAATTTTGGAACCCCTGGAAATCGAGACAGCTGCCAACGCTAGAATTTTTTGATTATGAAGAGAGATCTGTTTACTCCAAGGCGTCCCCTGGTCTTAATTTTTAATAATATTTTTTCCAAACAATATTCTTTGACACAGCTTTCTACAACATTTTCAATAGGATATACCACGAGGATTGTTGTTTGGAAATACTGATATATAAAAAGTAACAATAAAACTCTTAAATACTAATAAAATCATTGTTAGTTTTATTTAGGTACAATACTGTTATCACTCAGAATTATTAATAAAAATCAGCTAATATTAATAAAAATAATTTTTTTAGAAGAATACGAAAAATCGAAAAACTAAAAGTATCTTTATATCATAATCAAATGTTTTAAGTAAATAGTAGCAAGCGAACTTCTGGTTAACCTTTAATGTCAAAATTCTAAGAAAAGTATTGTTAAGGTTAAATTTAAGCAATGAATTATTAGTATTTACCAGACTTCGAGTCGATTACAGAGGACTGTAATCGATTACGATTACAATTATTTTCAATTTCTAAAAACCGATTACGATTATGTCTCTTTTAATGACAGTTGGATTACGATTACGTTTAGATTACGATTACAATTTTTTTGTTGGATTACGATTATGTTCAGATTACGATTACAATTTTTTTGTTGGATTACGATTACATTTAGATTACGATTACGGTTGTAATTTTTGCGGCTGCAGGTCATGTTGACTTTGAATGTGTTGGCTTGTGTTTTAGACATTTGTGACTCTTATTAGGATTTACCCAATTTTTTACAAAACAGTCCTAAGTATTTTTTCGGGGAAAAAATGCATTCTTAAATATTAAGGAGTATTATATTTATGTATGTACGCAAGATAACATAAATTTCTTCCTTTATAAAAAAGATCAATTTCTTATTAGAGTAATTAGAGCATCTTATTAGAGCAATTTCTTATTAGAGTTTCTTATTAGTTTCTTATAGGCTAATATTATGATGAAGTATGTTAAATTTGAGTCGGGTTTCGGATTGATTAAAAATAAAATTATAGGACTCTAATTTGGTTTAAGCCGAGTCGTGCAAAGTTCTATGAAGAACAACTCTTGCTTCGAACTCATTGTTTGATCAGTATGCAATATTCACATTTTATAATAAATTTTATAATCACATTTTATAATTATTTCAAAACTCCAATGTTTTATGGCTGTTATTTTTTTTATTGAATTTTGATCATTTTACTTCACAAATTCCCCAAGAAAAATTCAGCCTAAATCAGATTTTTTTCATATACATATTATTATTCGATATTGGGAAAATACCTCTTTAAAGAATTTTGAGGTATTATTTTGAACCTTCTCATTCACATTATAAAACATAAAATTTTCTTCTTTTTGTTAATTTCTCTGCCTATTAATATGCAGTGCATAACATAAAAAGGCTACTTCAGTAAGGCGAAAACAACAGTTCACTAATGTTAATCCTTTGGAAGAAATTTTTTTTAATATCTTGTTCGCATTTTAATCTTTTAAAAGTTTTTTTTTCTTTTTTGCATTGTTTAGCTCAGATTGATGTATATAAAGACCGTTGTTTTCTACTTTTTTGATTGTATATGCATTCTTTTTATATGGGTTTTTTTTAAATAAAAAAGGGCAATTTGAGACATAAGTTTTAATTTATTTTTGTTCAAAAAGATATAAAACCAGCAGGTGTTGTTAATCAGAAACTATCTAATTGCACTCATTTTTTTTTTTTTTTTTTTTTTTTTTTTTTTTTTTTTGCAAACGAAATGGATATTTCAGAACAAGCCATCAAAGTTGACATTTCGAACGCTTTTTTCCGACGAAAGCAGAAAAACCAGTCAATGAAAGGGAGAAAATCACGAGATCACGTGACCAAAATAACTCATAATTCGGTAGATAATTTAATTACCACAAAATGGAAGGCTCAATTCGATTCGAATTCGCTTCCATAGTCAGGCCTTCAATTTTTTATCTTTCCGTTAAAAAATGAATTTGTAAATGTGCCAAAACGTTTTGCGCTTGCTGAGCAAAGCAGTTGAGAACATCGGTTTTCAGACAGATAGATTTCAATTGTTCAATGAGAAAAACATTTAAAAATATTGAAATGCAAGTGATCGTAAATTTGGTATCGTATATTTTTTTTTTTTTTTTTTTTTTTTTGTTTATAAGATAAACTTTAGCGAAGAAGTGTTTTCGGATGACTGAAGTAGCGCTTTAATAGTTATATTGCTTACCTCCGTAAGAAATGAAATGAAGAAATATAAACTAAAAAATTATACTGATATTCCGCATTTACAAATTTAATAAATTTTAAAATAAATTTCAATTACATGAACAGCGTCGTAGACAGATGGGAGTGGGGAGAGGAATCCAGATGCATTGGGTACCACTAATTTTATAAAGCTTTCTTTGCCTTATCTAATCAGAGAATTTCCAGCTATTAGAATTAACAGCTATAACTCAAGGCGAAAACAACTTTTTGATTTTAATGGTATGAAGAGCAGGGAGCCCCCGGTCCCCTCTGGCTACGCCTCTGTACAAGAAAGTCAAATGAAAAAAAAAAAAAAAAAAAACACATTGTCTTCTGGCAGGACAGAATTTAAAGGGAGTGGGAAGAGCAGAATATAATGTTCAATACAAGTGTCCGTAGTAAAACCATAAATAAAATAATTTTCTTTCTTTCCTTTTTATTTTCACTACTTCACTCAAATGACCCATACCTCTGGATTGACCACATGTTGTTTTATTTTCTTAATTCCCATATCTTTGACAAACTCAAGTCAAATACTATTTCTGTATCCTATTACAGTGTGCGGTATACATTCTGTTTCACTTTTAGCCCATTAAAGGCTATTTCTGTCCCTCATGATCTCATGATCTCTGACCTTCACCCTCCTACTTTAGGGGCAGTTTGATGAGTTAAAAACCTGAACCGCACTCTTCCTTTTCCGGTACAATGTTTAGCAAACCAAGTATATTTTCATTTGGAAGAGAAAGGAAGGGGGAAAAAAGACGTAATCTTAGAGCGTAATCGTATATTTATGTGAGATTACGATTACATTGCAATTACTTAGGGTCCGATTATGATTAGATTATGATTATAATCTAGATGAAATCTCTTGATTATGATTATATTGCGATTATGTCGAAAACCAAAATCTATGATTACGATTACAGTGCGATTACACGGTTTTTGTAATCGATTATAATCGATTACGATTACACGATTACGATTACTCGAAGTCTGGTATTTACGCATTTTTTCTCCTTGCAATTCATCACATATTAAAAGTAACATGAAACATGACAATTAACAAACATAGAAATGTCTTAAACAGTGAAGAAAATTATAAACGAGATCTAATAAATTGATTGATTGAGGAAAAAAAACACTTGGCCGACACACCCGTTATGCTTTTGATACTTCTAACCGGACTTTATTTTATTTTTTATCTCAACAATCAATCATTTTAATACAAAACTAATGTGAGAAAAAAATTAAATGCTTTACGGTTAGAAGAAGTCGAAGATTAATACAATTAAGCAAATGCTGGAAGCTAACATTTAAAAGTTTTTAATTTAAACTACGCTAAATAATGTAATATTGAATAATATATTTTATTCAATAAAGTAAAAATAGTTTTAAAAAACCGCTCCTTTATAAGCATTCAATGTTCATTTCTAAATTTTTAACTGCAATACATTGTTTCTCTACAAAAAATCCCGTTTCACTATATTAATTTGGCATTATCTCAATTATAAAAAAATTCACTTTATTTATTTATTTTTATTTATTTATTTATTTATTTATTTATTTATTTATTTATTTTGTTAAACGTTTAATAGAATGCATAAACAAGTGAAATTGTTTAAAATATAAATTTTGCTTCTTTTTAACAGAAAATGAAAAGGTAAACATTATTTAAACTGTCTTTTTAGGATTTCTAAATTGATTTCTTAACCTTTAATCGTTAATTAATTAGCATTAGACTATTAAAGGGACAGTTTACCTTTTTAACAATTTTCTTTATTTTTGAAAATATGGTTCAAATGCAGAAATCATTTCATTTTATGCATTTTAATGTTCAAGTAAAGTATATTTTGAAAAAAATATATTAATATATCTGCATATTTGGTTAAATTTAAAAAATAATAATAATTAAATTTAAAAATAATTTTATAATTTTTTTTTTAATCTTTACTAGGTTTTTAAAAATTTATATTTTTGTAAAATTACCTTTTTTTTAAGATTTTCGAACATGTATAACACAAAATTGCACATGGATTCTTAGATTCATCTAATATTACGTTTAATATTAAATTTTTTTACTGATGTATATAGTGAAAAACAATGAAATGTAATATATCTTCATATACTTTCAAGGAGTTTTTTATATACAAAAAAAAAAAAAAAAAAAAAAAAAAAAAAAAAAAAAACCTAAATGCTGATTTTATGCACAGTTTTATCAGATGTATAGTAAAGAAATGTACAAAAAAATTTAAAGCTTTATCTCAAATACAAAAAAAGTCTTTAGCATTTTTAAAACATAAAATGAAGAAAATATGAACTGGTAGAAAAATAAGTTTAAAGTTTTCTTTTTTCATTTGTATGGGTGATTGTGCTGTATGCATTAACAAAATTTACAATATCTCAAGATATAATTGCTGTGTGAGTCTTTCATTTATTAAAAACGAAAAGTCTATTTTTGACCA
Source organism: Maratus speculifer (assembly GCA_964019185.1). Classification (NCBI taxonomy): domain Eukaryota; kingdom Metazoa; phylum Arthropoda; class Arachnida; order Araneae; family Salticidae; genus Maratus; species Maratus speculifer. The sequence goes on along the minus strand of OZ025297.1, from coordinate 301,069,596 downwards.
ATTTTAAGGTTAGGGGCTGTGCAAATATAACGTTATCATTTTAGGGGGGAGGGGGGGTCTGGCAAATGATATTGTAAGATACCTCTAGGGGGAGAGGGAGTTTGCCTTTTGATATCAATATCATTTTTGATCTAACCAACAATTTCTTTTTTTATTTGTAACATGGTTTTTTGTTCAAAATAGTATGTTAGCGTTTTTTAGTCTGTTATCTATTTTTATGAAAATGCAAATTTTTTATTAAAATTATCAAATTATTATAAAAATATTTAATTCTAAAGTATAGTATAGCCCAATATTTGACATTTTTTCTTTTCTTCAGCATATATGTATGCTGATACAATCACTGTTCGAGGAATCCTATGTGAAGTATATTTGAAATGAAGCTCGTGTAAGTAATATAAAAAGAAAAAGAATGTTGTCCACTTGTTTTATTGATAAAAATTTCTATCTTCCCCCCCCCCCCCGCTCTTTCATGTGGGGCATATGCAACAAGACATTATTACTGTTGAATACATTATATAAGAAAAAGCTATTTTAAAATACTTTTAAATAACAATAAGAAAAAATTAATGTTATATGATATAAAGTGATATTTTATTGAATTTTCTTCTTTTGAATCAATGAAGTATGTAACTCATTTTTATCACTCCAAATATAAGAAAAAAATTAAAAAAAAAAATTTGACATTGGTAACGATATTGTTATCGGGGGGGGGGGGGGGTCCAGGAATGATAACGTATGATATCGGATGGGGAGAGGGGGGGGGGTCCAAAATTCCCAAAAAATTGATAACGTTATAAATGCACAGTCCCTAAGCTGTCCTCTTAAATGATAAATTAACATAAAAAAGAATAGATAAGCAGATACATTTTTATAAGCAATTAATATTTTTAAACAGATGCATTTTATATTTTTTAAACATCGTACTATTCCTTTTTATTTTTTAATTTATTTTCTACATTTTATTCTTTGCAATGTTTCATCGTTACAGTTTCACAATGATTTGATCTATTTTGGAGAGCGTTTCTTGACGTATCATTAAATCCACTTTTTTTTCCAACGATAGCGCGAATTACAGAGAATATTTGGCGATTTATTACATGCGGTGGACTTCTTGAAAAATGCTTTAAACTTAATATGTAATGAAATGTAGAAAATTTTGCGCATCAGAAAAAATCCGGACTTTTTATGTTCCGTAGAACGAATTTTGGAACCCATGAAAACAGAGACAGCGGGAAACATAAGAAATTCTTATTATAAAGAGGGAGGAATCCGTTTTCTTCACCAGGGCTTCATCTAATCGTTATTGTTTAACTTTTTCAAACCCCGGGGTTTATTTATATATTTTTTTAAATTTCAGTTATGGATTTATATTAGCACATTGATAACTAAGAAAGATTGAATATCGAAAAAAATTTAAGTAAGGTACCCTGGGGTAATAACGCCAGGCGGGGTAATAACGCCAATTGCTTATATTTTGCATAATTATGAAATAATCAGGTAAATGACACCCATGTGCTCTGCGCAGAAGGGGTTTTGAGTCATATAAATCGCAAAAAGCAGCTTCAAGTTAATTTGTTTAATTTTTAGGTCTTATTGTTTTTACAAACAACTAAAATTAACACTTGATCTAAAATTTGCGAGATACGTTTTGTGATGTGAAGACTATCTTTTTATCCGGAAATACTTTGTTAATTACATAAATTTGCAGTGCATTTCATGTACTTTTAAAATGTTGTTGAAGATTTCGGATATCTTCTCGAGATAATTTGTAATTTAAAATGTACAGCGCAATAACTATACCGGGGTAATAACGCCAATCCTTGACATTAATACCCCGGTTGATTCCCTACAGTGGCCGAGCTACATCATAAATACTGATTCAAATAAACACAGTTAAAACTGTGAAATGTTTCTCATATTTCTATTTAAGCGGTCCTTTTTAAGCAAAAAGAAGCTCACGGTCTGATATTCTTTTGCCTCATCCCCCCCCCCCTCCCACACCACACCTTTATTTTTCTTACACTTTCACAAAAAATTGAACATTTTCAATAGCTTAGAATGCAATTTGTCAATTTCTAAGTTTGTAGAATTTGTATTTTTAGAATTGGGCTATCTACATGCAATTATTCCATCTTATTTCATAGTTTTGTTTGCATGGCGTTATTACCCATATAGGTGGGTAATAACTCCAAATAGCATTGGTCAAGAAAAAACGCAATTACATTTTATGAATACATATTTGTTAAATTATTTTATTTTATATAGATAGTCAATGAGTTGCTGTATCATATCCTATATTTGTTTGAAAAATACAATCTAAAACTAAGCCGTGAAAATTGGTAGAACCTTAACGTGGCGTTATTACCCCAGGGTACCTTATATTTCTTGTATATAAAATTTAATGATATATAGAGACTAAAAAAGTGCAGTGTTTGACAATTTCTTGGGATTTTTTTAAATTTTATTATTATTATTAACTTTTTTTTTTTTTTTTTTTTTTTTGCATAGCAAAAATATTAAAAAATACAAAATAAATGTATATTTAATAACTGTTTATTATCAACGGACTCTACAAATGGTATCTTAACACACAGTAAAATTATTTACGCTTTAATTTTTGTGCATTTCGAACATTTAATGTTGCAAGCCATTTTTAGCCACACGTAGCTCGCTATAAAAAAAAAAACGCTATAACAAGCAAACTCTATTTTGTTTAATTCTACTATCTGTTAGGCTTCATTCACACTATTTTTTTTAACATTATTTATTTACGTGAAAAAAACAATTAAAAATGTGTATCCTGCAGGATGCATCAAGTCTGATGAGGTTAATATGACATTTTCCATACAATATTTTTAAGCGCAAGATTCTATAGCATTTGTAATAGGAATACACTACGTAAACTATTGTTTGGAAATGCTGGTATTCCATACAAATATCGATCCAACTGTTGCATACGGATAAAATTATTGTTGGATTTTGTTTATGTACAATATTGTTACTCATTGGAATGAATTAATAAGGATAACATTTACTAGAAGAATGCAAAAAATTGGAAAATATAAAGTGTCTCTGTATAATAATCAAATGTTCCAACTTAATAGTATCACTCAAACTTGTAATTAGACCTTAATGTCAAAACTACCAGAAAAGTATTGTTAAAGTTACATTAAAGCAATGATTTATTAGAAATTATGCATTTTTCTTCCTAACAATTCATCACATATTACAAGTGACATGCAATATAACAATTAATAACAAGCATAGAAATGTCTTAAACAGTGACGAAAATTATACACGAGATCTAACACAATGATTGATTAAGGGGGAAAAAAAATACCTCATTGACACGCCCATTACGTATCTGAAACCTCTAACCACATTTTTATTTTATTTTTTAACTCAACGATCAATCATTTAAATCAAAATCTAATGTGCGAAAATAAAAATTATAGGGCTTTCGTGTACAAAGAGACGGTGATTAATATAAGTAAACGCTGGTAGTTGAGATTAAAAAAAAACTTTTAATTATGCCTAATAATATAAAATTGAAATAAACAATTTTAAAGTATTCCTATTTTATACCGTAAGATAGTACAAAAAAGATGTTATATCCATTACCTATTATTATTATTTAATCTTCGGATTTTTATTGCTTTTACTTTAACCAAAATGTGAGATGTCACACTTCTTCTTACCCCCTTCCATCCCCTTGTCACAAAGTGTCACAATTTCACGAACCCCCCACCCCGCCTCCAAGCGTGAAATCATTTATAGATGGCCCCTATATACGTGAAAAAAAATTGTAAGGATGTGTTGTGTAATACTATAGGATACATCAGGTCTGGAGAGGTTAATGCGACTTTTTCCGAACAATATTTTTAAGCGCAGGATTCTACAATATTTGTAATGGGAATATACCACGAGAACTATTGTTTGGAAATACTGGTATTCAATATAAATATCGATAAAACTGTTGCATACGGATAAAATCATTGTTAATTTTATATAATGTTAATTTTATTGTTATTATTATATACATTATTGTTATTATTATGTACAGTATTATCATCGGAATGCTATTATTAATAAGAATAACATTTTCTAGAAAAATGCAAAAAAATCGAAAAATATAAAGTGTCGTTGTATCATTTGTTGTGACTAAATAGTAACACAAGAACTGGCAATTAGTTCAAAGCTATCAGAAAAGTATTGTTAATGTTATATTAAAGCAGTGTTATTAGAAATTATGCATTTTTCTTCCTTGCAATTCATCGCATATTACAAGTGACATGAAATGTAACAATTAATAACAAACATTGAAATGTCTTAAACAGTGACGAAAATTAAATACGAGATCTAACAAGATGATTGATTAAGGAAAAAACACCTCATTGACTCGCCCGTTATGCTTTTGAAACTTCCGACCACATTTTGATTTTTTTTTTTTTTTTTAACTCAGTGTTCAATTATTTTAATCAAAACCTAATGTGCGAAATAAAAATTATATGGCTTTCGTCTAGAAAGAGACGGTGATTAATATGATTAAGTAAGTGTTAGAAACTAATATTAAAAAACCCCTTTTAATTGTTATTTAAAGAGAAAAAAAAATCATCCGGATCGATCCTGATATATTACAAATGTTTTATTAATATTGAAACTAACAGCACAAATTTACACGGAACATTTCATGTCGCTTTATCATGCCTAATTAAAAAAAAAAAAAAAAAAAAAAAAGAAAGAAAAAGAACATAAATATATTTATATGAAATATAAATGTATATACATGAGTTTTCACAATTCAGAACTATATGATATATAGAGTAAATACCCAGAGACAACGACTCTGTTTACTTAATTTCATTAGATTATTTTAAAATTTTCTTAACCATTTTTTTAATCAAAGAAGAAAAACAGACTAAAAGCCAAACTAGCCGATGTTAAGAAAACAGACATTGCATCTCTTAACAGTGGAATTTTGCCTTAAAAATCGCTAATCAAAGAAAAATGAATGAAAAACTTACAGGGCGATCGTCACTGCTTTTATTATTATCATTTTTTTAAGCCGGTGAAATTAGAATGTTTTCAGTCTAAAGGTTTCTCAGTGGGGGTTAGCGAGCATAATTTTCAGAGGACAGAACCCCCCCCCCCTAGTAAAATAAAATTGAAATAAACAGAGTTTTCAAAAATTTCTACTTATACCGGAAAATACAAAATAAATGTTATGTCGATTACCTATTATATCGCTAACAATAGAAACAAACATCCAATTACAAAAAGTGCGCAAATAAAGTATCTTGGATCATGATTATTTTTTAACACAATTGTTTAATTGATAAGTAAATCACATGAGTTCTAATCCTCCAACTGAGTAAAAAAAGAGAGCAAGACAGAATTTAAACCAGGCATTTTGGCAATGCTTCATCAACTAAGCTACCTTGAAGAAATATCGCGGGCACATACATTCTTTATTTATATATTCTTCATATTATACTGGACTTTACTTTCATGCTTCTGAAAAACCATTTAAAATAGCAATTTTTAGCTCACAAGCTATCAAAGCTTGAGAGCTAATGTGCCCACAGACTCTGTATATACGTATGTATGCATGCACGTAACACTATCACTATTGATAAATATTTTCGTTTTTCTTCAAATTTTGTATATAGGTTTATTCGGATAAGGCGCTCCCCTCATTAGTTTTGGGGGTTCATTGGATAAACATAAGAGAAGAGCAGAATTAATCCCTTCCTTAATTGAGATAAATGTGTTTTTCATGCAGATTGCATCAGATTTCCTCCAAATTTTAGATATAGAATCATTTTGATAAAGCGCCTTACATAAATATAAAGGAGGGGACGGGGCTACCCCCCTTAATTTAGGTAAATGGATTTTTCATGCAGAATTAACCAATTTTCTTCAAATTTCGGATATAAGTTCATTTTGATAAGGCGCTTCCCTGATTATTGTTTAAGATTATTTTAATAAGTATAAAAGAGGGAACGAGTGACCACCCTCTAAAAAATTAGATAAATGGGGTTTTAAGCGGAATTATTCCATTTGCTTAAAATTTTGAATATAGTTTCTTTTAGATAAGGAGAATCCTTGATTAGTTTTGTGAGTTTAATGTTTAAATATAAAAGGGATATAAATGTTATATATATTAAATATAAAATGGGGGAGCTAATCTCCTCCTTAATTTGGTTTTAGAGGAGCATTATTCTTTTTTTTTTTTTAAGCTGTTATATACAATTAATACAATTACTGTAAATAGCCCGAGCTCAAAGCCATCCGTTTAATTGGGCGATATTCTTTTAATTTTATTTTCACCCAACCACTTGCAGAAATCCACAAAAGTCACAATTCTTATTCTTTTCCAATATCATAGTACACCCATGGCAAAACGACATAACTTCTGTTTTCCCCTAATTCTTCTGGTCTTTCCGTATGTCTTTCTGTCCGCATATAACAGCCCAAAAACTATTCAAAAGAATGGTTTGAAAGTTAATAGCATTGCAGAATTTTGTCGAATCATTTTGAATTTTATGAAAATTAAATCAAAACGTAAAAAAAAATTACTAAAAGTTTTCTTCATTCTATTAAATCCTGTTGTACATAATTAGTTCATCTATGTATTATGATAGGTAATGATTCTAGGTTGCTATAATGACGACGTCCTATTTATTATGGAGTGCTATTATTTCCGTTTACTGAATTTAATATATATAATCGTAATATACATTCATATTGCGTTCATACATTTTTTGCATAAGAGTGCAACCAAGAATGCACCAAGATATATTTATAGAAATAGTTGTAGCGCCCCATTTGCCAGATTTTAAGTACAATTTCCAGCTTGTAATAAATAAAACTTTCACTTTGAGCCCAAACCAAATAAATATAACAAGTCAGAAATTACATGTCAAGCATAGCAAATGAGATGTGTTCGTACTATAACAAAGTTTTAAAAATATTGAGATTTTGCTTTAATAGTATACAGTCCGTCGGATTACAGCATAGTAGTCGAAACCTTTTGTGTATCCCTGTAAATGTTATCTGCTTTCTATTATACAGGAAAAACTTGTAGATAATCTGAGCAATGTATATCATTTCCATTAAATGTGAAATAATTTAATATAATTAAATCGCGCTCAAAACAATGTTTCCCCCTATCAGGGTCGGCGAACCTTTTCAGACCCACGTGCCAATTTTTTCAAAAAAAATTTCAAATGACCATGGCGTGCCACCCTTTCCCCTCCACCTCATTGTCAGTATAGCAAACGCTAACTTCTTTAAATAATTGTAGTTGTTTGGAATTGCAGGGCTCCCAAATGGTCCGCAAACTGAACATCAGAATTTTTGTAGAGAAATTTTCTTTTTAGATTTTTCTTGCAAATTGTCAAGAAACCACGTTTGGAAGTTGATTCTAGCTCAAACGTATTATGAAATTTTCTGTTAAAAAATACTGATGTTCAGTTCGCGGACCATTTGGGAGCCCTGGAATTGAATTCAAAGTGGACATAATTTTACAAACAGCTTTTTAGGTGCGTTCGTAATTATGTAAATACGTAGCACCTATTGTTGTCGCTCAGTCCGTCCGTCTGTCCGTCTGTCTGTCTGTCTGTCTGTCCGTCCGCATATAACAACGCAAAAACTATCCAACCGAATCGTTTGAAATTTAAAATGCATAATTATTACATAATTTTGTCGAGTCATTTCAAATTTTATGAAAATCGGATGAATAGATCAATTACAGGGACAATCAAAAGGATTCCGTTACATTACGGTCAATGGGGAAAAAAGTTTCAAATGCATTTTAATCGTTTGAAATTTAAAACGTATATTTATTGCATAATTTTGTCGAGTCATTTCAAATGTTATGGAAATCGGATGCCTAGATCAATTACAGGGACAATCAAAAGTATTCCGTTACATTACGATCAATGGGGAAAAAGTTTCAAATGCATTTTAATGGTGTTACACTCATTTGAACATAATAAAATTGACATGAATCTATGAAATATGTAATAAAAATACATTCTGTACAATCTGTGATGCAAAGAATATTTATTATTAAATTACAGGGCCACACAAATGTATTCCACTAAATAATGTTATACGGGGAAACATTGTTTGGGGCGTGTTTTAATTATATTAAACTACTTCACATTTTATGAATAAGATATACGTTAATGAAGTATAATAAAAATTACTCCCTGCATATTTACAGGAACACAAAGATTTCGACCACTATACTGTATCCAAAGTACGCTCTACCATACCAGCAAGATCTGAATATTTTAAAACTTCGTTATCGTACGAACGCACCTCATTTGCTACGCTTCACGTGCAATTTCCATCTTGTTTATTTATGATGCCTGATAGTCTGTCTTTTCCTGTCATCTCCAAATCGTCTTCTATTTTGACAAATTTTTGAGTCCTTTCTGAGCTGGATTGAAAGTCAATAAGTTCCATTTCAATTTCTGATATTTTCAACCACTGGAATACAATCAAGTTCAATTTATCAAAAGGAGTCACTTTTGGATAGATAATAAATTTAAATGTTCCTGAAAGATTTTTGAATTACCAGAATATTGAGGAGACTAATGCATCTATGACAGAAATAATCTCTTTCGTGAGACTTGCTTCATCTATTTCTTCATGTAAATGAAAGTCATCAGCCATCTTTTTTAAGTTTGGAAAATACTTATAATTTTTGTAAACAACGTCTTTTCTAAATATTTGCAATTTTGCTTCAATAGCTTGAATCATATCTATCATGATAATAAGTCTTATTTTTACCTTTAAGCTTTAAATTCAAGTCATTTAAATTCTGGCTGAAGTATGTAAAATACATTAATTTTGCAAGCCATTTCCCATCCATCAATTGCATATATTTCTCAATTTTAAGGTATTTATGTAAAAAAGCCGGATTTCTTCCAAACAGTCAACAAATCTTTGCAGCACTTTGCCGCTACTTAACTAACGAACATTCTTATGCATCAATAATCCACTGTACAAAGAATTTACATCATCTAATAAATTCTCAAACTTTCGTTTATTTAAAGCCTGTGGACAATATGAGGTTAACTATTTTTGTAACTACGACTGTAATATCGGCAAGAGATTCGAAACCAGATTTTGCACACTGGTCTTGCTGATGTATGATGCAGTGAAATCTATACATATAATAAAACAGTAGGACCCGGTGTGTCTGTACATTGAAGATAATTGACAAAAATGGAGTCAGGGCGATAAAAGAAAACCAATGAAACACAAAAAAAAAATTTTTGAATTTTTTGTCTGTCTGTCTGTCTGTCTGTCTGTCTGTCTGTTTGTTCGAGGTTATCTTCGTAACTACTGAATGGATTTTTATGCGGTTTTCACTAATGAAGAATGCACACTCCCGGGCAGTGTATAGGCTTTGTTTCATCAAAATCGGACAACAGACAAAAAAGTAACAAAAAGAAACAAAAGAAACTATTAGGTGCGCTGCTCACGTTTTTTAGTACATAACGTTTTTTAGTACATATAAAATCCAATAGATGTCACTGTGCGATTTTAAAACGCGCTATCGTTATGTTTTCGCCAGTCTACTTAAGTATGAGAAAGTTTCAAGCTGGCTGTCGTTCCATGTGGTTTAGTCGGTAGAACGTCAGTGCGCCATACTGATGGCCCGGGTTCGATTCCCAGCATGGAATTTTTTTTCACTATGTTGGCATTAACGCCTATAAGCAATTAAAAGAATTTGAAATATTGTATTCAAGGCGAATTTTCTCTCTGGGAAAATTTCCTTGCATTAATATGTCAGTGTAATTTTTTTTTCGATTTAATTTTTTTTTTTCGAAACTTTGTTTTTCTTAAAAAATTACAGTAAATATTTGATATTTCCCAACGTTTTTTGAATGATCGACTTGCTTTTTTTTTTTTTAATGTATGTCTGAACCTTATCTAACTACTTCTTCAAGATTTCTTTAGATAAACCGACCAGCGTAGCGGGCGAAGGCCGCTAGTCCAACAAGTATTTATTTCATTTTCAGTAAGAAAATTTATAACTGCTATACAAATATCTGCACCCTTGATTGTAGTTGATAGGGATAAAACGATAATAATTATTCCTTAATATCATTTTCATTAAAACATCGTATAAAAACAGCTAACTGAGCAGATTCAGTTATATCTGTACTTTTGTCAAGACACAGTGAAATGAAAGAATAGGATTCTATATCAGATTTTTGTTGCTCTCTTTCATTTTTTGTCATTTTTAGGATTCTATCTTTCGACTGTTTTTTTTTTTTTTTTTTTTTTTTTTTTTGATAAAAAAATATCTTTAATTCGCTGATTTTTTTTTTTTCTATCCTAATTTTCAAAACCATCAAAAAAGGAAGGAGCGCATGTTAACTAGGCTTCCTTCCGAAATTCTCTATCGCAGAAAAGTTTTCCATGCAGGGCAGTGTTATTTTAACTGACTAATTAATTAGAAAATTATAGCAACAGTTAAATAAAGCCTCATGTGTAGATCAAAATGCGCTAAATGATGTAGAAGTTTCAAAAATATTTATTAGATTTCTCTCTTTCTCTCTATGCGAATTTCCGGCACCGGCAGAGCGAAATCAAGAAAGTGTGTGTGTGTGGGGGGGGGATATTTCTCTGTGAGTATTTCAGTGGTATAAAAAGTGCATTAGTACAAGTGCATTAGTAAAAAAATAAAGCTAATTTCAGTCAAGCACGTCTATTATTAAAAAGAAATAATAATGAGGTGCATAGTTTAGGGGGATGTGAATGAATTTTGATTTGAAACTTCGATTACCAGCGTGCCAAAAATATCCTCTCGCGTGCCAGCTACGGCACGCGGGCTATAGGTTCGCCGACCTTGCCCTATATCATTATGTAATGGAATATATTTGTGTGGCCCTGTAAAAGAATAGCAAATATTCTTTGCACCACAGATTGTACAGAATGTATATTTTAATACATACTTCTTAGATTCATATCAATTTTATTATATTCGAAAGAGTGTAAAATCATTAAAATGCACTTGAAACTATTTTTCCCATTAGCCGTCATGTAATGGAATACTTTTGATTGTCCTTGTAATTAAACTATGCATCCGATGTTCATAAAATTTGAAATGACTCAACAAAATTGTGCAACAATTATATTTTTTAAATTTCAAACGATTTGGTTGAGTAGTTTTTGCTCTGTTATTTGCGGACGAACAGACTGAACGACGACTATAGGTGCTACGTATTTGCATAATTACGAATGCACCTAGAAATCGAGAGCCCAACTTATATCTATTGCGTACCCCAATTTAAGAAACCTTGCAATCAACATAAACATACAACAATCAGTATATTTGAGGACAATCAAATATTTTTGATTGTCCCTGTAATTGAACTGTGCATCCGATTTTCATAAAATTTGAAATGACTCGACAAAATTATGCAACAATTATATATTTTAAATTTCAAACTGTTCTGTTTGGAAGTTTTTGCGTTGTTATATGCGGACGGACAGAAAGACGGACTGAACGAGGACTGTAGGTGCTACGTTTTTATATAATTACGAACGCAGCTAATGAGTGCAGGTTAATTACAGGGACATTATTGATGTGTTTTTGGTCACTCACAAGGAAATGGCCATTGCCCGTTTTTAATCTCTTACTTCAAGCTAGACGATATGCAATTATGTAAAAGACTTGCCCCTTTACCAAATATCAACATTTTTTTTTTTTTTTTTTTTTCTTTTGGCGTATTTGTAGTATATGTTGACTCTTATTTTCAACTACCAAATTTTGTCTAAAATTCTTCGATTTGTAGTTTTGTATATACAGTAAATAAACATTTCACTTCGAGCCCAAGCCGAATAAGTATAAAAAACGAGATCCCAACTCATCTCTTATCGCGTACCCCAATTTTAGAAACCTTGCAGTCAACCTTGCAGCTCCATAAACTTACAAGACAATGTCATTATTTTGAAATGATTCATTTTCTGCACACCAAACCTGGTGATTTTGAAAAAGTATTTAGAACTAACTCTGAAGGACTCCAAATGACGATTTTCAAAGCAATAGCAATCAGGACACTTTTTAATTGTCCCTGTAAATGAACTATGCATCGATTTTCACAAAATTTGAAATGATTCGACCAAATTATATATTTTAAATTTCAAACGATTTGATTGGATACACTGTAAAAGAAAAAAAGGGTGATTTTACGGAAATTCTACTGGTAATCGAGACCCTAGTATAATTCATTGTTTTTTAATAGAAAATTTTACATAAATTCCAAAAAAATTTCCGTTTTTTTTTTTTTTTTACATTTTCTGAGATTTACGGAGATTTTCCCTTTAAAAACAATGAATTGCACATGCGTCTCAATTACCCGTAAAATTTCCAAAAAATAGTCCGTACGGACAGAGTGAAAGGAGATTACAGATGCTATGTATTTAAATAATTACGAACGCAGCTAATGAGTGCAGGATAACTACAGGGATATTATTGATGAGTTTTTGGTCACTCACAGAGAAATGACCAGAACCCTCTATTATCTCTCTCTCTTCAATCTACACCGACATGCGATTACTTAAAAGACTGCCCATTTACCAATTATCAGCGATTTTTTTTTCTAATCAGTATACAAGTTGCCCCCCCCCTCCCATTTTCCACTACCAAATTGTGTCTGTAATTCTTCGACTTATCCACGAGTATGTATATGGTAAATAAAAATTTCATTTCGAGTCCAAACCGAATAAATATAATACTCATCTCTATCGCGTACCCCCATTTAAGAAACCTTGCAGTAAACATAAACTTAAAAGATAATGTCATTATTTTGAAATGATTCGTTTTCTGCACATGGAACCTGGCGATTTTGAAAAAAAGTATTTAGAACTAACTCTGAAGGACTCCGAATAACGATTGTCAAAGCGATAGCAATCAGGAAGTGAAGGGTAATTGTCGCGGTTAAGATTTCAAATGCTACCTTTTTCTTTTTTTGTTAATCCGCCGTGGATCCCATTATCTTAATTTTTCAGTGTCACCATTCACACGAAAGCAGGAAATGCATCACAGGTGTGATAACTTCCGGTGCAATGGGTACTTAGTGTACATAAGAAAAAATATATTCACAATGTCATAAGAAACATATATATTTCTTCAGATAATTTCGATTTATTAAATTCTTTACAGAAAACAGTGCTGTGATTAGTTTTGGCAGGAACTTTGTGAGTCATTTTGTCACCCTGAAGAGCTTGCACGAATCACTGAAAAAAATCCCGAAAGATAATGTTAAGTTTATAGAGACGTTATTTTCAAATATCTCGCTTAATCTATACATATAATAAAACAGTAGGACCCGGTGTGTCTGTACATTGAAGATAATTGACAAAAATGGAGTCAGGGCGATAAAAGAAAACCAATGAAACACAAAAAATTTTTTTTTGAATTTTTTGTCTGTCTGTCTGTCTGTCTGTCTGTCTGTCTGTTTGTTCGAGGTTATCTTCGTAACTACTGAATGGATTTTTATGCGGTTTTCACTAATGAAGAATGCACACTCCCGGGCAGTGTATAGGCTTTGTTTCATCAAAATCGGACAACAGACAAAAAAGTAACAAAAAGAAACAAAAGAAACTATTAGGTGCGCTGCTCACGTTTTTTAGTACATAACGTTTTTTAGTACATATAAAATCCAATAGATGTCACTGTGCGATTTTAAAACGCGCTATCGTTATGTTTTCGCCAGTCTACTTAAGTATGAGAAAGTTTCAAGCTGGCTGTCGTTCCATGTGGTTTAGTCGGTAGAACGTCAGTGCGCCATACTGATGGCCCGGGTTCGATTCCCAGCATGGAATTTTTTTTCACTATGTTGGCATTAACGCCTATAAGCAATTAAAAGAATTTGAAATATTGTATTCAAGGCGAATTTTCTCTCTGGGAAAATTTCCTTGCATTAATATGTCAGTGTAATTTTTTTTTCGATTTATTTTTTTTTTTCGAAACTTTGTTTTTCTTAAAAAATTACAGTAAATATTTGATATTTCCCAACGTTTTTTGAATGATCGACTTGCTTTTTTTTTTTTTTAATGTATGTCTGAACCTTATCTAACTACTTCTTCAAGATTTCTTTAGATAAACCGACCAGCGTAGCGGGCGAAGGCCGCTAGTTTTTAATATTTTTGAACGATTTTTTTGCATAGGATTGCTGGGGGGGGGGGGAGTTTAGTTTTAAAGTTAGTGTTTACTTTTTCGATTTTGATTTCAGATTTTTTAAAATTATTTTAACTTTTGAAACCGGTTTAAACCGAAATTAAAACTATCCTAATATGAAACAAATATAACCAAAATTAAAAATTAAAAAAATTAGCCTTAAAACTAGCCATCCTCAGCTATCCTATGGGAAATTCTGGAAATTTGAGTGACGGACAAAAACATTTAGCTGATTTACACAATTCGGAGTCTAAAGCCCACCACAAAACACGGGATACTTATTCTCATTTAATTACCTGTTTAACCCCTTGAAGAGCACAGGTATATGTTATATACCACTTAATTTTAATTCCCAAATGTCACATTGACACCAAAATTTAAGAATCAACTTCTGTTTCATATGATATACTCGAAGAAAAGCTTTTACTTTGTTTCATATAAAATTGTTTATAAATACCGGTGTCAATTAGTCATTTTAACATTTTAGTAGCAGAAGTGCTTTGCCCCTCAAGGGGTTAACAGACTGTAAAACATTTGTGTAACATTACTCCATAAAACTGATGGCAGCTTTACTGCCACTAGTGTTATGGTGTGGTTTTTTTTCACTTATATAATGGTGTAATTTAAACATATGTTACTGGTATAACATTACATATTAGTGTAATGTTACACTGGTTATCTTGGTTAAACCGGTACCCACCATAAACTTGGTGAAAACTTGGCTGCCACCAACTTTATAGAGTAACGTTACGCAAATGTTTTACAATGCAGTACTATATGCATTTGAAGAGTCAAATTCGCAACTTTCTGGCATTTGTATACGTTGCTTAGATGCTTATTAAGTGTGACATCAATAAATGTCGCGGTTGAGTTTTCAAACGTTACCTTTTTTTTTAATCCGCCTTGGATCCCATTATTTTACATTTTTCAGTGTCACCTTTCACACAAAAGCAGGCAATGCATCACAGAAGTGATCACTTCCGGTGCAATGGGTGCTTAGGATGGAAATAAGAAATATATTTCTCCGGATAATTTCAATTTAAGAAATTATCTACAGAAAACAGTGTCGTGGTTAGTTTCAACAGGAAATTCGTGAGTCATCCTTAAGAGCCCACACTAGTCAATCAAAAAGATGGGGGTCAATTTACGGGGGTGTTATTTTCAAATATCTTGCTCAAATTGCTTGCTGATTTTTTTTTTTTTTTTTAAGACTAGCTGAGGGCAATCTACAGACAGGTTAGTTTCTTTCCTTTTTCCATTTTGGTTTCAATTTCTTCTTTAAAAAATGTTTTAAATTTTGGAATTAGTTGGAACCGGTTGTGAAATTGAAACTATCATAATATGAAAAAAAATAACCAAAATCAAAAAGGTAAAAACTATTTCGGTTGTAGATAGTCCTCAACTATCCTATGCAAAATAAATAAATAAATAAATAAAATCATGTAAAAATATTAAAATTTGAGCGAGATATTTGAAAATAATGCCCCCATATATTTAACATTACCATCCGGGTCCTTTTGAGAGATTAAAATGCCATCTTAACGACTGGGAAACTCTGTATCGAAATTCGAGTGAAGGACATATTTAGCTGATTTACACAATTCGGAAATCACAACCCATTAAGAAATTCATGGCTTTTTACTCCCATTTATTTAGCTATTGAATTCTACTATATGTATTTAAAGAGTCAAATTCGCAATTTTCTGGCATTTCTATACGCTATTTAAATGCTTATTAAATGTGACATCAATATTTGTCGCGGTTTAAATTTCAAACGCTACTTTTTTTTTTCTTTTTTTTTTTTTTAATCCGCCGTGGATATCCGTGGTATCTTACATTTTTCCGTGTCACCATTCACACGAAACCAGGAAATGCATCACACAGGTGATCACTTCCGGTGCAATGGGTGCTTAGGATGGAAATAAGAAATATATTTTTTCCGATAATTTCAATTTAAAGAATTCTCTACAGAAAACAGTGAGATGATTAGTTGCAAGAGGAAATTTGTGAGTCATTTTGCCACCCTTAATGGCTGGGAAATTCTGGATGAGAATTCGTGTGAAAAGCAGACACAGTGCAACTTCGATTATCCGAGCTAAATGGGTATCTCGGCTATCGAAAATCTCGGTTATTAGAAACTGTGTATAAAAACTCACCATGCTCGCGAATTTAACATTTCTTAGAATTTAAAAAAATTGAATTTCTTTTTTAAATGATAAACATGAACGTATATAAAGTTATGTTTCCCAGCTCAACAGATAATAATTTTTTACAAAGATTCCGTTAACAGAAGTTTATTATGCTATTGATATTTTTACAAAATATATTAGTTGCCCTCGCATCCTGAGAACACGTAAGTCCAGCTACGGCCCAACTTGACTGTAGAAAAAAAAATACAAGCCTGACCTCGGCTCGAGTCTGCTGAAAAAAAAAAAAAAAAAAAAAAAATTAAACCTGGGCTCAGACACCATGTAAATGTCAGATACCGATCACTACGATGTTGTCAAAATAGCAGCGGCTAATGACATACATTTATATTTATTCGCGCGAAAGTCATATTCATTGAAAATTACTCATATTTTAACGCCTTCGTTTAAATTTTTATATCGAGCCGGTAGGCCCGTTTTATTTTTTACCGGTCCGCACTTTGAAAAAATTGTTCTAATTCTGTTGAACCCTTACAGACAGTGAACTAAAATGTGCAGTCTTTGCTCATTCACAAGGGGGAAAAAATCAGATTTTGTTATTGGTTTGGTTAACAGAAACTTCGATTAATCAAAGCTCGGTTAATCGAGATTCTGCTGTACATTTTGCTGATTTACACAATTTGGACACCAAAACCCACCACAAAATTTGGAGCTCCTTACTCTTATTTATATACCTGTTGAATAGCACTCTGTGCATTTAAAGAATCAAATTCGCAACTCTCTGGGATTTGTATACGTTGTTTAGAACTTGTTAAGTGTGTCATCAAATTGTGTATGATAAAATGTGTCAAAAATATTTTTTATGTTTTTTGAGATGAAAAAAAAAAATATCTCGCACCACAAAACACGAAACTTTCTAACACATTTTCTTACTCATTTTGAAATATATAATAGCATGATTCTTCCAGGCATGATAATATAAGTGATTTGTAATAAAACTATTTTTCATTTTCTGATAAATGAGTTACATCTTGAATTATGAGTTGTTTTATGCATTAGGATGGCAGTTTTTTTTTCCTTTGCTATCGTCTGTGGAAAATTTTATTCATAACGCCAACTTTGATAGCATTTTCTTAAACATTCTCTATTTTTATTAAAAACGGAATTAAGAGTTTTGTTGCAAAGTTTCTATTAAAAACAGTTGTCAATTAGATACGTTTTCAAACAAAAATGAATTAAAAAATGCGTCATGCACGGCCCTTGTTTCAGATAGTCTATCATCATTAAATGTACTTTATATAATTAGTGCCGATACATTAGAATGTATTTGGATTCTTTTAAAGGTCCCTGTAAATGAACTATAAATGTTACGTGTTTGATATTCAAGATAAAACATGCTATAGTCAATATATATATCATCTATACATTTAGTGGCAATCCGAGTACACTTACGAAAGCTAATAAATGAACAGACAGATGGACAGTCAAATGAAAGTTATAAGCATTTTTATCTACGTTGGGAAAAGCAAAAAAAAAAAAAAAAACAGAAGACATGCGAGCAAATTTGAGTTACATGACCCGATCGACCCAGGATCCTACATCTGACAGAATTTTGAATACTACAAATCAACTGACGATTAACATGCAATGGTTTTCAATTTCAAATTATAATTCTTGATTTTTATAAATTCACAATACCGATGCTTTATCAATCTACTTTTAAAAGATGGCGGTTCTCAAAAGAAACTATTCAATTATTTATTTTTATATTTTAAATATTAATAAATTTCAAATAAGCGTATGCATGTGATGGAAAATAACTTTTGAAACAATTTTGACCGACCGTTACAGGTCGGTCGGATTGCGATCAGTTAAAATCATAGAATCCTTAATCCGTAACCAATTAGGTTATATGACTCATATTGGAACTATGCCTTTAAAACTAAAAATAAAAAATTAGCTATTGATTAGCTATTAGAAGGAACGCCCTGTATTCAAAACATTTTCCTTTTTCTTTGAATTTTTCTCATTTGATCTCCGACACTTGATCCATGAAATATTCAGGGCAAAGTGACGGGGAACACGCTGTAAAGTGGTCTCAACAAAGATATACAGCAGATATCGTTATTAAAGTCACATGTCATAGGTTTATAAATTATTCAAATTTTGTTGCGGATTGAGAGCTTTACTGTCCGTTTGTTTAAACATCACTTTCATTTTCTATGATATCGACTAGCGATAAAAAAAACTTTGAAATATTTTATTTCACTTGATGTCTTTGTCAAATGTTGCAGGTGTCTTATTCATTGAAACAAATTACTTCAAACTCTGCTGAAAAAAAATTTAGTTTTGTGGTAACAGGATATTTTTCTTATTTTTGTGAATAAATAATTGAAAACACAAATAAAAGAAGGCTATGTTGAAATCAAATATTCTTTCCTGGTGTGGACATTTTGGAGTTCCGGATGGGTAGGGGGGGGGGGAGTTTACCCTTTTAAACTATTTATAAACTTAAAAATTGCAACTTTCCGGGGAAGATAAATTGAAGCTGCCTGGATAGGGGGAGGGGGCCCTTAAAGACTCACCTCCTAAATTATCCTTAGTAGAAATAGTTATGTCACATTTTTCACAAAATTTATTTTATTTTATGGATGAAGGTATTGCCAGTTAACCTATCATATGGTAAAGCTAAAATGCTATCATTTTAATTATTTTTTAATATTTCCAATTTTTTTAATTTTTCAAAATTATCATTTTAATTAATTTTAAAATGTAATTTTTGTCGTAATAAAAATGGAATTTTTACTGTTTTGTTTGTTAGCTAGTGTAGAAAGTTTTTCTAAATGTATTTACAAAATAAACTACATAAAGATTTTTTTTCTTTTTTAAATTGTCAAGCAAGCGGATGTGTGTGATGGAATGTAACATTTGAAACAATTTTTACCGTCCTGTATTTGATGATCGGGTCGTGATCGGTTAAAATCATAGAGTCCTTAATCGTACCCGATTAGGTTATAGAGCTCAAATTGATACTATGTCTTTAAAACTAACAGTTAGGAAATTAACTACTGATTAGCTATTACGGGAGACGCCCTGTATGCAAAATATTTTCTTTTTCTCTGAATCTTTCTCACTTCATCTCCGACACTTAAACCCTGAAATATTCAGAGCAAAGCGACGGAGAACACGCTGTAAAGTGGCCTCAACAAAGATATACAACAGATATCGTTATTAAAGTAACATGTCATAGGTTTATACATAATTCAAATTTTGTTGAGGATTGAGAGCTTTACTGTCCGTTTGTTTTAACATCACTTTCATTTTCTATGATACCGACTAGCGAAAATAAAAACTTTGAAATATTTAATTTCACTTGAAATCTTTGTCAAATGTTGCAGGTGTCTTATCCATTGAAACAAATTATTTCAAACTTTGCAGTAAAATTCAGTTTTGTGGTAATGGGATATTTTACTTATTTTTATGAATAAATAATTGAAAACACAAATGATAAAAGACTACGTTGAAAACAAATATTCTTTTCTGGGATGTAAACTTTGGAGTTTCGGGGCGGCGGGATGGGGGTGAGTTGTATGGAGGATTTGCCAATGTTTTATGAATGAAGGTATTGGTCAGTAAATCTATCATATGATAAAGTTAAAATGCTAACATTTTAATCCCATTTAGTAATTTAAAAATGTAATAGTTTTCAATATTAATAATTACTTAGTAATACGTTTCTTCTGAGAGAATTAGCATTACCTTTTTTAACATTTTAAACGTATGTTAACAAGAAGAAAATATAACACAAACTTTCACTTCTCTTTACTTGAAATTTATCTTTTGTTACATTAATGCTCAATTCGCGAAAGAGTTGGTTAACTAATTTTTATATTTTGTTACATGAGTCTTACATATTCAAGACACACATAGCTAACCATTTACAGCTTATAAAAATGAGGTCAACTCAACCCGAACTCGTGAGAAGTCGTAACGGGCACGGAGTTGGTTTTTGAATTTTCGTGTTCGGATCCGAACTCGAAAAATACTTTGAATCGATATCTGAAAAATACTTTGTGTCGACTAAAAGTTTTTTTTTTTTAATCCGCAAATTAAAAAACAAAAACTTGCCATAATTTGAGAAAAGTTTATGTATATAAGTTCCTAAATAATATACATAAGTTCTCACATCCCTAATTTATTTTATAATGTTTAAAAATCAACTTGAAAGAAAATTGAACTGACATTTATTGAATATAAATCTGATTCTGAAATCTATCCACATTCAATGTTAATAACATAAAGAAGCCATGAGATATCCGTCCTCACTTTCTGTTTAAAGTCTTTTTCCAGAATTACTGGAAAACAGAAGTTATGTCTTTCTGACAATAGTTATACAATGATATTTTAAAAAAATAAGAACTATGACTTATAAATGGCAAATTTTCTATTTTAAACAGATTTTTAGTGACTTGAAAATCGCAAAACCTTGTCATGAGAGAATATTTAGTTATTAATGTCATTAATATTAATTCCTATGTAAGAAAAGATAGTGAAATGAGAAAATTAATCCTGAAACATTTTTTAAATGTTGGGATTTCTACTCTGTATTTTTGGCAGCGGACTAAGACAGGCTCAGAACCGAAAAATAACTCCTAACTCATCTCTAATGATAATCCGAAAATCGAGAGTAACATAACATTGTGTCGGCAATATCATTACTTGTTGGACGATATACACCAAAATTTAATCAGCACCATTTTTTATTAAATTTCATGGGGAAACGTGCATTAGTTCATATGTTACTCTGTAGGCCTGACTAATGCAGAGGCATGCCAGGTAGTTATCCCGGTCCTCCATTCTAGGGCATCCCCTTGGAAGTAATCAGGATTTTTTTTTCAGGAAAGTTTTCCAAATAAGTAAAAATTATCAAAAGTGACCGAAAATTCTTTTTGGTCAAAAACATTCCCAAAGTTTTTGGGAGTGTGACGTCCTGCTCATCCCCTTTCTGCTTCCCATACCGCATTCTCCTGTTCACCGCCAAAAAAAAAAAAAAAAAGAAAAAAAAAAAGAGAGAGAGAGAGAGAGAGAGAGAAAATTACATCAACAGAAAACTAATGATCAAAAATTTTTTATAAAAAATAAATAGTCTGTCAATTTTTCTTTCAAAATAAACTCATTATTGATGTTTTCCTCTTAATGGCAAATTAAAGCCATTTATAATGAACAACTGGGACATTTTATTCTTTTAAATATGTTATGGCATACACCAAAAGAATTTTTGCAAATAAATAATCCCGTCAACTAATCTAGCTTTTTTTTAATACTAGTTTCTACTAATTTTACTAATTCTAATTTTTCTTAAAGCTGTGATCATCTTTCTTGTGATAACCCGTATACAAATGCGAATAATACCTGGTACGAAATGCATATATCTATACAATATATCTGTAGTTTATTACTAGTCACATAAGTATAATTCACGAGCTTTTTTTATGGACAGATACAAGCTTCCCCCTCCCCACAAAATGATGAAGCCCTTGGGCGTCCTAGATAGTCTAAGACATGTTCTGTTACGGTGCCCACAAAATAAATGTAACATACAGACACACAGACAGTCATTGATCAAAAACAACAAATCATGCTCAAGACATCCGGAGAAGGAAAAATGGAGAAAGTAAAAATTATCTTTAAAACTAAACTATATATCACTGCTCGACTTCCAAGGGATTAAAAAGAGCCACGTGTTTCTTTACTTTCTCTCTTTCTCATTACTACTCTAATTGAGCTTCAGAGGAACAAGGGATTCGCATCCAACCGTTGCGTCTTGTTATTGTTCTTGGAACAGAAAGAAAATGTCCGAAGAGTATTATTTAAAAATTCTCCGTAGTTCCGCTCAACTTAGTTTATGTTTTTTTATTTATTGGAGAATCTAGTTTTTTTTTATAACTGTATTGTTTGAATTAAAAAAAAATCTCAGATGAGTATTAACGCCTAAGTCTGTTTTTTGGAGAATAAAAGGTCGAGGATACAAGTTTTTTTTCTGACCAATTAAACCTTATTTTAAAGCTTTAGTCAATTGTCATCGTATATTTCCTATATTGTACACGTGCTGTGAAAATCTATATTTCTTTTTTAACACGCATTAATATGATGGTATAAAAATGTAAATTGGCACATATGCTCGAAAGTTATACCTAAACAACATAGCTAACCTCAAAAAATAAATACATGTATTGTCGAATTGTGTAACTTTTTCTTTCTTAGAAGTTAGTGGAGAAGAGCTGGAAATTTTTATGATCAAAATCTAGCATGGTAATGCTTATAAATGTAAAACCACTTTCAAATTGTAAACATGTAGAGGAAAAATGTATTAAATGCGAACATACTTATATGAATATAGATATGTTGTCCGATTATTATTGAAGTACATGAGGCATGTACCCCGGGCCCAGAATTTCAGTGGTTTCCAAAATACATTCTAATTCTCTGAAAACAAAAACTAATACAAATATCCATTTGCAGTTGGCAGTGAAAAATCACATTTTTCCCATTCGTGTAGTTCTTTTCATTAACGACAGCGAACTGCGATTTAAACTTCGAAAGGAACTAGACATATAGTATATCGTTATCCTTTTAGGAGGGTGGGAGGGGGATGTGTAATAAATAAAGTATTTGGATGCTGATAATTTGAATAATAAAAGGTTAAGCTTAAAATAATTGAATTTGGTGAACGTATTTTTTCAGGCCAAAGAATTCCAATGACAGTGAAATGCAAAAATATAGATAAAAATTATCATATAAGATCGTCATTAGTTGCTATACAGGAATTAATTTTCATGTAGAAATGCTTAAACGCCACAATGATGAGCAGATACAGAAAAAAAAAAAAAGATAGTAGAGTAAATGCAATGTCGAAAATGATAGTAGATAGTAGATCATTTTCTACCAGATGATCACTTCGTTCGCAAGATTTAACTTCATGCGACATTGACTATATGAGGTAGACGGATGGTGTATTAACAAGTGGGTGAGTGTGATCGCAGATCGCACTGAGCGTTTCGTTTAATATTTCTTTCAAAACAAATTAATACGTCTTTAATTAATAAATCCAAATTGTTAATGCATAATTATTCATTTCTTACATAGATGGTAGCACCAATAAATTTAATTTTTAAATAATTATAAAAGAAAGGTATTTGTTTTAATCAAATTAAAAATGTTTAAATTAAATTATTTAAATAAAATCCAAAAATCCAAATGTTTTGAAAATCCAAAATTTAAAAAATTTAGCGGAGATATAAATAAAATTTAAAATTTCTGAAAACGAAAAAAAGTTGCTTAAATGAAATCTAAAATCCTGAATCATTACTAAGTCGCAATAGTTTTTAAAATAGAAAGAAAATTGGATTAAAAAAAATATTGGAAATATGAGATGAATGAACCCCTAATAAAATAAACCCTTTAACTGTTAAAAAATGCGAAATTTATTATAATTAAATCCATCTTAATATGAAAATTATAGCTCCGGGGATCGTAATAACAATCTCCCGATTACTAGCGAGACATTTTATCTCCAAGCTATAATACCTACACGTAAAACGTTCAAATTAAGGTTCTCTTTTAAAATGTATAAATTGCAAAATTGAACGGATGACACAAAAAAAAAATTTAATTTAATTAAAATAATAGACTTCTTCAAAATTGTATGATTGTCGTGTAATACGAGGTGTTCAGCTGTAAGTACACAAAATTTGAAGCCTCTGACTTCAAATGCAGTTTTCGTGTACGAGCTCTGTGGCGGAGGGACAGACAGAGAACATCGATGAATAGGATTTCGTCAAGTGAACGAAACCCTAAAAACATCGATTTTTCAAGGATATTTTAATAGTTCGTCAATTTCGATGAGTCGAATCATTCTATGCATCAGACAGATCTTCAGAAAATGCCGCATTTTGCAGTAGTAAATAATGTTTTAAAATTCAGATTTAGAAGGTGTGTAATTAGTATTTTAACCCCACCATCGCCCATTGCCACCTTCAGGTGACACGTCTTTGAAAATACCTCTATGCTTACGCTTATATTTTAAGTGGATATGTTCCGTAGGGCCTATTTTTTAGAATCTAGAAAATTTACCTAATCATGTAAAAAAAAAAAAAAAAAAAAAAAAAAAAAAAAAAAAATCCGATATAGTTGAGATTTTGTGATATGATACTATAACTTTCAAAGTTTTATACCTTCTCCGAGCAAGTAATTGATTTGGTCTTCTTTTTGGGGATAAAAATGTTAAAAAGAAGTGACTTTCATTTTTTTTTCTCCTTTTAATGCTAAAGTTAACTAAATGTTAATTTGATATTTGTAAGATCTGTAAAATTGCGAGTATTTCATTATTATTTTTTTTATTTATTTATTTATTTATTTATTATTTTTTTATTTATTTTTTATTTTTATTTATTTATTTATTTTTATTTATTATTTATTTATTATTATTATTATTATTATTTTTTTTTTTTTTTTTGCAATGATGCGATTTTTAATTAGTGTGTCACTTACGGCTTACACATACTTTTTGACAACATCTTTTTATTATTCATTTTGTAGTAAAAATAATACAATGTGGCCTATGAGTTTGAATATATACATTTTTATGTTTACTTATGGACGTTGGAGGGTTAATTTTCGAGTAAACGATTCACAAAAATGGAAGAAATATGAATATAATCGTAATGCTCAGCGCTTTCCACGCCAAATGTGGTAACTCTGAAGGTAAAAAAATATATATAACCCAGCAAAAAAAGCACTCGGAGTGGAGAGATTACAATTACTATTTTCTCTTCTAAGAGGCAGATGCTGAAAAGATGCACGGAAGCACAGAATTGTCTCCCGGTTTCATAAGAAAGAAATGTTTAATTGTTTGAGCAATCGCTGTTACCTGTATGTAGGCTGTTCAAAGTATGCATATAGTAAAATATAGTTGGTTTAAGCAAGGAATGCACAACCTGTGGCTCGCGGGGCACAGTGATACCACTATTTCTACGCAGAATAATTTTCTTTAAAATAATGACAGAAACTTTGCTATTAAGTAAAAGAAACGTCACTTTTGAAATATCCTGATGGCAAACAATTTTCTGGCAAAAAGGTTGTGCATCACTAGTTTAAACAAACGATGTTCTTTCGTGATTTCGATATCAGATGCTTTCACCTAAGCTCGAGAAACGTAACGCTCTACTATTATTAAAACATTCCACAAACTTTTTATTCAAAATTAATCAGTATGGCAAATATATATACATTATTTTACGTTTCAGATGTTGCCAACGAAGTCGATTTTATTAGAGTTATCTGGATTTAATACTTTTAATTACATTTTAGAATCTGCGATTAATGATAAACGACCACTTGTAGCCTCGTCTTTATGCAGGATTATCCAGTAATATACAGAAGAAGATGGTCTTATACTTGAATTTGTCATTACCTTTTCCAATCACGTACAGCTAATCTCTTTGCATGAGTAATTAGATATACTTGAATCGGTTTATAATAATGCTGATTCAACAACTAATCGATTAATTTCGTCTTGAAACATAACGATTAGCTTATCAATCGATGAAAGGATTTAAGCTAATGGAGTACATTTTTTAAAATATGTCATCTGCAGACATTTCAAAAAACAACTTCATGTGAAGTTTTTTTAGGATGAGACAGAAAATGTTTATTATATTGATGGTGAACTTAAAACTTATGGTAGTTATATTGAATTCAAAACAAATGCTGAATTTTGCTTAAAAGTAAATAAAATGTAAATTACCGAGTACTTCCGCTTATAATATCTCCGAATACTTAAATTTTAATTTTGAAAAATGCACGGACATAGTTTTGAGTATGTACTCTTAAGACTTTTTTCTAAAAAGCATAAAAAGTAGGGGCAACAAGCTGCCGGAACATGTGATTGGATAAAATTTTCCAATTATTTGAAGAAATTTTTACCTTTTGGCTGAAAAATTCCAGGAAATTTTGAGCTTCGATTCAATAATTTTTTCGTTTTGAAAAAATGAGGACATACCTAAAAATTCAAATGCAGAAAAGGAACAAGCAGAACTGTTGCTTCAACATTTCTGTTATTTGAGTAAAATGTAGTATTAGATTAATATATATTTCAGATAATTCTTACTTAAAATTGGTGAGCTTTCTGTATTTTGGGACAAAATGAGCAAATCAAAGAGGACATTTTCGGATTTTAACGAAAAAAAAATCTTCAATTCATGGATTCTTTGGAGAATGTATGTAGTATTGAAAAAAAATATCGTTATCAAAGTACAAAATCAAATTATCACCAAAAATTTTAACCAACATTATCGCGGAAGCTCTTCTGGCTAAAATTGTTCAAATTGAAAAAAAAATGCCTATTCTACCTGCTTTTGAATGGTTCTACAATAAATTATAGCAGTATTCTAAGTTAAGGCGAAATTTAATCTTTCGTTTGCAATACATCTCTGAATTCATTCAAAATGAGATGTAAAACTCATATAATTAACATCATTATGCTCAACAAAATCCATTTAACGCAAAATTCACTGCTCCAGTTACGATTCAGCTTAAAGAATTGGCTTCTACTGGTTGGCGATCTCTGGGTAGGGCCACTGATATAATAAGTTTTTGGCCCAAATTTAATAAATTGGCGATCTAGGTGACTAAGGAATTGGTCTTGTACAACTAATCTATCCCATCTTGTACAACTAATTATCCCAGATTTATGTCTTATTACTCAGTCAAGACGTCCCGAACAACATTCATAACTACCAACATTTCTTATTTATTCCGGAATCTGATCCAAGACGAACATATTTTGAACTGGAAATTTTATTTAATCAAAAATTTCAAAATGAAATCTAAAATGTAACAGAAAGAAGGCACGTTTCCCTATCTATATTTTCCGGTTTAAAACATGCTTGTCTAGGATCAGACTTCGGAATAATTAAGAGATGTTGGTATCTATGGATAATGCTCAACTGCCTTATCATATTAGAAAATATTTCAGCTCGTGTGGATGGAGGAACGACATCGAATTATCTTAGCAGGTGTTCCATAAACTCCAAATATGCATTGCTTGTTAGATGAAACTGAAATCCAAGAATATCTTTCAAGCGATTGGCAACCACTCGAAATCAAACTTTTTCCAAGGATCTAGTCAAGATTTATTTTTGATTTGAACGTTACCTATATTCGGTGCAAAAACCAACTAATTATGTTTTAATGCTTTTCATATTTTTCTTATCAGGAGTATTCTAACCCTGAAACAAATTTGGAAGGAATAGAAACTTTATGATACTAAACCTTGTTACATAAATAAACTGCAGAATTTAGAATGTTACTTTATTAAGTAATTTTGTTAGTTTACAGAGTATTTCAATAGTGTATCCTATTCACCATACTACTGAAATTTTGGGTACACGACATTTCGGTCCCGCCACTTCGGTCCCGCCATTTCGGTCCCGCCGTTTCGATCCTGAGACATTTCGGTCCCTGGTCATTTCGGTCCCGAGACATCTCGGTTCCTGGCCATTTCGGTCCCGAGACATTTCGGTCCCTTATAAATTTGTTTTCATAAGTTAGTTTCCAAAATTAACATTGCGAAAGCAATAGTGATTTTGTAACTGGGCATACTACAAGAAAAAAAAATTGTTTTCAAAAATTTGTCTCCGCCAATTTTTTTTTTTTTTTTTTTTTTTTTTTTTTAATAATAATAATAATAATAATAGTATTTATTGATTGCATTTTTTAACAGTCTTCTCACGCCATGAAGACAATTTTTGTGAATTAATTTTATTGAAACTGGGCCTATTTCATTCTAATAAGATGATTATTTTTTTTAATTTACGTAAAATTAATATAATAATATTTTAAAATATAATAATATAAATATTATATATAATATAATAATATAAATATTATGTATGAAATATAATATATAATTTAATAAAATATATTAAAATGTAATATAATAATATTTTAAATGATTTTATTTTCAATTTTTAAGTGACAAAACTAAGTTTTTATTTATTTATTTATTTGTATTACCTTTATACGCTCCTACTTTCCCAGAAAAAATAATTATAATTTAGTTTTATTTTAACTATAAAATAACTGTTTTAAATTTCTGTAATTTTAAATATACAATAAATAAACAAGTAAAAGATAAAACTCAGTTTAGAGCTATGTACTAGGAAATATAATGATGTATTGAATATAAAATGGATTATGTATTGAGTTTATATTAAAGTAAAATTCATTATGTAAATTAATAATGTTATTAATTAATAAATATATTTAATAAAATATTAATTAGATTTTTGTATTAAAATTACTAACTGTTTTGAGAATTAGGATTACCAATTATCATTAGGATTACCATGCAAAATTTGTGTGAATTATAATATTTTGGATAAGAGTTATACGCGTTTGCGGTTTTCGGGCACTTATAATCGCATTATACTAAAATTTTATGACCCCCTGCAAACCTCCTTAAAAACCCTGCAATGTTCCCTATAAAATTATGTCTTATTTCACAAAATTTCAGTTTGCAGGAAAAGGGACCGAAATGTCTTGGGACTGAAATGTCTTGGGACCAAAATGGCTAGGGGCTGAAATTCCTTAGGGCCGAAATGGCTAGGGACCGAAATGTCTTGGGACCGAAATGTCTTGGGACCGAAATAGCTCGGGACCGAAGTGTCTCGGGACCGAAACGGCGGGACCGAAATGGCGGGACCGAAACGTCCTGCTTCCTGAAATTTTTGCTGCACACCTGAGCACTTTATTACGGCTCACCAAGGCATCGCAGAAAATTGTCTGAGAACCACTACTTTATAAGGATTGCCTTTAGTAATTAGAAAAACTTTCTAGTTTATATTACGTACAGAGCTCAGAATCAGGGTTCGTACGCATCAGGGGATTCCTGAGATTTTAGGTGGTTTTGCAGCAGAAAATGCGTAATGTACTGATTATAAGGCAAATATTACTTTACAAACATTCTGGTAAAAGATCCTTGAAGCGTACGAACCCTGAGAATGCTGCATTATTAAGTAATTTTGTTAATTTGTACAATACTTTAACAGTGTATCCTACTAACTACACTGAAAATTTTCGTTGCGCACTCCAGGACAACACACGGCTCACCAGTGTCTCGCGGCAAACCGCTTGAGAACCACTGGTTTATATGATTATTAACGATTATCAATTAAGGATTAATATTTGACAAATCTATCTGATTTATAAGTATTAGGTGCACAAATTTGTCTTCGTCTTCTTAAGACAATAAGTTTTTTTTTTTGTGTGTGTGTATGTGTGTGTGTGTGTTAAGAGAGTTCGAGGCACATTTTTAAATTATTGAGTTAAAATTTTGAATTTTTTTTATGATTAACCATATTATTTGTAAACAAAATCACATGATAAAATTTCTCATAACTAAGCAAAATAGTCTTAAATTTAAAATTTATTAAAAAAGTTGGGTAATTTACAATCGTTATAATTTATATATAGAATTTTTTTTTTTTTTTTACTTTAAATAAACAGAAATATCTAAATTTTAATTTTGAATCAGCATTTTTATAAATATTATTTTTTTTAAATTAATAATATTAAAGTAAAAAATTGAAAAAAAATGCAACTTTTATTTTTAAAAAAATCATATTTTCAAAAGTAAATATTTTTTCAAATTTGCTGAATCAAAATTAAAGTAAAACAATCAAAAAAGACATGTTCTAAATTTGAAGTATTTATCTGTTGTAACGGTTCTTGAGTTATAACAATTTAAATGCGAAACGAAAAAACCCATCATGAAGAAGAAGGCATTTTCACAAGAAGTCATTTCATGACATCCATATCTTGAAAGCTAGATTTTAAAAACAAATCCAAACGAAAAAATTAATATTTCCACTTCTAATTAAGGTAGAAACATGATTTAAACGTCATTTTAAACAAAAAAAAATTAATGCAAAATTTTTTTCAAAAAATTTGAAGATTTTTGTGTACCGGACACCCTTAAATGGAAAGAAAAGCTTACAGTATCTTACATATGAAATTAAATACTCGTTCATTTAAAATTCAGGGTGGACTTATTAGTCATAGACATACTCTTACATAAAAAATTTGATTCATTCTATGCGTAACTTCATACACTTTTCGATGGCACTAAGATTTCTGTTATAGCGCCCCCTTTCGGTGGAATATTTCAAAACTGAAAAAAAAAAAAAACCCCTGCTTACCACAGCCAAAAATATACACCAAAAATTTGATTAAATTCTATGCATATCTTCATACACTTTTCGATAGTACAATTGCGGCACACAGGCACACGGATTAACAGACAAACTATTTGTATTAGCATGTTTATTGGAATCTCTGGCCCCTAAAACATGTAAATCCGTCAAAAACCGGAAATCGAAAGAAATTTCTTTTAGAATACTTTCTTCTATTGAAGACTGCACTCTTAAAACGAAGCATTGGATTTGGCCAGGGAAGAGCTGTAATTTATCAGATCGTTAAATGAGTTTTTTTTTTAATGTTTTACTCATCTTGATTTATATTGCTTATTTAAATGACTCATCTTGATTTAAATTACTTAAAAAGAACTCGTTCACTCGAGTTGTTTTAACTCTTTTAAATAGTGAAACGAGTGGATTTCGATTCAACTTGAGTTATTTTGTGGCTGATGTTTTAAGACAGTAGAGAAAGCAAAAGGGGGGAGGGAGACATAAAAGATAATGGGGATTCTAGCTTACTTATTATAGGGTGCTTGACGAAAGGTGCGGGCGAAAAAAAGCTATGACTCGGACTCCGAATGCCTGAATCGGTCTCTCGTTATACTTTTTTTTTTATTATTATTATAAATGTTTCTGCTATATGACAGAATTTATATTCATTTTGTACAAGTACGTATGTTACTGCTGTTCTTTCGCACATAAGAACATATTTTCTTTTGAAACTCTACAACAACTATCTTATTTGTGTCTCTCCTTGCTTCGGTTTTACACATGATTTGTTTCTAATTTAGTAAAAAAAATGGTCAAGATCTATGGAAAAATGGTCGAGAAAACGAGCTTCGTTCGATTCGACCGAACTCGTTTTTTCTGCGTCACCTCTTACTCATTACTGGACAGTGTCGTTATACTTTTGATCTTTTAGAGCGGATCATATTTAAGCCTAAACTGCTTCTTGCCCCTTGTCGGATCGGCCCTCTTGATCACTCAAGCGATCGCATTTAAACTGACAAACAAACGGTCCTAATTTTGACAGGTTGCGGTATCAGGATGTGCTGGGATTTTTACTTTTTTTTTTTTCACTCCCAAACGCAAATGCGAAAAATGTTAGTAAGCATCTCACGTTCAAAAATGTGCGATTTTTTTTTCTTTTCCAGTTAATGCGCGCGAGAAAAAAAAATGATTCTTCGATTGGTTGAACGATTACATGCATTAGGATATGGTTTGTTTCCGCATCCAGGATATAATGGGATAGTTCTGATCTAAACTTTCGCTCTCGTTTTTTTTTTTTTTTTTTTTTCGGATTTGGTTTCGTTTTCACCGTTTTGATTATCTAGGGTAACTAAATCGCTCTCTCACTCTGTAAAATCTACTGATGATTTCAGGTGTCAAATAGGACAGAGTTAATGCACCGAACGGGAATCGTAACGGATTAGGCTGTCATTAGAAAATATAAATAAAAATTAGTTCCACCATGTCGTGTTACCTGTAACTTTGTCTCTTTTGTCAATAAGTTATTTTTTAATGTTGACATTCGCTTACCATTTTACTCACGTGATTTATATATATGTATGTGGTGTTTTTTAAAACAAGTAAATTTCTGTTATGGTACAAATGAAATTATAGTTAATGCGTAACTAATCTACATATGAATCATTTGGACAAAATTAGGCGTAAAATCTGCTTCTTAATATTCAGTTGTTTCTTCTATGACGAATATTAGAAATTCCATTAATTAAATAATATGGTAATATTTACATGTTTCAGCTGCAGCAGTTCTCTAGTTGACCCTATACAAATAAGAAATAGCCTAAGAAGTAGACTCATATTCTGAGAACCACTTTAAGCGTTGATGATTTATTATATGGAGCGTCACACACCAGTGCATTGGCGCACCCACGGGGAGAGCTAAGAGAAGCCCCTCCCATACCGCGAGACTAGACTAATTATTTAAAGTTTTCTAAAATTATGAAAGTTTTTTTAAATAATAATAGGTCCTGCAAAATAAAAATTTTGAAAAATACTAATCTTTTCACAATTTGTTTTCTTATTTATAAATTTTTTAATGAAAATTGAAATATTAGCATTTGAATATCCACCATTTAAAACGATATATATATATATATATATATATATATATATATATATTATTTACCAAAGAGGTTTAGGTTTTCAGAATCAGCCCCATCAAAACATTTTAGAGCCCCACCCGCAAGTTTCGCTGACTGACCCCACCCCCAGTCTTCGCTCTGCACCATGTCAACGGAAAAAATGTATGTTGGGCTTGACGCATTTCGTCCATTTTGAATGATATGTAAAGAAATCGGACCAAGCTCATCCGACATTCAGGACTAGCATTTTTTAGAGGTCTATATTTTCGAAAACACGGACTTTTAAAACATGCTAGCCCTCTCCAAAGCTTAATCATGGGTGCGTCACTGCACCAATCAGACTTTTTACCCAAAAAAAAAAAAAAAAAAAAAAACGTGAGACATGCAACAATTTTACCCTGACCAGAAAGAAAAAAATCGGTTTGACCAGCAGAATTTGCCTCCTGTCACGGTTTTTGACGCATGTCTCCCTGGTGTGCGGCGAGCCTAAGAGATTTGATAGAGCAAATAACGATACTGCTAGTCATCTGGCGGACCAGCGACGTGTTTTGTCATAGCACCATCATTCATCCCGCTGCAATTAAAGAAAAAAAAACAACATGAGTGCTGACGATGTCCCCTAGTCGGAAACATGGTAATCGGGTTGCCGTTTCTTTCGCATTGTAGCAAAGTGTGCGATGTTGTTACAGAAACTACCGCGGTGGTGCACACAGATGACTGACAATTTAGCCAGCTATACTATTTAATATACATGTACCATCTAATATAAATTCATGTGATAATAAATCAACAAAGCTAAAGTTTGTCCTCAAAATGTAATGTTGTCGCTCGGATTAAAATGACTACATATTACAAACGAAAATAAGGCTAATAAGTCAACAGAATACTTTTTGAAGCAACAGAGTTACTTACTGATTTCCATCGCTGAAAAAATATCATATCTTTTGTGACAAAGGCACATACAAAAACTATTGTTGCAGTGATATTTTGATACATATTAAGATTATGGAAGATTCCTCATTAATACTAACATTTGTTGTAAACTAAATGTTCATCTATTGTATGTATTGAGCCCTGATCATTGAAAAAATACATTCCTTATAACTCATTTTCTGTAGAACGTATTTGTAAGGATGTACTAGCACTGTTTTTTTACTTTCATCTATCTTTACAAGAAGGAAATTCCTGAAAATCTCCATTTTCACTTTTTAAATATGGAATCCTAAAAAATACAGTGAAACTCGTTTAAGATACAAATCAAGGGATATTTCGAGGATATTTTGTTTTTTAAGCGGGATCGTATCTTATCCGAGTAGCTTTACACAAGACTACAGATAATTCATGTCTTAAGCGGATTCGTATATGTTAAAGGACGTATCTTAAACGAGTTTCACTGCATTAATAAAATTGGTTCAGTAGAAACATCACGGCAGATCACAGTGCATCGTCATCATTTTGAAGAATTTTCATTAAATTATTTTAAATATAAAAATGTAAAAAATAAATTTAGAAAAAGTAGCTATTGTAGGCATCTCCAAAGGAACTTATTTTCGTTTTCAAAAATAATTATTAAAATTGTTTTACTAAAACCATTATGGCAAATAACAAAACATAAATAAATAAAGAATCGTGTTTCAATTTAGATATAGAGATCCTTACCTTGACTGCCATCATTTAAAAATTTGCCTTAAAATTTTTAATGCTTCTTTGTATTTGCTCAGTTGTGTTTAAAACATGTTTGAGACAAAATTTTTATTTGTTTAATAAAATAAAATAATAATAATAATAATAATAATTATAATAATAATAATAATAATAATAATTACAAAAAGGCTAATGTTATTTTGGGCAGGGCTGCCACATGCAACTATTTTTGTATTCTGTTTGCACTAGTATATTTCTAATATAAACTTTTATGTACATTTCTCTTGCAAACGTTGTCAAAGAGTGTCAAGGATTTCTGTTTTGAGAGATTGATGCCATTTAGAACTACAAAATAGTCATCTGTGTCAGCCCTATTTTAAAAGTTTTCCCACCTGAATAAAAGCTCAAATTTTAAATATTAAGAACAATGTGTTTTAAAGAGGCATTTCTACTTGTCATGACGGTTTCCGAAACCAATTGCAATAAACTTTTTTTTTTTTTTTTAACTGAAATCTATTCTTCTGTAGATCAATAAACAGTAGTTATTATTTTTTATCTTTTATTTTTTATTTAAAAAAGTATTTAATATTTTTTTCATAATGATGGCGTTCCGGAATAAAAAATTTATATGCTTAAAAAACAAGTATTTTTATTCTTATTTTATTGTTTTGGTATCTGCCCCTAATATTTCTACTGGAACAATTTTAATGGTTTTTTTTTCTTTTTGTAAATGAGAAGAGAAAAGAGAAGAGAAGTATAATATTAAATTGTAATTTGTGGGTATAAAATAGCTCCTATGTTTTAAGAGTCCCTCATGAGATCGAAAGCAAATTTTTTTAATTTAAATTTGCATCCCAAACTTTTTCTTCCTCCTAGGCTTTTTAAAGAAACGACCAGAATTTAGAATACAGAAAACTTTCCCAGGAAAAAAATGACTAGTTAAGTTCATAAAATCAAGTTAAATGATTTAAAAAAATGAAAAAAAAAATGAAAAGATGCAAATGATACAGAAAAATTAAACCATCATGCACCAAACGATGACTAGTTTCTAGAAGCACAAAAATAAAATTTAATTATGGTATTCTTTAAACTACAAAAATCAGACGCATGTCAAACAAAAATTATGCTTAATCCACCCGTGGATTTTGATAATGACATATCTGCCTGTAACTGGCTGGCACAAAATCAACAAGGACACTTGGTTCATTTTTATAGTTAATTTTATTTCTGATTTAAAAAGTATTTCATAGAATTTCTTCAAAATGGTGGCAATCGGGATAAGAACCTATATACAACACAAGTCGTATTTTCTTTTTATTTTTTCTTTTCTTTTCCCTCCCCCTTCCTGTCATCTGCCTGATTTTTTTTACTGAACCTATTTTAATATATATTTTTTTAAACTGAAAGCTGTTAATTTTTAAATAGGAGAAATAATATCTAATTTGTACTAATATATAATCTACGTGAATAAAATAGACCGATGTTTATATTACCCTCAAATTACATCAAAAACGAATATTTTAAAAGCAAATTAGGTAACATAAAATTTTCTTCACTTAGGCTTCTTTAAAGAAACTACTGGACCTAATTGAGCAGACAGAAAACCCTCACAAGAAAAATGACTAGTTACGCCCATGAAATCGAGTTAAATAAAAAAAAAGAAAGAAAAGAAAAGATGCAAATGATACAGCACAGTTAAGTCCATCAGGCACCAAATAGCAACTTTAGTTTCTCGAGGCACAAAAATAAAATTTAATAATGATATCCATTAACTACAAAAATCAGACATATTTAATTCGCACGTGGATTTGGATAATGACATATCTGCCCATAACTAGCTAGCACAAAACCGGCAAGGACATTTAGTTCATTTTTATTGTGTTCCCGTTACGTCTCACAAGATTTTACTAAGGTTATCCGAAACGAAATAAGAAAAACAAACGTTCTGATGGAAGGTCGCTCGAATGGTATGGCTTGACGAAAATCCAATAAACGCCTCTCCAAGTGGGTTAAGCAATACCGCTCAACTTAACTCAAAATCAAGCAGTAAGTAAAAGTGATAAGATTTTTTTTTTCGTCCACAGTTCAACGGAACTAGCTCTAATTCCTACAGGATTAATCCGTTTATTTATTTATTATTTTTTTCTGCTCCTGCAACCGTAACCGGGTTGGTTCCTCCTCAATGCACTCTGGTGAACGTAGTAGGCTATTAGCAACAATGTCAAACATTTTCTTTTTTAATTGAAGTTTCTTTGCAGTTTTTTATTATTTTTAATATCATTAGTATTTTAGATAGGTTAAAAAAGAGAAAAGGAAATTGATGTTGATCTTAATTAACTGGAAGTAATTTCAAGTTTGAAAGAAAGAGATTAAAAAATAATGAATGGATATTTGAAACTTATTGCATAATTTATATGAATCAAAAAATATGATATCAACGCGATTGGTCAATTGGTCAGGCGAATTTTTGTTGGGCATTAAAAAAAAATGTTTTTTTGAATTCGTGTTTCTTCTTTTCTCCTTCTTCATAGCCTCTTTGTTCACCTTCTTCTTTAGATCTTTTTTTTTTTTTTTTTTTTTTTTGGGGGGGGGGGATTTTTTTTAAATCCTGACTTTTACTAAATGCTCTTTCGAAATTAAAAATTTAAATTCTTATAGAAGTTATACAGATTCTTGACACAGTTAACAAGTGAGTGATACTTGTTACAAATTTTTAAACCCAATTTTCTCAAAAAGCTATATTTTAAGCCGGTACATAAACTGTCTAGACTAATTTGAAATTTAATACGAGTAACTCCAGAACTGTAGAGTCTTTTGTTTACCGCTGTACGATTCATTTGCATTATGCTAAGACTATGAAAATATATTAGTGCATAGTATATACTAATACTATGTGATAATATTACTACATGTTTTCAGTCACGTAAATAGTGGCGCCCTTAATTGAGTATCAAGAGCCAAGATGCGCCCTTGGTTGCTGAAAGGTTGGGCAGACCTGCTATAGGGAATCCCATCCACATATGGCGAGTGAATAAAAACAGAACATTATAAGGCTAATTAATACAAATACTGAAAAAAAATTAGACATAAAGCATAGAAGAAAGAATTTGTTATTCAAAAATGGTAAGTTAAATAAAACTATGATAATAACAATTACAGCAAGAATGAAAAATCATTAATTATTAGTAAAAGAATAATGTTAGTCCAAGAGCTGATCGCACAAAACCCTATGTTATCGAGGACAAGAAAAAATCCTTTATTCTATGGAAAAGAAGTAATAGAGGATCTAATGATCCTTGTCTGCCAGAAGCGAAGTGGTGCATAAGCCAAAAATTGATACCTCTAGCGGTGACTCGTAGGTTTAGCATTACGTTTGTCCTACAATCAAAAGTATGAAAACATGGAAAACTGGGTGCAGGGAAACACAATGCCTACGAGTCAACCACTAGTGGTATCCATTTTTGGCTTATGCACCACTTCGTCTCTGGCAGACAAGGATGATTAGATTCCCCTATTACTACTCTTCCATAAAATAAAGGATTTTTTCTTGTGCTCGATGAATTAGGGTTTTATGCAGTCGGTTCTTTGACTATATGGAAACTATAAAAACAATAAATAGATAAATAAAAATCGTTTCTCACTTCTCGCACAGCGTGAGTGGAACATAACACGATGTCACATGCTTTATCGTGAATGTATTTTTGTCTGTTATTGGTAATTTTTTACTGCCAAGTTTGTACACTCGATTTTTATGTATAAGTGTAGATTTCCAAAATTTTTAAGGAACTAGTGGCTCCTAAAACAAAATAATCCAGTCGCCATTTTGTGAAAGAAACGCATGGAGTAATAGCGTTTATATCGAAAAAAAAATTCATGAATTCAAAGAGAAAAATTAATACATATGTTCAAAAGAAACACAGACTAATTACATCAAATGTGTACATTTCATTTAATCACACAATTTTTTTAATTTGGATATAAATTAAGGGTAATATAAATACTAAGCTATGCATAAGTCAGAAGATAAAGGTGGGCAAGATAGAGAAAATATATATATGTCTAATAATCGCAAACAAAAAAGTTATTTTTATCAAATAATCGGAGAAATAATGCGAATTTCGTCAAAAGATTGCAGAAAAAACGCCAATTTGAAAGAATCACAAAAAAACACGCAAATTTCGTCAAAGAATCGCGAAAAAAAGCTCGACTTTCATCAAAGCATTGCGGAAAAAAAGCGAAATTCGGTAAAGGATTTCTATAAAATCCTGAAGTTCGACAAAGTATCGTGGAAAAACACTATTTTCATCAAAGAATCCCGAAAAAAACGTGGTTTTCGTTAAAGACGTGCGAAAAAACACGTGATTTTTGAGTCAGAGAATCACAAAAATACGTACGTTTTTCCTCAGAGGATTGAAAAAAAAAAAAGCGATTTTCGTCAAATGATTGCAAGGAAAATACGAAATTCGTCAAAGGATGACGACTACCGACCATAAATCTGCACCTATATCTTTATGATTACAATATACGTCTAAAAGTCTAATACCGTTTTGCAGAACTACTTTTTTATCTGTCTAATATCATCTGATGATGACAGCAGATAATTGCTCTGGAAATTAAAATAGCGGTTTTAATTTTTAGCTTAATAATAAAAAAAAATTATTAAATATTTCATGCTATCTATTTAGTGCTGCCCGATATAATAAAGCCAAATTATACAGATGAGTTATTATAATGCAACTGAAATTCAAGTGAACATTCATAAAAAATTATTAAATCTTTTAGATTTTTAAGTAACAAGATTTTAAGAAATTCACCTTTTATGTATAAACATTTGAATAAACAATTTTATTTTACTTGAGATAGGTGTAACGAAAAATTAAAAATAAATATTTTTGACATATTTCGATTCCAATCAAGTAAGAGCCATAATCATGTGAATAATATAAAGTTTTTTTTTTGGGGGGGGGGGGTGGGGGGTGGTCAAGATGCACACTTAAAAATGAAAATATGTGTAACGCAAAATAAAAATATCCTGTACCGGAAGGAAAATGTCGTTTCCCTACATCTCGGTTTTTAGGTTTTAGCTAATTTACTTGAACACTTGAAGTTGTAAAAGCGATAAGAGATATACAATAACCCAACTAGAGAAGATTCATTAATGGTGAATTCGAATGGGAATTTCGCCAGATTAGTAAGCCATAATCAAGTTGGCTTCATTTTTGGTGACTTATTTTTGTTGAATAAATTTGGCGATATTCCTATTTCAGCAAATATTGCCAATTATAGCGAGAATTTGACCCAATTAGAGAAGATTTATTAATGGCGAATTTGAATGGGAATTTCGGCAAATTAGTCAGCCACAGCCAAAGCAGCTTCATTTATGTCGACTTATTTTTCGTGTACAATATTTTGCCAGATATCGCCAAGCTTGACGAGAATTCGACGTTAACGTATATGAATATATGGCTTTATGCTTGTTATTGGTAAAATAGTTTCAGCATGAAAGATGATTTCAGAGAAATTACACTCACTAAAATTCATAATTAATGTCTGATTTTATTTTTTAATGTTTCTTAGGTTTACTGTCCATTTTACTGATGTAAATATTTTGATATGTTTAACGTTACACACAAAAATTGTAAACATGCTATTAAAAAAATGGAGAGGAAAAGAGTTATTCAGCATAATTATATGTGAAGAAATCGCATAGCAAGAAGTAGTCGCCTTCCGGATATTTTGAGGATAACGATCTAAGAACAACTCAGATGAATAAAGCTGTCATGTTTGATAGTGTGGTATCGTGTGTTGAATTGCGTGTTACAAAATTTTCCACTATATTTTATTAAATAACTCTGGACTCTGCCAGACATACAAATCCTTGAAAAGGCTTTGTAGTTTTCTGACTAACTCTATGGATTCATTTCCAGTTTTTTATTCTCTCTAACAATAATTAATGAAAAATCCTGCTTCTTTATTTATTGAAATAACTCTTTGTATTAAACATTATATTTCATGTATTTACAGCACTATCCAGAAATCCCCAATATTATTTCCTTATTGAGACTGAACTTTTATATGGTTGCACTAGAGGAGATCAGATTCAACTCATATTTTACTGAACATACATGCGACAGCACTTGTAGTGCTGAAATGTTTTACAAGAGCATCAGGGTATCTCAACACTTCTATTCTATTATGTGAATACTAAACATTCCTGTAACAATTAAGGATGTAATAATTATTGTAATATAGAATTTTATAATCATTCTGGTGAACATACTTCTTTTTCTTCGCAAACATCTCACAATTATACAAATGGTAATTCCAAATACATTCAGTAGTTTTTCTTTACCATATACTCTCTTGTCTAATTGTTTGCTTTTACTTTCAATATTTTTGAATTATTGTATGGAACAACAAATTACAGTGCGTGAAAATTATGATAGCTCAGGCATTAAATTTACATATGACCAGCAGGAGAAACACCAGATTTACACAGAACAATTTTCATCTTTAAAAAATACAGTTACAAATTTTCTTAAATGAGTATTTATTATTGGAAAAGCAAGAGCTGGAAAAAGTATGGTAATCAAAATAATTCGTAAAAGATTCATTCTTTAGTTAGGATCAGAAGCTATCATTGTTTTGGTGTCTACAAGGACTACAGCAATTAATGTCGAGTGCATGGCTATCCACTCTTCGCTAAAAGTACCAACGTGTTTTAAATATTTCACTTATTTAGGAAGTCAGGCAACAAAAAATCTACAGTTCAGCATGAATCCAGTGTTATTCCTCATTATTGATGACTTTTCAATGCTCGGATGTCGCCTGATGACCGATCTTAAACAAAAATATCACGAAGTTAAAGCAGATATAGCATTCAGCCTTTTAATGCAACGGCGCAAAGCTATACCGCTTCCGGCTGAACTTGAAAGATTTTTTGATGCCATACTCATTTCTTACACAAACAATCTGAAGAACTTTATCAATGAAAATTTCGTATATCAAACTCGCCACTGACAAAAATATTAGCAGACCAAAATAATCAAATAGAAAGATCGGATGAAGATGATCACGCATCTGGACTTAACAGTTGAACTGGTAAATGGTGAACTTAGAACGGTAAAAAGTATTGTCTATTGGTCAAGATTTCAGCTCCAGACGATAATAGTTCATATTGATGATTATCATGGACAGTTTCTAACTGAAAGATTTTTTTCTTATCGAACCTATTTCTAAACCTTTGAAAGAAGGAAATGTCTTATACTCGCGAACTCAGTTGAATTTAACAGCTGCATATACCTTCACCTTATACAAATCCCAGGATTTCATTTTCTCAAAAATTGCTGTAGATATGGATCCAAAGGAGTTGTAGCTTGGAGCAAGTTATATTGCTTTTAATATAGTCTGTCGCTTAGAGTAAATTCGAATTGAAACGTCTTTCGCATAGGATAGGCTGAAGCAAATTTAAAAAAAAAATTATTGCACTTGCTGATACATTAGCATTTGAGAATTATCTGAAGCAACTGACTATTGAATAAACACATGAAAATAAAGATTCAGCAACTGTTATTGCAATTTAGTTTTATACTAAACAGTAAACATTTTTTTTTTATGTCTTTTAAATTTTTGCGACTCCATGCTCCGACATTTCGGCTTGACGGATGATAGTAGATATTTTTCGTTTTTAGCTCACAGGTTATCATAGTCTGAGAGCTTATGTGCCCGCCCGTTCTGTATGTATGTTCGTACGTAACGCGATAACTCATGATAAAAATATCCAATCCACTTGAAATTTTGTATATAGGTATATCCTGACAAGGCGCTTCCCTGATTAGTTTTTGGAGATCATTCGATATGTATAAGAGGGGGAACGGGGGGCTCATGCCCCTCTCCTTAATAGAAATAAGTGGGTTTTTCAAGCAGAATCAAGTTTTCATTCAAAATTTAGATATAGGATCATTCTGATGAGGCGATTCCGTGACTGTTATTAGGCGTTCATTGAATAAGTATAAACAGGGGGAAGGGGGGTTCTAATGCCCCTCCCCTTAATTTATATAAATGGGTTTTTGAAGCAGAATTGTCAGATTTCGTTCAAATCTCTGAATAGTTTTGGAAATTTAATGGTTAAGTATAAAAGAAGGGGATAACTCCTCTTAAATTATACAAATGCTAAATGGGTTTTTATTAAGAATTATCCGATTTGGTCTGAATTTTGGATATAGATTTTTTATATGATAAAGCATGTCCTTGATAGTTTAGGAGGTTCAATGATTAAGTATAAAAAAGGGGAAAAAGGAGAGCTGTTTCTCCTTCTTAATTTCTTTTTCTTACGGAATTAACCCTTGAAAATATAAGGCTGCAATGTACAATTAATGTGGTAGCCTGTGAGTTTAATGCCATCAGTTTAACTGGGCAGTATTCTTTTTACTTAGTGTTTAAATTGAATCGTTGCAGTTTCACTCCCTTTGGTAAACGTGTAAACCTAGTAATTTGGTAAACCTTTCAGGACTTTGGTAAACGTGTTTTGGCACATCATAAAATTCAATGTTGTGATTGATTTACAATTGTAACACTCAAGGATATTTGACGATTTGTCACCTGTTGTGATTAAAAAAAAATGCTTTAAAGTTAATATTACAATTGAATTCTATAAATATTAAATTGTGTATTGTAATCGGAAACATGCTCGCGAAGATATTTTTTTAAATTCTAGCATATGAGAAAATTCGAGAAAAATCGATAACCGATTCTCAATTTTACATACGAAAATAAGATTGAGTTAAATGAAAGAGTGTAAAGATTCATTCTAGTCAGGCGCTAAATATATGTACCGTTAGTCAAATTTTTTATCCCCTCCCTTTTATGATATCAAGCGTTATCATTACTCGAATTCCTCTCCCTCTTTTAATAATATCGTCATCAATGTCTAAAAACTCTTTTTTTAACTATTTGTTCCTTTCTTTTTCTTTTTATATATTTGCAATAATATGCAGGCATTCATTCACATCTATTATTCGCATACTTTACTGATTTAAATCAAAAAGAGAAGTTAACAAAATATCACGATAATATGAGGGCACATAACCTATTAGGCCAAGTCCATTTTATTTAAGGAAAATGATATAGTTTATTTAGTAAGTGCATAAAATCTGCTTTATTCACTCTCACGGTGAACCAGTTCTGTAAAAAGATATGAGAAAGTATGTGGAAATAAACATTTTTTCACTATAAAACTAATTTTTTTGCACTTTCCAAATGGACTATCTCATATTTTTTTCAAAATCGACTTGGTTGTAAGCCCCTTATATATGAAATAACTTTATAACAAATAATATTTTAAAGAAATATTAAAAAGTATTTAATAATAGTTTTTTGTTACATAATGCACAGTAAACAGTAATATTTTCTGCGCCCTGTAGGGGGATAATCAGAACTTGTGATAAACAAAACAGGTGGACAGCATTATTGCCAATTTTTTATTGTTTACGTGGCAAGTATCATTTCGAAGTTGATTTGTTTAACGACGAATCACATGCGGATATGACTAAAGAATAGAAATGCGAACGTTCAGATATTAAATATTTTGGAAGGAAATCATTTTGTTATCATTGTATCCGAACACCTTTTAAAACATAATTTTTGATCAAAATATAGATTTTTCATTTCTGTAATAATATTAAAAATGAATCTTTTATCTATCGAAATC
Source organism: Maratus speculifer (assembly GCA_964019185.1). Taxonomy (NCBI): domain Eukaryota; kingdom Metazoa; phylum Arthropoda; class Arachnida; order Araneae; family Salticidae; genus Maratus; species Maratus speculifer. The sequence goes on along the minus strand of OZ025297.1, from coordinate 301,025,521 downwards.
TGCTTAAATTTTGTCATATATCTAAAATAGAACCCGAGTTACAGCTATTTAAAATTACATCTATTACAGCTTTTGAATTGTGTTGTAAAGTTACTTTTACTTTCTTCAATCTTCAATAGAAGAAAGTATTGTAATCGAAAATTTTCTCTACTTCCGGTTTTCGACGGATTTACCCGTTTTAGGGGTCAAAGATTCCAAAAACATGTTTTTACAAAATGTCTATCTGTCCGTGTGTCTCTGTGTGTGTGTCCGTATGTCGCCATTCAACCATCAAAAAGTTTATGAAGTTATGCATAGAATTGAACCAAATTTTTTGTAAATGTTTTTGGCTGTAGCAAATAGATCCTCCTTCAGTTTTGAAATATTCTGTCGGAAGGGGCGCTGCATGTCATTTTCAATATTGTACCGACCAAAAGTATATAAAGTTATGCATTGAATCGAAAAAAAAATTTTGTGCAAGTGTATGGCTATGGCTAGTTGGACCACCCTGAATTTGAAAAAAATCCGCCCTAAGGGGGCGCTGCAGTAGCGAATTTTATACCATTTTCAATATTGCACCACCTAAAAGTGTATGAAGTTAGTTCTAGAACGGAACTAAATTTTTTGTATATGATTATTTTTTCGTAAAGCAAGTAATTCCTTCCTGAACTTGAAAAAAAAAATCTGCCTATCATTCCATTGTCCATCGGCTCGTGCAGAGACGGAAATTCGTTTTTATTCCGATTAATTGAGTGAAGCAGAAATTTAAGATGAAAATCAAAGTCGGTATGGTATTGAATTAAAATTATTAAAGCATTAAAATGAGTAACTATTTTTTTTTTAATATTAAAATGTACGTATGAGATAGAAGAAAGTTTTGGGATTGGCACATCCAACTAGTTAGCTTTAGCTTTTTCTCAAAATAAAGTATTTCAGATTTTTATTATACGCAAAACATCATACAACAAAAAATTATGCATGAAATGCCACGAAAATTTCTGTACTTCTTTTAAAAATGTCTTTAAGGGGAATAGACTATACTCCTGATTATATATTAAATAGTTTTATATTCACACTAGTATAAATGACTAATTGATACAAATTTTACGAATTTTTCATTACAATAGTACTTTAACTGCCGCATCATCTGAGATAGAGATGCGATTATAATGTGTGTAGTCTAAGTCCTAGAAAAATTTATTCTGCTTATTATGTAATTTACAAAATGTCAATATAGCGTTTTATTTTTAAGTTTTCACGTTTAGCGGAAATATCAATTTTTGACATAATTTTGACTATTTTTCGCTTTAAAAAGTTATTTCAGGATAGTTGCTGAAATTTTTATATATTTTTTTCAAAGTTTTAAAGTGAATATCATTATAAAAAATGGACAAGAGAAAATTTCAAAAATTTCAAAAGATCACTTTTGAAGTTGTGTGGATACCTTATGGTTTTAATCATAACTTTGTCTTTCCACATAAATATAGATAATAGGCTAAAAAAAATGATAAGGGACTATATTTACGTAAAAAAAATTACCAAAAAAAGAAAATTTTATTTGGATTTAAAAAATGGTAACTATACCAAAAGACCAACTCCTCACCCTCAGAGATATATTATGATATCTAGTGCCAGACTCCTCCCCTACCCCCTAAAGTGATAATGTTATATGTGTACAGCCCCTCGTGCAATGAAAATTTACATCACACATTTTTCAAAACAATAAATCTAGGTATACAGGGTGTCCACTCTCAACGGTGGCCAATGCCTAATTTCTAAACCGCTAGTCATAGACATATAGTTCCAGTTGCAAAAATGCTTTAAAAAATGCAAAGAATTGCTTTTGAAGCAATTTAGGTCACCAAAAAATTTTTATTAAAAAATTACGAAAATTGAATTTTTTTACGGTCTCCCGTTCCTATAAGTGATATTTAGTAAATTTTTATCACTATTCTAACAAGTAAGACAAAAAAAGTTCTATTCCTTAGCGATTAAATCTAACCGAGTAACAACTGTTTAAAGTTGAAATATCCTTTTTTGCTGCAAATTAGGGGTCAGTCACAAATTTACTGGAAATAAAAATAACATAAGATATAAAATGTAGTATTAAACATTGAGAGTACAATAATTTTTACAATATTATTTTTAAATTTAAGTTGATGATTACATATTAAAGCAAAATTTGTATTAAAAATATAAGTAAAAAAAAAAAAAACAGAAAATTTGTTAATTTAAATTATGAAAAGCAACAGTCACAGTTTGTTACAAAATGACATATATTTAAAATTCTATTAGATTACTTAACCTAACAGAATTCTGTGTAGTCTTTTAAAATAAATAAATGGTACGCACCAAAAATTGCATTAATATTGTCTTTGAATATAAATAAGCTTGCAAATTGAACCTCGATCGAATACTTGGAAGTGAATTCAAATTTGAATAGAAATTTTGAACTAGGGAAACATACGTACGAAATTTTAAGCAAAATAAAAGCTTATCAAAATAACATACCTTTTTAAAATAAAATCTCGATTTCCCAAAATTTGATTTTCTCGATAAAGAGAATTTTAAAATTCACGTCTTCAACTATTTTAACCAATCTAGAAGTTAATTAATAAAAATTAACACTACTGTAAAATTTATACGGTGGTAGCACCTTCAGTTAAATTGCTTTACAAACATTTCTTTATCTCGTTTAAAACATTTTTGTAATTGGATCTATATATTTGTACAAATGGTTTAGGTGGTGTGGTGTAGTGGTGTATTTTTGTCGGCCGATTATCTACGCTATGGGATATAGGCCCTATGGGGTGGGTTGCCCTCCGTGGGGGTCTTTCTAAGGGAACCTAACCCGTATTTACGCAAGTTTCGAAGAAAACCACGGAAAACTTCGAACGGTTAGGCCGACGGTCGCGATTGGGTTCGAACCCAGCACCTACCGTCTACCAGTTTGGAGGTCAGAACCTCGCGGCCACTGGTCGGGCGAACAAATGGTTTAGGAATTAGCTATTAGACAGCGTTGGAAATGGACTCCCTTTATAATAATTTAAGCACTTAGTATCCGTTCCCTGAAAACTTAGTCCAACTCATTCGTTTTCAGCCACAGAAAAGTGGTTTAAGTCATGAAATTTAAAATTTCATAACTCGTTCAATTTTAATGTCAGATGAATGGGATCTTTTTTGTATTGCTCGATAGGGTAATAGAAAATTTTTACTAAATATCACTAATAGGATCGGGGGACCGTATAAAAAGTTACTTTTCGTAATTTGTTAATACATATATATATATATTTTTACCTAAATCGCTTGAAAAAAAATTCTTTACCTTTTTTAAAGCATTTTTGCAACTGGAACTATATGTCTACGACTAACAGTTTAGAAATTAGCCATAGGCTACCGCTGAGAGTGGACACCCTGTATATCTAACATATTATATAAATAAAAACGAAAAATTGAACCAAAAAATTATTTTTTGCGCCTGCATTGTTGCATATTGTTTACTTAGACGTCAACTTTCACTTTATTAAACTGTGAAATTTTGTTATAGTATTCTGAATGTGTTGGAAAGTGTTTCATAATGTGTGTTTGACGTATGATTTTTCTTCTTCTTGTTTAATATCTAAGTAAAGGCACATTCTGCATATTTCTATAGCCCTACATAAGATCATCCCTGCGCAATGCCCCATCTTCTATCTGTTCCGGAAATAAAATCCTGATTGCGATAGTATGCTATTTCTGTTCTGTATAAAGTATCTATATGAAAATGCCCGTATTTGGTAAAAATTTTCGATTTTTTTTTTCTTGAAACTGTAATTTTTTATGATTCCAAATCTGTTTTAGTTTTTTTTTTTTTTTTCCCCCTACGATTGTTAGAAGAGGAGTAATAGCTAATTTAATAAACAGGAAGTAATAAATCAAAACTAGAAATAGACATAGGAAGACTAAGATAAATGTGAACAATGTCCATGATTTTCTTATTTTTTACATAAAAAATACTAATCATCCATAATTAACACTTCCAGATGAATTTTATAAATAAGAAACAAAATAGATTTCTGGAAATTCAATTTTCTGATACTTCTATGTTCCAAAACTTCATTAGATAAAATGTTTTTTTGATATATTTCAGTGAAATTTTGAAGGATGCTTTTCGTATTACTCACTATGTTCTGAACAAGAATCTAAGTTCTATTTGATAATGTAATTATTTTATAGGTATTCTAATATAAAAAAAGGTACTTTTTCATAAAAAAAATGTGTATTTTTTGATACATTTTGCAATATTTTAGTTAATTTTGCAGGTACTGTAAAACTGTTCGTTCAGTACATAAGTTAGTGTAATATTAGTATAAGTAGTACAAAGGAAACGTTGTAACGTAGTTTGAGAAAAATACATATAATACTAGAATGCATAGAGAAGATGTTCTTTCAAACTGAGTTGCACTTTTGTTTTTATTTATTTTTTCTGAGATCAACGGATTATTTGTATTCAACCGTATAATTATAAAGCTAAACTAAGAAATAAAAAAGTCTTAAAATAAATATGCGATTTTTATCGAAAAAAGTCATTTTTCATGGATTTATTTCAATGCAATAGAGTTTGTCCTAAAATAGCTATAAGTGTACACTAACAATACAATTCGTTTGTACTATTTCTCACCTGATCATCTATTGTTTTGAAAAGCGCCATCTTAACAACAAATTGCTGATGAACAAGAGAACACCTACGCTTTTTTCTTAAGTTTTATTTTACCCGGATGGCAACATCGATGAAATCGAAAAGAAGACATACACACAAGATGCAAAAAACAGAAAAAGAAAATTGGGTCTCATTTAAAGACATGATGCGATCGCTAAATACAGGGTTTTAGTATCTTGAAACCTGTTTATGCCAAAGGTTATCTGTTTAGTAAGTATATAACAGTATATCAATACAAAAGGTGTTATCATTATTCAAATTATATGTTAGAGTTTCTCCGGTCTTATCTTACATTATTCTATTTTAAATTTCTTTGACTCTGCAGCTATTAAGATAAACACAAATTTCCAGGTTTGTTTTATGGCGTTTATGTGTTAAATAGTTACTGAAACAGGAAATAGTGTGTGATATACATTGATATTTTGTTAAGCGTTACTATCTATAGAATTTTAAAGGCTATTAAATAGAATGATTATTTGTCAGTTATTGAGTGTAATGGTGGTCATAGGGTCGTATATACTCAATAATAGACCAGTGTTTTCTTTTATTGGCCATGTAGGGCCGCAGTTAGAAGTTAATAATAGGGCGGGGGGAGGGGAGCTCAAGAAAATGTAGTGGGGACTCATATTTTCTCTCTCTCTCTCTGACACAGAAAAATAAATTATATTAACACTGTAGTGCCTATTCACACACACTACAGGTATTATGTTTCTGATTAAAATGTTGCAATAACTTCATTTTATATTAGGAAAAAAATATGATGATAAAAAACTCGAGTGTGTAACTAGTGCAATATTAAACATCATATTAGCTTCCTATGTGCAAATAGGATGAGCGAGAGTTGAAACACTTACTTTAGTTACTATTAAGTATTTTTGCAAAATTGTGAAAGGGCCTCAAAACTAAATTAGATTTATGAACAGAGCTATATTAAATATAGAACAAAGCTATATTAAGTTCCTAAAAACCAAATGTCCGTTCATTTGGATTTTAGGAACAGAAATTCATTTAGCGACCTTGAAATCTTTTCCAGAGGAGGCTCAATTTTTTTAAGAGGGCGTTGAGTCTCCTCTAGCACCTCCTTAGCTCCGGCCCTGTGGCCATACCGAACAAAAGTGCCTTTAAAATCACAATGCTTCCCCCATCTTACCCAAACTCTGCAACACAAACATTCTGCTGTTTTAACCCTTAAAAGAACACTACTCTTTAAACTTTGAATTTCAACATAAAAATTTGTAGGCTGTCTATTGAGGTCTAGAGGAGTATAGATATAAATTTTTATAAACATTCCACTTACCGTTTTAATTTTGTGGGTGAGCCCACCGTGGGATCACTGACTGACTAGCGCTTTCACTTGCGACGGACCGAGCATTGCTGTGAAGCACACAATACAATAAAGACATCTGTGAACTGCCCAAAGCTGATCTCTGTAGCAGATTTAGCTTTACCCAGGGTGCACCACGAGGAGGCCTGCTACTTTGCACCCCATCCCCCCCCCCAAAAAAAAAAAAATCTGGATTATATCATATTTACATTACATCATATTTACACTATTTACAAATATATGTTATTTTCACTCATTTTTCTGAATGATATTTTTCAAAACAACTGCTTCCTGACTTCAGGAAACACAGTCCTACATTGCATGTTTTGCACATGTAGCGAGAGCGATGGGGATTTTTCTTCGTGCTACAATAGGCACATCTTCTTCTTGTGCATTTAATTGGTATGTGTTCCACGTTTCTGTATCTCTTCTCTTTTGATACCTTGAGTTTATATGGAGGAGCTGCTGAAGCATCTAGAGGTGATAGTGGCTTTGGTATTTTTGAAGTGCCCATAGAACATAAAGAATACAGAAGATTTAGTCTAAAATCTTTACCCCTGCGAATTTCATTATTAGTTAATATTTTATGTAGTATGTAGCTGTTTACTACAGCTACATCTAAGAAATGAAAGAAGATCCGATGCCACCATTTTCTGGTTTTGCGATCTATTTCATAGAGAGACTTCATATGATCAAAATTGTCCACAAAGCCCATATTTTTATTGTATGTTGAAATTGCTTTCGGACAATTTATTTTAATTACTTTGCCATCCCTTTCTCTTCTTTCTGTTTCGATTCTTTCCACAGCATCAGGAAGTGAGGATAAAATGGAAACACACCGTTTGTCTTTCCATTTGAGGCAAATAATGTTATCGTTGCTAACGGCCCAGTCGAACTCTCCTCTTTTTAAATTTTTATCTTGGGCAATCAGTGTCTTCGGCATATTTTTGCGACTTAAGATAACAGTGCCACATGAATAAATATTTTTTGTTTCTAAGAAACGAAAGAGTTCATACGTGGTGAAAAAGTTATCCATGAAAAGTTTGTGGTTTTTCCCATAAAGGCTTTCCGTTAGTCTTTTGACAACATTCTCTCCAAGGTGTTTTTCCACAACTTCTCTCTTTCCAGAGTATATCTCAAACTGAGATGCAAAGCCACTATCGTTGCACCTCATCCACACTTTGAAACCTCGTTTTATCGGTTTTTTGGGCATGTATTGTTTAATTGTGCTTCTTCCTTTGAATTTAATCATAGATTCGTCTATTGATTGATTTTCACTTGGATGAAACACGTTTAAAAATCTTTCAGAGAGATGGGTAAGAAGAGGACGCACTTTATACAACTTATCGAAATTTTCATCTCCCCTTTTCGGTTCCAAAGTATTGTCATTCAAATGCAAATTTGAAAGGATCCATTTAAATCGTCTGAATGACATGCGACTCGAAACAAATGAATCATTTAGGGCTTCTTCATTTGCCCAATAGTCTGCATAACTGGGCATCTTTTTTATGCCCATTAGCAGATTTATACCCAAGAATATGTACAGTTCCTCTAAAGTTAATGGAGCATATGGCTTCTCACTTTGTGTGGCATATAAATTAGTCTGAAAGACTATTTCTTTCATAAATCCAATAGAGAAAATTGTTAAAAAAACTTCTATGGGTGTTTTTTCTGGCAGCTCCCACATATCCTCACTTGGCCCAGTTGGAGATGTAAAAGCAGGAATAGATTTATGCATAATTTTCTTTAAATGCCATATTACATCCTGCTCTGCAGATGTTCCTGGTAATGAAGGGGCATCCCCATCTTCGTCGGTGCCAATATCTTCATCATCCGAAATATCTCTTGATTTCGAGTAATATTCTTCTGTATTACTACTAGAATCCGTAAATTCTGAAACATCATCAGGCAATTCATTTAGAATTCTGAGTGCTTCAGAAATGCTGAGCCCTTTTCCAGACATTTTAAGAAAAATCTCGCACAAAAAAAAATTTAATTGCAATTTACTATGAGAAAACTCAAGTAACGAAAAAATAAGACACCCACTCCAGAGAATATCTAAGAGTGAACTGGTAAAATTTCTTCTCTTCACCCCTTGACATTCCCCAAATCCTCCCCACACATGCAAAAACATTCCTTAGAAGACCTAAGCTCACCGACAAAAACAAAACTTGGAAACACAGCTGTGCTCGCAGCCGTGCAAGTGAAATATGATACCGTATGCTGGGAAGCGGTAATGAAACTGCCCATGTCCGCAAACGTTCAGTGATCCCGGGTCGGGTGCACCTCATATTCAAACATTGTTTATTCGAGAACTATGAAAGTAAAAATTTAAAACTAAAATAGTCTAAGTAGATTGATCTATAGCCAATATAATAGCATTGTTTTGTTTTTGCAAACGAACTTTTTTATAACCCCAAAAAAATCTGAAATATTTCATTCAAAAATGTGGGTTTTCAAAAAATATATACAGTAGCTTTAGATCAAATTATATGTGTAGTGCTGCCATCTAGTATTGAAAAACATAGTTAAAAGTAATCTTTAAACTGAATTTTGATGCATTTAGTGTGAAAATTAGCACTTTGCGGAACGGTAAAGATTGGTGATCCCAACGTGGGATCACTGAATGTTAAAGGGTTAAAAGAAAACTCTATTCAAATGCAGAAAATCTAACAGAGCCTTACCAATAACTACTCATTTCCAATTTTTACATCTTATGACAGATTTAAATTTTCGGTCACAAATGTATTTTTAATATAACTGTATAAATACAATGAAGCATTTTCGCCTTTATGCAAAAAAAAAAAAAAAAAAAAAAAAAAAAAAGAGTTTTGTTGTTTCTTTTCAACTTACTCCGATGCTAAACAAAAATATTTTATGGTCTGCATTTTTATCTTAATAATTCTATTGGATTGGCTTTTACATTTTACAGAAAAACTGGCAACATTTTATAATTCATTTTAGTAACTTATTAAAATGCTAAGAAAAGCTTTGGACACCAGATTTACTAGCTATAGGTAACACACTACACACATAACAATCATTCGATATTTTATTCTTTATTAATTTTAATTAGCTCTTATTACTAAAGATAGACTAAAACAGGTTTTGAGGGCCGAAAGAGAAGCCAAAACCGAATTTCGGGGATCTTCTCATTTTCGTCCAAAAAGGAAAAGCCCCCCCCCCCCCCAAAAAAAAAAGTAATAAATACATACATAATTATACATTATTATTAATTAATTATAAACATTCATTAAATACGCATACTTATTAATTAATTATATGTGTTTATTAAATATACATAATTATTAATTAATTTTAAGTGTGGCCCAAGTTTGATCTCTATGGCTTACAAAGAGAGGCCCAACCTTGATAATCAAAGATTTTGATTATTTTTATATTTGTTGATGTATAGAGGCACCTTATTCTCAGATTCTACCGATTTTATACAACGCTTCTCAGTTGTCGACAATACAGGGGGGGAGGACAATCTAATATTATAACGAGACTTAAATACTTACTTTGTAATGCTAATTCTGGTTGGTTTAGCTCAGTCGGTGGAACATTTGCTCGGGTTCGATACCAGAACGTGCATGCGCAAAAAAGCGTATGTTTACCTGACTATTCATGGTAATAGACTGAAAAATGGCAGCACGGTCAATCACTTCATCCAGCTCATGGATGAAAATCTAGGATCAATTAAATCCCGATTCGCATTATAAAATGCGATCGGTCTGTCAAGTCATATCTTGGTGGAAAACATCTAAAAATCCTATTTTAGCGGTTGACTCGTAGTTTTGCGATTGTGCTTTCCTGCACCCAAAAGTATGAAAACATGGAGGATTGGGAGCAGAAAAACATAATGGTAAACCTATGAACTAACCGTTAAAATCGGGACAAAGAAAGACCGAAAGACCTACAAAGAAAGACCGATTGCGTTTTAATATGCTATTCGAGATCTAATTAATCCTGGATTTTTATCCATGAACTCGATGAGTTGGTTGTTTGAAATGGCGTCTCCTGGTCTATAATAATTAAAAATGGGTTTTCATCACATGTGTTATGCGTTTTCTAAATTGTTCGTTTAAATTCATTTTTTACCTTAGTTATTTGTGAAGTTTTCTTATAGAATTTTGAATGTGTCGGAAAGTGATTTATAATCCATGCTGTAAGCAAAATATTTCATTCTTGTTTAGTTTTATAAAAGGTCTAATTTTACCTGTCTTTTTAAATTTGAAATTATGATCTAGACTTACTATATTTAATTATTTTTAACTACTAAGGCTGCTTCCATGCCTCATTTTTCTCATTCTTTTTTTACAAGATGGTCATAGAGTTTTTTTTTTTCTTTTTATAACACTAACGGATCCAATTTTATTTTTTTCAATTTTTAGAAAACATTACTTTTATGTTTATAACATTAACACTAACTATCAAAATAGATTAATTAATGTTTAACGAATATTTCACTGTCTCAAATATAATGAATGCTGTTGTTTCGCGTATTATTCAATTCATATTCATATGACAATAGGCTAAGGAAAAATTTTTGGAGATCTTTAGAAAATATTGTATTGTAATAAGATTAAACTTATATTACAATTTTCTAATCCCTTTTGAGCTTTATTATGCAACTCTTTCAGTAAAGAAACTTTTATTTTAAATTTAAAAAGTGAAATATATGTTTAAAATAAAAGAATCGCAAACAGCGCAAAGAGAATTAAGCAAATGATAATAATTATTATTATTACTAAATGCCTAAACTTAAATGAAGTTATATAGTAAATGCATAAACAAACATTAAAATTACTACATGTAAATAGTAACAAAAGTGTTTCTTAAGACAAACTAACATCCCATTAAAAGACATGTACCATTAATAGTGCATCAGAGCCGAAAGAGTTAAATAATATGCTAACGTTACGTTACGTATCATTATGAAATATAATATGATTTAGCTAGGATTTGTGTCTGGATCCTTTATCATAAATTAATCGATATGTGTGTCTGTCGTAGGTTCACCCGACCATTGCCTAATAATAATAAACATGTTGCAATTGCATACATTGCAGGTATTATTCACTTATAAGTTATAAGTCACTTTAAATATTCATATAATTGTGTTATTTGAAATTTCCATGTAAACTATATAATAAAATTGTAACATATAACTAGACTAATAAACAGGTAAGCTATTATACAGGTCTACATTTTTTCCCAAATGAACAGCAAAATTATATTAACCCGGATCATTAGTGCTATAATTATTTTTAAACGTTTATTTACTCGCATATAAATCCATATCACATATTTTAAAATTAAAAGAAATAAAGAAAAAAAGAAAAGGGTTTTTTAAGTTGAATAAAAATTACACGTGTTCTTTTTTTTTTTTTTTTTTTTTTTTTTTTTTTCTCATGTTGATGTTGGATTTTTTTTTTTTTTTTTTTTTTTTTTTTTCAAAGATTAAAATCGGTGTAATTGATTAATATTATAACGAGAAATTTTCTTTTCATGCAAAATATACGCCAAATTAACTGTATAATTTTGTAATTAGATTTTATCATCCAAATCTCTGAAAAAGAATGTACAAACTAATTTTACCTGTGCAAATTATTATAGTTAATATGAAAACATTTACTATAAACATATCATTAAACTATATATACATTTCATCTTTTTTTTTTTTTTTTTTTTTTTTTTTTTTTTTTTTACAACTTACATTTGAAGTCATTTACCACACTTGCGTACGACTATCTCGCATTTGAACACTTCATCTGCCATAATCTGATCTTGCATCCCATCCCTATCAAGTTCTTTAAATAGCAGCATCATGTGAAATGCAGTTTAAAAATGAAAAAGAAAAGAAAAAATGCTAATTAGAAGCAAACTGTAGGCTGGGTTAATACTACATCTCTCTCTCTCTCTCTCTCTCTCTCTCTCTATATATATATATATATATATATATATATATACACTATATTGCCATTGATTATGGGACACTTGCGATTTTAGACATTTTACTAAATATCTAGAAAAATACATGAGGAATCATCTCGAAACTCTTAGTGTATAAATATAATAGTATACGTCATACATCTCCGTGAAAATTTTTTACCGAAACTCCATAGGGGACCGCCAACAAATTAAAAAAGAATGAATATCTTTTGAATAACCCTGTCAAAACTAATGCAGCAAAAGCGCTCAAACTCTAGATTATTATTGAATGCCTTATTGTAATACACTGTGTTCATTTTTATGCAAATAGCATGCATACTCGCAGAGTAATTAAGGTTTTTATAAAAATGGTCCCAAATTTTTCCAAGTTTTTTCCTTATAATTTTCAGAGTTCTTAATATAAAATAATATTTTTTTCAGAAAATATGACAAACAACATTGCACACAGTACCCTGTAATCAGAATTAAAAAATAATGAAAATTGTATATAAAATGAGTTGGTTTACTAAATAATTTTTTACTGCGCATGCGTCAACGATATCAAAATTTCATTTGCATATTATGTTAGCTAAATGTATAGAGCAACTTTTGTGAAAGTCACAAAATCATAACTTGACAATTCTGAAAATAATCGTCAATTGAATAAGTTGAAAATCCGTTATTCTCAAAATGAAGCAAAAACAAGAGGGGTTGTATCCATATATTCATTGATTAGTGTCAATATAGAATACACAATACGGGATGTTACGACTACTTTTGGATAAAATCCCTCATTTTTTTGCTTCATTTTGGAAACAACGGATTTTGTCCTTTTTCTATAGACGATTACTTTCAGAATTTTCAAGCTATAATTTTGAGACTTTTACAAAAGTTGCTCTATACATTTAGCTAACGTAATATGCAAATGAAATTTTGATATCTTTGACGCATGCGCAGTAAAAAATTATTTAGTAAACCTACTCATTTTTCATACAATTTTTATTATTTTTTAATTCTGATTACAGGGTACTGTGTGCAATGCTGTTTGTCATATTTTCTGAAAAAAATATTATTTTATATTAAGAACTCTGAAAATTATAAGAGAAAAACTTAGAAAAATTTGGGGCCATTTTTATAAAAACCTTAATTACTCTGCGAGTATGCATGCTATTTGCATAAAAGTGAACACAGTGTATTACAATAAGACATTTAATCATAATCTAGAGTTTGAGCGCTTTTACTACATTAGTTTTGACAGGGTTATTCAAAAGATATTCATTCTTTTTTAATTTGTTGACGGTCCCCTATGGAGTTTCGGTAAAAAATCTTCACGGAGATGTATGACGTATACTATTATATTTATACACTAAGAGTTTCGAGATGATTCCTCATGTATTTTTCTAGATATTTAGTAAAATGTCTAAAATCGCAAGTGTCCCATAATCAATGGCAATATAGTGTATATATATCCCACAAGATGGAGATGGTATACTTACGTACTGACTTGTCCTTTACTACTATGACTATTACTGATAATAATAATAATAATAATAATAATAATAATAATAATAATAATAATAATAATAATAATAATAATAATAATAATAATAATAATAATTCGTTCAAACTTGAATCCATAGATAATTGTTATCTAATTAGAAGTGAGACGAGTCATATATTACGTACGCCGTGCATTAAACATTAATATTTTTAGGCCAATAAATAAAAAAAAAAAAAAAGTAGATTAAAAATAGACAACTTTAAGTGTTTAAAATGTGCATTTTTATTTGATGGAGTTGGACTGACTTCTGAACGCCTCATATTACGTACGACAGTGATTAAACATTAATATTCCTGGACCCATCACAAAGAAATTTTAAATGAAATTTCAGTTTTACAATTTTTGGAGCTGCAAATTTTTAAACTTCCAAACATCGCACATCTTAAATTTTTACACCATTGCGTAGAGAAAAAAATGCACTTTTTAATGAAATTTGTTTGAAATCTTTATCACAATTTGTTTTGAAATGATTATTATTTTTTTTTTTTTTAAGTTTTTATTACTCTTCTTGTCATTGCGGTAATAGAAGAATTCCATTTTTGTACATTAAAGATGGATCAATCAGAAAACGAATAAAATAGAAAAAAGAAATATTCCATTTTTGGACGTTAAACATAAACCAATGAGAAAACGAATAAAATGAAATAAGTTGCGGAATTCAACCAATAAAAATATTCAGATATACTTCAGATTTCCCAATTCTCTACAGAGAACAACAACTATTTTCCAAATAGTTAATAATAATAATAATAATAATAATAATAATAATAATAATAATAATAATAATAATAATAATAATAATAATGAAGTAAATTGATAAGAAATATCATTTTAAAAAACCTATGCTTAGTACAGGTTTCAAAAGTAAATCCGTTAGCTTAGTTAAACAGTGAACTTTTATATAGTTGCGTTCTTAATTACGATTTAATAAAGTATTATTCATTTTGAAGTGACTTTAACAATAATTTATATGTGCAACAAAAGTAAATTAAAATAGGTACATTATTACAAATGGGTGTGTTTAATAAACATACATGAATTAACTTATCGGCTACTCTTTTTCTTTCTACATAGACACACAATGCCCTAGAAGTACACAACATTTTATAAACATCGAAAGTCTAGTTTTTTTTCTTTTAATTTTGTTTTTTAAGCGTTTTATGCATGTTGTGTGCTACTAGAGCTGACGATTAAAAATGTTTTTTTTTTGAAAAATTGATTAACAGTGACTTATTAAGACTCATTTTAAAATAAATTTATCATCTATTTTCCGTCTATCCACAATTTTAACGATGAAAAATATTATTTGAATGCTAAAGTTACTTTTGATAAATTATTTTTATTCCGTTATTTTATAAGCAGAAGTATCAAAAATTTTAAACAAATTCCCCTTATTTGAATATCAATTGCAAATTAATACTTTAGAGCTATACGATCTGAGCAACCCCTCGTCCTTTCTTTCCTTTAACCCTTTCGGTTCTGGTGTACTATTAGAAGTACATGTCTTTTAATAGAGTATTGTTTTATTTTAAGAAATAATTTTGCTATTACTTACATGTAGTAATATAAGTGTCTATGTATTTACTGTACGACTTCATTTATGTTTAGACAATTTAGTAATAACTAGCAGGGGTGACCGAGCTCAGCTCGGTCAAAATTAACTTTGTGTTCAACTCGATATAGTATTATTACTGTGAAACATGTTATTAATAATAGTATTATTTACAAAAACAATCAATAAGAAATCTATGTTTGTATGCACATGTTCATAAATTTTACTTTATTTTAAAATTTACAACGAAAGGACATCAATCCAAATCACTTTTTTAGCTCGACTCTGATTAATTTAACTATGCATCTCGAAGACTTATTAAGAATGTATAAGAAATTTCTTCACTCTGAAAGACAATATTTTTTGCCAGATGTAACCAAATTTGGACACATTCTTTCATTTGGCGCCAAATATGTGTTTTGGCTTCGTAACCTTAATAGTCGATTTTTCGGCCAAATTTCGCCAGTATTTTGTCAAAGATCGCCAACTTATTGGCTTTTGCCATAGTCTCATGATCCTGACCCTTATTACCCAAATGATCCACTAATCACATGTGATGAAATGTGTGACTTATCTCAATGGTCTTCAGGTAATCAAAAACAGTAGAGTATAAAATGAATCAAAATCGTTTAAGCCATTTCTTAAGTAAAATTAGCTTGACAGCATTCAGCAATGAAGCGATATGACCCACTAATATAATTTTGTTTAATATGCAACTCAGCTCAATAGTCTTCTCGTGACAAAAGACGTTCCGTTGCAAAATTTAGGTAAAATTGACTGAGTCGTTGTTATACATAATTAGAATGACCCGAACCCATTAAGACCTAAAACGACCCACTAATTGAATTGTTACGTGCATGTGTCCTATCTCAATGGTTTTCTTTTGCCCGAAAACGATATAATAGAAAATATACTCAAAATGGTGAGAACAATTTTCTAGATAAAATTAGCATGACCCACAAATGACCGTCATATCGAAATCTCTCGAAAATGTGACTTAGTTCATTAATTTTTGCGTGCCGAAAAACGTTAAATACAAAATTTAGATAAAATCGATTGAGCCAATTTTTAGGTATAAATAGTTTGACTTTGACCCATTATGACCCAAAACGACACATTAATCGAGTTTTCTCAACCATCTGACCTAACCCAATGATTTTCTTGTGTCCGAAAACGATAGAATATAAAATTTAGTCAAATTTGCGCGAGACATTGTCTAGATAAAATTAGAATAACCCAAAAGTGACCCACTGATCGAAATTTCTCGAACATGTGACATAGCCCAATGATTTTCTCGTGCCAAAAACATGCTTTATACAAAATTTCGTTAAAATCGATTCACTCGTTCTTTAGATATAGCTTGACCATGACCCATCATGACCCACAAATGACCCTTATAATCGAAATCCCTTGAACATGTGACTTAGCCCATTAGTTTTCTCGTGTACAAATATTGTTACACTCAAAATTTCGTTAAACTCGATCCTGCTGTTCTTTAAATATAAATAACTTGACCCAGACCCTTTATGACCCAAAATGACCCATTAATCGAAATTTCTCGATCATGTCACCTAGCCCAATGATTTTCTCGTGCCAAAAAATGTTGTATACAAAATTTCGTTAAAATTGATCCACATGTTCTTTAGATATAGCTTGATATGACCCGTTATGACCCATAAATGGCTCTTATAATCGAAATCTCTCAAACATGTGAGATAGCCCATTAATTTTCTCGTGTCAAAAAACTTACATACAAAATTTCATTAAATTTGATACTGTCGTACTTTATATATAAATAGCTTGACCCAGACCTTTTATGACCCAGTAATCGAAATTTCTCGAACTGAGACCTAGCCCAATAGTTTTCTCGTGCCAAAGAAATGTTGTATACAAAATTTCGTTAAAATCGATCCACCTGTTCTTTAGCTATAGCTTGACCATGACCCATTATGACCCATCATGACCCACAAATGACTCTTATAATCAGAATCTCTCGATCGTGTGACTTAGCCCATTAGCTTTCTCGTGTCAAAAAACTATTACAGGCAAAATTTCGATGAAATTGATTCTGCGGTTCTTTAAATAGAAATAGCTTGACCCAGACACTTAATGACCCAATATGACCCATTAAAATTTTTTTTCGAACATGTAACCTAGCCCAATGTTTTTCTCGTGCCCGAAAACCATAGAATGCAATTTTTAGTCAAAATTGCGTGAGAAAATCTCTAGATAAAAATAGCATGACCCACAATGACCCCAAAAATTTCCCACTAACCGAATTTTCTCGAACATGTTACCTAATCCAATGGTCTTCTTGTAATCCAAAATGATAAAATATAAAATTTGGTCGAAATCGTTAGAGCCGTTTTTTAAATAAAAATGGCTTGACCCACAATGACCCAAAAATGACCCACTAATCAAAATTTTTCGAACATGTGACCCAGCTCAATTGTTTTCTCGTGCCAAAAAACGATTGGATACAAAATTTCCTTAAAATCGATCCAGCCGTTCTCTAGATATAAATAGCTTGATCCTGACCCATTATGACCCAAAATGACCCAATAATCGAATTTTCTCGAACACGTGACCTAGCCCAATGGTCTTCTCGTGCCCGAAAATGGCAAAATCCAAATTTTTGCGAAAATCGTTTGAGCCGTTTTTGAGATAAAATTTACCCCCCCCCCCCCCCACACACACACACACAATTTTTGCTCGCATTATAGTATAAGATAATGATTATTATTATTTGCTTCTCTTCGCGTCAATTTTTTCGCGTTAATTTTTTTTTTAAACATATATTCCACTCATTAAATTTAAAGTTCTTTTCTCAAAGAATCCTGTGTAATAAAGCGCAAAAAAGTATTAGAAAGTTAGTTGTAATATAAGTTAAATCTTATTATAATACAATATTTTCCTAACGTCTCCAAAAAATTGTTTCTTAGCCGATTGTCATATGAATATGAATTGAATAGTACGCAAAACAACATCATAAGTTATCTTTCAGACTGTGAAAGACTTGTATCAAAAAATGGACTCCTTTCGATTACATAGTTTCTGAATAAAAACACCGGTTAATCTTATGTGTTTCCGAAAAAAAGAAAGAAAGAAAGAAAAGAATTCAGAAATGTATCAGAAAGTAGCTCCTTTGGATTTGAGAATGAATTTGGATTCGGAATCTTTAATAAAATGATATAGAAATATTTTCATAAATATCTTTTATTATCCGGCTTCAAAAGTTTATTATTACATTTATTCTAAGCCATATTAATTTTTTAATAAATCTTTATTTGAATTTTGCATGTCTAAGAATCTAAATAATCATTAATGTTGCTAATGTGTATTTCCTGTAATTTTTTTATAGGAAATACCATACTTGCATTACATAGATATGTATGCAGTATTCTTTAAAAAAATTTTAATTATATGATAAAAATATGAATTTTTTAGAAATTGTGTGCGAAGCCAGAACGAGCTGGGCCGGGATGGACTCGCGCCGAACTTTTGAATTTTACCATGGGTTTCGCCGGGATGAAATAACTTTCCTACGGGCCGGGCAGGGACCTGGTAATTCCGGTCAGTGCAGATCTCTATTTTAGGAATACAATCTTTCACACAATACCCCACATGACTTACATATCCCTAAATCAGCATGCCAAAAATGTATGTTGTTATTATGTTTTTAGTATATCATTCTTAGTTATCATTATATTATAGTTACGTTCTTCTTATTTCATTATTATATCATTATATTCTTTTTCAAGCAGCCATTCGAAATAATTATCAGTAAGTATAAATATGGTATGTAAATAATAATTAAAAAAATTGAACGAATTGGAAAATTCTAATGGAGCATAATTAATTTTACGCACAAGAATTTTCTCTCCTAACACAGTTACGGAAATAAAGAATCAAAGCACCGGTTTATTTTGTGGTTATTAAATAGTTCAAGGTTACTATTTACAACTCCTTAGGAATCATGTATCTGTAAAAAAGAAAAAATATATGCGATATAATTAACCCTTTAACGTACACGACAACAAAATACACTTAAATATATTCCGATTTCCTCAACATATTTCCGTATTTATTGATACTTGGTACATTATTATTTTTTATATTTATTAAATTTACATAAAAAAGTCACTAACAAAAGTCAAATCAATTTTCTTTAGTACTAATCCCAGTTTTCCTTCAATATCACCATGCAAAATTATGCTAAAAAACAGTTATCCAGGCAGATTTCAAACATAACTCAAAAATAAAAAACATGTTTATTCAATTAGATGTCAATTAGTCTCTTCAGAAGAAAAAAAAAATTCAAAATTTATTTTTCTTGAATTATTTCCCACTCTGATCAATAGTCTACGTACCTTCATCGTAATCAGTATGCTAAAAAAGAAAACAAATTTAGTTTAAACGTCAGTAGAGTGAGCCTCCGGGGAAGGTGTGTCGGAGAAGTTTTCATATCGTTCTCTTTTTTTGGTGCAACCTGACGCTCTTCACCGTGATGGTGAAAGGACAAATTAGAGGAGGAGTTGTTGCCTTTCGCCATCTTACGGAGAAAAATGAGGCACGGAACCAGTCTAGTATAGTTTGCTTTCTTATTTGCATACTTTTTTTTTCCTTCGCATGGCGCTGGATAGAACCTGATAGAAATGGGCTACAAGATCAGATTATGGTAAATGGAATGCTCAGATGCGAGTCAGTCACGTGCATGCAAGAAATGAGTTAGAAGATATGGAGGAAGAGTGAGATTCAGAGAGAGAGAGCAGAACCCGACTTTGACAGTGGGGCAATTATTATTTTGGGGGGAGGCCTTTTATCTTTTGAAAAGCGGAAGTCACTAAAATTTAATTTCAGTATTTATTGTATGTATACATAAATTTCATACCAAATAGAGATGGGAAACAGTTACTTTTGGTTAGTTACTTTTGGTTACTTTTGGTTAACAGGTTACATCGTTCCGCGCATTCACAGATAACAGGTTACAACAACCTGTTATTTTTGTAACGTATAGCTAATCGATGAGACTATGCTGTCAACAGTCATTTTAATTAGAGGGCCTTTAATTAAGGTATCTTGAATAATTTTGGTACATAAGTGTAGACGCTGTTTTAGTTCAAATAAACCTATGCCTTCAAAATGAACTTGGGGTTAAAATTTTAATTTCTGCAAGACAAAAATTTAGTTAGTTGTCATACTTTGCATTTCACGCATTATTAGTGTTTTCTTGCACTAAAAACGCGTTTTTCCCTGAGGAAAATTCATAAGTATCATAACTCAGTAAGTTTTGCCAGTAGAAGAATATTTTTTTTTTCTGTTTCACTTGTTAAAATACATTAAAGCTTTTTCTAAATAAAA
Organism: Maratus speculifer; assembly: GCA_964019185.1. Classification (NCBI taxonomy): domain Eukaryota; kingdom Metazoa; phylum Arthropoda; class Arachnida; order Araneae; family Salticidae; genus Maratus; species Maratus speculifer. Next base: position 301,005,111 of record OZ025297.1, on the reverse strand, counting down.
GTTGTAGGAAATTTTATAATTTACTCAACACTGTATAAAATATGTAATTTCTTAACAATTTAAAAAATAATTATTTTGATGTAAATTGATACTTATATGATGCAGAAGAAAATTTAAAACATTTTTGCAATTGGTACAATGTTTCTAAAACAGACGGTTTAGAAATTAATTTTTTGTAAAGATAATAAGAAATATTTTCCATAAAAATTAACAATGTTTTAAAACCCGAAGGAGAGTTGATCTTCATTCATTGGTACTTTGACTTGAAGTTGGAATTTCGACATCTCAGAATCCATGTCTATCAACGCATATTCATTCAGAGCTTATCCCACAAGAACACGAAACATTATTTATACATTTTTAATCAAATGTAAGTTTTCAACAAATTTCGTATGTGCAAGTAGGCATTTAAAATTAATTACCATTGCATTAAAATTAAGTGTCCTCTCCAGGCTATTTTTCTTCTTTTTTTCAGTAAAATACAATTACAGAAATAATGTTTTCATGTTCTTATTTTTTAACAACGCAATAATGAAAAAAATAATAGTAATAAACTCTTGATAAAAAAAGAAATCATAGCTCCAGAATAGTTCCCCCCCCCCCTCTCCCAAATACCATGAGTACATAGCAATATCCCTTTTAAATATTCAAACTCAAAGATTGCTACTGTTTTACCCATCTATCTACACCAACTAAAAATTATGTCCCGTATGTCCTTTTTATCAACAATTAAATCCGTAAATCTCTTTAATTCCACTTTTCAAACAGAGATTCCTTCCCATTAAAATTATGACCAAATATGGTCGACTTTACCTCCTTGCTTTTTAGTAATCTACAAGTGTCACTCACTAACTTCCCAAAACATTATTTATTCATTTTTAATCAAACGTCATTTATTCAACAAATTTCGTATGTGCAAGTACGTATTTAAAATTAATTACAAATGCATTAAAATTAAACGCTCTCACCAGGCTAATTTTCTTCTTTTTTTTCAGTAAAATACAATTACAGAAATAATGTTTTCCAGTTCTTATTTTCTAACAAAGCAATAATGACAAAGTAATAATAATAATAATAAACTCTTGATAAAAAAAAAAAGAAAGAAAAATGAAAAATAAAAAATCATAGCGCCAGAATACCCCCCTCCTCTCCCAAATACCATGAATACATAGTAATATCCCTTTTAAATATCCAAACTCAAAGATTGCCACCGTTTTACCCATCTAACTACACTAACCAAAGATTATGTCTCAAACACTAACCAAAGATATGTTAAAACAGCTGTTTATCAACAATTAAATCCGCAAATCTCTTTAATTTCACTTTTCAAACAGAGATTCCTTCCCATTAAAATTATGACCAAAGATGGCCGACATTACCTCCTTGCTTTTTAATAATCTGCAAGTGTCACTCACTAACTTCACGTACTCTAAATTAAAAAAACATTTTTCAGATTTTTTTTAATTGATTTAATAAAGCACAAATTTCTGTTTTAAAAAAACCGGTGACAAAACATTAAAAATTTCGTAAAAAACACCCGTCACGAAGGGGTTAAGAACAAAAGAATATGCTTAGTTACACTTTATTCTCACGCACGAGATAAATAGCAATGGATAACATTTTTCTCTTTTGCAAATGTAGAACTCCTTGAGAATAAAAAATAACCTTGGACTGATTTAATAATCATCACAAGCATAGTCACTCATCTGAAACTTTATAAACGTAAATTCTATCAGGATAAAAATATCTCCTAATAAAAGACGATTTTGCTATATTAAATTTTTTTAATCATAAAAAAACTATATTTTCGTCATAGATTTTTTTTTTAATCCGCGATTAATTATTATTTTGGATATCTATAAGCAATAACAATAAATGATTCAATACAAACTATACGAGGGCTGCTATTTATATTTCTGGCCTTGGCAACAAGGAATGTTCTTAGGCTACCGCTGACGATTTCAATTGAAAATTTGATATTTTTAACCATAAATTCTCCAGAATGATTTGCCATTTTAGCATGATTTGTATTCTTTGCAGTAAATTGAAAAATTCATCTTGTGCAAAAAGTAAAATTGACTCGTGACATTTTCGTGCGATCATTTTTCATAACTTTTGACGTGGATTGCCAAGATAAGAATACTTCCATGAACTTTTTTTATAGAACGATAAAGCACTATTCTAAAACAATGTAAAAAACTGGTATAACGAATTCATTCGTGTTCCATGTTCGTTCAAGGACGCATTCCGTGAAGGTCTACCAAAATCTGTTGTAGTGCCAGAAAATATCGATGTTGTGCCTGAACTGATAAAGCGAGATCGCAATGTGACATGCCGTGAGATTGAGAAATCATTGGACATTAGTATGACAGGCATCAATAATATATTGCCTGAACATTTGGTATTAAAAATATTTATCGGGTTGGAGCTCGCATAATCTAGCAAACGCTCAAAAGAAAGCTTGTGTCGATTAGGGCAAGGAAATACTAAACAAATGCGTTCAAGTTTCATCAAAAGTTGTGTATAGCATCTTACACAGGTTACAAATTATGGATCTAGGCATATGAGTCGGAAACAAAACAGCAATTGATTGTATGGGTCTTCAAGATGAGCCAAATTCAACAAAAGTTGTTCGAGGAAAGATCACATCGAAGCAAATTGTGGCCTGTCTCTTCGACATACCGGTCAGGTGGCGACAGTGGCAATAGAGCAACGCAGCACCGTAAGTTCTGAATGGTATTCGACCATTTATTTGCCGTTTATTTGAAAAAAAGCAGATTAACTTGCGAATAAATTTCTATCATGATAATGTGAGCTCACACACGTCGGCTCAAAAAAGGAATTTCTGAAAGGCCATAACATCGAATTGATGGGTCATCAGCCATAGAGCCCTGATTTGTCACCCAATAACATTTTTTTAATTCCCAAACATCAGAAATAAATCATGTGATAAAAGATTTTCGACACCCGAAGAAGCTGTTGTTGCATTGAAAACACATATTTGGAGTTACCTCCATAAGAGTGGAAACAGTGCTTTGAAAATAGGTTGAAACGATTGTAAAAGTGTATTGATCTTCATGGAGAATACTTTGAGAATATACTTGATTGATCATAAATAGTTGTGTTTTCATTACTAGGCCAGAAATATAAATAGCAACCCTCCTATAAATATAAAATGCCATTTACGTCTTAAATTACATTGCATAACAATCTTCTTTTTGCAAATGCAGAATTTCTTAGGAATAAAAAAATAACCCTGCACTGATTTAGTAACCAATGCAAACAGAAACTCATCTGAAACTTTACAGACCTAAATTCTACATATAATAGAGACAAAAAATATCTTGATTAAAGACAATTTCGCTCGGTCAAAACTTCGTACTCGTTTAAAATTTCATTTTGTTCACAAAATTTAAATCCACGTTATTATTATTATTATTATTATTATTATTATTATTATTATTATTATTTTTTTTTTTTTTTTTTTTTTACGGATATCTATAGAGAAAAATAATAAATTAATGCTTCAATTCTAGCTATACAAATATGAAACGCATATTTACGAGTTAAATTGCATTTAATAACAATTTCCTTTTTGCAAATGCAGAATTCCTTAGAAATAAAAAGTAACACTACAAAAAACCATCACAAACAGTCACTCATCTGAAACTTTATAAAAGCAAATTTTTCAAACAGAAAAAACAAATTTCTTGATTAAAGACAGTTTCGCTCGATTAAAACTTACTCTTTAACATTGCATTTTATTCGCAGAATTTCCTTAACTTCACAGTTAATTATTATTTTGGATGTCTATAGATAAAAATAATAATAGTTTCAATACCAGCTATTTAAATATAAAACATACATTTATAAATTAAATTACACTAAATGACATTTTTTTTAACAAATGCAGAATTTTTTGGAAATAAAAAGTAACCTTATGCTAAACCATCACAAATAGTCACTCATCTGAAACTTTATAAACATAAATTCTACTAAAAGAAAAAAAAAATCTCGATTAAAGAAAATTTCGCTCAATTAACACATTCTACTTATTTAAAACTTCATTTTATTTGCAGAATTTTTTTTTAACTCACTGTTAATTTTTATTACGAATATCTATAGAGAAAATTAGTAAATTAATGTTTCAATCATTGGCAAATCAGTTACAGTACTATTTTTGTGTAATAATTCCTGCAAAGACGTTTTAAAATTCGGTATATGCGAATAGAAACAATGTACAAATTTATACATATACAAATTTATGTATCAGATACAGGGCTGTTTTTTTTCTCTTAGTAAATTTTACGCATATAAAGTTTCAGATGAGTGACTGCAATGTTTATTAAATCATGCAGGGTTATTTTTTTATTTCTAAGGAATTCTGAATTTGCAAAAAAGGAAATTGTTATTTAGTCTAATTTAACTCGTAAATGTAACACTTAATATTTATAGCTAGCATTGAAACCAGTGGTGCACCTAGGATTAAGCTTTGGAAGGGGGTAGCATATTTTAGCGGTCTACATTTTCCATTTTGGTCCGAAATATCGAATGAACTCGGTCCGATTTTTTTACATTTGATTAAAAAGGGACGAGATGCGTCGAGCGCGGACATACATTTTTTCTGTTGACTTTATACAGAGCGAAGACTATATGGTGGGACAAGGATTCTGAAAATATTTGATGGGTCTAGTTCTGAAGTTTTAAACTCTTTGATAAATAAAAAGAAAATATTGCCCTAAATGATGAACATTAAAAAATGCTAATATTTCAAATTTCACAAGAAAATTTGTAAATAATAATAAAAAAAAGATTATGAAAAGATTATTTTTTTAAATCTCTATTTTGCAGGACCTATTAAAAATAATAAAAATAAATTTTCATAATTTTAGAAAACATTTAAAGTAGTTAGTCTAGTCTGGCGGTTCTGCGAGGGGCTCCAGCCCCCTCCCCCCTGGGCCGCCACTTTTGCCCCCCTCTGCCTTTTTGTATGGCCCTTTACAAATGACAAGAAAACCGCATCCATACGCACTTTTCAACTTTGTTGGAAAAGTGTTAAAAAAGGAAAGTTCTTTTAAAGTTTTTTTTTATTATTTTTACTTTTGATCATTGCTTGTAGCGAAAAATGTATCAAATATTTTTCATAATTAGCGTTATTATATGATTGTTCTTATATACTTAGAAAGTATTGTTCTTTCATGTAATATTTTTATTTCTAAAAAAAATTGAATTTTCAGAATTATCTTAAGAGTCCTATGATTCCAGAATTACAAAGAAAAACTAGCCGTTGAGGGCCACCGTAATACTTACCCATCGTGGATATGCATAATATAATTTATGAAAATAAAACATATGTAAACTATTTATAAAATGCATTGTAATTGTAAAACAAAATTTAAACGTATTCTTAAATATTTTTAATATGCATAGTAATGCTTTATTAATGAATTGCTGATGAACCTATTTCCACAAATTATATAAAACGCCAAACTAAAACGTATATACCGAATTGCGTAATAGAAACATCCTTATATCTCCAAAAATATAAATCATATTAACTAACTGTTTACTGCGTCGGATTAAACGTCTCATTTCTAATTAAAACTAGTCGTTGGGGGACCACCGTAATACTTACCCACCATGGCTATGCATAATATAAAATATGAAAATAAAACATGTGTAAATTATTTATAAAATACATCGCAATTCTAAAATAAAATTTAAATGCATATTTAAATAGTTTTAATATACATAATAATGCTCTATTAATGAATTGCTGGTGAGCCGATTTCGACAAATTATATAAAACGCCAAAATACTCAAGTAGTACCGGATTACATAAAAGAAACATCCTTATAACTCCAAAAATAATAATCATATTAACTAACAGTTTACTGCGTCGTATTAAGCGTCTCATTTCCAATTAAAATATATCTTTGAATTGAAATTTGAATGAAATACAGGGCCATGAAAAATCGAAGACTGTGGAAAACAGGGTTACACATATCTCGGCAACTAATAATCCGATCGACTTCGTTCTTTATGCAAAATTTGTGCTATTTTATTGCCTTTTACAGCCACTCCTTAAAATAAAACATTTCGAAAATCTTTGTATACCTTTCATCAGAACGAATTTTTCGAGAGTCCGAAAAAAATAGTTCCGGATAATCGAGGTTATTGATATTAAATAGGTTTCGTCCCATTCTTACATACGAAGAACATACAAAGTTTCAAGTCTCTATCTCAATTTGTTCGGGAGATAGAGCGGTTACAGACAGACAGACAGACACACAGACGGAATGACGGCATTTTTTTTTTTTTTTTTTTTTTTTCTAAAAATATGTATTTTGGAATCTCCAGTTTCTGAAACGTGTAAATCCGTCCAAAAATTTTTTTCGATTATCAAAATGATTACAATACTTACCCTCTACTGCGTATGATGGGTAAGTAATATATCTTTGAATTGAAATTTGAATGAAATACAGGGTCATGAAAAATCGAAGAATGTGGAAAAGAGGAATCTACCTCAATTTGTTCGGTAGATAGAGCGTTTACAGACAGACACACACACATAGACGAATGGCCATTAAAAAAAAAAAAAAAAAAAAAAAAAAAAAAAAATTGAATCTTTTGTGTCTGAAACGTGTAAATCCGTCAAAGAAATTTTTCGATTTACAAAACGATTGCAAGACTTACCCTATACTACGTATGATGGGTAAAGAAAAAGAAAAATATTTTATTTCCCACCAAGTGCAAATGACTAATAGAATAAGAAGAGCATATTATGCACGCTGGATTTCAATCTCTGAATTAGCATAATTGCCTTTTTATCAGTGAAAATGAAAGCATGGAGCAAAACTCTGTTACACCCATGGATGTGCTTGGAAATATATCATGATGACCTCACATTAGACGAGTGGCGTGTATATAAACGTTAATTGCGTTCATCTAATATGGAGTTTTAAATGAAACGAAAGCATGATTCACAAAATTGTTTCGTGTAAATTATAAGTTCCTTTATGTCCTACAAGTGCGTGCATGGTGACCTGAAACAGTGAATGTAATGTTTAAAATGAAATGGAAGTGTTTGTGAACTGCACCTTCATCATCTTACAATTTAAATACTCCGTGTCATTATTGTGTAAACATTCTCACGCCATCTCTACATATATTTCGAAATTAACAGTTTATCATTTTTCAGATTTCATATTCTTTTTTTTTTTGTTTGGTTGGTTGGTTCTTTAATTTTTATACCTTATAATATTAGTTTAAATTATAGTGGTAATATCGTTTTATGTGTATATATATATGTACAAAACCATTAATTGTAAAGCAATATATATCAATAAAATAGGGAAAAAAATAAAAGCTATATTCGAAATATACGAACTATTGTAGATTCATCAGACCCCATATATATATAAATCATTAAATTTAATACAAAATTACCACATTGAAACATGTAGAAATAAATTAAAATGAAACTAATCGAAATTTGTAGGACCGAAGTGGAATCTTCAGGCCCACAAATACTTTGGATATACAAATAAAGTGTGTGGTTTCGCCTTCAAGTGTGGATATACAAATAAAGTATGTGGTTTCAGCCATGGAAAAGCAAAATAATACGAATTTGGGGCTATAAACACACATTAAACCAAAATAAAATTGAGAAAAACATAAAAAATAAATCATAATAACATTATTAAAATTAATAGAAAAGGAAAAAAACATACCAGACACTATATAGTTACTCCTAAAATGAAGTAGCAAAAAATAGACTGTTATGATTATAAATTAATTAAGTGTTTTATATATCTATTGGAAGATGCCTTAAGTATATACTCTCAAGTAAAGCTTAAATGATTTATTTTAGAAAAGCATTATTAAAAATAATAAGTAATTGATTTATTAAATATTAAAAATATGTAAAATTAAATATGGATAAATCATTATAATAATTCCTATAATTACTAGTACCATATTATAAAATTTCAATGATTAAATCATTAATATATCATATAGCAATTACTTAATAAGTAAATAACATAAAGATAATTTAAAATGTAATAAAAGAGGGAAAATTATAAAAATTAAAATTGAAAAATATTTTCATTTAATGCGACAATACTACATATATCGATTAGTTATTGCCTTTAATGCATGCTAGCTGTCAATTTTTACCTTTTATAGTATCATTATTTCCGAATAATATGTCTTATTTAATCATAGAAATACTGAAATTAAGCAACACAAGAATTATTAACCGAAAATATTGGTGACAAAAAAGTGTATAAGTTGCCATTTATGTTAATGAAACTGAATCAATCTAATCAAAATACATAATTAATAAGATTATACAATTTAGTTAAAAACACACTACTTGATTTAGTAAAATGTTTATATCTTTTTATTTCATATTAGAAACTTTTTCCCTCACAAACATATGTTTGTTGATCCCTTGAGTAAGTATAAAGTAAAGAAAGTGAAAATTGTTGAATTTTTACTTTCTTCTATATTTACAAGAATACAGTATTGGATTCGATTGGATTCAATATCGAAAATTTTTGAATTCCTGTTTTCGACGGATTTATATGTTTTAGGGGTCAGAGATTCCAAAAAACATGTTTTTGCGAAATGTCTGTCTGTGACTCTCTCTGTCCGTCTATATGTGACATAAATATTTATTATGATTATCAAATTTAATCTTAATCAGCACTAAACTAGACAATTTGCTTCAAATCTTTAACAGTGTTGTCTTTCAAAAATATTGTTTTAATATTCAAAGCTTTTTATGTCATTTCCAAGTAAAGGGTTATCTGTTTATGCAAATGTAAGGGTAGGTTTACACGAAAAGCTAAAGGTTACTTGAAGTATAAGCTAAAGGTTGTTCCGCGTAAAATGCTCTACCACTCTTCTCTTTGTTACAAATAACCTATTTTGACCATTAAATTTTAAAAGTGATAAGCTAATGGCGTATTTTGATTTTATGTTACATAGTTAAAATCCTCCCATTTTTATAGCATTTCCCAGTTTAAAAGTGTGTTTAAGAATTCGATTTGTTTATATATATCTGTCAGTCTGTGTGTGCTCTAACTCCTGCAAATATACTCAGATTTCCACATAATTTATGCATGTTATTGAGATTTACCATGGGATATTCGGTATTTAAAATGTAATGTGGAGCATTTATTGTTCATTTACCGGAACACTCAAAAGAATTGTTTCAGTTATGGTCAACGGGGGGGGGGGGGAATCATTTGCAGTATATTTTAATAATGTTTCATTTTTTTGTTCAAACATATTGAAATGGATATATATCACTGAGGAGCACTACAAGGTGTTAATTACAGATAGGGTGTGCGTATTGAATTAATCTTTCATTTACAGGGATACACAGAGTAATTCGGTCATATTATCCTCTATGAAAAATAATTGCAGGAAGTAAGTTTTCAGTTATGGCACAAGTTTTTAAATATAGCTTTTTTTCTTTTGCATTTTACATATTGTGTTTAATTTCTATTGATCATATACAGGACTACACAAAAGATATAGAGCACCTTTACATTTATTGAGGAAGGTTGAAATAATTGAAAAAAAATTTCAAGTGTGTTTTGCGTTTTCTACAACTGAACAAAATTTTAGCATAGTTCGATGTATATATACACAAATATATGGGGTATACATTATATAACCATTAATGAACAGGCACTTTCAAATTTAGACATTTTGTCAAGTATTTGTCCTTTTTTCTTTTTTTTCTCTTTCTTTCTTCCAAAACTTCAGAAATATGAAGAATATTTCTGATCCATATTTATCAAAGGCGATTTGATCAGAAGGACAATTAAGGTATAATACAATTACGATATAGTACAATTATTTATCTATTTGTGGGCGAATAGAATGTATATTCATAAAAGTTCAAAAAATTCTCTCATATTTTTTGTTTATATTATGAAAGGCTTAATGCCAAACTTAATGCCAATTTTAGAAAATTTGATGAAATGTAGTAGAAATAATGTAGTGCAATTGGAATGTCAATATATTAAATATTTGATTAAATATGAGCAGTTGTATAAAATACTTTTTATCTGCGCATGCGCTCATTATATATATTTTATGATTTGATAGTCAATTCTATGGAGCAACATAAAAAAAAAGGCCAGTCAAATATCGCGAAAATTCAGAAAGATATATAAGCAATATAGTGAGAGAATGTTTAGTCTTTAAAAGCTGTTGAATGAAAGGGGATTTTCCACAAATTGTCATTTTTTATGATCTAGCTTTCGGCAAAAGAGTTGGTACTAAATGGCGGTTTTTTATTAATTAAAAATTAACTATAAATTATTTCGATTCCGAATTACATTCATTTTCCTCGGCCATGTTTTAATACACATATACCTAACGTTTCACAATTCTATATACCAGACTGTGGAATTGCATAGGATTACAGACAAACAAAGGAATTTTTATCTTTATATATTACACATATACGTAACGTTTCACAATTCTATCTTCACAACTGTGAAATTGCATAGGATTAACAGAGAAATGTTCATCTTTATATATTAGAATTTTATTTATCTGTTGCTTAGGGGATTTTTTTTTATCATATTTAAATAACAAATTAGATTCAATCACAAAGCTGCAAATAGAGTTGTGCGGAAATCTTCTAGCACCAACCCAATTATATTAAATGCTTCATTGTTAGGGGGTCTGCAAATATAACTTTATTAACTTTTTGGTAATTTTGGATTCCCCCCCCTTTTCGATATAATACGTTATCATCCCTCAAACGACCCCCCCCTCTCCCATCCGGTAATAATATTTTTATCATAAATTGTTTTTTGATTTCTAGAATTTATTTCTTTTGTCCGAAGTGATATACAAAACTGGATACATTTTCTTTTCGTATACTTTTATAATTCAAATCAAGAGAAATCAATGTAATATCACATTGTATATGAAAAAAACTTTATACCAAATAACACTTAAAAGAAATAGTTGCTATTCAAAAGTATTTTATAATAGCTTTCTGCTACATGATGTATTCGATAGTAATTAAGTCCAGTTGCACTTGCACCGACGAAAGGAGAGTTAGGGCAAACAGAAATTCTTATCGACAAAACAAGTGAACAACATTCCTTCTCTTTCTCTTTTATTTATTAGTAAACATCACAAGCTTAATTTCAAATATACTTCACATATAGTTTATCGAACAGTGACTATATGTGCATACACATATGAAGAAGAATAGTAATATCAAACGTTAAGGTATTTCATAATTTAGAATTAAATAATTTCACAATAACTTAGCGATTTCAATAATGATTTTGTATTTTCATAAAAATAGATAGCAGCCTAAAAAAGGGGAAAACATGCTATTTTGTACCAAAGACCGTTTTATAAATAAAAAGCGAAAATTTTGATTAGATCAAAAATGATATCGATATCAAAAGACAACCACCCTCCTCCTAGAGACATCTTAAGATATCATATGCCAGACCTTCCTCTCACCCATAAAATGGCAACGTTATATTTGCACAGCCCCTTACCGATGTTATATCAGGAATCATGCACCTATGAAAACCTACAAAATTCCTCACAGTACGTGTAATACAGAGCTGCTGCGGTGCTTTTCAGTTTAGCTTATAAGCATTAAATTAGTATATTTTTTCAGATTTAAATATTCGGGTAGAGAATTTCATTTGTATATTCTTAATAGATTTTAAAGTTCAGATACATATGTAAAATCCCTAAATCATTAACTATGTTTTACAATTATTTAGTATAAAATTAAATTATCAAATAATCAGTCAAATAATAGTTTTCTTATTGACTTGTTCACTTTTCTAGATACTTTTCATTATAAATTGGGTTAATCAAATACTTAATTCATATATTATCATTCTAAGTCAAATATTTTCATAAAAACTATTGCATTTCTAGTAACATATGAAGATATAGTTCATTTTAGATTTTGTTATAAAAATTCTAGCTGGAAATAAAAATTATAGAATTGCTTTTTAATATTTGCAAGCAAAAGGGATGAATATAATTGGTTAAGCTTTAAAAAAAATCTTATCTTTATACAATTTTATTTGAATAGTAGAATATAATTCTGATATTTTTACATTCTTCTATCTTTACAAGAAGAAAGTATTGGATTCGTAAAGCTTTTCGAATTCCGGTTTTTGACCGATTTGCATGTTGTAATGGGTCAGAGGTTCCAGAAAACATGTTTTTTACAAAAGGTTTGTCTGTTAGTTTGCCAGTTAGTCAGTCAATCTGTCTGTATGTGACATGAATTTTGTTTGCGCTCTATCTCAAGAACTAATGCACGGAATTAAAATATATATATATTCAGGTAGTCCCTAGTCTAAATTGATGTTGATTAGTTTTTGGTGTAAATAATTCAACAGATGGCAATGTTATGTCGCCTTTTTCACAATTTTCACAACTGCTCTATCTCAAGAACTAATGCACGGATTTTCACCAAATTTTAGATTCAGTTAGTGCTTGATAGGAATGGATGTTGTTCACATTTTGGTGTAAATAGCTCAGCAAGTGGTGCTGATGTGCTGTCTTTTTCACGATTTCTGCTATAGCTCTTGCTCAAGAATTAATGCACGGATTATCATCAAACTACGGATTCAGTTAATTCTTGATATGAAATAATTCTATTTACATTTTGGTATCAATCGCTCTGCAGGTGGCGATGCAGAATTTTTCCATGATAGATGAATTTTTAACAAATTTGAGATTCGGGTTTACCTTGGTAAATATTATTGCTGATTATGTTTTGCTGTAAATCACACAAAAGGAGGTGCTTTTATTCTGCATTTTCCCCCGTTATTCGCAATAGTCCTATTTCAAAAACTAATGCACGGAATTTCATACCATGAGAATCCTCACGGTGAGCATAGATTGCCATTTAATTTTGACATTGCGGTAGCGAATTTTGAAATTATTAACATGAATGAGTTAGAAGAAAGTTTTGGGATTGCCACATCTGACTGTTTTAGATTGCTCTTTTTCATATTTTTTTAAATCGTAAATGTTATGATTCTCTTCTTAAATGAAACTCGGTATAGTACTAAAAATACAATAAAATTTATGAAAATGGAACCTGTATATTTTGGACAAACTTAACAAAACTGCAAATTTTTAACTGCATTAAACAAAAGACTGTATGATTCTGATAAAAACAATGTTACAGTAAAATACTGAGGAAACAGAATCTGTCTATATAATGCGATATTGTGTTAAATGGAAACAATGACATGATCCACTGAAAAAATATTCAGTAATTACAATAAAAGCTGAGGAAATAGAGCTTGTACATACTGAAATCCTGTCTTAAACGGACAGTTTTCTTTAGCAGGCAAAAGGAAAGCACAAACAGATAATGTGCGGATTAAAACTAAAACCTGTCTAAAACGGTATTTCTTCCGGTTCCATGAAATTTCTTCTTGGCATACTTTACTGTGTCTATAGATGTGAATAAACATAACGCTCACCCGCAAGAAAAGTGACACATTTCGACAAAAGTATGTTTTGCAGGAGGGACAAAAAAAAAAAATTGCATGATTTTACTGTAACATAAAATTACATCACGTAGCTTTGCGAGCAAAAACGTGCATAAAACCCTTAAGAATGAAGACATTTTATTAGGTTTAGAAAATTGAATAAAGGGTCATTCCATGATAATTTATGTTACATTTAAAACTATTTTCAGTAAATTTAGTAACATAAACACACAAAAAAAAATTATTCAAAATGTAAATTTGACATGGTTTGCTATAAACTTGTTCAAAACCCAATTTAGATGAAAATTACCTAATTTTAGTGTTATTTCTTAAATTTTGGTAAATATGTTTACTATGGTAACTGCCATTACTGAAAAAGGAATGTAAGTTATCACGTAAAATGTAATTTTCATAATCACTTTTTAGGTAGTTTTCATCCAAATTGACCCTTAGATAAGTACCATTTACAAGTCATGTTAAATTGAATATTTTTTAGTGTTATATAACTAAAATAGCTACTGTAATTTTTTTCTAAATGTAACGTAAGTTACCACATGGAATGACACTAAATTTACCTTTTCACAAAATCCACCCCTCGTCAACGGTCACGAATGGAGGAATAGCGTAAAAAGGGATTTTCTTTATAACTACACTTATGAATCTTTTTATATAGCAAGACACACCTAGGAGATACGGAATAGCGGAATAAAATGCAAAATGAATTTTTGATAGATGAGTCCCTTTAATGGCGGATGAGCGATAAGATCAGTGAACTTTTCTTCTATGCGCAGATATTCTGTTTCTGTTTGAACTAAGAAAGTAAAATATACATTAGCGCAGTATGAAAACACATTTCTTAAAAAATATACATTTAAATAAAAACAGCTCATACAACGATACGAATTCCAAAAGTTTTATCCGAATGTGATTTTTTTCTCTCTCTCTCTCTTTTGATCCACTAATTCAATTTTCTCTTCGCCTAAAAATCAAACGATTGAGGAAAAAACAAGAAAGAGAGAGAGAAACTCCAAAATACTTTACATTTGGGCTATCTGTACCTAATAATAAGACTTGGTCCTTCAAATCTAAGAAGTTGTCTTTAAAAAGAAAAAGAAAACTCTTACTTTTTTTTTCCTCCTGCAAAATCGAGTTAGTGAATCTGATGATATTCCTCAAGTATATAAACGAAAAAAGAAAAAAAAAGAAAGAGAGAATCATAGCTACTTTCTATTTATTTATTTATTTTTTTTTTTTTCAACAATCGAATCTTATCGGAAAAGGTTTTCTTTACAAATGCCGGTTTTCCTGTAGGCCATTTCTTCAAGTTCAATGGAGAAGCTAAAGATATGTGAGTGACCGGACAAGCTAATGCTGGACAATGTCCGGCCGTTATGGAGGGCACGGATCGGACATTAGATGGTCAACTTCATTGTGTTCAAAAGAGTGACTCTTTTTCTTCCCCTTCAATTTTTTCCCGTCCTGTTGAAACTTAAGTTGATGAGATATTCTGAAGGTGTTGCTATTTTTCTAGATTATTTTCACCCAACTTTTACACAAACTTAGTTTTTTTTTTTTTTTTTTTTTTTTTTTTTATTATTATTATTATTATTATTATTATTATATATGATTTATTCTAGACAAGTCAAGTAATGGAGTTTTGTGTGGTATTCTAGAAAATTTAAAACTGGTCGATGCATTAATCCCAAAACTTTCTTCTATCTCACACATCTTAATATTACAAAAAGTAGTTATAAATGTAGAAATATATATTAAATGCAAACAAAATCAATTAGAATTTTCAATTAAAAATGATTTCCTCCTATGTTTGTATAACCCCGGAAGCCCGGGCTGAATCTCTTGCTCTAATGATAAATTCAATTTAAATTTCTGTTGTTACGTTATGTTCGATTTTTTTCTCCCTTTTCTAATTTTTATAACAAGCTCGTCAGGCGCGTGCTTATTGCACACGAGGTGTGCCGATCGTGGTATTCTAGAAAATTTAAAACTGGTCGATGCATTAATCCCAAAACTTTCTTCTATCTCACACATCTTAATATTATAAAAAGTAGTTATAAATGTAGAAATATATATTAAATGCAAACAAAATCAATTAGAATTTTCAATTAAAAATGATTTCCTCCTATGTTTGTATAACCCCGGAAGCCCGGGCTGAATCTCTTGCTCTAATGATAAATTCAATTTAAATTTCTATTGTTACGTTATGTTCGATTTTTTTCTCCCTTTTCTAATTTTTATAACAAGCTCGTCAGGCGCGTGCTTATTGCACGCGAGGTGTGCCGATCGCATTGCAGCACAACGATATCATCTTTGCCGGAAGAGGCGCGTGCGTAGGGGGAAAAAAAGACGTGAACCAACAATGGATTTGATCCTTTGACACCGGCTAGACTCACTCTAGCCGACCTCGATTAAGCTGTGGAGATTCATGCTTTTTTCGCCGAACGATCATTTAAATCTCCTGCTGTTCGTTGACAGCTATTACGAACGAATAGCTATGATAGGTATGATCGCAAAAAAAGTAGATAAAAATTCAACGCAAATACTAAGCTTGAGAAATCCGACATTATGATTCTTTTTCAGTAAAAGTTTCACCCCTCAGGTGGCCGATAATTACCAACACAGTCACAGAAGTTCCCGGTAACCATTTATCTCAAAATGACACTTCTGAAAGACTCTCTTTCTTAACAGTTCCTGGAAAATTCCATGACATTTTATTTTTTCAGCAAGAAAGAAAGTGTTTCGTTTGCATTTCAAATATGATCATTTTCTTTATGTACTACATATATTATATTTAAATGTTAATGCTTGTATTTTATATGCTTTGTCTGAAATAAAAGTTAGAAATTTGTATAGTTTTGTGACAATTTAAAAGTAATTTATAACAATTTTTGCTTAAATAATTAAGAAATGTCTTTATCACGCATATTTAACACGTGAATGATAATAACAATAATAATAACTATATTAATAATTAATAACTTCATTGATTTCATTATCTTAATTCCATATTACTGATTATGTATTTAATAAAGTTTAATTTCTCAATAATTGGAGAAATTTAAAAAACTTGAGTTAAAAATAATATTTGTTTTAAGATTTAAGGTTAGCCAATATAAAATTGATTAATTATTGTAATTATTTTTCTTATTTTTTTTTATAAATTCAGTCAATTTCTGTCTTTTAAACATGTGGATTTCTTTTCTACTTGCAATGATATAATAAAAGTAATGTATTTGGTATTAGTATTATTATTTACGTTATTGCTATTGTTATTAGTAGTAGTAGTAGTAGAATTGTCTACAAATTAAGTAAATATTGAAAAAAATTCTACATTGGTAGTGTTATAGACAAATTTTTACGCTAAGTAGACAACTTTTAAATCGGAGAATTGTTTAATGTGATTCTTAATCATAACGTAAGCCAAGGGCGTTCAGTAAAAAAAAAAAAAGTTGTATAAAACTATTTTAATGCGAATTTAAGAATTTTTCCTTGGGGTATACTTTTCAGGCAAGTGGAGTGCAAACAACTTTTTTTTCTCTCTTTTTTTATTGGTTTTTGAAGGTTTTTGTTTCAATTTTTTATTCTAATTTTCATTATTTCAAGACAAGTTTTTTTTTCTTTTTTAATAAAGGTAATTTTTTACATTGATGCGAATTTTTAAAACAGTGCAAAGTATTATTTATATTTCCTCTTTCTCTCAAAAATATATTTACACATGACTGATAAAAACAGAATTAAAACTTAAAAAATAAAATGATCAATCGTTAAATATAGCTGAAAATATGGGAAGTTTTGTTTATAAATTGTATTTACATGTGAATATTAAAAAAGCAAGTTAATGTTAAAATTATTAAATTGTTGAGCACGAAACGCATTTAGCGGGAACAATTACATCATAGGTAAAATTCTGAAATATTAAATTCCGTTACATTAAGAATGCCTAAAGTGATTAAATTATCATACATTAAAACTGTTAATGGTTAAAATTAGGTCATAAGTATTTAAATTTTTCAAATACTGATATTCCCAAACACATTTAACTTGAATAATATGTTTACACATAAATATTAAGAGTGTGGGGTGTAGGGTAAATAAAAACTGTAATTAAATTTTTGTACTTAAAATGTTTTTAATGGTGAAAATTACATCACACTTTTAGATTTTCATAGTGCAGCAAGCAAATCTGTTTAGCGATTTTATCACTTGATGTAACGAAAAATAGAAGTAAATGCAGGCGCAAAATATTTTTGATTTTTTTTTTAAAATACAAATTACTATTTGATAAGTGCAGTTAGAAAATGGCATATAGTTATTAATTAAAATAAACAATTTGCAATTTAATTATAACATGGAAATATGCATGATGGTAAATGAAATAAAGAAAAGAATTCATGCATAAGCTATGCTTGATTCCGAAAATACTTAAAATTTTATCAAAAGATGAAATATAAGAGTAAAATTTCAAAACACTGTGCTTTTCAATACCACGATTCGGAATGTTATTCCTAAGCAGACGGGAGTTTTTAGACTTCGAACCCAAAGGAAGAATGTTATCCATGTGTCGTTAAGAAAGAGTGAGAGGCACCGACATTTTTAACCTAGCCATTTTATTCAAGTTGATTTTCAAATGTGTAATTTATAAGTTATTTTACTTCTCAATCTCAAAAACAGCCATGATCTATCACGACAGCTGGATGAGGCTATGGTAACAAAAATGCTCCATTCAAGCAGAAAAGCATGATGATTACAGAAAGTAATCCCCGTTCGTGATATATATCATTCAATCTTGCATAACCAGACAATATTTTAAAAACAAGACGCATTATGGAGTACATAATCTAAACGCAGGTTGGCGAGCGTAGATTTTTAAAATGATAATTTTAGGCTGTTCTTAACTGCTCTGCTCAACAAGTGCTAAATGTTTTGACACGTTTAGAAATTAAATTTTTAATGGAAAGATATAAAATTGGAAGAATTGTCTATGGAAGAGATTTGGAATCGACCTCAGTTTTTCATTTTATGATAATTCAATTACCTATCAAGTTATAAGCGATTTTGATCACATGATCACGATTTTTTCTCTCTTCATTGGACTGTTTTTCTGCTTTCGTCGGAAATGCGGTTCAAAATCTCAACTTTGACGGCTTGTTCTGAAAAATCTATTGCATTTGGAAAAAAAAAGAGAGAGAGAGAGAGAGAGAGAGAGAGAACTGAGTGCGATAATTAAGTACGAACAATATTTGCTAGTGTAATATATTTCCCGATTAAAATAAATTAAAACTTATGTCAAAATGTTGCCTTTTTGAATTAAGATTTTTTGAAACATACATTAAAGTTTGAATTGATACTTTCGTTTACCAGTAAAGAAAGTGAAAGAATGTTGTCCACTGTTTTATCGATAAAACGTTCAGCTCTTACTATTCCCAGGCAGGAAACAAGTGCAAGAAGATAACAATAGTGTTGAATAAATTATGTAACAATAAGCTATAATTTAATACTTTCAAATAGTTAACTATATATATTTTTTAATTTTATTAAAATAATTTTATTTAATTTATGATATTGATATTTAATTGACTCCATCTCTCCATCTGAATTAAATGTGCATAGGAAGCAACTAATTTTTGAATTTCCATATCTGTCTATTATTGCAAACACAGAAAAAAAGGAAGAAAGAAAACAAAACTAATATTTTAACATTGTCAACTATTTCATAAAGAGGTTGGGGTCGGGCACTGACGTATGATATAAAAAGGAGGGGGAGGGGAAAATCAAAATTAGTAAAATGTTGATAAAGTTATGTATCTACAGCATTACCCACCCACCAAAGAGGCTACTTTCTGGCAATATTGCTCAATTGATTTGTATGTTATTTGAAATAAATTTATTTCATTTGTAATATTGATATTTAATTTACTCCCTCTCGTCATATGAATTGAAACCGTAAAGGACTGAATTCATATCTGAATTGCGATATCTGTATATTATTGCAAACATAGGAAAAAAAAAAAGAAAGAAGATAAAAATAACATTTTAATGTTAACTGTTTCATCAGGTGGTTGGGGTGGAGCAGTGTTCGACGAATGCTAACGTATGATATGAAGAGGAGGGAAGGGGGGGGGGAGTTCAAAATTAGTGAAATGTTGATAAAGTTATCTATCTACAGCAACCCTCCCCCCTCCCACGCACACACTAAAATGTCTACCTTCTGGACGATTGGTCAATTGATTTGCAATCTTAAACTGAAGATATCTTCAGGTATTGACATTCATAAATAGTGAAATCGAATAATGGTTTCCAATCTTTGATAAAAAAAAAAATAATAATAATAATAAAATAAAGGAAATATCATAATATCTGCGAAATTTCGCGATTTGAAACAAATTTTTGCACATTACTGACCAAGAGAGGTGAGTGTACATGATCACTTATAAATTAAGCAATCATTTATAATTTAAGGTGTAATACATTTATGGAAAAATTAAATATTCCATTCCATTTTTAAACCCTTTTAGTCGTGTTTTCAAATTTACTACTTTTTTTATAATAGCAGAGTCATTTTTTACTCAAAATTAAGAAATTTAAATACTGTTCAATTACTCTTCGAGTAGCTTGAAGTCGATCGATAATTCTGAGATATCAAATTTTTAAAACAATGTGCGCAATAAGGGGGGGGGGGGGACTTTAAAATATTGTTTAAACAACACTAAATCAAAGTTCGAAATTTTAATTTAGAATTTTTATTTCTAATGAAAATAATAATAATAAAAATATTCTTACTGAAATGAATTTTCTACCATAAAATATTAAGAAAAAATTATTTTCGATTTTCGAAGATGACCCTTTGAAGCTTAACGAAATTTTATTATATTACGTAGTTTAAATAGCTATCTATGGATGTGAAGGGCTTAAAAATACATTTCAAAGTGTGTTATTTATTTTCCTTACTGAAATATATTAGATTATATTCTAAGGAATTTTTGTAGAACATAATAAATTCATATTGAAGTCTTCTCTAAAAAAAAGTGGGTATACTGCCGTTTATGAATGGTGATTGGTGTAAATGCGATTTTAGTTATGCTATCAGTATTACAGTTGAAACAAATGTTTACATATTGAGTAGTAATAATTAAAATACTTTTTTCAACGGAAATAAATCGGACGTTCATTACAAAAATTTTACACAACTTTTTTAAAAGAATATTTCTTCAAGTACACAGTATCAAAAATGCTCTAATTAAATAAGACGTATTTTATTTTCCTTCAGTACTGGTGCCATGAACGTTTCAGGTTGCTAGAATTTCCACAAAAAAGTGTTTCAGCAGAACTATGCTTCAGATGAAAATAAATGCCTATTTAAATATGAATAAGTATATATTCAATGTACTGCATGGAAAACAAAAATGTATTTAAAAGAAATGTGAATATAGATAATTAAAATTTCGGCTTTGATACTAACAAAAATACATGTCTCGTGATATTTATGCACGCGTATCGATATTACATGAGTGTGCATTGTGAAGTGCCATACAAATGTGTAACTTTAGGAATATTCGTTAGTAATTGAAAAAAGTATTCAGCTGTAAATGCACAAAATTTGAAGTCTCTGACTCACGCAGTTTTTGTGTGCGGACTCTGACGGACAGACAGACACTGGACTGAGACAAATTAGATTTCGTCAGATGAAAGAAACCATAAAAATAGTTTCACAGAATAGCAATATTTTGTATTATTTAGCCTTCATGTATTTTTAGGTAGATTTCGTATGGATTCGTATGGACCGCAACAGAATACTATCTATTGCGGTCTAAACTATGCTGGAATTTCTTAAAAATTTCTGCAGATCTACACTGATTATGAACCTTAGACACCAAAACTACCATCAGTAAAAAACTTTATATATGTATATCAATTTTTTATAGATACGATAACTTCTACAATTCTGCTCATTATCTCTTCCAAACTGATACATAAAATCAAGAAACATAAAATCTCGTTTAAGTTTATTAACGGGCAAAATCGGACCAAGGGGTCGAAATAGGGGAGGGGGGGGGTATGAAAACCGAAAAATCCCCATAACATCTTATTTAAAATAGATATCGAATCAGTTTGAAGTTTGTATTACTTCTAAAAAAATGGATCAAAAATTTATGCTTGACAAATTTTTGATAAAATTAAAAATAGGCTCAAAGGGCGAAAAAAATAGGATTATTATTAGAAAAAAAATTCATAACTTCGTCAGTTATTATGGTATCAAGTCCAATTAAATTTATTTTACTTAATATTATCTGAAACTTTTGTACTGAAGAGCTTTTGATAAGAGCGACTCTTGTCGCAAAAAGAAAGGGGGGGGGGAGAAGAAGAAAAAAAAATCCATAAATTTGTCAATTCTTATTATATCAAATCCGTTTAAATTTATTGTACATCTTCTTAATAATATCTACAACTTTTATATTGACATGTTTTTGATAGGATCAAAATCAAATTCTTATAGCACAAACAAATGAAACATAAGTAGAAGTTGAAGAAAAAATCGTATCAAGAGAGTACTCACTTCCAAATTGCTTATATTCTGACTCATTTTTTAAATCATTTTTGCCGTTAAACGCATCCATCTGGCAGGTTCTCTTACTTAGGAACTATATAATGCGCCGTATTGGTCAGTTTTTTGATAATGGCAGAATGTACTTTTAAAAGTGCTGTCAAAGTTGGCCTTTTGAACAGAACTTCTCGAAGCGATCGAGATAGAAGAATTGGGAATATATAAAAATAACAAATTCTGAATCTTCTTACTTATTTTGAATTCATTTTAGCTCGCAAATTCATATGCAATTGACAGTTTTTCTTATTTAGGAGCTATATAGGAGCTGTTTTGTTTAATTTTTTCATAAAGACAGAATATATTAAAAAATATATATGCTTTCAATGTGGGCATTGTGAAAAGAATTTCCCAAAGCCATCGTGATTGAAGTATTGAGGATATATTCATAACAAACTTCTTATTTTCTAACTCATTTTTAAATTAGTTTTGCTCTCAAACTTTTTAAATTGGTACTTTCTATTACTTAGGAGCTATATAATGTTCCGTTATGGTCAATTTTTTTCGTAATATCAGGATATACTTCAAAAAATGCTGTAAAAATGTGCATTTTGAACCGAATTTCCCTTAAGTGGATTGTAATAAAACCAATTCTTACAGATAAATGTAGTTAAAAACTCTTCAAAAGCGGCCAAATAAAGTTGTTGAACGAGTTTATCTCTAATCATATTTTACTTTTTGTTGGGGAAATGACAACTTAACTTCGAAATCTACTTGTGCCTATAGGCCACCACGACAGAAATTTTGTTGAACTTGTATTCATTTATGTTATACATATTCATACTTTTCCAGTACACTACATGACCAATGGTGATCGGTCACTTGCGATTTTAGACGTTTTGTTAGTGGAAAAAAATACTTAAGGAATTAGTCTGAAAATCCAGGTATGTAAACAGACAAGTAAAGGTCACGAAGATATTTTTTTTAATAACCCTCATATAAGGGACCGTCAACAACAGAAAAAGAACGAATACCTTTAAGATAACACTGCAGAAACTAACGTAGCAAAAGCTTTCAAACTGCAAAAACATGATGTGTTCATTTATGTGAGGATAGCATTATATTAATAAAGAAATATTTTTTTTTATAGAAACAGTCTCAAATTTTGCCAAGCTTTTTGCTTATAATTTGCAGAGTTTTTATTATAAAAATGTGTTCTTTTTAGAAATTATGAAAAAGCATTATTGAACATAATGCCCTGAAATTTGGTACTGGTTTTATAAAAAACCTTAATTTCTCTACAAGTGTACATGATGCTATCCTCATAAAAATGAAAAGAGTTTACTTCCAATAAACCTTGTAATCATACTCTACAGTTTGAATGCTTTTTCTACATTAGTTTTTACAAGGTTATCCAAAAGATATATATATATGTGTGTGTGTGTGTGTGTGTATATATATATATATATATATATATATATATATATATATATATATATATATATATATATATATATATATATATATTCCAATTTGTTGACCGCTAAAATATATAACCTATACTATTCTGTTTGCAAACGTGAAGTTTCAGGATAATTCCTCAAGCATTTCCTTAAATATTTAACAAAACGATTAAAATCCCAACTTACCGATCATCATTGGACATATAGTGTATATACAGCTATACCACACCCTACATTTTATAGTTTTTTAACTCACAGGCTATCAAAGTCTGGGAGCTTATGTGTCCGTCGGTTCTGTATGTGCGTAACGCGATAACTCATGATAAAAATATCCGATTCACTTAAAATTTTGGATATATGTATGTTCTGATAAGGCGCTTCCCTTATTAGTTTTTGGAGTTCATTCGAAATGTATAACAGGGGGAACGGGGGCTAATACCCCTCCCCTAAATTTATATAAATGGGTTTTTCATGCAGAATTATCAGTTTTCATTCAAAATTTAGATGTAGGATCATTCTGATGAGGCACTTTCGTGATTAGTATTAGGTTTTCATTGGATAAGTATAAAGAGGGGGAACGGGGAGCTCATGCCCCTCCCCTTAATTGATATAAATGGGTTTTTCATGCAGAATTATCAGTTTTTGTTCAAATTTTTTATATGATAAATTATATCCCTCAATAGTTTAAGGGGTTTAGTGATTAAGTATAAAACGGGGAAATGGAGGGAGCTGCCACCCCCCCCCCATTAATTTGTTTTTCGAACGGAATTAACCCTTGAGAATATAAGGCTTAAATATACTATTAGTATGCGTAGCCTGTGAGCTCAATGCCATCAGTTTAACTGGGCATTATTAATTTTATTTCACTTATTATTCTTTCAGGAACTATTTTTTTAAATAATAATACGTATATTTATTGTATAGAACATTCTGAGGCGAGTAATACTCGCTCTTAAGGGTGTATTCGAAAAAACGCTTTTCCACCTTCAAGAGCTCGAAATTTTCTGATACAATTTCAGACACATTTTTAAAAGTAGAAACATGAAACTTTTCAAAAGGGATTTTTGAAGACATGTATGAGGTGCCGTGTGATTTCCTTTTTAGCTCCATTTATTAGAATTTGATTTAAAAACAATTATCTTCTCAGTATGACCCTTTTTTCGTTCACAAATCTCCCGCTTCGGAAAAATCAGTTCAAAATGCCGTTTTTGATTGCTTTTTTTTAAATATGTTTTGCATACATCAAAGAATCGACAATCACGGCACCTTATGTATTTTCTAAATAAGACAATTTGCCAATTCGATGCATATGAGCGCAAAAATGAATTTAAAAATAAATCGGAAAATATGATTAATTTGAATCGAAATACACCCTTAATCGCTTATTTAGAAAAAAATTCTTTCTTTTCTTTTTCTTTTTCTTTTTTTTTTTCGCTGTTTCCAATTCTTTGAAAATAATAGATTATTTGTAAAATGCCTTAAATTAAAATTCAAGGTGAAGTAAGTCACTAAAAAAACCCTCTTAAATTTAATTATAAAGCTGCTCACAAATGCATAGTTGCTGCTTTCTAATACAATGAAAAAAATTATGCTTATTTGTAAATTTATGAAATTTGTGCAAAATTCTTATTCGCATATCAATAAGTCCAATGCATTTTTTTCTTTTGTCTAAAAAGACAAATTACCTTTCATAAAATAGTCTCAAAGTTGATTTTCAATCAATTGTAACTCAATGTGTAATAAATTTATCAATAACTGAAAGATGCCGTTTGATTCCAAATGATTTGTATAATTATGGCTGCAGATTTTATGCTTTTACTAAATAAATAATAGACAGTCTGTCAACGATATTAGAAAATTTTATAATGTTGAGCTTTACTTTTTGAAATCGGCATCCATAATTCAGTATTAAAGGACGTATTGGACAAGTATTCACAAGATGTATATATGTGATAAATATGTATACACATTGTAAAAAAATATTTAAAAATCTGAACTGTATTTAGTTTTTAAGGGCAATAATTAAAACACTTTCTTCTTTTTTTTTGATTCGTTATATGCTTTTACTAAAATAAATAAATAAGCAGTCCGTCAACGATATTAGAAAATTTTATTATATGTTTTCATAAATCTGTATATAAATAGTTAAAAAAAAAAAAAAAAAAATCTGAAAAATATTTTATTTAAAAAACAATAATAAAACCAATTTTTGCTTTTTTTATTCGTCATGTAAATAGTTAAACAAAAATATTCTTAATAAATCTTTTTAACTGGGAAAAAAGGGAAACGAGAGGAAGCAGGAAGAAACAGATTAGTGTTTTGTTGACACCCCGCACTTACTGAGTAATATGACTCGTTGAAGACATTCACTAATGGATTTCTAGTTTGGGATTGGAATTGGAGTAGTTATGTTTGTTTCAAAGAGAAACAAAATGGCCGGCTTGGTAATTTTTTTTTATCTTAAAGTAAGTAAAAAACGATTTACGTCTTTTTCTAACGGAAATACTTAATTGATAGATACGGATGACAGTGATCGATGAGTTCGGCGAAAGTGGAAAGCACGAGCTGTGGATTGTAAAATATATTGTTGAAAGGGGGGGGGGGAGAGGGGGATAGGAAAGAATATTTTTTATTTATTTCTGGTTTAAATTGCGATTACATAAAGTTTGTCTGTTTATTGCAAGTAATAGGAGATCTCTGCTTACTTTTATGGTTTATTGTACGACATTTTCCTCCTTTTTCATCCCGATCACTTACTCAGATTATTACGATCTGCGAATGAAGATCATGTATAGTAGGTTTATTTATTTATTTTTTTTTTTTCATAATGAAGCAAAGGTTTAAACAAATAGCTTGATAACCTTTAAATATTTCCTTCTAAAATTGTTGTAATTCTGTATTAATTTCTGTTCTGTAGTTATTTCTGTAATTCTTTTATTCCGATCACTTACTAAGATTATTACGATCTGCGAATGACGATCATCTATAGTAGGTTTAAGTATTTTTCCTTTTTATTTTTTATACTGAAGCAAGAATACAAATAGCCTGAAAACCTTTAAATATTTCCTTCTAATTTTTTTGTAGTTCTGTAGGTTAAATTGTTATTTTTGGACAATTGTTATATTTTCTCAATAAATACGTATGTATTTTGGGAGACAATACTAAGGGTTTTTTAGAAGCATAGAAAAAACATTTAACAAAATAAGATTTAAAATTATACTATTTATACAGATACGGTAACTATAGAATTTACTGTAATTTGTGTA
This sequence comes from Maratus speculifer, assembly GCA_964019185.1. Classification (NCBI taxonomy): domain Eukaryota; kingdom Metazoa; phylum Arthropoda; class Arachnida; order Araneae; family Salticidae; genus Maratus; species Maratus speculifer. Next base: position 300,978,299 of record OZ025297.1, on the reverse strand, counting down.
AATAACTGCATGGAGTCTTTTGAAAAAGACAAAAAAACAAACAAAAATTCTCACGTTATGCATGAATTATGGAATACTTTCCAATTCTATTAGCGTGCATTACACTTAGTACTTTTCTATCTACTATGTTAATTTTTAGTCTATCCCTAGAATTGATCAACATCTTATCATTATTGTTGCATATTTATGACATAGAAAATTGTTTAAAAAGTTTCAATCATTTTTAACCTTTATTTCTTATATTCAGAGTTAACTCAAAGCTCTTCTTTGATTAGCAGTTTTGTCCTTGAAAGAAAAGTTTCACGAATACGAAGTTATGCGGTTCAAAATAAAATTATTGACAATATATATTACGCATGTATCCTGGGAGAATTACGCCAGAATGGGTAATAGCGTCAAGTGCTAATATTATGAGTAATTATGAAAGAATCCGGGAAATGGCACCTACGGGTTCTGCGCAGAAGGGCTGTAAATCACCTGAATTACAAACAACCGATACAAGTTAATTTGTTTCTTTTGTAGACATTTTCGGTGAAAGAAACATGTAAAGTCAACGCCCAATCTAAAAATTACCAGATAAGTTCTGTGATCTGAAGACTATGTGAAGCCTAGTAAATTTTGGTAGCGAAAAGCGGTGAGGCTACTTCCGAGGCTTATGATCATGAACTACTCTGCTTTAGTAATCTAATTGTAATTTATTTACATTTTAAGTACATCTGTAAACAGATTATTCAATCATAGTATTTTAATCACAACATAAAGTTCATTAGTCCAGTTTGGGAATTAATCAAGAGGTGGCAGCCAGCTTAACCTGATGCATACAGTCTGTGCATTCTCCGCAGACTTTTCAGAGTCTCGCATCTTCCGAGCACCACGCAACCCTGTGCTCTACGCTCTTCTCTCCAAGGCAACAAGTCAAGTCCCGTCCTTCTCTGTCACCCTTCTTCCTCTTTTATCCTCTTCTTGAGAGCACCTGTGCATTCCACTCTCTTTTGCGCACTGCACCCCTCTTTCTCTGTTCGTGGGAAAATCTTACCTCCTTCGGTACTTGAAAGCTGTGCCCCGGGTGGTCGACCTATAGTTACATTTGACACTCCGTTATCCCAAAGGGATGCGCTAATTGATACATCTATTTCGATGTGTGGTCGAGCTATCATCACATTTGACACGCCGTTGTATCAAAGGGATGCGCTAATTGCTATATATTTCGATTGCCACTTAGTAGTGACAGTGCCACCTACGGTGTTGCTTTCCGTTCTCTCTGTGTGAGGCGGGAAGTCTTACAACTATATAATTATTAGAAAATGCTTTATTTATTACACAAATTTGTAATACTTTCAAAATATCATAAAAGAATTTGGATGTGTTTGTTGGATAACTTGTAGTTTACAATATACAGCCTAATATGTATACCGGGGTATTAACGCCATCCACTAACGTTATTACTCCGATTGATTCTTTTCAGTACTAGAACTATATTCTAAGATTTTCGGTGGTACAATATTGAAAATGATGCAAAAAACTGCTATTACAGCGCCTCCTTCCAGCAAATTTTTTTTTTTTTTTTTTTTTTTTTTTTTTTTTTTTTTTTTTTCAAATTTAGACAGGTCCCATTAGCGAAATACTTACACAAAAATTTGGTTCAATTTTATGCATAGCTTCATGCACTTTTCGGTGGTACAATATTGAAAATGGTACAAAAATCGTTTTTGCATCGCCCCCTTAAGGCGGATTTTTTTCAAATTGAGGGAGGACCTACTTGCATATCTAAACAGTTACACTACTAGTTGGATGTGCCGTTCCCAAAACTTTTTTCTATTTCATACGTACACTTTAATATTTCAAAAAGTAATTACGCATGTTAATACTTTAATATTATTAATTCAATACAGTACCAACTTTGATTTTCATCTTAAATTTCTGCTTCAGTCAATTAATCGGAGTAAAAACGAGTTAATGTGGATCATGATATTTATTAAAATCAATAGCTTACACGCTTTCATTTTTACAAAAAAGGTTACCAACAATCCGAAAATCCTCCAAAAATTCACAAAAGAATCCGACTTTAGAAAATGCATTTTATTTTATTATGCTTAAACGTTAAAAAAAGGGTAAAAATGTAGAGCTGAAATAGCAAGACTTCATGTGGATTGTTCTATCTTCAATGGCGCCTACTTATATGGACCCGTGGAGCCTGAACCCACCCAATAATTTTGAATTTTAGCGTACCCTATTTTCATTGTTCTATTTCGTTATTTATGTCTTTATTATTTTGTTATTCATGTTTCTCCCTAAAACAAAATTATTTTGCCAATGACCGTGCATTTTAATTCGACTAACACCTAAATCCGAAATGACTGAAATGTAAATGTTTAACTTTCTAGTGTTTCAATTTGTAGCCATGTTCATAGTATGATGATATTATACAATAAATATTTTTGTCTTTATAAAGAAAAACGCATGAGAATATGATTTTTAAAAATTGCAACTGTCTTAAAACATGATAATTTCACTTAAAAGTCTCATCGTTCACCAGCTATTTACCTTTCACAGAAAAAAAAAAAAAAACCTGGTTGTACTATTTTACCAAAATATCTTCGAGCCCACCCAATATTTTTGAGCCAATCCAATATTTTTCAAAATTTGACGCCACTGTCTATCTTCACATGCGGGAGAAAGAAAAAAAGAAAATATTATTCAGATATTCAACTTTCTTGAAATCTCTGCCCTTCATTTATTGTATCTAATTTCTCTTTTATGACTTAAAATACATTTCTTCTATCAATGCGTCACAGACATTTCAGATTTGACAATTCAAAGCTTGAAAAATAAATACAGTCAAACCTCGTTAACATGAACACGCTTAACGTAAATTGATTTTAACATGAACTGTTTTCACAGTCCCCTATAAAGACGAGTGCAAAGATTTCATACTGATAGCATGAACAAAATTTTGATTCCCCTTGAGGTTCATGTTAACGAGATTCAACTATAATAAACATGATAATAACAAAAATCAAAAACTGATCTTAATTATCTTAATGTACTCTTACACACTGTATAGGCATAATTAGAGATAAAATGAAATATGAAATAATATAAATATGAGGTTTTATATGATTCCGCGAATACAATCAGTCAATAAAAATTTAAAACTTTAATTCCATAGTTAAATAATTGAAAAAATAAGGTAACATTTAATTATGCAAAATAACTTAACTAATAGATAAAAATTAAAATGTCCTTTATACAAAAAAAAAAAAAAAAAAAAAAAAAAAAAAATGATTTTTTGCTAATGATTTTAAATATTTTATAATATTTCTATAATTTTTTTTTCTTATGTTAAGGGATTCTCTCTTCCAAAATTTTCTTCAGGGAGAGAGAGAGAAACAGAAAAGGAAAGAGATACCAACAATTCGAAAATCCCTAACGCAAAATTCACAAAAGAGTTTGATTTCAGAAAAATACATTTTAAGTTGATTATCTTTTACCGTGATAGAAAGGAAAAGTTCCTAACACTGAAATCACACAATTTCACGCGGATTGCTCAATCCTTATGTGAAAAAAGAAAAGAAAAAGAAGATAATTCCGATCTTCAACTCTCTTAATGTCTCACTGTGTCCTTCAGCTATAGTATCTAATTCCTCCCTTGTGGAATGGAACAAAGAATGCGCCAAAAACGCTCTTGCCCTTTCCATTTCCAACAATTGCATCTTATCGAAAAAGCAAGTATTTGAGAACTCTCTCTGACTTCAAGTGTTGAATAGCTGGACGCGGATAACTGGCGAGGAGGACAAGCAAATGGTGGACATTATATATGATGGACAATAGGCCAGCCGTTATGAAGAGCACGGAGTGGTCTATATAGATTCGTCGCAAGCGGCAGAAGAAATAGATACGGATAGTATACTTATGTTTGGGAAATTCGATGAAAAGTTTTGCATTCAGAGATTACTTTTTAGGGATATTTCTGTTTACTTCGAGAGCTACGAGAGCGAAAAAGGACGAAAATATTTTACTTTTATTTACTGCAACTGTTGTAGATACTTTATTTTAAGGATGGATTTGGAAATAGAGTTTTAATCTATTTGAGAGAAAGTTCTTAAATAATCTCTTAATCGGAAATTTATGATTTAAGGAGAAAATAAATAATAATTTCGATCAGTTTAATTAAAGAAACATTAAACAAGTAATAATCCACTATACTCAATGTTTATAACACAGTTTTTTCTGTCAACACATACAGAAAATAAAGATTTTACAATTCAAAGCATAAAAAATAATGAATAAAAATTATAGTAATAAAATTCAGAAATCAGAAACTGATCTTAATACAATCTTACACACTCTATAGGCATAATAGAGATAGAATGAAATATGAAATCCTATAAATATGAGATTTTATACATTTTCACGAATACAATCAGCCAATAAAAATTCAGAACTTTAATTTCATAGCTAAATAGCTGAAAAAAAAATTTAGTTATACATTAATTTAAACAACTGGTGAAATTTCAAACGTTTTTTATTAAAAAAAAAAAAAAAAAAAAAAAAAAAAAAAAAAAGTTTTAAAATATTTTATGATACTCCTATGATTTAAAAACTCCGCTTTTTTTTTTTTTTTTTTTTTTTTCAGCTTTAAGTTTTTTTTTTTTTTTTTTTTTTTTTTTCAAAATTCTCTTCAGAGAAAGAGAGGAAAATAATATCAACCATTCGCAAATCCTTAACGCAAAATTCACAAAAGAACCCGATTTAAGAAAAATACATTTTAGGTTGATTATGTTTTACCGTGATAGAAAGCGAAAGTTTCTAACACTGAAATCGTACGATTTCAAGCGGATAGCTCAATCCTTATGTGATAAAAGTAGAAGAAGAAAAAAGATAATTCCGATCTTCAACTTTCTTAATATCTCACTCTGTTCTTCAGCTATAGTATCAAATTTCTCCCTTGTGGAATGGAACAAAGAATGCGAAAAAAAAAACGCTCTTGCCTTTTCCATTTTCGACAATTGCATCTTATCGGAAAAAGCAAGCATTCGAGAACTCTCTCAGACTTCAAGTGTTGAATAGTCGGACGAGGATCACTGGAGAGGAGGACAAGCAAGTGGTGGACATTAGACCGACCGTTATGAAGAGCACGGAGCGGTCTATGGATTCATCGCAAACGGCGGAAGATATAGATACGGATCGTATATTTAAGTTTAGGAAATTCGATGAAAAGTTTTCTCTTCAGAGATTTCTTTTTGGGGACTTTGTATATTTCTCTTTACTTCGAGAGCTTAAAAAAAAGGACAAAAATATTTTACTTTTATTTTCTGTAACCAGAAAGACTTTCTGAAGTTACTTTATTTTACCGACGGATATCGAAATAGAATTTTAATCTATTTGAGAAAAAGTTCTGAAATAATATCTTAATCGGAAGTGTATGATTTAATGAGGAAATAAATAATAAATAATATTTTCGATCAGTTTACTTAAAGAAACATATGACAATTGATATTCCACTTTCTTCAGTATATATAACACATTTGTTCTATCAATACACACAGAAAATTAAGTTTGATAGTTCGAAGTATGACAAATAATTAATAAAAATGACAGTAATAAAATTAAGAAATCAGAAACTGATCTTAATACACTCTTACACACAGTATACACTGTAAAACATTCGAGTAACGTTACACCATAAAATGGGTGGCAGCTTCGCTGCCTCCCATTTTATGGAGTGATTTTTTTTCACCGATTTAAAGATGTAATGTAAACATGTGTTATTGGTGTAACATTAGAGTGTTACACCAGTTATATTGACTAAAATACTCCTTAAAATTGGAGAAAGTAAGGCTACTCCATAAATTCTACTCTGCTTGCTACTCTCCATTCTATCTCTACAAGTAGAGATAGAATGAAATATGAAATAATATAAATATGAGGTTTTATATGTTTTCACGATTACAATTAGTCAATAAAAATTAAGACTTTAATTTCCATCTGAAAACATAAGGTAACATTTAATTATACATTAACATAATCCGTAGATAAAATTTAGAGCATTTTTTATATAAAAGAAAGATTTTTTCTAATGTTTTATGTATTTTATGATGTCACTATAATTTTAAAACTCTGCTTTTTTCTTTTTCTTCCAATTCCCTCTTCCAAAATTTTATTTAGGGATAGAATGAAATATGAAATCTTATAAATATGAGGTTTTATATGTTTTCACGAATACAATTAGTCAATAAAAATTAAAACTTTAATTTCAAACTGAAAACATAAGGTAACATTTAGTTATACATTAACTTAATCCGTTGATAAAGTTTAGAGCTTTTTTTTATATAAAAGAAAGATTTTTTTCTAATGTTTTTTAGAAATGAGTTGTTTAGTATTTTATGATGTCATTATAATTTAAAAACGCTGCTTTTCTCTCTTTTTCTTCCAGTTCTCTCTTCCAAAATTTTATTCAGAGAGAGAGAGAAACAGAAAAGGAAAGAGATACCAACAATTCGAAAATCCCTAACGCAAAATTCACAAAAGAACCCGATTTCAGAAAAGTACATTTTAAGTTGATTATGTTTCACCGTGATAGAAAATAAAAGTTTCTAAGACTGAAATCGCACGATTTCATGCGAATTGCTCAATCCTTATGTGATAAAAGAAGAAGAAAAAAAAAGATAATTCCGATCTTCAGCTCTCTTAATGTCTCACTCTGTCCTTCAACTATAGTATCTAATTTCTCCCTTGTGGAATGGAACGAAGAATGCGAAAAAAAAAAAAAAAAACGCTCTTGCCCTTTCCATTTCCAACAATTGCATCTTATCGGAAAAAGCAAGCATTCGAGAACTCTCTCAGACTTCAAGTGTTGAATAGCTGGACGAGGATAACTGGAGAGGAGGACAAGCAAGTGGTGGACATTAGGCCGACCGTTATGAAAAGCACGGGGCGATCTATATAGATTCATCGCAAAATAGATACGGATTGTATACTTATGTGTGGGAAATTCGATGAAAAGTTTTCCATTCAGAGATTACTTTTTGGGGGACTTTATATATTTCTGTTTACTTCGAGAGCTTAAAAAAGCTCAAAAATATTTTACTTTTATTTGCTGCAACTGTTGAAGCTACTTTATTTTACGGATGGATTTGGAAATAGAATTTTAATCTATTTGATAAAAAGTTCTCAAATACATGTGTATATGATACGTTATTTCTTGATACAAGGTGATTCGAAAGTCTTTAGATTACAGTGTTTAATAGCTGAACAAGGATAATAAACTGTGAAAAACGACTTCAAAAATAGTTTCGATTAATCGAGGTTTCTTTAACTGAGCTGCTAACGAAACCTGATTTTGTTTCCATCGGCTATGTGGCTCTATTGATCACCTATGCAATTTGCTATCTGTCAATTACACCCCAAAACACCTTGATTAGTATAACAGTGTGGAGGATTTCCTTTTTGTTGAGTTGTTAAATATACATTATTTACATACATTTTATCATTTGAAAAAACATTTTATTGTTTTTTAGTCTAAGAGATGTTAAATTCACGAGTACAACAAGTTTTTGTACACAATTTCTATTAATCGAGATTTCCTACATCCGAGGTACTAGCGGTCCCAATTAACTCGGATAATCGGGGTTGTACTGTATATTGCGTGACTAATAATCGAGGTACGATATGCACAGTCACTTGAAATTGCTAAAGAATTGTAAATACAGGCAAATTTAAAAAGGAAATCAACTACTAATAGTGAATTTAAAAAAGAAATTAAAAGTTTTTTAACTATACTAAGTTAAAAATTGAAAGATGCATTTTCAAAAATGAAACAAATCTCAAGAAAAAAAATATATTTTAAAATTTAATTACATTAATTTGTTAAATTTACATTATTTTTTTGAAACGTCTGTGCAACCTTTCTTTGAAAAACCCCAGATTCTCTGTCAGTGGCTGACCGCTCAAGGCAATTTTCGAGCAACGGAAGATCTATAGACGTACTATAACATCACTTCTTTTCTCCAAATATTTTAGGAGAACCGAAAAGTGTAAAGACAGTGAACTAAAAAGTGTGGTCTTTTTGAAAGTTCATTCGCAGAAGAAAAAAAAATAGACTTTAATATCGGCTCGGTTAGTGGAAACCTCGGTTAATCGAGGTTCTACTGTTGTAGCAATTATATTATAAGTAAAGACTCTGAAATGATTCTTTATGATATTTGTTTATTAATAGTTCGAAGTATAAATGTAAGGTTATAGAAAAAGATGGTTTTGAGAGTAAGCTATATGAGTTTACATTACTGATTTCATGAAGAGAGACAGTGGAAGGGAAGTCAACCCATGATAATTTTACAATACATCATATTTTCATCTCAAAACTAGTTGATGAATATGTGAAATGAATGATGCCGTAAAAGTTGAATCTATCTGTTACCCTTCTTAGGTAACTAAAATAATCTGAATTTTATGGCAAGAACACCAGAATAGCAGTCCTTAAAATGTAAGCGAGCACGGATTTGAACGCCAAATCTAGATAGGTAGCAAAGTTTTATAAACATAGTGTAGCACAGAGGCAACAGATCTCATGTACTGGAAATGTTATGATTTAATGAGGAAGTTATAGTGTAACCTGGATTATACGAGATAATTGGAAGCGCTAGTACTTCGGATATCAGAAATCTCCGTAAATAGAAATTGTATATAAAAACTCGTCGTGTTTGCAAATTTAACATCTCTTAGAATAACAAACAATAGAATGGTTTTTTTTATGATAAAAGTAATATATATGATATCTAAAATGTTATATTAAGTTATATAAAGTAATATATAAATTAGTTATATAATATTTAATACCTTAGCAATTTTTTTTAAATCAATTAATCATAATAAATTTTTAAAAAAAATTAAATTTTTTTAACTATACTATGTTAAATATTAAAAGATGGATTTTCAAAAGTAAAACAATTGTCAAAAAAAATAATTTGGCAATGTAATTGCTTGATATTTTGTACTTGACCTATGTAAGAAAATGTAACTTGAAATTATTCTTAAAGAACTATAATAATAAAATAAAAATAATTTACTATTACAATTTACAAGCAATGAAATTACCATTTTATAGTAGCTCCGATTTTCTGTCAGTGGCTTACCGCTCACGCAATTTTTGAGCAACAGAAAAGCTATCGGTGTGACATCGCTTATTTTCTCCAAATAATTTAGGGACACAAACAGTGAACTAAAAAGTGCAGTTGTTTAAGGTTCATTCATAAAAAAAAGAAAAGAAAAGAATGTAAGAAAGTAAGAAAGTAAAAAAGAGTCAGATTTTATTATCGGCTCGGTTAATAGAAACCTCAGTTAATCGAAGCTCGGTTAATCGACCTTCTGCTGTACAAAAAATTTAGCAGACCAAAGACTTATCTTTAATAAACTTTGGATGACATTAGAATAAAATTTAGATCTGAAAGTTAATCTTTATGCCTTTTTTTCTTTCTTTTTTTAGCTCACAGGCTATCAAAGCCTGGGAGCTTATGTGCCCGTCCGTTTTGTATGTGCGTATCGCGATAACTCATGATAAAAATATACGATTCCCTTAAAATTTTGGATATATGTTTATTCTGATAAGGCGCTTCCCTGATTAGTTTTTGGAGTTCATTCGATATGTATAATTTGAGGGGGGAACGGGGGCTAATGCCCCTTTCCTTAATTGATATAGATGGGTTTTTCATGCAGATTTATCGTTTTTTTTTTATATGATAAAGGATATCCGTGATTAGTTTAAGGGGTTCAATGATTAAGTACAAAACGGAGAAATGGAAGGAGCTATCCCCCTCCCCTTAATTTGCTTTTCGAACGGAATTAACCTTTGAAAATATAAGGCTATCATGTGCAATTAGTATTGTATAGCCTGTGAGCTCAATGTCATCAGTTTAGCTGGACAATATTCTTTTTATTTTATTTTATATCTAATGATGATGATAAATCATATGAAATTAATTCTGTGTGAAAGCCGTTTAAGTGATAAACCGTGTATAAATATCTTTTTTTTAAATGGGGGAAAATTTTGACGAGACTGGAAAAGTTATAATAAAATAAACGATTAATTAAAATTGATTTTTAATTGAAATTTAGAGAAATAAGTTAACTTTAAAAAAAACTTATATGATTCTACATCACAGATACCTAAGACAAACAGTGGTGAACATTAAACTTTTGAGATAACTTTTTTGAAATGTTATTTTACTATTCCCTTGAAGTGATTAAAAATATATATATTTGTTATAACTGCGAAAATTAGTTCCTTTTACCGAGGAATTTGTAAATGGAGTTTTAATTTATTTAAAAAAACATCCTCAAATATGTATGATAAAGTGTAAGTCAAAAGTGATTAGAGAAACTTGGGTAAAATTAGGAAACACATGTAAGTCATTTTTATGTGGTCGCTAACCCAAAAAATGACCACTAGAGAGAGTTTTGACAGTTCAAATAGAGGATATTTTTACATATAAACATAGGTTCGGGAAAAAAAATGATGCTTTTTTTTTTTTTTTTTTTTTCATTAATGCATGTATGTGAAAAGAGAGAGCTTGGAGTGAGTGACTAACAAGTAGATATATGTGTGATCGCAGATCACACAGAGGATTTCGTTTGATGTGTCTTTTAAAACATTTTAACCTTATGTGAATTAATCAAAATTGTTAATTTATAATTATTAATTTCTTACATAAATGGAAGCACCATTATATTTAACTATGAACTAATTAAAATATATTTATTTTAATCAAATAAAAAATATTTAACTAAAATTATTCAAAGATAATTTAAAAAAAAAAAAAATTCGAATGTTTTTAAAATCATCAATTTCAAAAATTAGCGAACGTATAAGTAAAAAATAAAATTTTTAACATATGAAAAATTTTAAAAATATATTTAAAATGTTGAAAAAATTAAAATATATGTATTATTGTTGAGAGCAAAACGGAAAGTTTTGAATGGGCACGCAAGTTGGTGCCACTGGCTGGAGGAGGATACCTAGAGAGGAGAAAAGGCTGCTGGACATTGGGCTTAATGTTATGAAGATGGAATGGACATAGAACGTTTAGATTTTCTGTTCGAGTTATTACCTTATTCAATATAAATTCACCTGGCAGGAGTTTAGAACCTTAAATACTCCCCTGCGCTACTCTTGCGTATAGTTACATAACTATGGATTAACTAGAAGGTAGCATATTAAAATGACGAGTTTGCATTTTTAAAAGAATTATACCATTGCATTATGAAAAGAATTGTGAAGTAATAAATTTTATCTTATTAAATTTTTTAAAAAATTAACCTTCAGTTTCTTATAATTAAATAAAAACAAATGGCTAAGTGTGATCGTAGATCACACTTAGGGGTTAGTTTAATATTTCTTTAAAACAGTTTATGCTTTAATTAATAAATCCAAATTGTTAATTTATAATTATTAAATTTTTGCATAGATGGTAGCACTAATGAATTTGATTTAAAAATAATTATAAAAGGAAGTTATTTATTTTAATCAAATTAAAAATTTCCAAATCAAAATATTTAAATAAAATATAAAATTCCAAATTTTTTAGAAAATCCGAAAAAAAAGGAAGATATAAATAAAATTTTAAATTTCTAAAACGAAAAAAAATGTTTAAACGAAATTTAAAATGCTGAATCATTAATAAATCACAATAGTTTTTAAAATGGGGGGGGGGGGGAAATTGAATTCAAAAAATATTATAAATGTCAGTGATAAAAAAATAAATAAGTAAACTCTTAAATTGGCAAAAAGTACGAAAATTCTTTTAATTAAATCCGTTTTAATATGAAAATTTCAAGTGCAGCAGCCAACACCATCGATCTCAGGACCTTCTGTTTACTAGCATGATGCTTTTAGTCCAAGATACAATGTCTACACGCAAAACCTTCAAATTAAGATTTTGTTTTGAAATTTAACTCGCAAAAATGAACGGATGGTATTGAGGAAATTAATTAAAATAATAGACTTTTTCAATTTTTATGATTTGCCGTGTGAAGGATTTGAACAAATAATTGGCGAAGATATGCATTAAAAAATTGTGCTAAGTCTTCAGGATGTGCAATTTTCTACTTGAAAGATAGCAAAAGAAGCCTATTTTGTATTAAATACATTGAATGTGTTTTATTTCTTTTAAGGACCCAATTTTGTAAAAATATGGACCTAGTTTTTTTAGAAGTGACTGGATCCCAGAGACCCAGGATTAAAAATAAAAATATTACGACGCCACTCATTTAATTTTCGGGGCAATTCAAGCAAATTTTAGGAACGCTATAGTGTGAATAGACATATAGACACGTGCATTAAAATCTTAAAGATACTTCAGCTATGTTACTAAGCGCAAAAGCATCTGATTAAATCCCCGCGCAAACAAATTACAAGGATGTTTTATACATTCCAGAAGAAAGATGAATAAAACTGTCTACCATAATGATGTCCCACCTCATTTCATATTTCAGAAATATAAAAATATTGATCCATTGTTTAAAACTGTTCTCATTCTGAAAGTGAAAACAAGCGAAAACTGTGAACCTGAGTGATCTTTTTTCTCGGCTGGATTGTTTGAGATGATATCACCTCATTCAAATGAGATGCAAGCTTCTCAACCCAACTCGACACCACGCCTAACACACTCCGTTCAGGAAAAAGTGTCCCGAAAAAGGGTTTCACTTGTATCCAATCTGATGACCTCAGTTCTCTTTTTTTTGTTTTCCATCGGAAGAGAAAGTTCTTTCGAGATGGCACGATTTGATTTCGATGTGTATAAATCTTGAATATGAGGTTACATCTACATCAGGTGTGATGAAGTTCCGCCACGTTGATCAGGCCTCTTCTGTTTCAGTCATTAGGAGATTTTAATTTAGTGATTATTCATACCAGAGAACCCAACCCGGGATAATAGATACCCAATATACAGGGTGTTGCCGAATTCGATGGATAAATTAAGAGGGGTGATAGTAAGCATCAAGAGGAAGAACTTCTTTCAGAAAATGCTGTCAAATTTAGTTTGCATTTTCAACCCTATTTCAGGACGTATAAAACCCCGTGAAAGGTAGTGAATTAGACAGTGATCGATTACACCTCAGGGTGTAATACATTTATGTAATAATGAGAAAACTATTCGAATCTATGTTTGCGAATTCAATGCATTTTCACTAAAAACGAATTCGTGAATGTTTCAGAAAGTTTCATGTTATTGATCGAAGAAAATAAAATATTTTTTTTTTTTTTCAAAATACCATCTAAAACTATAGAAGATGCGGCGAAATAAAGCTACGCATATTTAAAACATAAACAGGAACAGAAAACTCTGCCATAACAGAAATCTGCTGGAATAAATCTAAAATTTCCAGAAAGAGAGTAGAAACTTAATTAAAAAATTTCTTTCCTGCCCGGGGAGAGGTGTGATTAATGCGTGCGCCTAGGGGGTGGAAGAACACGCCTTTGATCCTAATCTCACGATTATTATAAGTTCAAACTCGGCTGTTGTGACCTCTTTTGAAAATTGTCCCCACCAGTAAAAAAATACATATATACCCTCGATTCCCGTTGCTGCGAAATAATTTCATTCCTTGCAGTGGCATCACCAAATGAAGAGTTTATTAAAATGCTTCTTCCTTTATGTTGATCGCTGCTTGACATCGCGTTTCTTTTCTTTGAATGCTGGGAGGAAAACACCATTGTCTACGGATGCACAAAAAGACACACAGATGATTATTTTCGTGGTCTCCAAATGGATATAAATGAGAAGATATTAAAATATTCTTTTCACATAGATTTTGCTTATGGCTTTTGGATTTATTAAGGCAGGACATCTATTTTCTCGTGATGTGAATGTAGAGTAATGAATAAATGTTATTATTATTTTTTTTAAGTTGATATTATATTTTATGAATTCACTTTTAAAAGCATTTTAGTCGAGTTTACGTACAGTGACGTAGCAGTGCTGAAATCATGGGGAAATCCGAAACAATTATTTTAAACAAATTGAACAAATCACCAATAATTAATTAAATATATGTATGAAAATGTAATGGATAAATAAAAAAATCGTTCATAGTTGATATTACGTTTACGAAATCACTTTTAAAACCGTTTTAGTCGAGTTTACAAACAGTGGCGTTGCAGTCGGAAAAATCAAGGGGGAAATTACAGATATCATTTAAAAATAAATTGAATAAATTATCAATAATCAATTAAATGTTATATGGGAACGTAATAAATAAATGATTTTTTTAACCACTTAATGATCGTATTAAATTACGGTTTAAAAATTGAAATTCATTATTCCCACCATTTTTTAGAAAAAGAAATATTCATCTTATTTAATGACAAGTAAAATGATACCAGATTAAAACGAATTACACTATTTTATAAAACTGGTTGGAATCAAACAATTCTGTAAAAAAGCCGTGAAACTTGCAGCAAGTGAATGTTTCGGGCGTGACGATTAAGTGGTTAAAGTTGATATTATATTTCATAAAATTACTTTTAAAAGCGTTTTAGTCGAATTTACGTACAGTGACGTAGCAGTGATGAAATCATGGGAAATCCGAAACAATCATTTTAAATAAATTGAACAAATAACCAAAAATTAATTAAATATATGTATGTAAATGTAATGGATAAATTAAAAAATCGTTCATAGTTGATATTACGTTTATGAAATCGCTTTTAAAACCGTTTTAGTCGAGTTTACAAACAGTGCGGTTGCAATCGGAAAAATCAAGGGGGAAATTGCAGATATCATTTAAAAATAAATTGAATAAATTATCAATAATTAATTAAATGTTATATGAAAACGTAATGAATAAATAAAAAGATTTCAAAGATGATATTATATTTCATAAATTCACTTCTAAATGCGCTTTGTAATACAATTAATGGTTATATATATATATATTATTTATTTTATTTGAGTTTAAATACAATGGTGTAACAGTCTAAAAATAATGGGGATAATTCTAGCAATTATTTTTAAATAAAGTGAACAAATTATCAATAATGAATGAAATATTATTTGAGATCGTATTGAATAAATAAAAAAAAATTCTAAGTTGACATTAAATTTCATAAATTCAGTTTGGAAAACATTTTAGTCGAGTTTACATACAGAACCGTAGCAGTGGAAAAATCAAGGTTAAATCCGAAGCAATCATTTTAAATAAATTGAACAAATTACCCATAATTAATTAACTATTATATTAAAATATATTGGATAAATTAAAAAATCTTTCGCAGCTGATATTACGTTTTATGAATTCACTTTTAAAAGCACTTTAGTCAAGAAAATGCATAACAGATTGAAATTTCTCTTTCAGCATTTTATATCAATACATGGAAACATACTTCTAGTACCTTTATTACACGCCAATATTTGGCTAAAATTTAATTCGGACTAAAACACTCTTAAAGCTACTGTAATCACAATTCTAGAAATCATTATTCATAAACAGCCATATATCCAATTCTTTGTGTATCATTTTATCTATATTCTACAAGCATTTCTTTTTAAACTAAATGGAGTATGTAGCGTAAAAAGAAATAACTTATTTGAAAATCATATTTAAGTACAATTTACACTCATACTCAGTAACCCTTACGAATTTTTTTTTTCTTCAGTCCTTTATATTAACTATAGCATTTATACACACCATATAGTATGTATAAATAGTGAAACTTAAAAGCGCATATCATTATCAAAAATATATTTCCAGCAATTGTCGCTAATATACATAACTACTTCGGATAGAATACAGTATTTGAAATTTTTTTAATGCCCTTCTAAATGCTATGCACTTCTTATTACACTTGAAATAACTTATAGTAAA
This sequence comes from Maratus speculifer, assembly GCA_964019185.1. Taxonomy (NCBI): domain Eukaryota; kingdom Metazoa; phylum Arthropoda; class Arachnida; order Araneae; family Salticidae; genus Maratus; species Maratus speculifer. The sequence continues at coordinate 300,962,438 of OZ025297.1, read as the reverse complement.
CATCAGCGTATATCAATTTCATTAAATAGTTTCACACAATTAAAATGCGACACACACAATCCCCGCCTACCCTCCCTTACCATTATGTGATGGAATTCTTTTGTGTGGCCCGGTAAATGAATAACAGCTATACTTTGCACCGCATATTCTACAAAATGTATATTTTAGTGCAATACATAAATGCATATCAATTTTATCATGTTTGAAAGGTTATAACATTATTAAGAATCATTTGAAACGATTTTTTCCAATTAGCCGTAATGTAATGGAATAATTTTGACTGTCCCTATAAATGAACTAAACATGCTACAAACTTCATTTGAAATAGGGATCATGCTAGGGTAAATGTTAATAGCATTCATAAATTTCAAGACAATCCGAGTGTATTTACGAGAGTTAGAGCGTAGACAGACAACCGGAACATATAAACACTTTTCAACTTTGTTTGAAAGTGATAAAAAGTCAGGCTGGGTTTAATAAAGGAGAGAAAAAACTATGTTGACTTTCATACTTATTTCATCTTTCAATTAAAATGTGCAATTTGGACTAATTAGGTTTGATATGATTAATTAGAATCGATATGCAATTAAAAAGCGTGTTTTCGCGATCCATATCAATGAGGCGCATCGCCTTGACTTACATTAAACATGGGATCAACATCTGTCTTCGTTACATTTTAAACTCGGGAATTGAGCTCAGTCAGTCAAATGATGAATGAATGAGTCGAATTAAACTGATAAGAATCGCAATCGAAAATCCCCTGGGATATGATTCTTCATAATCGCGAGTGACAGATTTGTGAGCCCATGCCAGGTTGAAATGTTTTATGTTTAAAAAAATAATAATCATCTATCAATCAAAATTCTTATCAGAAGAACCGTCTGAATGTGTAATATTTTTACACTTCATGTTGAATAAAAGATTAAGTAGATCTTCATTTGTTGTTACTGTGACTTCTCTCTCACCCATGGGTCACTTAAGGTTGTTGGTCAGTCGAATATCAAACTCCTAACCCCCTCTCCCTTTATTTTATTTTAGTTTTACGTGCGTTCGTATTTATGTAAATATGTAGCACCTATAGTCGTCGTTCAATACGTCCGTCTGTCCGTCTATCTATCCGACCGCATACAACAGAGCAAAAACTACCCAACCAAAAAACTTGAAATTTAAAATATGTAATTGTTGCATAATTTTGTCAAGTCAATTCAAATTTTATAAAAATTGTATGTATAGTTTAATTACAAAGACAATCATAAGTATTCCATTACAGTACGGGTAATGGGAAAAAATAGTTTCAAGTGCATTTTAATGGTGTTACACTATTTCAATCATAATAAAATTGATATTCATCTATGAAGTATGTACTACAATATATATTTTGTACAATCTGTGGTGCAAAGAATAATTTTTTATTCATTTACAGGGCCACACAAAAGTATTTCAATACATAATGATATAGAAGGAAACATTGTTTGGGGCGCATTTTAGTTGTATTAAACTATTTCACATTTTATGAAATTGATATACGTTGCTTAAGTTTACTACAAGTTACTTCCTATATAATAGAAAACAGATAATATTTACAGAGACACACAAGATTTCGGCTACTATACTGTATACTATTACATCAAGATCTGGTTATTTTTAAAACTTCGTTAAAGTACGAACGCATATCATTTGTTACGCTTGACGCGCAATTTTCGATTTGTTTATTTATTAGCCTCCTATATGCTATTTCTTTCGGGAATAATTAAAGTATTGTTTCTAAAAAAATAACGTTAACTTACATAGGCCACCCATTAAATGAAGCAAGTGATACGGTTAAATATTGATAATCTCAACATCAATTTTTTAAACTTGTAAGTATCGCACATTTTCAATTTTTATTACGGATCAACCTAAACAGGTTTTTAAGATCGAAGACGAAGCATAAACCGAATTTCAGTAAAATTCCTATTTTCGGCCGAAAACGAAATCGAAACTGTCCAAAAATTTTTCAAATAATTAATAGATAAATAAACTCTTCGTTGAAAGCCACCATAATACCTTTTCATCATTGGATATGCATAGTATAGAATATGAAAGTAAAGAATATGTTAGCTATTTATAAAATCCATTGTAATTAAATAAAATTTAAACATATTTTTAATACATAGTAATGCTCTATTACGCAATTGCTGGTGAACCAATTTCGACAAATAACATAAAACGCCAAACTACTAAATTGCGTAAAACAAACAACCTTATAACTCCTAAAATGACAATTCTACTAACTAACAATTTACTGCGTTGAATTAAGTATCTGATTTATAACTAAAAAATATATTTGAATTAAAATTTGAATGAAATACAATACAAGATCATGAAAAATCGAAGAGTGTGGAAAATGCAATTAAAATTAAAAAAAAAAAAAAAAAAAAAAAAAAAAAAAAAACGAAATTTTTTATGTACCCTTTATCAGAACTAATATTTCGAAAGTCCCAAAAAAATAGTTCCAGATAATCGGAATTACTAATATTCAATAGGCTGCGTTCCATTGTTATATACTAAGTACACATCAAATTTCAAGTCTGTATCTCAATATGATGGTTGATGACCATTATGATGGAGGTGGTTTGATGATCTGGGCAAGTATCATGGCAGACGGGCGTACCGACCTCCATGTTTTTTACAGAGGTACTCTGACTGGTCAACAATACAGGGATGAGATTCTTGCACCCTATGTGCGACTTTTTCGAGAAGCATATGGACAAAATTTCATCTTTATGGACGACGCCCGTCCACATAGGGCTCAGTTGGTAGACGAATACCTCGAATCGGAGGATATTCAACGAATGAAGTGGCCCGCGATGTCCTCTGACCTTAATCCTATCGAACACGTGTGGTATGCCCTTGGATGACCAATTGCAGCTCAAAGACCAGCTCAAACGACTATCGATGAGCTCAAGGGGGCCTTGGTGCAAGAGTGGATGCGGTTGCTACAGGGATTGATAAAAACATTGGTAAACAGTATGAAACGTCAATGCGAGAGTTGTGTGGCTGTTAAAGGCGATCACACACCTTATTAGAGATACTTTCCTCTAATTGACAGAGAGTCAGACATGTTTTCCTCTGTCTGACAGAAGGGAAACCCACAAGTGGAAACCCACATTGGGCAAGTGCCCAGCACAGTCGTCTGCTGTGCTGGGCACTTGCCCAATTTCCTTATTTAGGGTGCAGATTGCACCCATTTTTGTTTTTCCATGCATTAGTCTTGTATCGGGTGATATTTTGGAGAAGTTTGATTTTATTTTTATTTTTATTTATTTTTTTTTTTTTTGGGGGGGGGGAGGGTTTAATTGCAAAAAAACCATTTGTCCCTTTATTTGTTTTCACCAGTGTAGTTGTTATATCATTCTTTGGACTATTCTTGATCAATTACAGCGATTCTATTGGGCATATTCATGGCACATAAGGAGATATATAGTGTCTTTAGGTATGTGTCAGATGTGGCACACAGTGCAGTGAAGAGTTAATCAAAAATTAGAGCGGTTTGTACATTGTACCGTTGTGATTATAGAGCTCTCTTACAGGATTTAAATGTACAGTCAAGTCTCTATATAACGAAATCCATCGTTCAGACAAAAAATTCGTTGAATAGAGAACGGCAAAAATTTTTCATTTAATGTTTAAAATTTGAAACAGAATTGTTTTTGAGGTGTTTAATGAAGTTTTTGAAATATTTAACGGAATTTTTTTCAGAATCTCAACATCTTCGCCACTTTCTTTTTTTAGGTAGATTTCGTAAGAAATACTACCTATTGCAATCGCACCAGTTTATATATATATCTATCTATCTATATATATATATATCTCACTTTTTTATGGACACGATAACTTCTATAATTCTTCACCAATCTCCACCAAACTTTTACATAAAATCAAAGGGGATAAAATCTTGGCTAAGTTCGTTAATGGGCAAAATCGGACCAAGGGGGTCGGAATAGAGGGCGTTTTTCTGAAAACCGAAAAAACGCCATAACTTTTTAATTAATTTAGATATCGAATCGGTTTAAAGTTTATATTACTTCTTAAAAATGGGCCAAAAGTATATGCATGACAGATTTTTGATAAATTTAGAAGTGGGCTCAAGGGGCGAAAAAACAGGGATTTTGAGAGAAAAAAATTCATAACTTCGTCAATTTTTAAGATATCAAGTCCATTTAAATTTTTTGTAAATGTTCTTAAAATTATCTAAAACTTTTGTATTTACAAGGTTTTGATAGGACCAACTTTTACCGATGAAAAAAATTAAAAACGAAAAGAAAAAGGACGCTGAATAAAGAGAAAAATCCATAACTTCGTCAATTTTTAAGATATCAAATCTGATTAAATTTATTTTACATCTTCTCAAAAATATCTGCAACTTTTATATTGACAAGTTTTTCATAGGACCAACTCGTATAGCAAAAAGAAATTAAACAAAAATAGGAGTTGAAGAAAAAAACCTCAAATCCAAACTGTTTATATTCTGACTCATTTTTAAATTCATTTTTGATTTTAAACGCATCCAAATAGTAGATCCTCTTATTTAGAAACTGTATAAAGTGACGCATTGGTCAATTTTCTGATAAAGACAGAATATATTTCAAAAAAGGCTACCAAAAAGGGTATTTTGAACAGAATTTCCGAAAGTCATCGAGACAGAAAATTGAAGGAAGTATTCAAATAAGAAATTGCGTTTTTTTCTGACTCCTTTTTAAATCCATTTTTGTTCTCAAACGCATCCAATTTACAGATCCTCTTATTTAGGAACTATATAATGTGATGCATTGGTCAGTTTTTTGATAAAGACGGAATATAAGTTGAGTCTGTCTATAACGAAATTCCATACATTGAATTTCTCTATATAACGAATTTTTAGCAGGAACGGTCCCCTTTTTTCATGATTACATTAAAAACAGTCTCTATATAGCGAAATATCTATCTCCATATAACGAATTTTTTCATAAAATGTGCTTTATTTATTCAGTTTAAAAAAAGCTTCAAAATCACATGGAATCAAATTTCCATTACATATTTTTGATTTATCGTTCAAGGCTGAGTTTTTTATATTGCTTCTCTACCTTGAATCTCCTTGATCTTTAAGTCCAACGAAATCATTCCACCAGTCGCTCCCCCCCCCTTCCCCTCCACGCATCTTTTAACATCCTTCGAGAAACAATGTCAATTTAATTGTTACACATATGAAACCTGGATCAATGTGGTAATTGAAGTCAGTGTTGATTTCAGAGGGTGGCTTGGGGGGACATTCACTCCTGGAGCAATGAGATCATCCCGAAAATTTGAGATGTTGTGTTTTCAATGGCAAAAAAATTAACGTATGTTTTTCTTGTGTGATTTTTATTAAGCTTTTAAATAAATGTCTATTCTCTTTTTTGAAACTGTTAAAATAATTAAGAAATAGTATATTACGTTAATATTTATAGTTAAACACTTCAAATTTTTAATTAAACGTATAAAAAATAATACTTGTTCAAAGTTTGCACATTAAACAGAAATTTTAACGGCTTTCTCTATTGAACGAATTTCTCTATATAACGAATTTTTTACTGGAACAATGGATTTCGTTATATAGAGACTCGACTGTATTTCAAAAAAGGCTACCAAAAAGGGTATTTTGAACAGAATTTTCAAAAATCATCGTGACTGAAAATTTAAGGAAGTGTTCAAATAAGAAATTGCGTTTTTTTCTGACTCGTTTTTAAATCCATTTTTGCTCTCAAATGCATCCAATTTACAGATCCTCTTATTTAGGAACTATATAATGCGATGCATTGATCGGTTTTTTGATAAAGACAGAATATATTTTGAAAAAGGGTATTTTGAACAGAATTTCCCGAAGTCTTCGTGATTTGAAAATTTAAGGAAGTTTTCACATAGCAAATTGCGTTTTTTATGACTCGTTTTAAAATCCATTTTCGCTCTCAAACGCATCCAATTTACAGATCCTCTTATTTAGGAACTATATACTGTGACACATTGGCCAGTTTTTTGATAAAGATAGAATATATTTTTAAAAATGCTGTCAAAGTGAGTATTTCGCACAAAATTTTCCGAAGCAATCATGATTAAAGAATTAAGAATGTATTCAAACAACAAATCGGTTATTTTATGACTCATTTTTAAATTTAATTTTTTTCTCAAATGCATTCAACTGACAGTTTTTTGTTATTTAGGAACTGTATAATGTACTGTTTTGGTCGATTTTTTAATAAATTCAGAATCTATTTCAAAATATGTTGTCAAAATGGGCATTTGAGCTGAATTTTTCTTAAGATGATTCTGATAAAACCAGTTTTTGCAGAAAAATGAAATTAAAAATTTTTCGTAAACGGCCAAATGAAGTTATTAAACTGGGTTTATCTCTAATCATATGTATATATATATATATATATATATATATATATTTGTTGAAATGAGCACTCTTCGAAATCTACCTCCGCCTATAGGCCCTGCCGACAGGAATTTTCCCCAGTGTCTTATTGATTATTTTCAAAATTATTACTTTATCAGAGAGAGTTGTGTTTGAACTAGAAGTGATTTTATGCAAATGCAGTAGAAAATAACACGAGCAAAGATGATATTTAATAACAATTCTTCATTCAAATGGTCTCTCACAACAAAAAATGCTCCAAGTCGCAAAAAAGTGCTCCAAACAAAAAATATCCTCTCTAAACTCTAAAAGTAATGAGAGTTAATTTAGGTAGATGAAAACTTGCTGAAAAACGACCTTTTCTGCAATTCCACCTTATTCCTGCTTTACTATCCAAACAAGAAACAAACACCATTTTAAAGACAATAATGTAATAGTGTTATCTTTTGGGATGCTTTGTAATAGTTGCAAATCGCCCCACTAGCAAGCAAATGTTTCAATCTTTTCCAAGAACACATGCTCATCTTGGTTAAAACAAAGTCAAGTGTTTACCATGCAAAAAGATGTTTTTCTTGGAGGGGGGGGGGGTTGAATGCCTTTTTTTGGACATGAGGAATAAGGTAGAGGAATGTAGCTATGAAAATAAACCAGAAATCAACGAAAAAAAATTATTCTACAAAAAATTTGAAGTGTTTTCTGAAGTTACGATGAAACATTTTCGAAAAAATTCGTTAAATGGAGATATATATTTCACTATATGGAGATTGTTTTTAATGTAATCATGAAAAAAATTAACCGTTCCTACAAAAAATTCGTTAAATAGAGAAAATCGTTGGATGGAGTTTCGTTATAGAGAGACCCGGCTGTATTTATCACGGATTTTTTTTCTAAGATTTGTATTAAATAGATAAATGATTTAAATAATCGATATATCTAATTCATTTTATTTATTTATTTATTTTTAAATCAAAGATAAAGTTAATAAATTCTGTACATGGATATTCAGTTGTAGAATCCTTAAATTATTTTTACTTTTTTTTCAGTTTGAAGCATAAATTTTGAAAATTTGATTGTTGCAATAATAAGTATCTATCTATATACAGGGTGTTTCGCTACCAGACCGACAAACTTTGAGGGGTGATAGTAGACATGAAGACAAACATTATTAAATGGGAAACCATGGGGCGCAAACGTCTTCTATAGGAGCTAGGGGCCATTAAAATTTGAGGTCCAAAACTTAAACGATGATAAAAAACGAAGAAAAGGGTCGATTCGTTTGCGGTTTTCACTAAAATAATTCTTTATATCACGATTTTTGTAGGAAAAATTTTAAAGGTTACGTTCAAAAATTGTCGATAGAGGGCGCTTTAGAATTTAGAGTAACGAACAACTACTTTTTACCCTTATCTTGTGCATGGGATTCAAGTTATACTAAAGTTTAGCTTTAAACTTAAATTTTAAGCCCAAAATCGGAAACATTGGGATCGGGTAACTAGTGAAAATTGAACTGTGAACAGAGGGAAGAATTTTAAACGCTCATAAACATTGGACAAACTAATCGATTTTGTTGCGGTTTGCGTCTAAGTCATTCCCTTGGAAATTATTTTATTCAAAATGACGTACAGTTTTGGTGTCCTCACTTTTTGATAGAGGGCGCTTCCGACACATCTCCTACATTTCAATGGCATTACTCCTGGATGTTTTACTACCAGAACAGCATACTTCCAGGATGTGTTAGGCATGCAAAGACGACTCGGAATCACATAGGAATGTAACTTTGAAAATGCTTTTTTGGGAGTTACGGTTAAAGGAAGCAGAGAAAAAAGCAAATAGAAACAGCAAAGAAAGAACAAGACGTTAATGTGTAAGAAAACAGTAAATTTAAAGGTTTTACTAGAAAAGGTGTTCGAAATTACGACCAGAAATAGTCCGAGAAGTTTGATAGTGACGGTAGATGGCGCTAAACGCTAATGCGTCTGAACAGCGATCATTTTGAAGCTATTATTCGTGAACCGGTTCCAAAGGTAGCAGAAGGAAGTATTTGATCGATGGGGCAGCACGATGGGACTCCTCAACATTTTACCAATGACGTTTGCTGACACTTCAAAGTGACATATGGACAGCGGTGGAAAGGCCATGGTGGCCTGATTCATTGGCCTGCCAGATCGCCGGACCGATCATGTATGGACTTCTTCTGCTGGGGTCAAGTGAAACGTTGGGTGTATGACACTTCCGTACCATCAGTTGAAGACCACGCAACTCATATTTCTGTAGGTGCCAGAAAACTTTCTTCGATGCCAGGAATCTTTCAAAATGTGAGGAATTCCATTCGACTCCGCTATCAAACATGCCGGACTACTTCTGGTCGTAATTTCGAACACCTTTTCTAGTAAAACATTTAAATAAACTGTTTTCTTTCATACTAACGTGTTGCTCTTTCTCTGCTGTTTCTCTTGCTTTTTGCTCTGCTTCCTTTGACCGTAAATCGCAAAAAAGGCATTTCCAACGTTACATTCCTACATCATTCCGAGTCGTCTTTGCATCCCAAACACTTCCAGGAAGTATGTTGGTCTGGTAGTAAAACACCCAGGAATAATGCCATAGAAATGTCAGAGATGTGACGGAAGCGACCTTTATCAAAAAATGAGGACACCAAAGCTGTACGTCATTTTGAATAAAATAATTACCAAGAGAATGACCTATACGCAAACCGCAATAAAATCGATTAGTTTGTCCAATGTTTATGAGCGTTTAAAATCCCTCCCTCTGTTCACAGTTCAATTTTCGCTAGTTACCCGATCCCAATGTTTCCGATTTCGGGATTAAAATTCAAGTTAAAGACTAAACTTTAAAATAATTTCAACCCCAAGCACAAAATAACGGTAAAAAGTAGTTTTTCGTTACTCTAAAGTTTGAAGCGCCCTCTATCGACAATTTTTGAATGTAACCTTTAATTTTTTTTTTTTTTTTTTTTTTTTTTTTTTTTTTTTTTTTACAAACAAATAGTGATATAAAGAATGATTTTAGCGAAAACCGCAAACGAATCGACAGTTTTTTCCGTTTTTTATCATCGTTTGAAGTTTTGGACCTTAAGCTTAAATGGCCCCTAGCTCCTACAGAAGACGTTTGCGCCCCATGTTTTCCTATTTAATATAGTTTGCCTTTATGTCTACTATCACCCCTCAAAGTTTGTCGGTCTGGTAGCGAAACACCCTGTTGCGCTAACGTATGTGGCACAAAAATCACGATTATTTGTTAATTGTTTAATGGCCGCGTCCAAATGAAGGCATCTTATTAGTTTCTATGCAAAAGTCCTTTGGTAAGATTTACACTGATAAATTGGATTTATTTGTGTATTGTTCCTTCGCCGCAATTATGGAGCTTCAAAACATCCTAATTGTTAACACTTTTCAACAAAGTTGAAAAGTGTTTATGCATTCAGTTTGTCTGGCCGTCTGTCTGCGCTTTAACTCCCGTAAATATTATCGGATCGCTATGAAATTTTTATATGTTGTTGATGTTTACCCTAGCACGAACCCTATTGAAAATTAAGTTTATACTATGATTAGTTTATTTACAGGGATAATCAAAAGTTTTCCGATACATTAAGGCCAATGGGAAAAAATCGTTTCAAATGAATTTTAAAAGTGTTGCACCCTTTCAAACGTATTCAAATATACATGGATTCGCAAAGTGAATTAAAATACACATTCTTTAAACTATGCAGTCAAAATAATAGTTACTATTCATTTACAGGGCCACCCAAAAGAATTAGATTGCACAATAATAAAGGGGGGAATTGTTTGCGACATATTTTAATAACGTTAAACGATTTCAAGTATCATAAAATTGATATACGCCAATGAGACTTAATATTTAACACATAATATGAAGTGGATAGCATTTACAAGGACACACAAAATATTTCAAATCTTATATTTTTATCCGAAATACTATATATTATCGATGATAGCTGATGGATGGTTGAAATGCATTTTCAAGTATGATATGCCAGGGCTTGAATTTCAGGACGGGATGGCGGGATTCGCGCCCGAAATCTTGAAATCCCGCCCAAAAGAATATCGTGGGCGGGAGGCTCCCGCCCAAAAAAATTACGAATTTTCTGAAAAATTTTGCATTTTGAAACTACGATTAACTCCAACGATCATTTTGCATATTTTGTGATATTTTCGTGCGACTGAATGATATATTTTGCAAGTTTTTTACTGCCAAAAATCGTTGAAATTCACGATTTTTTTCCACAATCGATCGTCAAATTTCGCATTTTTTTCTCCGCGATCGACTGACAAGTTTCGTGCAATTTTCCGTCGCGAGAACGGAATAATTCCGTTTCGAATTTTCCAAAAAAATAACGCATTCGATTCCAAAAGTGATGAAACACCGTTTATCAGCCCGGAAATTCGGATAGTTATGCCGAATTTCCGGGCTGACAACCGATTTTTCATAGCTTTTGAAACGAGCTGAATTGCATATTTTCACAATCAATTTCATCAATCGTTCGCAGAAAATGAAAACGCAGAAAATTTTGCTAGGTTATCGCGATAAAAACTTTAATTTTGTCAAAGCATCGCGGAAATAACTCTGTTTTTCTCAAAAAACTCGATTTTCCTTAAAAATAATCGTGAATTTCTTCAAAAAAATCGCAGTATAGATGCAAAATTCTTGAAATAAACGCGAATTTCGTGAAAGAATCGCGGAATAAATGTGAATTTCGTGAAAGGATCACCATATAAACAGCGCCGTGCGACAAGGGGGGGGGGGGCGAAGGGGGCGGTCGCCTCGGACGAAGAAATTTAGGGGATGCCGATTTTCTACTACCAACACCATTTTTGGCCTGTAAGAAGAAAAAGAACATATACTAAATTGAAACTTCGTCCCGAGCGCAGTTTTTTTTCGCACGCCCCTGTATATGAACCCGAATTTATCAAAGTGTCGCTTATAAAACGTGAATTTCATGAAAGAATCTCGAAATAAATGTGAATTTCATTAAAAGATCGTATAAAAAAGTCAATTTTGTTGAAGGAGCGCGAAAAAACAAATTTTGTTCATAATCGAGGGGGAAAAAATGCTAATTTCTTTAATGGATCGCGGGAAAACGCTAAATTTGACAAAGGGTTCATAGGGGGTGATTTTGAATAAAAAAAAATTTGAAATTCACAGCAAATTTTCTGAAAGGTTACAGCAGATTGTGTGAGGGGGGGGATTTACTTTTGACACTGTTTTTTCCACGCCCTTTGACAAAATTTGCAGATTTTTCGCAATTTTTAGACAAAGTTATCGGACTTCTTAAATTTTTGTATTAATTTTGCGAATTTTTCACGATTCTTTGACGAAATTTGCGGAATTTTCGCTATTCTTGGACAAAATTAGCAGATTTTTCGCTATTCTTTGACAAAATTTGCGATTTTTTCACGATCCTTTGACGAAATTGGCGATTTTTTGTGATCCTTACCTGAAATTTGCGTTTTTTAGCGAATCTTTGATGAAATTTGTGTTTTTCTTTCCCTATTCTTTGACGAAATTCGCGTTTTCACGATCTTCTGAAGAAATTCGCGATTTCCCGCGAACCTCTGATGATATTTACGATTTTTCGGTGAACGATTTCTGAAATTGATTTTTTTTTTTGGGCGACGATTTGACGAAATTCGTAGTATGTTTTTTGTCTAAATTTCCGGATTTATGACGATTTTTTTTTTAATTTTCGGAAAACACCTAAAAGAATCGCACCTGGATCGCTTAATGAATCCAAAATTCGTCAATTTATTGCTTAATAAACATGAATTGTGTCACATATTCACGAAAAACGTACAAATTTCAACAATGCATCGCGGAAAAAAATGCGAATTTCGTCAAAGGATCGTTAAAAAATGCTAATTTAGTCACAAAACTGCTAAAGAAACGCAAATTTCGTTGAAGAATAGCAAAAAAGATGTAAATTTCGTCAGAGGGTTGCCAAATAAAAGCGAATCTAGTCAAAGGGCTGCTAAAAAAATGCAAATTTCATCACAGAATCGCAAAAAAGAAGTCAATTTTCTCAGAGGGTGGAGGAAAAAATATTGCCATTTCCTTGAAAAACAACACACACACAAACACACCTGTTTATTATTATAAGTATAATTTTTAATTGGAAATAATATACACTGGATTAACTTTAGAAAAATTAGATTAATCCGAACCCTACATGCAGGAATCTACACTCAACCTTAAATCAACCAGAACCAAACACAGAGTTTACTACAACAGTTCTGAGATTCTTCCGCGGATTTCCGCTTTTTTTGTCGTTTTTCGCTTTTCCGATTTTTTTTTTTATATTGGCTAAAGATCGCGATAATTACTGCTTTCATCAAAAGATTGCGAAAAGACACGATTTTTGTCAAAAGATTGCGAAAAGACACGATTTTTGTCAAAAGATCGCGAAAAAACACGATTTTCGGCAAAAGATCGCGAAAAAACACTATTTTGTAAAAGGATCGCGAAAAAAGCACTAGTTTCGTCTAAGGATAGCGAAGAAACACGACTTTCATCAAAAGATCACTAGAAAAACGCGATTTTCGTCGAAAGATCGCGAAAAAACGCGTTTTTCGTCCAAAGATCGCGAAAAAAATGCGTTTTTCGTTCACAGATCGTGAATAAACGTGTTTTTCGTCAAAAGATCGCGAAAAATATAAATTTTGTGAAAGAATCGCAGAAAAATGTGAATTTCATCAAAGAATCCAAAAAATTACCAAAAATTTTAATGTTTTTAACAACTTTTTTTTGCAGATAAAAGGCAAATTTAACATTAGCTTCCCATGTTTGTTAAATGATCTTTTAAGTGAAAACATGATAAAATTTGAATTGGACAACTAGCTAAGATTGTTGTGCAAAAAATTGCATTAGAAATACAAACTTAAAATAGAAACTTTCATTTCAGAATTACTTATAGCAGCATTTGCATAAATTGATTCACTCTGACCTCCCCCCCCCACCCTCCCTTCCCAAAAAAAAAAAAAAAAAAAAAAAAAAAAAAAAGCAGGATTTAAGAAAAATATTTTATTGCAAGTAAAATAATTTTAATTGCATTTAACAGGCACTATTTAAAAATAATTTCTCATTTTCCGATTCTTTCGCTTTTTCTCTTTTTTTAACTTTTTGCAATCTCATACCTGTTACTAGACCTTTAACAAAAGTAATTAGCAGAGGCGGAGAATTTAACCCTTTAAAGACTAGGGGTGATTCTCGTCCGAAAATTCCGAAATTTCCGAAAATTCAAGACATCCTCTTCCGAAAATTTGAAATTGGGTTATCAGTTCCGCATAGTTGCCAACTTGTACGGTTTTGCGCGTGGAAAAAACAATTGCGTAGAAATGCAAATTTCGTGATAGGATCGCCGAAATAGCATACATTTCGTCAATATTTCGTGAAAAAACGACGATTTCGTCAACGTTTTTTGAACGAACTTTGTCAAAAGATCGATGAAAAACGCGAATTTCCCGTGCGGATCGCGGAAAAAAACGACAATTTCACCAAATATCGCAGACAAAACGCTGATTTCTTCTGAAGACGGCGGGAAAACGCAGATTTCGTCTAACGGTTGCGGATATAACGCCGATTTCGTTAAAAGATCGCTTAAAAATATTTTGTCAAAAGAATATTTGAAAAAATACGCCCATTTCATCAAAAGATCACGGAAAAAACGCCGATATCGTCAAAAGATCGCGGGAATAAAACGCCGTTTTCGACAAAAAAAAACGCGTTAAAAAGCAAATTTCGCCTAAAGATCGTCGAAAAAACGCCGATTTCGTTTAAAAAAAACATGGGAAAACGCCGATTTCATCAAAAGATCGCGGAAAAACCGCCGATTTTGGCAAAAGATCGCAATACATCGCCGATTTCGCTAAAATATTGCTGATTTCGTCTGAAGATAGCGAAAAAACGCCGATTTTGTCCGAAAATCGCTAAAGGGGGGGAGGGACTCACCCCCCCCCCCCCGCCGATATCCGAAAATGTGATGCAAATTTCCAAAAAAAAAAAAAAATTTCATTCAGAATCACCCCTGGACTAAATAAACTATATAAAATCTTACTCTTTTTTAACTAAAAAACACATTTTGCATAATTATTCTGAGTTTTTGATAAAAATTGCTTCAGTGGTATTTTGTTGTGTCTGTATTCATGTAATTTTTTAAATAGTACATAAAATAACAGTAGGTTTTAAAGATTTTTTTTTCTCCCTTCCAAACAGCTAAACTCCCCTCCATTTATAAATGGTGGTAGGGAGACTCCCCTCCTCTGGAAAATTGAATTTCAAGCCCTGTATGCGTTTTTAAGTTTTAATAAATGTTCTGCAAATTATATGGTGTATTTAAATGTTATAGTTGATATACAAGGTTACACAAAAGAGCTCATAAAGCCTATTGAATATTAATTTTTAAGTAAGTTATGCGTTTTTACGTTGAACTGCTTTCAGTTTACTAAGAAATGTTTGTAGAATATAGATAAAATGATATACAGGATCACGCAAAGAATTACCTACATGGTCACCCATAGATGATAATTTCTGGAAATGTGATTTAAGTAGTTTTAAGAGTGTGTTTGTTTGAACTAAATTTAACGAAATACTGACGTGTAATAAAGGTACTAGGTAAATTACACGGCTGAACAAAAGTATATTGAAGTGTTTTTCATCTATTAGAATAAAGTTCTAAAAGCGAAATTTCAACCAGTTAGTCATTTTCTCGCTAAACTAAATTTTCCCATTATATAGTATATATATATTGACCGACGGATCAAATACAGGCCTGTACAAAAGTATTGGAACACATATTTGGCTATGAACAGCAGCATCTTATTTCGTTAAATAACAAAGTGTTGTTAAAGATTTCAGGAAGTGTTGGAAAGTGTTTCATAATCTATGCTTAACGCATGATTTTTCTTACTTGTTATTTTTTCTGTTCTTTTTACTTAAAAAAATTATTAAATAAATAAAAGTCATAAATTTTAAACTTTTCAGTTTTAAATTAAAATTATTTATTATAAATGAAATGAGTGAAAGGATTATATTATTATATTTTAAATGATTAATGAAATACGAAAAAAATGCCACGGGTACAATATTTGGCGATTTATTATCTGCCCAAGCTAGTATAAAAATACTGAGCTCTTGATTTTTCAGCACAGATGTCATATATGCACCTCAGTGACGAATTTTTTTTCTGACTCCAATTTGGCGATAACTTCGTTTTCAAATACCAATTACATACATATTTTTAAACTAATTTCTATTAGTTTTAAAAGGAAATAATAATAAATAAAAAAATTAGTTAATGATTATAGAATAAAACAATTTATATCATTTTTAAAAAGAGAATAAAAATAAACAAACAGTTTATTAGTAAATAAATAACAATAGCCGAGTTACCATGTGAGGCACATATAATTGCCATTTTGTTGCAATCGCGCCAATGTAGAGCGTATGTAACATATGTGTTTATTTCTTTTGCAGAATCTTCTAATTTGGCAAAAAATTGAGCAATTAAAATAAATTATGAATAAAAGCAGTATGATTTACTGCTTAGTATACATTCAACGGAGACCAAACTGGTCGCCAAGGGCGGCTAATTTACATATAATTAAAAAAAACATTATTTTATTTCAAAAATTATCAATTATTTTAATAATATCTATATTATAAAGGCCAAACGTGTATGTGCGTAACGCATACGTCATTTTGTGAATGGCAACACTTTCCCCTGTAATTTCGGTTTTGCAATTTTCGCTACTGCAAATTTTACACTTCTAAACATCGCACATTTTAAATTTTTACACCGTCGTATAGAGAAAAAAAAATGTATTTTTAAATAAAATTTGTTTGAAAGCTGTATCTTAATTAATCTTTGAGATATTATTTTTTTAAATAGTTTTTAGTACCAATTTTGTAATTGCGGCAACAATTCAGTACCAATTTTGTAATTGTGGCAACAGAAATACTCCATTTTCTCTTAAAATTGAAAAAAAAATAGAAATTAAAATGCGTATACTATTTCAAAAATATCGTCTGTTATAAAATGCGATTAATTTCGGTTTTATTTCGTTTAATAATTTGGAAAATTGAGTTTTATAGTATTTCGTTAATTTTAGCTTAAAATAATATTTGTTTGAGTGTTAAACTGACCAATATAAGATGCATTTTTTACTGTAACTAATTTTGTAGATTTATTATAAATCAATTAAACAATTCTTCATTAAAGATTTTCCTTCGACAAATTTTGACGGGTTACACCTCGATTTTTTTTTTTTTTTTTTTTTTTGTAAATTCCAAATGAAGAATTTTTTTTATTTATTTCTATAGTTAAAAACTGAAAAATGCATAAAAAATGAATTATTTTTTTTTTTTTTTCAAAAATATATATGACATTTTACATGTTTTTAATATTGTAAAATTTAAATTTTAAAATTTTAAATAAACAAAAAATATATATATTTTGTTTTGTTTTATAAATCAATATTTTTTTTTTTTTTTTTTTTTTTTTTTTACAAATTTGAATAAATAAATAAAATAAACATTTACAAATTAAAATTTCGTGTCTGATTATTTATTTATTTATTTATTTATTTTGTCATTAAATTTTAAAGAACGGGAAAAATGTTTTAAAAAAATATTTCCTTTTTTTTATTTTAATGATTTTTTTTCTTTTACAAATAATAACGAATTAGTTTGTTTTGATTTTATGTCGTTTTTATTTTTTACTACCATTTTATTTACATTAATAAATAATACATAGAAAAAAAAATCCTTTTTTTTTCTTTTGAGCAAAATAATGTAAGCGTTAATATATTTTCATGTGTACCGAAAGATTTTGAAAAGTTAAAATACACTATGCTCGGGCATCCTGACAAAAAACAACAATCAACACAAGAAAAGAACTCATTACCTCCCCCGTTCTCTGTATTCAGCACTGGACTTGGCTGTGGTCAGTTCTGGATGTCCGCTCGCTCTGTGTCCGGACGGCATGTTTTCCCAATTTTTACCCTTTCCGGCCGGCCGTCGCAAATCATCGCTGTCGCCCGGATCCGGGGATGGGTGGATCCCGCATCTGCCGGAAACGCCCCGGCCGACCATCGATCCGAAGGGTTGATCCACCAAACATTCCCATCATTGGATCTAGGAAGACGAAGGAGTTGAAACTCTCAGATGCTCATTGGGTAAAATTTTGAGAAGTTATGTCTCAGTGTCATCTTGACGGTAAAGGATGGTACGGAAGATGTGCAATACGTTTGAATAGGCGGAGAAGATTTGGAGAAGATGAGGAGGTGGTTTTAAACACTGTCTTCCTCCTCTGTCTCTTGCTTATCTTGTTTGAGGTTATAAAAACCTGTAAAATCGATTTTTGCACGACAGAATAGGATTTTCTCTTTTGTTATAGGATGTAGTCGATTATATTAAATTTATCTATTGTAAAGCCATATCTATAAATTCAATTTTAACGTAAAGTCTTACGATCTCTTTTCAAAGTATTGCCCGTTCCTTATTTATTAACTTTTCGAATGTATAATGTAAGGAAAATATCTTAATCGTGATTTCTTTCTGTGTGTGCGTGTGGTTTCAAACAATGTATTCCTCCTCCGTCTCTCTCTTATCTCGTTTAAGGTTATAAAAACTTGAAAAATCGATTTTTGCATGATAGAATAGGTTTTTCTCTGTTGTTATAAGCTATAGTCGATTTACTTAAATGTATCTGTTGTAGTTATCTAGCCAGTTTTAATGTATTAGTAGCCTAAAATATGCTTAAGAAACCACTCGACTCGCTCAAAAAGATCCGGATGATAACGTTAAGTATTTATGGGGGTATTAATTTCAAATATCTCGCTCAAATTTTATTATTTTCACGTGATTTTTTTTATATAGGATACCTGAGGACGATGTAGAACCGGGCTATTTTTCACTTTTTTCGATCTTTGTAAAAAAAAAAAAAAAAAACCCTTCAACTTTTAGAACCGGTTAATACCGGTTCGGAAATTGAAATTATCATAAAATTTTGAGAAGTTATGTCTCGGTGCCATCCTGACGGTAAAGGATGGTCCAGGAAGATGGGCAATACGGTTTGAATAGGTGGAGAAGATGAGGAGGTGGTTTCAAACACTGTTTTCCTCCCCTGTCGTAGAATCGATATTTGCATGATAGAATAGTTTTTTCGCTGGTATTATAGGCTGTAATCGATTTTACTTTATGTATCTATTATAGTTATAAGGCCAGTTTTAGTATTTAAAAATGTGAATTTTGTCCTGAAAAGTCGGGCAAGGAGTTAACATTGTGCCGCGGGTCATCATACAGTAGCGTGATTAAATTTGAGAATGGTTTCATAATATTAATAATTATTTTATAATGAAACTTTTTAAAAGCTTTTACAACTTTTTAAGATTTAACCTCATCCCCTTTTTTTTTCTTCTTTTTTGTCTTCAGAAATTATCAACTTTTTTAAATACAGGAAGTGTTTTAGATGAAAAACTGTGAGAATTGCAAGGCTCCACTTATTTGAGAAATCCCTTGAATTTTAGGATGTTTGTACTAAATATTCTACATTTAGAGAATCCCACATAAGATAAAAATCCGGTTATTTTGCGAGTCATTATTACTAATATCCATTTCCGTAACAAAAAAAAAAAAAAAAAGTCATCGACAAGTTTCTTGTGCGTAGTTTTTCATTATCGTCTAAAATGAAGTCTAGCCCAACTATACTGTTAGGTAAAATATCACATAAGGTTCAAAGCCCTCATCTCTATATCACTGTACGTGTGCTAGCTCTTGTCAGCTATTTTCCGAATTCCCTTCCATACTGTAAAGTACATGGGCGTTTGATACATTCTTATGTTCAAAATGTCTCCTCGGGAAATTAACATTTTTAACTTCTTCTTTCGGAGCTATCTTCTTAAAGGATGTTACATTTTTTCCTTAGTTTTGAAAATATTTCTAAAATCTGTGCTTATTTTTATATGAAGTGTTCAAACTTTACTTCCAGTTCGTCAGTTTTTAACTCATAAAATATTAAATTCAGCATAAATTTTAGAAATATTTTCAAAACTAAGAAAAAAAAGTGACATCCTTTAAGAAGAGAACATCGAAAGAAAAGAAGTAAAAAATATTAATTTACAGTGATATTTTAAATATAAAAATGCATCAAATTTTGAGAAGTTACGTCTGGTACGTCACTCTGACGACAAAGGATGGTCCCGGACGATGTGCAATACGTTTGAATAGATGGAAAAGATCTGGAGGAAGATGGGGAGGTGGTTTCAAACATTGACTTCCTCCTCTGTCTCTCTCTCTTATCTTTTTTAAGGTTATAAAAACTTGTAAAATCGATTTTTACATGATAGATTAGGTTTTTCTCTGATATTATAGGCTGTAATCAATTTTATTGAACTTATCTGCTGTAGTTATCAGACCAGGGCCGTAGCTAGCAGTGATCATTAGGGAGAGCGGGGTTGATATTTTCTCTCTCTCTCTCTCTTTCTGACACAGAAAGATAAATTAGTACATATTCACTATATTTCTTATTAAACTGTTGTAATAACTTCATTTTATTCTATGAAAAGAATATGCCGCTGAAAAATTCGAGTGTATAACTAGTATAATACTAAATATCATTCATATATGCATATAGGATGAGCGAGTGTTGAAACACTTATTTTAGTTACAGTTTAGTATTTCTGTAAAACTGTGAAAGGGCCTCAAAACTAAATTAGATTTATGAACAGAATGTCATTTACATTTTCGGATCATAAATTCATTTAGAGACCTTGGAATCTTTTCCAGAAGATGCTCAAAATGTTTTAGGGGAAGAGGGGTTCAGCCCCCCCCCCCCCTCCAGCATCCCCTTATCAACAGCCCTGTATCAGGTCAGTTTTAATGTATTCAATAGCCTAAAATATGCTTAATTTTGGAGGCATCTTTTCAAAGTATTGCGCGCAACTAATTGATTAACTTTCCAAATGTATAATGTAAGGAAAATATTTTAACCGTGGTTTCTCTATGCGTGTGCATGGGGTTTCAAACACTGTATTCCATGTCTGTCTCTCGCTTATCTCGTTTAAAGTTATAAAAACTTGCAAAATCGATTTTTACACGATAGAATAGGTTTTTTGCTGGTGTTATAAAATGAAGTCGATTTTATTAAATTTATATATTGTAATTATCAGGCCAGGGCCGTAGCTAGAAGTGAATAATTTGAGCGGGGGGTGGGGTGTTAAAAAATATTTGGAAGATATCTTTTCAAAGTAATGCGCATTCACTCATTTATTGACTTTCCGAATGCATAATGCAAGGAAAATATTTTAAACATGATTTCTCTCTGTGTGTGCGCGTGCAAAGTCCGAACAAGGGCGGTGGTCAGCAGGAATGTAGTGGTCGGTATACGAGGGTATACGTCGTATATCTTCTGGATTTTCTTAAAGAACAAAATATACCTTCTATTTCTCAAGAAAGCTGTAGTATGTACATTCTACGGTATACTCTCTGCTTTGAGCGTATACCCTCTGTTTATATTACTGTTTATTTACCACTGGTGGGCAGAGGCGCATCCAGGATTAATCTTTGGAGGGGGCTAGCATATTTTAGTGGTCTATATTTTCCTGATTTGTCCCGGAATGTCAGACGAGCTTGGTCCGATTTTTTTACATTTGATTAAAAATGTGCAAGATGTCTCGTTCCGGACATTCATTTTTTCTATTGACTTGATACAGAACGAAAACTGGGCGGTGGAAGAGGGGAGCAATCAGCGAAACCTGGGGAAGGGAGTCTGAAAATTTTTGATGGGGGATAATTCCCAAAGCTTAAAGCTCTTTGATAAATAAAAGGAAAATATTGTTTAAATTTGTAAATATTAAAAATTCTGATATTTCAAATTTCATAAAAAAATTGATAAAAAAGAAAAAAAATGTGTTAAAGATTACTATTTTTTTTTTTTTTTTATTTTGCAGAGTGTATTAAAAATAGTAAAAGTAAACTTTCATAATTTTAGAAAACTTGAAAGAGTTAGTTTAATCCGATCCGAACGAAACCTATCTTGGCACTGCCCGCTGTAGAAATCAAAAGTTCCGTTTATATTTTCACAGTTCAAGGCCCGGTCTGGTCCGATACAATTTCAACTATTTCGAGAAAAAAAAATCACATTTTTAATATATAATTAATATTCTTTTAAAGCATACTACGTGCATATTTATGGGATGATTTTATAGTATATTTTACAGAAAATGCACAAAAGCAACATTAATGATTACTTAGATTCTTAGACTTTCAACATTCAAATAAAGATTCATTAAAAAATAATATGGTTTAGAATAAAAGAAAAAAAAAGAAAATTAAAAACATCATAACTTTTGAAGCTGTATACTAAAAGTAGATTTAAGAAAATATTTCTATATCATTAAGTATTTTCTGAAATCCATTTCTGAATCCATTTCTTTTTGGAAAAGTATAAGATTAGCAGATGTTTTTATTCATAAACTATGAAATCGAATGGCATTATCTATTTTTTAATTTAATTTAAATTGTTGAATGCGACATTAAAATTGAAAAGACATTAAAATAATTTAATTGAAACTAGCGCGCTTTCAGAATCGTGGGTGTCTGGGCGGGGGTTGGTGAGCATATCTCGCTAGGGGCAGAGCCCCCTAGTAGAATATAAGAAAACAAAGAAGGTTAAAAACATCATAACTTTTGAAGATGTGCAATAAAAAAGTAGCTTTATGAAAATATTTTTTCAAATCCAAAGGAGCTACATTCTAATACGTTTCTAATTTTTTTTTTTTTTTTTTTTTTTTTTTTTTAACGCAAAAGATTGACAGGTTATTTAGAAACTATGTAATCTATTAGAGATATCCATTTTTTGGATAAAAGAAATGTATTTTTCAGATAATATAGTCAAATGCAACATTCTGAATCAAATTTCCGGAAGCGGCAGCATGGGAAAGGAGAAAAATATGTAACCACGTAACAAAAATTTATTTTATATCGACAAGTTATTTATTTATCAAAAATGAGCAACGCTATTCTATTCCAAATCTTTTCAATAACCAGGCTTGTGAATTTTATGCCTTTACAGTTAAAAATTAATCAGAAACTGTGCCGATGTTTAGCGTTGTAGAGTAGTAAATTTAAGAACCACTTTAAAGTGATTACTTTCATTACAAAAATTCATTATCGCTACTAATACTTTTACAAAACATATTGTCTGCCTAACATATTCTGAGAACAACTAAGTCCAGTTCCAATTCAGCTCGAGTATGTATATAAAAGAAAATCCAAGCTTAATTTCGGCACGAGTCTTCTAAAGAACATAGTAACCCCACTGAGCTCTGTATATAATTATCTCTCTATATATGTTATTGTTGAGCTCAGTGAGTAACCCCGAGTCAGAAACTATGTAGTCCGATGCCGATCTCCGCGTAGACAAATTACATTTCTGTATTGATGTTGCAAACTATGCATCGTCTCGTGATGCATATTTATATTCTCGCGAAAGCCATATTCATTGAAATTAGCTCATATTTTATCGGGTAGAACTAAAAATTTATATTAGGCCGTCAGGCCCGCGAAATTTCTTTTTATCTGTCCCGTCCAGCCTCAGTTTTCTGGTTGCCCCGACCCGTTTATTTTATTTGTCGGCCCGGTCCGGCCCGTTTAAAATCTTTTTCTAATTCCGCCGGCCCGAATTCGGGCAGTTCTCTAGTTCTATGATCACGCCTCTTGGAATTTAAACATTTGGCAATTCAATCGCTTGAATTCCATTTTTTTTTTCATTTTTTCATTTTTATTCATATTTTTTTTCAATTTCTAATTTTTTTTTCCTCATCCGCTAGAGAGTCAGATATTCGGGACGTGGCTAGGTACCTGCCAACATGGTTTCCGCTAGAGAGTTAACAGAAGAAAAGGTAAAGGGCCGCGGATGGAAAGAGGCCGCTTTATGCGACGACGCACAGTGGGGCAAAAAACCTTCAAACCTGGCAAAAAAAAAAAAAAAAAAAAAAAAAAAAAATGAAATTCTGTTTTGAACTACCGATTTACGTCAGTTTAATAGAGCAGATGTTAGTAAATATCTCTCTAGTATTAAAAAGTGCGCAAACTTATTTTGATCGTAATTAATGAAGAAGTTAAACTGCGTATCCCATTATGATTATAAACGAAAAAAAAATTCAATAATTTTGTTTCAATATTTTTTTGTTAATTGCGCTGTAATATAATTTAAAAATAGTATTTTTTTGACTATGGAACCTTTAACTACAATTATGTAACAAAAATTCATTGCCTTTCAATTTGTTTTAATATGATTTTTATAGATGTAATGACGCTTAGAATATATAGTGGTGAAATTTATAGAAAAAATTTGCAGTGTCTACAAACATTGGAGGTTTTAGTTATGAATTAAAGCGAATTAAGGGGCAACTATAATTTTTTCTACTAGGTTTAAAGGGAAGCGTCACAGACTTGAAAAATCCCTTTTTTACAATAGATGGCGCTGAATTTCACTCGGAAAGGGCAATAGAGAATTACTGCTGGCAAACCCAGTTCGGCAGTCTAAACACGTCACTTCCTGTTGAAATCGAAACTCCGGTGAATAAGTGGAGAATTCTGATGTATGAAGGAGAGAGAAGGATGGATGTAATTTAATCTTGCAGGGATCTTGGCTCTTTTGTTGGGCGAAAAGTAAGAGTAGAAAAAGAGAGAAAAAAGGTTGTTAGTTGTTAGGCTATTCGGGCCGGTATTAGAACTAAATATTTTCAGTGGGGACATTTTTTATTATTATAGAACTTCAATATTAGGATTTTTTTAGGTAGATTTCGTAAGAAATACTACCTATTGCAGTCGTTACCATGCTACGACTTTTGAAAAACATTTTCATAACGTTTCACTATATGACCCTAGGAACCCAAAACCACTCCCTGTATATAAATATATATATACATATTGTATATATATGATTAAGAATTTTTAATAGAAATTTATTAGCTGTATTATTATATGTACTGCAACCAATTGTAATTGTTCCAAATTTAATTGGATTCTTATGAAATTTGGGTATAAGAACTAGATAGGGATACAAGGGCGGATCTGGAGAGTCCTCAAGGTGGGGGGGGGGGGTTTAAAAATTGGAAGACTCGAATCTTATGCGTGGGTCGGGGCTAATATTTTCACTGCTGGTCGGGTTTGGGTGCGGTTGACTTCTATTTTTCAAGCGGGTCGGGTTTGGGTCCAATTGATTTCTATTTTTTGCTGCTGGTCGCTTTAACTAATCAGGGGCGTGCGAACAAACAGCGCCTGGACAAAGTTTCGGTTTACCCCCCCCCCCCAAAAAAAAAACGACTTTTCTTGTGACAGGCCAAAAATGACGTTGGTAATATAAATTTGATGCCCTTTAAATTTCCGGACCTGAGGCGACCGCCCCCTTCGCTACCACCCTTTCGCACCGCGCTGTAACTAATACTTTTTTTGTGGTTCGCATTTATGTCTATTTGACGTCTACTTTTTGCAGTGGGTCAGGTTAACTTCTACTTTTTTGCTACTTGTTGGGTTTGAGACCGATTGACTACTACATTTTGCTGCTGGTCGGATTGACTTCTGTTTTTTTTTTTTTTTTTTGTTTTTTTTTTCGCTGCTGTATTAATCTATACTTTTTTGCTGTGGATTGTGTTTGGGTCCGGTTGAGGTTGACTTCTTTTTTGCTGCGGGTCGGGTTAACTTCTACTAATAACATAAATCATAATAGTAAAGCTCTACAATACGAAAGAATAATAAATTTTTAAAAATGTAATTCTTATGATTTCGCTAAACAAATATATTTTTTATGAATAACAAATAAGTAAGATGCCAGCCCAAATTGGGCTCGGAGTGAAGAATTGCACGCAGTCCCCCCCCCCCCCGGGAGCTATCAAATACCCCCTCCCCCCGGAAACTTTGAGATTTTGTGTTTTCAATGGTAAAAAAGTGTAATTTCCCCCGGGACTCTATTGTATTCCCCCCGGAGTCACAAAAGTCTCTTCCGGAGAAAAGTGTCTGAATTCAACACTGATTGCACGAATCGCGGTCGGGCAAATAATGCTTATCACACAGTCTGGGTCGGACACGAAACAAACGTTTAGCTTTATTCAGAGCCGAGCCCCGACCTGGAAATTTTGATCAGTACAGACAAGATATGAGTTCGGGCTTTTTTTTTTCAGAATTAGGTCCCACCCGAGATCGACGATTTTAAATCCGAGTCTGCCCGAACCCGAAACATTTTGCTTCATCAGAGCCCGAGGCCAATAACGAAAGTATACAGTAGAAGAGAAAAATGCATAATATTTTTAGCTCACAGGCTATCATAGCCTGAGAGCTTATGTGCCCGTCCGTTCTGTATGTATGTTCGTTCGTGCGTAACGCGATAACTCATGATAAAAATATCGGATCCACTTGAAATTTTGTATATAGGTATTAGAGGTCTGCACGGGCTCGGGCCGATTTCCAATAATGGCATTCGGGCCGGGCCGGGCTCGGGCCTTACTTCTGAAGACTCGGGCCGGGTCTAGTCACTAATCCTTTCGGGCCGGGCCGGGCCTAGTCACTAATCTTTTCGGGCCAGGCTGGGCTCGGACCTTAATTTTTTTGCTGGAGTATCGGGCCGGGCCTAACTTTTTTTTCCGTACTAAGCCGAGACTGATTCCATTCTTTCTAGTTTTCATGGACCAAAAAAATCAGTTCCTATTCAATCTTCCCATATGAAAATCCTTTTCTCAACTTTTTATAAATCAGTAATATTTGGCTTTGTCCAAAAATTTCTGCAAAAAAAGCATATACTTTTAAGCCGTCATTATTCTACAATTAAACATTAGAATTTATTCCTTTTAAAGAATCGTAGATTACTAGGCGTTTTAAAACAGAATTAAACACACACACACACAAAAAAAAAAAAAAAAAAAAAAAAAAACATGATTATGACGGAATTTTTTTTTTTAAACTGAAAACTGAAAGTTTCTTTTAAAATGTTCATCCATGCAAAATGAATACAACAATACGGGAGAAAAAAATATATTAAACATTTACATCTGTTAACCCTTTCCGGCGCACTACTCTTTAAAGTTGGAATTTAAAGAAGAAAAAAATTAGGCAATCTATTTAGGCCTAGAGGAGTACACAGGTATTGTTTTGTAAAGATTGCACTAACCATTTTAATTATACAGCTGCTACCGAAGTGGTAACCTCCCATAAGTAAAGCAATGATAAGTGCAGTGAGAAGAGCATTGCTGTGAAGCGCGTATTACAGTAAAACATTTTACCTATTATTTAAAAACAATAGAGTTTGATCTCTGTGGTGTTACCATCTAGAACTCATAAGAAAGATTTAAAGTAGCCATTAGAGTAGTTTTTGAAAAATTCACGGAGTTTTTGTGCCTCTAAATACGGGGAACTTTAGGTGTTGCCGACCCGACAACACTGCGCGTTAAGGGGTTAAGAAGGGAATGCATTTTCTTTCGTTCCAAAGCGATTTCGTCTTTGGGAATTTTACCATATACCGCTTTTTCGATTTCTTGTCTCCATTACAGGGAATATGGATTAATAATACTAGTGATAACTGAAACATTTACATACAACAAACAAAGATTCATTTAAAAGCATAAATATCGCAGCCTACGGCACTTCTGCATAAATGGAGATTATAAACATGGAAAAAAAGACTAATATAATTTTTTTTTTGGTCAGAACTCTTCCATAAGATTAAAGTTCAATGTTCTGTAGAAATTCACTCAAGCCGGGCCGGGTTCGGGCCGAATTTTAAACTTTTTTCTGGACCGGGCCGAGCTCGGGCCGAAATTTTATCTTTCGGGCCGGGCCGGGTCGGGCCATTTTTTTTCGTTCGGGCCGGGCCGGGCCCGGGCCTGGAAATTTCGGCCCGTGCAGACCTCTAATAGGTATATCCTGATAAGGCGCTTTCCTAATTAGTTTTCGGAGTTCATTCGGTATGTATAAGAGGGGGAACGGGGGGCTCATGCCCCTCCCCTTAGTTGATATAAATGGGATTTTCATGCAGAATTAAGTTTTCGTTCAAAATTTAGATATAGGATCATTCTGATGAGGCGATTCCGTGACTGTTATTAGGTGTTCATTGAATAAGTATAAATAGGGGGAACAGGGGTTCTAATGCCCCCCCCCCCTTAATTTATATAAATGGGTTTTTCAAGCAGAATTTTCAGATTTCGTTCAAATCTCTGAATAGTTTTGGAAGTTTAATGGTTAAGTATAAAAGAGGGGAATAACTCCTCTTAAATTATATAAATGCTAAATGGGTTTTTATTAAGAATTATCCGATTTGCTCTGAATTTTGGATATAGATTTTTTATATGATAAAGCATGTCCTTGATAGTTTCGGAGGTTCAATGATTAAGTATAAAAAAGGAGAAAGGGGAGAGCTGTTTCCCCTTCTTAATTTTTTTTTCGAACGGAATTAACGAAAATACAAGGTTGTAATGTACAATTAGTAATGCGTAGCCTGTGAGCTCAGTGCCATCAGTTTAACCGGGCAATATTCTTTTTTTTCTTAACATTTATTTTTAATGTTCCAAAAAAAAAAAAAAAAAATATGATTTTTAAGCTACATTTTACATAGAAATGTTACTCTTAAACGAAAATTTAAATTTAATATTATCAAAAGAAAAGTTTGGCATAAAATAAAAATGTACTTTATACATAAAAAAAATTCTCATATTTTGTCTCCTTTAATAAGAAAATATTATGGACATGTTAATGAAGTGTGTTACATGAATAAATTCATAGAACTTGTAGAAATTACTGTCGATTATTTGTCGAATCGAACAACATTTATCAATTTTCTATAAAAAGTGTAAATTTTTAACTATAACCATTTCATTCCTCATAACAATCTTCTGTGATTGGCGTGACCCAGACAATAACATTAAATTAAAAATTTCCAATTCCGATGCTTGTATAGGAATAGAGGAAACACTGTTCAATTGTTTTCTATCGGAATAATATGGAAATTAAATTTACTTACCATAGGCGTAACCAGCCATAGGCGTGCCGAAATTTTTTAACCCGAACATGTTGGATACAAACAATACATTATGTAGTAAAATCTAATAAAGCGGAACCCCCATAAAACTTGTCGAATTTCCGTTTTAGACAGGCTTTTATTTGCGAAAGGTATAATTGTATGATACTAAAAAAAAGAAAAAAAAAAAAAAAACCAAACGCAATTTTTTATTGCGTAAAGAAGGATGAGAAGTTGCTCAAAACTAAATCTAATGGATAAGAAAAAGATAATAAACATACATAAAATATGATAGATATAAAACAAAGCTATCCGTAAACATAAATCAGTAATTATCACAAATTTTCATTTCAAACAGCAATGAAATACTAAAATAAATAAACACGACTTTAGTTCTCCCGTCATTTTGATCAAAGTAACATTAAAATAACTTGTAAAAGGAATAAGTAGTACCCAATTTAAAATGGAAAAGCGGTCTTTCAATCTGTTCTATACATGAATAAATAAAATTTTCCGGTTAAAAAAAAAAAAAAAAAAAAAAAAGCTTGTCTCATCTCTACAACATGTTCTTTATACGAATGTCAAATTATGGCCGCAAAAAACGAAATTTAACCAACCAACTAACCTCCATATTAATTTGAATTTTGCCTAGCATTATTTCTTATTTTCAAACGAAGCAAATTTGCACAATCCCTCTCCCCCTCCGTTCTCCAGGCTAATCCCATGGTGGAATTATCATTTCACATCTGTATATCCTTTCTTTTTTTTTTTTTTTTTTTTTGCTCTTATCTAGATTTTAGATTACAAAAGCAAAGATATAAATAGTTTCTATCCTTCTCGAGAATTTACGCTAATTTCTTATTAGAGATGAGTTCGGGCTTGTTTTTCGGGACCCGGGCCCGCCCGAGCCCGAAAGATTTTTTGTCAACAGAGCTCAAGCCCGCCCGAGCCCGATACAAAAATATATAAAAATAAAATTTTATAGTATTTAAAAATTGTTTCAAAAGTGATATCTTATTTTTAAAAACTTCTTACATAGATTTTTAAATGAAAATTTAAATTCAGTCCTACCAAAATCCATATAAAATAAAAGCATACTTCAAAATAAAAAGAATTCTCGTATCCCCCCCCCCCCCTTTAATAAGAAAATGTTTGTGTCTACGTGAACGACACGTTTGTGTCTAATGCATAAATGCATGAAATTTGTAGAAATTACTATTTGTAAGCAGGCGAATCGAACAACGTTCTTCAATTTTCTGTAAAAAAAAAAGTATATTTCATTATAATCGATTCTTTTCTCATAACAATCTTCCGTGACTGACTGGTACCTGAAAATCAACGTAAATTTTAAAGAATGACATTGTTATTTTAAAGGTCTGATGCTTTTACAGGAAAAGATGAAACACTGACCGATTGCTTTCTGTTAGAATAATATGGTACTAATCATATTTACTTACGCAGGAAAGTGACTTCGAAAAGGAACAGTGTCCTCAGCCTCAGCAGAATTCATGATGACAAATACATATAATAATCACTAAAGTTATTTCCATAACAAAAACGACTATGACTCGTGCACAATCGAATATTAAATAATTTGCAAACACTAAAAACAGAAAAAAATATTATCTTCGCGTTATGTACTTAAATAACATATAAATAAACTATCCCATTAAAAAATATCTTCTGCCAAACTAAAAGCAAATTCATTGTCGTGTTTGTTTTGATTGGCGCCACATAAATAGATCATAGCCGGAAATTCCGTAGACATAAATCTGTAATTATCACAAATTTTCATTTGAAACAAAAATGAAATATTGAAATTAGTAAACAAGCATTCATTTCCCCCGTCATTTTGATAAAAAATAATTAAAATGACTTAAAAAGGAATAACTACGCAATTTTCAGTGGAAAAAGTTCTTTCAATCTTTTCTACATATGAATAAATAAAATTTTCCGGCTTCAGAAAAAATGAGCCCGGGTCCATCCGAGCCCGAAAACTAGAATAAAAATAGATCTTTTAAATAGAGCTTTTGTCGGGCCCGGGCTCGGGCTGAGCCCGTCTCATCTCTATTTCTTATAGAATTGCAAAAGCATGCATCAGAAAGAACGGCGTTAAAAAAAACTTCCATAAACAAAAGACATCAAATTTGGATTATAAAACCAACTTTTTGACATACTGTGACTGATACAGATTCTAGTAAATATTCTAATTTTAAAAAAGATGAACATAATAACTTTCTTAAAAAAAAAAAAAAAAAAAAAAAAAAAAAAAAAAAGAATGCGGGTCTCTTCTTTTATCACATTTCAAAACGAATTTAGGAAAAAAGGTCAATGGAAAAAAAGGCAACGGAAAAAACGTCAACGGAAAAAAAGGCAACGGAAAAAACGTCAACGGAAAAAAGGGCAACGGAAAAAAGGTCAACAGATAAAAACGGCAACAATAAATAATAGTAATAAATGTCAGTTCTTCAATAAATCGAAAGTTGATATACATTAGTTATTAAGGGAGGTATCTTAAGTTATAGAATACCGATTCTATGTTTCAAGTAAGCATATAAGTGTATCGGTTAGTACACGTGTATCGGTTATTTCAACTCGATTGATGAATAGCTTACGTTTAAAAACAGCGACTTTCATATCTTTATGCAAACTTTGACAAAGGACATTCTTTGGAGTGAGAAAAAAGTTTAAAACAGACAATGAAAAAAAAAAAAATGGTACAAATACATCTTAAATAAAATGGAAAAAATGGATTTTTTTTTTCTCTTGATATTTAATTATGTTATTAGAATGTTAAGGAGGATAACAGAAAATGAGTAGAAATGTGGAGATTTGGCACAAGAAAACTCAATTTTGGATACAGCAGCATAAACCATTTAAATTTAAATAAAAAAAAAGGAAATTTGTTATGGTGATTCTATTGATTATAGTAATAATAATAATAATAATAAAAATAATAATTGAATAAAAAATGTATGTATAAACATATTATTTCATTTTTCGACAAGTGAATTGCATTTTGTTATAAGGTTGTGCTTTCTCACGATGACCTTTATCAGGCTTTCGCGTGCGAAAATTCTGTAGAAAACACCATTTTGGACAGCATTTTCTGGAAGGCCACCTGCATTTATCAAAAAATGAAAACATTATTCAACTTTATGGTTTCTAAATAAGCCCCCCCTTGTCAAATCCGCCCCACCAGTGGCTAAGAGGTTGTGCTTTCGAAGCTGGTAGACGGGAGTGCTGGGTTCGAACCCAATCGCATCCGTCGGCCAAATCGTTCGGAGTTTTCCATGATTTTCTTTTAACCTTGGGTAATCTTGCGTAAATACAGTTAGAAAGACCTCGACGGAGGGCTCTCCTACAAGGACCTATATACCCCGGGCAGATAATCGGAAGTAACAACAATAACAATCCTTGCCATTTCCAAATCGGTAAACGAAAAAAAAGTGCCTGGAAAAAAAAGGACCGGTAAAAATATGAGTATATATAAATATAATGTAATAATATTATTAATAATAATAATTGAATCATAGATTAATATTTTGTTATATTTATATAATTTTATAAATTTATTATATTTATAGATTTTATATTTTTTAATATTTAAAATAATTATTATATTTAATAATTATATGCTATATTATTATTACTACATTACTATTATTAATATTTATAATATTTTATATTTAATTTTTTATATTTATATATTATAATATATATAATATACAGTGTAACACATAATAATTAATATAATAACATAATAAAAATATATAATAATATATAAATATAAATTAAATATAAAATTATTAATGAATAATTAATTATTATTTAAATATTATTAATTATTAAATATTATAAATTTTTATTCATTTCTTATTCTTTTTCTACAAGTATTATCGAGAAATGAAAACATTATTCGACTTTATGGTTTCTAAATAAGACCCCCCCCCCTTGTCAAATCCGCCCCACCAGTGGCTAAGAGGTTGTTCTCTCGAAGGTGGTGGACGGGAGGTGCTGGGTTCGAACCCAATCTCATCCGTCGGCCAAATAGTTCGGAGTTTTCCATGATTTTCTTCCAACCTTGTCTCCTTCTTGCCTTGTAATTATTTTTATTAATAGAACCACCATAACAAATTTCGTTATATTTTAAATTTTATTTTAAATGGTTTATGCTGCATGTTGCCAAATTTAGTTTTCGTGCATTAAACTTTAAAATTTCGACTCTTTTTCTGTTATCCGTCTGAATATTCTAAATATCAAGACAACAATTTTTTGTGCCTTTTTTTCCACCCTATTTAAATATATATACTTGTTTTTTTATTTATTTATTTTTTCACGTTTGCCCCTTTTTCGTCAATTAAAGAATGTTTTTGGTCAAAGTTTACATAAAGATATGAAAGTTGCTGTCTTTATCCATAAGCGTTTACCTGTTGCCCTTTTTTCCGTTGCCTTTTTTTCCGTTGACGTTTTTTCCGTTGCCCTTTTTTCCGTTGACCTTTTTTCCGTTGACCTTTTTTCCGTTGACCTTTTTTCCGCGCACCTTTCAAAACATAGACTTGATTAACTAATTGAACTAACTTGGCTTTCATTTTTCTTTTATAAATTTCGATTTTTTTAAAAATAATTAAGCTTGGGTCTGCGCGAGCAGGGGGGGGGTGCCCGGTCACCCCCCCCCTTGCTACGCGCATGCTTACGACCAAAAGTGACTTCGTAAATTGCGGAGTACAACTTCAGCATCAGCAGAATTCACAAAAAAAGCAACAATCACTAAAATTATTTCCATATGAAAAGCGATTACGACCTGTGTACGCTGTGTACAATAGAAATCTAAATTATGCGCCAAACGCAACCTAAAATTGGAAGAAAATATCCTCTTCGCATTAAACGTCTAAATTAATAATAATAAACAACCCTATTGCAAAATAACTTCTGCTACAAACTAAAGAGAAATTCATTATTCCCGCCTTTTCGTTGGCGCCAGCCAGAACGTTGTCGGAAGAGGCTAAAGTCGATTTGTAGAAATGACTAATAATTTACTTTTAAAATAGCATTCTAATGCTTTGAAAAAAAAAAAAAAAAAAAAAAAACAATCAATTTCTGCTTTTTTTTTTTTTTTTTTTTTTTTTTTTTTATATTCTAATCAAAATGTTCAATATAATGATTTGAAAAGGAATAAGTAATGTCTAAGGGGGGAGGGGGGAAGTTCTTTTAATATTTTCTATTAATTGATAAATAAAATTTATGGGTTTCAGAAAAAATGAGTCCGAGACCTAGCACTGCCTCATCTCTAATACTGACATTTAGGAAAAATGACTCCAAGCTGGACTCGGCATGGAAGAAAAACAAGACTGGCTGGACCCAAATCGGCAGAAAAATAAAGATCAGGACACGGCCCGGCTCTAAAAGTCAGAAGACTTGATCCAGCCAGACCCTAGGGTGGGCGATCGCCCCTTTGCCATCTCCCCCCCTTTCCACACCTTAGATCCGCTTTGGCTAATTCATGAATAGGCGCGGCCCGATCCGGGCCGCGCCGCGCCGATCTTGAGTTTTAGCCTAAGTCCTATTCCATGAAAACTCTCATGTTGGTTTGAAAACCTTTATAGTCCCAAGGAAGGGGGGGGGGGCGATCTCCCCATCGCCCTCCCCCAGAAGTATGTATATCTATTTTTTTAATTAGATGAAATTCGTATAATTAGAAAAACATTTTGTGTAACGACTTAATTACAGTCTGTTTTATATGAAAATAAAAAGTTTTGGTTAGAGGCACAGAGAGCCAACTTGGGCGACACATATAATTACACGTATAATTAATTAATAACTATACATATTTTTATGTATGTATTATTTATTTTTTTTTTAAATTGACATTTATATTTTCGATTTCGGCAAAACAAAAGAAGAAGAGAAAAAAAAAAAGCTCAAATTAATGAAACTAGAAGCATGAAAGTTAGAGAGAGGGAGGGGACTTATGACGTAAGCGTGTACTAACAAAGGGTTTTTAAAAATCCCTGGTCCCAAAGAGGGTTAAAAAAAAGGAAGGGGGTCGAAAATTATACACTTTATGGCCATCTTATTATATTTATTATACGGAACCCTCTAAATGTGAGTAATACTTAGATTTAACCGTTTATTTTTTATGGATGTCAAAAAGTCGCCCTGGAACTCGAAGTATTTTTAAAAAATTTTAATTAAAAATTCAAAAATTGCTTGGGGTTTTCCGAATACATTTTATTCAAAAGAGAATAAAATTTTTACTGAGCTAAAAAAGAAATGAACTCGAAAAGTACCAGAAACCATAGTAATATGGAAACACCGCTGTATAGCGTGCGCACAGAAGAGAGAGAGGGGGGGGATAAAGAATAATAATAAAAAATAAATAAATAAAGGTTTGGTTTTATTTTTGTCGACCGATTATCTACACTAAGGATATAGTCCATGGGGGGGGGGGGGTGCCCTTCGTGGGGGGTCTTTCTAAAGGAAGCTAACCCGTATTTACGCAAGTTCGAAGAAAACCACGAAAACTCCGAACGGTTAGACCAACAGCCGCGATTGGGTTCGAACCTAGCACCTGCCGTCTACCAGCTGAGAGGTCAGAACCTCTCGGCCACTGGTGGCGCATAAAAAAAAAAAAGAAAGGGAGAAAACGCATAAAGAATATAAATGTTTCTCAAATTCAAATTGGCAAAAAAAAAAAAAATATTTCATTTTTTAGTAAAAACAAAAGATTTTGCACAAAAAGTTAGCCAAAGTTGGTGTTTTAAAAATCACAAACCGAAAAACCGGAAATTCTATAAGTAATTTCCGGTTTGCGACAACGTAAGGCAATAAAACTGCCTCTCTGAGAAAACAATCGCTTATAACACAAGGTGTAATTCAATTATCAGAAAATTAAAAACGATTACAAATCACTTATAATCAATTATAAACAGGTCTGCCGAGACGATGGGAAAAATGGCCGACTCCGACTCGAGAAATTTTAATTACCTCGATTCCGAGTCCGGGCTGGCTAATATACTATTGTTGCTGTTGGCTAGTGTTGCTGTTGGTTGAAATTGAAATGAAGCAAAAAAAAAAAAAAAAAAAAAAAGGCGGAAATTTCAATATTTCGGCATTAATTAAGTTCTGTTGGAGTTTTGAAAGGAAAAAAAAAAATATTTTCCGTTTTACTAATTTTTTAATTTCGCATTTCGCATCTCACAAACCCAAAAAATCCAACTATCGAAATCTAAAGAAGAAAACAATACTGAAATTTTACTTTTTTGGATCCATGGACTAGGAAAGCGGGAAAATTTTACAATTTTGATGTTAAATAATGCCCTCCGACTCTTTTTTCAAAAATGGGTTGGACTCCGACTCTGCAGCCCTGATTATAATCAAGTACAGTGATTTTATATTTGATAATGTGTCAGAAGATGGGGCAGAAATTTTCGCGTCGTTAGATGGGATTTTTTTTTTTTTTTTTTTTTTTTTTTTGAGAATTTTTTAAAATCTAATCAAAAAATGCCTTGAGCGCACGTTTTCTCACATCTTTCCTAGAAAATCGTTTTAAAAATCGCAAATCGGAAAACCGGAAACTCCTCATACCATTTCCGGTGTGCGACAAAGTAGGCAAGGAAATAAAACTACCGCTCTGAGATAACAATTGCTTATAACTCAAGGTGTTATCCAATTTTCTAAAAAATTAAAAAAAAAAAAAAAAAAAAACCGCCTGATTACAAATCACTTATGATCAACTATAATCAGGGATGCGGAGACGATGGGAGAAATGGCCGACTCCGAAAATTTCAACTACTTCGACTCTGACTCTAGGCTAAGCTAATATACTAGCTTTGCTTTCTTAGAACCTTGGAAGAATAAAGGGAAAACAAAAAATATTTTCCGTTTTTCCTAATTTTTTAATTTTGCATCCCACAAACCCGAAAAATCCAACTACCGAAACCTAAAGAAGAAAACAAAACAAAAAATTTACTATTTCGGACTTGTGGACTTGAAAAGGAAAAAAAATTACAATTGTGATGTTAATTCGTGTCCTTTAGCGCATAAAAATTTAGATGGAATTGAAAAAAAAAAAAAAATAGATAAATAAATAAATATATATAATAAATAAATAAATAAAGATGAAAATTTTACTAGTTCAGAAAAAAAAAATCTTACAATTTTTAATTAAAAACGGTTTTTATCTATTGTGTACGCCGGACAGTGTATTGGTAATCTTTAACTTGGTAATCTTTCTGTAAATGCTATTCCAGCTTATCAAAGAAAGGTTTCACAAGTAAAAATCGCTAAATTGTTTCCCTGTTTAGAAAAAAAAAATGATCATTCAGATGCTACTTCAGTCAAACGAAAAGACCCATTCGCTAATTATATATGTATAATTAAACTAAAAAATAATAAATAAATAAATAAAATAAAATAAAAATATTGAAATACGACTGATATATATATTTATTTAATTTATTCCATAGGATTTATATTAGCGAATGAGTCTTTTGAGAAAGGTGTTTTTTTTTTTTTTTTTTTTTTTTTCAGAAAAACTTTGTACAATAAAAATTGCCGCTTACAAATACAAATAGTGACCCTACAGTTTCTTCCTTTATCTGTGAATGACCCTCTTTTCCCCACCACAACACCAAAGTCAAAGGTCGACACGCTGGCTCCCCTCACAGAGACTGCTTATTCAGCGTAACTTTTTTTTTTTTCCCAAACGAAAGTAAGAAGGTTACCAGAATTTGAAAGAATCCTTCAATCTGTAGTGGAATTTTACTAATAAAATCATATTTTGCGGAAACAAAATGTCTTATTGAGAGATATTTCATATAATATCTTGTAAGAGGTATCCTATAATACATTTATAAGAGAGATAATAATAACAATTGACAGGAAAATAGGTAAAAACTAAAAAAATAATCGCTTGCTTGTTCTTTACGAGTAAGCGACGGTACTCCTAGGTCCACCTAGGTATTTTTGCCGGAACTAATGTCAAAAATTTAAAATTTTAATTTAAAAAAGAAGGCCGTACTTTTCTTTTATGAAATTTCGCCAAGTTAAAGAAATAAGTTATATCAATCACCAAAAAAAATTTTGAACAAATTGGTTGAATAGCAAATGAGAAATACTGTTTGTAAGAATACAGTATGGGGAGTATAGGTGAAAGTAAGACTGACGGTTACTCTTAAGTTTTAGGAGAGTAAATATTTCAGAAAATCTTGCTACTTTTTGCTACTTTTTGAATTGTATGATCATTTTTATAGTTAATCAACCGCAAATTTTTGTTAGTGTACGGGTGTGTGCCAAACATAAATACATATCGTTTTTTTGTTGTTGTTGTTGAAGATGAATTTAAATACATTATTTATTACCAGAAGAGAACTTCTGACTATCATGAAACGTTTGAAAGAAAAAGCTTTTGAAAAGTATACGATTTTTTGGTATAAGAGCTTCATAATCAAAGAAACTACGAACAAGATGTTCTATAGAGTTAAAAAAGAAGCTAAAACGTTTTAAATTTTATTGGAAAAAGATTTTTTTCATAAGAACTTGTTTGTTTCCAAAGTGTCGCGCAAGATGGCAGTACCACAAGAGTGTTCTTCAAAGAAGAACAAAATTTCCCTAAAAACATTCTACTGACGTCACATTTCTGCAGAGTTGCTTTTACCTTCAGAAATGATTCTGCGCGGGATTTGTTGACATTCTCGCAAACTGTTTTTACGGAAGCAAAATTATTAGCTCCGTGACATTAAAACTTTAAAACTTTATTTAAAAACTTTAAATTTAAAAATTTAAGTTATTCTTCCTCTTTTTGTGTGTAAAAGTGTTCATCTTCTGTATTTTCTTCTAATTCATGGAATTAAAAAGGTTGTCAACCGAAACCAGAAGTCATCACGTCATTTTGTTCTAAAGAACATAACATCTAATAAAATAATAATTCATTATTCTTCCAGCTATATTTAAAGTGGCCTAAGTGAAGTAGAAAATTATTCTCTTCAAAGAAGATGCTTAGCAAGGTAGGCCTCAATTTATATACTTTTATTGAACTATTATTTCAACTTTGAATTCGAACTCACCCTTTAGATTATGAGGGCTGATAAAGTTTTTTTTTTATCTAAGTAAAAATATTTGCCGATAATTTTATTTGAAAGAAATAGACTATGAACAGTTTTTGAAAATATATATAATTACGATTGTTATTTGAATTAATAATATGGCTACAAGAGATATAGCCCTTATTGAAAAGCTAAACGACCAAAATTATAGCAATTGGGCTTTCAAGTTAGAAAATCTATTGCAAAAAGAAAACGTATTTTCAGTAATTATAGATCCCCCACCGGATCCTGTCACTGCTCAATGGAACAAAGATGATATTAAAGCGAAATCGATCATAAATCTATGCATCGAGGATTCTCAGATTATTCATTGGAAACATCTGGCAAATACCAAAGAAATCTGGGAAGCTTTGAAAAATGTACACTTGAGAAGCAGCCTCTCTTCCAAACTTTTTCTCCTTAGAAAATTATACTATCAAAAATTAAGTGAGGGGGGAGACATGATCTCCTACATCAACAACATTTTATCTATTAAAGATAAACTATTTGCTATTGGCGAGGAAATCCCAGACTCGCATATATGTGCCCTACTGCTTTGTTCGCTCCCTAGATCTTTTGACCCAATGGTTACTGCGTTAGAAGCCAGCGAGACGGATCTAACTTTAAATTACGTAATAAATAAATTGATTGATGAATCTAAACATAGATGCGATAACAGAGACGCGAGTTCAAATTCGCGAGATTCGGCTTACAAAGCAATAAATAGATCTGAGAGTCTTGAAACTGTTTCGAGCTCACGCGACTCAGCATATAAGGTAGTAAATAAAAACGCTAGAAATAAGAAATTTTGTACGTTTTGCAAACGAGATAACCATTTACGCGAAGATTGTTATCATTTAAAGTATAAAATGCAAAATAATAACCCGAGAAATAATCCGAATCGAAATAAGTTTTATAATAATTCAAACTCTTTCAGAAATAATTCGGGAAATTACAAAGGCAATCAAGGTAATATAAGGGATACTTCCAACTTCTGTTTTAAAGGTAATGTTGACGCAGAAATAGGTACGAATAATTTTTCTACCTCAACAAATTCGGAAGAAAACATTTATAAGTTCTCCGAACAAAATAATCCTGCGTGCGATTTAATGTCTGCTAATAGCGCACAAGAACTTAATGTAAATAAATTCGTTATAGATTCCGACTGCACAAGACATGTAGCATTCGCAAAAGAAAATTTCATAAACTTTAAAATTGGAAATTTTGGTATCATAATGATAGCGTATGGAAATAAACTAGATTCACATGATATGGGTGATATTAAACTTTGCACAAATTCACCACATCAAATTATACTTAAAGATGTTCTTTACTGTCCTGAATTACAAAGTAATTTATTATCGGTAAAGAGAGCAACAGAAAACGACTTTAAAGTCATTTTTGAAAAAGATTCCTGTAACTTTGTTAAAGACAATAACATAATTTTAACGTTGGAGTTAAATAATAATCTATATGAAATTTGTCCTAAAGATGAGTACGGATATGCTGTCAAAACACAAATGTTATGTGATAATCCGAATTGTATTACAGCTTGGTATAAACGCCTAGGACACAAAAATTTTGAATCGAATAGATATATTGTGAATCATAAGTTAGCGGATGGTATAACTTTAAGTGTAAACATGATCCTGTCAAAAACATGAATGTGAAAGAATCCCAAGTTCGTTAAAGGTTTCGCTAATAAAAGAAGTGAGATCTAATTGCAAACCAAGTTCTTTCGAAACTCCTTAAATCATAACTCCTGCCATGCATAATATTATTCAATTGCTTAAAATGATTTGTTATGCTACTTGTTATTCAATTGAGCTACTTAGCAAGTTTTTTCTTATTCAATTTTTTTCAATTTAGTTGATTCCTTCCTTAACTTATCAGTACCTTAACTTCAATATACTTATTCGAACACTCGATTGACTAGATCTTTGCCAATCAGATTCTAGATTAAATTATACTCCGACTCAAAGATTAAAGTTGGTAGCTGAAAACTTGCCAAGTCGCTCTATTGAATAAC
This sequence comes from Maratus speculifer, assembly GCA_964019185.1. Lineage (NCBI taxonomy): Eukaryota > Metazoa > Arthropoda > Arachnida > Araneae > Salticidae > Maratus > Maratus speculifer. The sequence continues at coordinate 300,921,870 of OZ025297.1, read as the reverse complement.
AAGTAACATAACAAATCATTTTAAGCAATTGAATAATGTTATGCATGACAGGAGTTATGATTTAAGGAGCTCCGAAAGAACTTGATTTGCAATTTAGATCTCACTTCTTTTATTAGCGAAACCTTTAACGAACTTGGCATTCTTTCACATTCATGTTTTTGACAGGATATCATTATTTTTTGTCAAATAAGTAGGTATTTGTTTCCTTTTTGAAATAAATAGGTTAAATTAGTTAAATTAGTTTTATTTAATATTAATTAATCTTTGAGCTTTTTCCTGCATTTATTCACTGTTTTTTTCAGTCAAATTTAAAAATTTAACATTAGGACTGCTTATGTTACTTTAAATTCCACTAATAAGGATGTTTCTTTTACGTGATTGGGTACTACTTGATTATTTCGTCGACCAAAAACGTTTGTAGCTAACTTGGCGAAATATCGCTATATTGACGACAAAAATTACGCACCGAAAGTCATTCTAACATGGCGCTATTTCTGGTATTTTGCCGAATTCCCGTAGATTCCCATTGTAATCTGGTAATTTATCCAATAATTTTATTAGAGCAAGGACTGTCGCCATCATTTTGGCATCTTTTTAGGTGCGTTCGTAATTATATGATACGAAGCACCTATAGTGGTCGTTCAGTCCGTCCGCCTGTCCGTCCGTCTGTCTGTTCGCATATAACAACGCAAAAACTACCCAACCGAATCGTTTGAAATTTAAAATACATAATTATTACATAATTTTGCCGAGTTATTTCAAATTTTATGAAACTCGGATGCATAGATCAATTACAGGGGCAATCAAAAGTATTCCATTACATTACGGTCAATGGGGAAAAAGTTTCAAATACATTTTAATCGTTTGAAATTTAAAATACGCAATTATTACATAATTCTGTGGAGTTATTTCAAATTTTTTGATAATCGTGTGCATAGATCAATTACAGGGGCAATCAACAGTATTCAATTACATTACGGTCAATGGGGAAAAAGTTTCAAATATATTCTATACATTTGAAATTTAAAATACATAATTATTACATAATTTTTTCGTGTTATTTCAGATTTTATGAAAATCGGATGCATAGATCAATTACAGGGACAATCAAAAGTATTCCATTACATTACGGTCAATGGGATAAAATGTTTAAAATGCATTTTAATCGTGTTACACTCATGCGAACTTAATAAAATTTATATGCAACTATAAAGTACATATTATAATATACATCTTACATAATTTGTGGTGTAAAAAACATTTGTTATTGATTTACAAGGCCACACAAAAGTATTCCATTACATAATGGTATAGGGAAAACATTGTTTGATGAGCGTTTGTAATTCACTATTTACAATTTTATGAGATTGATATATGAAAGTAATATTTTTAAAACTTCGTTATCGTACGAACGCACCTCATTTGCTACGCTTCACGTGCAATTTCCAACTTGTTTTCTTTAAATCGGTTCGCTAACTACCCAAGATTGCTTAAATATTGCTATTTAGAAAGTTTTTAGAACGCTTTTCGCGCATTTTTCCCCTTTTAAATTTTGTATTTGTTCACAAATGTTCATAGTGATCATTTATATCTTATAATTAATGAACATGCCAAATTTTATGTTTTTAGGCCTTTAATATACAGACATTGCATTTTTAGAACGCTTTTTGCTCTTTTACCCCCTTTGGATTAGTGGAATCGATATAAGATATAGCCTATATTGGAGCAAGGACTATCACCATTATTTTGGTATCATTACTTTTAAGATCGGTTTGTTGTTTGCTGAAATTGCTTAAAAATCTCAATTTAGAACATTTTTAGAACGCTTTTCGTACATTTTCACCCCTTTTGAATTCCGCATTTTTTATCAAATGCCCTTAGAGATCATTTATATCTTATAAATAATTAACATGCCAAATCTTATCGTTCTAGGTCCTTCAGTAACACAAAAGTTGCATTTTTGGAATGTTTTTTGCTTCTTCACTCTCTTTTGGTTAATGGTATACGCATAAAATATAGCTTATGTTTGAAACGGGGCGAATACCATCATTTTGGTATCATTAATTTTGAAATCGGTTCGGTGGTTTTAGAGATTATCCCCGATACTTGCCAAAAGTGTCACCAACTTGGCACTATTTCTGATATTTCTCGAAATTCCCATAAACTCTAAAATGCCAAACTCTATGTTTCCAGTCCAGTCCCTTAATATACAGACATTGCATTTTTAGAATGTTTTTTACTCTTTTACCTCCTTTGGGTTAGTGTAATCGACATAAGATATATCCTATGTTGGAGCAAAGACTGTCATCATCATTTTGATATCATTACTTTTAAGATCGGTTTGTTGTTTGCTGAGATTGTTTTAAAATTGGTATTTCAAACTTTTTTAGAACGCTCTTCGCGGATTTTCACCCTATTAAATTTGATATTTTTTAGCAAATGTCATTAGTGATCATTTATATCTCATAAATAATTAACATGCCAAATTTTGTGCTTCTAGGCCCTTCAGTAAAGCAAAAATCACAATTTTAGAATGTTTTTCGCTTCTGAACCCTCTTTTAGTTAGTGGCACAGACATAAGATATAGTCTATGTTTGAACCGGGGCGAATACCATCATTTTGGTACCATTACTTTTGAAATCGGTTCGGTAGTTTCAGAGATTAGCCATGATATTGGCCAAAAGTGACGCCAACTTGGCACTATTTCTGGTATTTTGTGAAATTCTCATAAACTTATATTGTAATCCAATAATTAATCCTCTAACCAACCATTAATATTTAATTATTGGCGATTTCTGATTTTTTTCTATTTATAGATCCAATAACCTACCTCCACACCAAATTTCAACTTCCTAAGTCACCTGGAAGTACTCAAACATTTCTATGAGTGAGTCAGTGGTAAAAACAGTGATTTTCAGATGTCAATTTCTCGTGAACGGTAAAAGATTTTTTAAAAGAATTTTAGGATTCGGAAATTAGAAGATTGTCTTACACGACACAAAAAATTGCAAGTGTGTAGTTCAAATAGAATTTAAGTTATTGGGGGGTCAAAAGTGGCTCGAAATGGTTCGGGTAATATAACCCACGGCCGGTGTGTTGCCTTTTACTTTGTGAACTTGGCTGACACATTGCCGTGTGTCTAGATAATATATGTACTAAATGTATCGAAGGAAAAATGTCACAATTACCTTATCCAAAGGTAGCATCAAATAGATCTAAGGAAGTACTTTCGCTAATCCACAGAGACATTTAAGGTCCCATGAAGACGGAGACATTCTCAGGTAAAAGGTACTTTATTACTTTCATTGATGATTATAGCAGGTTTACCATGGTTTACTTACTTTCACACAAATCGGAAGCCCTAGAAAAATTTAAAGATTTCTCTGCACTAGTAAAAAATAAATTTGGTAAACAAATAAAAGCCTTTAGATCGGATAATGCAGGGGAATATCTTGGGGAAAATTTTGAAGACTATTTAACCCTTAACGGTATCGAACGCCAATTATTGTATCATTTCGCTCACCTCAAAATGGTGCTTCTGAGATAAAAAACCGTACCCTTGTAGAAATGGCACGCACAATGCTGTCAGACACAAATCTACCAAGACAATTCTGGGGTGAAGCAATTCTCACTGCCACTTATTTAACAAATAGGCTGCCAACTAAAGCAAACAACAATATAACCCCATTTGAACTTTGGAATAATCGTAAACCAAATTTGTCACACACAAAAACATTTGGCTGCAAGGCATACGCCTATGTAGAAAAATCTAAAAGGGCTAAATTCGATGAGAAAGTCATTGAAGGCATTTTCTTGGGATATGACCAAAGGAGCAAGGGATATAGAATATACATAGGGGATAATAGAGTAATGATATCTAGATCAGTAAAATTTCTGGAAAACATGAAAAATGACACTGAACAAGACCCAAATAACATTTCGACCCCTACCGAAGTTGTTCAAATTGAATTAGATGGTGATAAACATGACGCGGACGCAATTCCACATCAGAGTCAAATACAGCTTAGAAGATCGGGAAGAGAAAACAGGGGAGTACCTCCGGATAGATATGGAATTAGCGCAAACATGTGTCAAGTTGAGGAACCCAAAACTTGGGAAGATATAGAAAATATGAAAGACTCAAAAATTAAAAATAATTGGCTAACAGCAACAGATGAGGAAATCAATTCACTTATGGAAAATAAAACTTCGGAATTAGTCGACCCACCTCCGGGAAAACATATTATAGGTTGTAAATGGACTTTTAAAACAAAACGCAATGCCCGCGGAGAAATAGAACGCTACAAGGCGAGACTCATTGCGAAGGGTTATTCGCAGAAATTCGGGTGTGATTATTTTGAAACTTTTGCCCCTGTCGTCGCAATAAGAATTAAGACCACAATAAGAAGTTTCCTAAATGCTGCGGTATATAAAAATTTAGATATAATTCATTTAGATGTAAAAACAGCATTTTTACACGGAAACTTAGACGAGGAGGTATTCATGACAAAACCCGAGGTATATAGAGTCTAGAAGATCAAAAGGAAAAGGTGTGTAAACTGAATAAAGCTATTTACGGGCTAAAACAGGCTGCTAGAGCCTGGCGCCTAAAAATTAGTCAAACACTCAAAAACATGGGATTTAATCAGTGTACATCAGATTTATGCTTGTTCAAACGAAATAAAAACGGAAACATGTCATATGTTATAGTATATGTCGACGACATTTTAGTAGCAGGAAAGAAAAGGTATACCGAAGAGATATACAAAAAGTTATCAAGGGAATATAAAATAAAATCTTTAGGTAAGGTATCGCACTATTTGGGGATAAACATCAAACAAACAGAAGATAGAAGTCTAATATTAGATCAGGAAAATAAAATTAACGAATTGTTAGGAAATTTAACTTAGTAAATTCTAAACCAACTTATACTCCCATGAATACGGATTATTTTAATTTAGATCCTGATAGTAAACTAATGAGTAATAATACCCTTTATCGACAAGCAGTGGGGGGCACTCTTATACATTTCCACCATTACAAGGCCAGACATATCAGCCTGTGTGAACATATTAGGTAGAAGAAATGAAAAACCACGAGAAGTAGATTGGCTAGCAGTTGAAAAGGTTATTCGATACTTAAAAACAACTAAATATCTTAAATTAATAATTGACAAAAATAAAGAGCCCGTCTTAACAGCATATTGTGATGCTGATTGGGCATCAGATAAAAATGACCGGAAGTCAACTACCGGGAATATCTTTAAACTTGGCAACAACTTACTGACCTGGTCAAGTAGAAAACAGACCAGTGTCGCACTGTCCTCTACTGAGGTAGAATACATTTCTGTCTCTGACACCTGTCAAGAAATGGAGTGGTTACTCGCACTGCTGACAGATTTAGACCTACCACAAAGCTTACCGATCGTAATATATGAAGACAATATTCCATGCATAAAAATCTCAAAAAATGAGAAACATCTGTCCAGAAGCAAACATGTAAGTGTCAAATATTACAATGTAAAGACTATTAGAGAACGGAACTATATGTCTACACTATTGACCTTCAAAGCAAATGATTGCTGACATCATGACAAAGCCCCTTGCGAAACCTCAGTTTGAAACTTTGAGATCTCAGCTACAACTGAGTCTAGCACTTTGAAAACAAAAGTGGGGGTATTGGAAAAAGACTTTCTTCATAAGACCTTATTTGTTTCCAAAATGTCGCGCAAGATGGCAGCACCACAAGAGTGTCCTTCAAAGAAGAACAAAATGTCCCTAAAAACATTCTAGTGACGTCACATTTCTGCAGAGTTGCTTTTACCTTCAGAAATGATTCTGCGCGGGATTTGTTGACATTCTCGCAAACTGTTTTTACGGAAGCAAAATTATTAGCTCCGTGACATTAAAACTTTAAAACTTTATTTAAAAACTTTAAATTTAAAAATTTAAGTTACTCTTCCTCTTTTTGTGTGTAAAAGTGTTCATCTTCTGTATTTTCTTCTAATTCATGGAATTAAAAAGGTTGTCAACCGAAACCAGAAGTCATCACGTCATTTTGTTCTAAAGAACATAACATCTGATAAAATAATAATTCATTATTCTTCCAGCTGTATTTAAAGTGGCCTAAGTGAAGAAGAAAATTATTATCTTCAAAGAAGATGCCTAGCAAGGTAGACCTAATTTTATATACTTTTATTGAACTATTATTTCACTTTTGAATTCGAACCCACCCTTTAAATTTTAATATAAGTTCCAATGGCCAGAAATTTGTCGAGACAAGGGAAATGTTTTAGAATTAATAAAGAGTGGCTTGGCAAATCGCTTTCATTTCCTCGCTTTGAATAACAAACAGAAATGTCACTGAAAAACAAACGTGTTCGTCTTAATATTTCGTTTGAAAGGTGTTCTGGACAATCAAAAAAAAATAAGAGCAAAACGGTTACGCGATTCTAGTTCTACATTTTTGTTAGTGTAGCGACATGTAAGAGTTTAATATCTGAAGTATAGAAAAATAAAAGGTGTGTGCTACTATTAAGACAGCAGAAACAGCTTTGCTTCTGCTGTCTTTATAGTAGTACATACAATTTGTCTGAGAAAGGTGGTTTCATTCCTTCAAAACGAGTCTCTAATACTCACTTTAAGGTGAGCTTGAGAATCATTAAAATTATTAAATATATTTGAAAATCCAGTTTTTATTTTTTTTTTTTACTTATCAATGATGACCTTATGGATGATTCATAAATATTTAATTTTGATAAAACTATCTTAAATTTATTTTTTTTAACTAATTTTTGCACAGAAAATGTTGAAAAAGGTTCGTACATTAATTAATAAATTACTCTATAGTTTATAAAAATGCTTTAAGTTTTACTACGTTAAGTCTATAAAAGAATGTATAATGTGTATTTTTTTGTTACAAGCAAATTTGATTTTTTGCCAACTTTTGGAGGCTTCCTGCCCCATTGTACGACGGTTGGAATATCTAGTGGAAGAAAGTCGTAACTTCTCCCTTCAGAAAAATCCCATTCAAGCATACTACATTACATACTTTTTAATTTGTACAGCATGTTCATTATTTTTGCCCAATTTCAGATCCCATGCAATATTTTGTTCCGAATTATATAGCAAATAAAAATTTATCCTAATTTGATTAGCCAATGTTTTCAATCGCATCAAGGTTTTTGTTTAAAATTTCTTTCAAAACAACTTATCCTTTAATTTAGCGGTTTCCAACCTTTATTGGTAGGCGACCGACCTTTAAGAAAAAAAAAAATCGCGATCCACCTAATATAAGGGTGTATATCAGAGTAGAAATTGTTGTATGATCTCTATAAGCTATCGGCTAGCCTATCCCACAAAAGAGACAAATTTTCGTACAAATGATATACTGTCAACAAAAGCAAGAATTGGTAATCCCCATGTGTGTAAGTAAAATAATAATAAAAAAAAAACAATAAAATAGAGAGATAATCAAAATCACGTTTAGTAATTAACGAAATATAACTTTATAACTAGTGAGATTTCTTGCACTGGTATTACCGATGAGGGCATCTATACCACGGTTAAAACTTGTTAATTTTAACCTTAATTCACTTTCTACACGCAGAAGGAGACAGAAAAGGATAATAAGCATGTTCACACAAATATGTCGTTTTCGACAACATTAAAGAATTCAAAGCTGAATTAAATAGTTCTGGATTTTTGCTGGTGTATACATTCATTCAGAAGGAAATTAAAGGTTTTTACGTGAAGTATTATTTGTATTGAAATTGTTAGACTTTTTTTTAACAGAAAAATAAAAGATATATTTTATGACAAACCGCGATTGTTCTTCGACCCACCAAAACACCTGCTGTGACCCACTAGTGGGTCGCGACCCATAGGTTGCGGACCGAATTAATATGTCCAAATTGTTAATTTATAATTACTAAATTTTTACATAGATAACAGCACCAATAAATTTAATTTTAAAATAATTATAAACATAAGTTATTTATTTTAATCAAATTAAAAATGTTAAAATTAAATTATTTAAATAAACTCAAAATTCCAAATCTTTTTAATAACCGAAATTAAAAAAAATTAGAGGAGATATAAATATAATTTTAAATCTCTAAAAATGAAAAAAATTGCGTAAATGAAATTTAAAATGCAGAATCATTAATAAATCGCAATAGTTTTTAAAATAGAAAGAAAACTGAATTCGAAAAAAATATTATGATTATCAGTGATAATAAAAAAAATAATATACACCCTTAAATTGGCAAAAAATAAGAAATTGCTACTAATTAAATTCATCTTAGTATGAATTAAATTTCAAGTTCTGGCACAAGGTTCGAACTAGGAATCTTCTGCGTATTAGCGAGATGCTTTGCTTCAAAGCAATATTTGCAAGAAAAACGTTGAAATTAAGGTCCTCTTTTAAAATTTAAATCGTAAAAAATAAGTGGATGATTTTTTAAAAATTGATTTACTTAAAATAACAGACTTTTTCAAAACTTTATGAGTTGTCGCGCTCAGCTGTCAGTACACAAAATTTGACTCTGACTTAAACAGATTTTGTAACAGAAACTAATAAGATTTCGTCAGATAAACGAAACCCTAAAAAGAGAAAAGGTACGCTACAATTCAGTTTCTGTTTTCCTTTTTATTATTATTATTTTTAAGGTATTTTTCGAATTAAATTTTTCATATATGTCTGCATTGCATAAAAAATTTACTGCTCAAATTAAAACACATTTCTTCTAATATTTCCATTTAATGCATGTGTCTTTTATTATACAAATTTTATGAATTTAAGTCTATTTCTATGCAACGAGTTTTCTTCATAACGATGTTTTAAATCTAACAATGATTCTTCCTTAAATGCAAGTTTCACTGGATGTTCCAGGATTATTAGGACAAATTTTAAGCAGATCACCTTACACATCATCAAGAGACATCAAATGGATTCAGATTCGTATAGCAACACATTGTCGGAAGCGTTTTTCTGGCACGTAGTGACGACACAAAACACAAGAAAGAAAGGACACGAGCAGGGAGAGAAAATTTGTTCATTATTCTTAGTACTTCAAAAATGCAGGGACCATGTTTGAAAGTGCTGAGGAACTTGTTGCACGCTCGTGGCAGTTGCTGGGGAAGTCCGAAATACTTCTGGTATTTTCGAGAACATTAGATCTTCCATATGCCAAAAATGTTCTTCCATGCATCACGAGCCAGGGTGATAATTTCTAACACTTACTTTGATGACGATTGTTGTCCTTTTAATGCTATTTTTTCTTAGTTTTTTGCTATACTAAGAATAATATACACGTTTTCCTTTCTTATTCATATGCTGTGTTTATTGTGTTTGTGTCGTCACTACCGCGCCAGGAAAACGTTTCCGATCATAGGTTGTTATGTAAATCTGAATTCTTGTGATTTCCCCTATCTCCCCTTAAAGTTTGTTCCAATAATCCTAGAACACTTTGTATACAAATCTACAGATCATATAAGGGCTGCACAAAAGAATTCTGATAGTTTTTCCACTGATGGAGAGTGTTCTAGATGGTTCTGAAATTGGGTTAGCAAATGTGATTATGAGTTTTTTAAATTGATTACATAGACATCATCTTTCACCTTATTGAACAATGAAGTTTCTTTCTTTTTCTTTCTTTTTTTTTTTTTTACTTTTAGGTGGGCGTTACTTTAAAACATTATGTTGGATAAAGCTGGCTAACAAACTCGGTCGAAACCTTCACTGCAAAGACTCAAACACAAAAATAAACACATTTCGGAACATTTTTTTCTCCTCAAATTCACAACACATTATTGTGCTGTGAAACGTTTTTCGTGGTGTGATTGTGTTTTTAATATGTTTCAAAAGTGTTACTCTCTTGAAATGTCTTCTTAATATGTTACAAAAATATTGCTACCTAGAAATTTGTTCTACAAATAATGCGGTTAATTGTGTTGAAATAGCGTTGTAAATACTGTTGATGAAAATAGTTTCTTAAAATAGTGTTGTGATGCACAACACTTTGTCCCCAAATTAACAACACATTGTAAACACCACAATTTAGAACACAATAAAACAACTTTTGTAAAACACTGTCAAAATATTTTCAACATGTTGCCTCTAAAAATTACACAATTTTATAATTGAATGCTTTGAAATATGTTTTGAAAACTCATTTTCTCCTCTTGTAAATTTTAACAACACTTTTTGCACAATCTTTTTATTTCTCGCAATAGAAGGTTGATTTTTATATTCAGTTAGTATTGCAAAAGTGTTTCATGGGTTTGCAGGGATGGTAAGTTTTTTATTCAGGCTCAGTCACATCCAAATTCGTTCATAAAAAATAGTGCTATTTATGAACGATTATGCTATTTTATAACTGATTTTTTCTATCATATAGCAAAAATCAGATAGCACATATAACAACATTTGAACAAAGGGTCGTTTGGGGGAAGGGGGGGGGGGTCTGCGGTCATGATCGGTGAAATTATACAGAACTTTTCCGGAATTGCTTTCCTCAGAATGGCTAAAATAGGGAGCTTTTTATTTCTTGTAATGGTAGCTATCTAAATACCTATATAGAATATAACTTCGGAATTTTAAGCATTTTTCATTCGTGGCATTTTGTATGTTTACACATTTAAAAATTGTCTTAAACTGGAGGAAGTTTATTTCCTGACCGAAAAACAAACATTCCTGGAATTTTTTTTTTCCCCCATTAATATTGTATTTCTGCTGAACCCCGGGATTTCCTTCTACTTGCGCCCATGCAACAAATAAAGATGCATGGAAGAGGAATGTATTAAAAGATATTTTACTACATATCTAAATTTGAATTCGATCCAGGTATTCTTTCCTTCCAATTTAAAAATCAAATTGTAAACATCAAGACAACGCCAAACTTCCATTTTTATAGAAGAATTTTTTTCTTCAAAAATAAAACTCGAAAATGGAAAGTTTTAAAGCTGCACACCTTTCACCTTTTAAGATAATGAGCCTTTAAAAGATCAAAGCTACTTCTCTGGCGTCATCCGCATTTGACGTTGCATTCCAATTATAACACAAGAAGACTCCCGTGATTCCCTAAGATCAGCAGAACTTATCTAATGGTAACATCGGGCCGCACATTCAAATTACGCCCCTCCCGAGGCCACAAAAGGGCCCCCGCTTTGCATGGGGCTTTAAACCAACGAAGCCAATTTGGCAGGCAAAACGTCGCCAGCAGATGTTCCGCGGATTGCGCTCCTAGCTTTGAGGGCATCGCAGAGCAGCCTTTGTCGGCACTTTGCAGCTTCTCCTTTCGGCACCCTGGGGTGGGACAGATTTTGCGGAGCAAGCTAAGTTCCTCCCGTTTGAAGATTTTTCAGTTTTTGAATATTATGACGTCTTCTTTTAGCCGGAATATTCTCGTTAAGGATTTTATAGGGTGTCTGGCGGGCGATTTATCCAGTGTTTGCGCTTTTCAGTTGCATCGTGTCGTGACTTTAGAAATGTTGTTAAAAGTTTAAAAGAATATCATTTATTTTCTTCAGGAAGAAAAAAATAAATGAAAGTTAACGTCAGTTTAAGGGGAATAGCCTTAAAACTCGATATTTTGAAAGATGGATAGATGTATTTTCCAATATAGTTATCTTTTTTCTTTTCCTTGTGTTACTCTTTTGTCAGTAACAGTTATTGCATTCCAAAATAGTTGAGACAGACGAATTTCATTTTATCTATGGGTTCGTTACAGATTTTTGGGAATCTATGAGAAATTATAAGGATGTCTTACCATATAAAATTAACGTCCAATGATCAAAATAAATTTTGGTTTGAACCTTGTCCTTAATTATGGAATAATCATCATTCATCACTTTTGGAAAAAGAAAGATAGTGACCGCCTCAGAATTCGTGAGTGAAGCGTTTCCACTAGAGATCGACCGAAAATTCAGTTTCGTTTTCGGCTCATAATCTGAGTTTAGGTGAAAATGCTGTTGAAAATCTGTCCGGACTGAAATTATCTGTACAGTATTCAATCCAGGGGATGGTCCCAGGAGCAGTGGTGCCAGCTTATATTGGCCCATGGGGCCCGAGCCCACCCAATAATTTTGAATCATAGCGTACTCAATTTTCATTGTTCTAGTTATTTATTTCACTATTATTTTAGTATTCATTTTTCATCTGAGAATGAAACATATTTTGCCAATGACCATGTGTTTTAATTATTCGACTAACACTAATAAATAACAAAAGACTGAAATGTTTAGCTTCCATGTTTAACTTTTTTCTAATTCAATTTGTAATCATGTTCATGATATGATGCCATTACAATAAATATAAGTGTATTTATAATGGAAAACGCATGAGGATATGATTTAATAAAATTTCAACTTTATTAAAACATGATACCTTGACTTAAAATTCTCATCTTTCACCATCTGTCAATCCTTCAAAGAAAAACAGACTGGTCGCACCATTTTACAAAAATATTTTTGAGCCAACCCAATATTTTTCAAAAGTTGGCGCCAATGCCCAAGAGTAACATTCTCCTTGAAGCAATAAAACGTCCCCCCTCCCCCCCAGAAAATTTGAAATTTTGGCTTTTCAATGGTCAAAAAGGTGCAATTTTCCCCCGGAACTTTATAAAGTCCCTCCTAGAGAAAAGTGTCTGAATTCAACACTGAATCTAAATTCCAAAAATCTCGTTTCTTTTTTCGACAATTTTCAAAATATTAATAACGTAATAAGCTTCTATTAATGGAATCTTTGAAACTGATTTTATTTGTTAAGTTGTGAAACATAACTGTGCATTTTTTTTTTCTTAGGGCATGTTTAGCGCAACTTACCGAAGTAACCAATGTTACCGACCGATTGTAGGGCAGTACGAAAGCGAATTGTAGTACCAATAAAAACTGTTTTGTTGAATTGCAGCTGACGTCTCACTTCGCCTTGATTTTCATTTCGTACTTCTCTACAATCGGTCGTAACATTGGTTACTTCGGTAAGTTACCGGTAAGTTGTGCTGAACATGCCCTAAGAGATGTTAAATTCCCAAGGTAATAAGGCGAGATTTTATGCACAGTTTCTATTAATCGAGATTTTCGATATCCGGGGTACTAACAATCCCAATTAACTCGGATAATCGAGGTTGTACTGTAATGCAAAACTGGATGATGTTTGAAAGCAATGTAAAATTTCTGACTATTGAGCGAATGCGAAATGACTGCAAAGAGCTATAATGTTTAATCTAACAACATGTAAGAAAACTATTAAATTCATCTGAATTTCAGGCTCTTATTACCGCATGGGCAAATCGGGATTTTGCCCATGGGCTCCGGACCTTAAGGGGCCCCCAAATCCATACATTAAATTATAAAATATTTACTTTCTTTTTCCAATCCCAACTCTTCCATATGTTGAAGTTATTTAATTCATCTTAAAGTAATATGACAAAATGCTAAAGTTATATAAAAAAGTTTTGTTCTGCTCAAAGAGGGAAAAATAAACTTTTATTAATTAAGGTATTTAATTTACAATTGACGGAGCTAAGAATTTTCTTCTATTTATATTTAAGGTACGAAAATATGTTTATGTCTTACACATACACATATGAGTGACCAGCAGTTCTTTTTCAATAAAGTTGCAATGATTCAAACGGGAGCTCCCTGATTTACCCCTGCCGAAGGCCCCAATTGGTCATAACCAGGCCCTGCTGAATTTCACTCCATGACTCTATGAGATTCGACCGCCTGCTTGAACTTTCGAAATATCTGGGCTCTTTTTAGATGTTTTTAACACTTTCCGACATATAGTTAAAAGGTGTTTATGAATTTGATTTATCTGTTTGTGCGTTCTCTAAATCGCGTAAATATAATTCGATTGCCATGAAATTGATCTGTATTATTGGAGTTTAATATGGAATGTTCAGTATTGAAAACAAAGTTGTGTTTCATTTTCGGTTCATTTATACAGGGCTACTCAAAGATATACCATAAATCGGTTTGGAATATGATAGGAGTTATCACTTAGATTTAAATGCCTTCATTCGGCCGAAACAAAATAACCAATTGGAACAGGAGCCGAATTCTTTGACATCAGTCGTGCATTTTTTCTCGTAATAAAAATGATCTACTTATATTTAAGAGGCAGATTTTATAAGAGTCAAGAGGCAGATTTTATAAGAGTCAGGCAGGTTCATTGTACATACAATTTTTAATTTTACCGAAAATTACTTGGTGGTTTCTTCTAATGTTTTTAAAAGATATGTATATTTTGTTTTTCCCCCAAAAAATTGTTTGTGGCCCACAAAAATTTCTAAAGCGAATCACAACCCAGTATTTTTTTCCAATCGACATCTTTCTGTATTCTATTATCTCAGTGCACTGAACATCTGTCAAAGTTATTTTTGTGATTACGACATTACATTTAGAAGCTAAATTGAATTATTTTGTAAACTTCATGGCTGGACCTTCAGCAAGGGCGGCGCCAGAGTTTGCCCGACGTGGGGGCACTGTTTCCCCGACAGGGGGGCCAAGTTTATAATACATATTAGAGGTACCAGCGTATTGGTCCAGGTTCTAAAAAATGCGTGGCAAAAAATTTAGGCCCAGGACCGATCCGGTTTGTACTAAATAGATTAATGTTCCGGTCGACATAAAATTTAGAAAATCTGCCTGATTATACGGTCTGAGAAATACAAATACATACATATATAATATAACCTAACCAAAAAAAAAAAAGGTTAAAATCTCGGCCCACCCGACTCCATTTCTACAAAACGTGAATTTTTACTTCGATACGGTTATAAAATATTTTGGATGAGGGGTGTCTGATAAAAAATAGTCTTTTTAAGAAGTGTTCTAGGCGGCAATACTTATTTATTTTGAATGAATATCTATTTGCATGTAAATGTTTCAATTATCATTCAGTTATCGTTAATACTTATATCATGTATTGGAGACTAAAAAATCAGAAAAATGCCACACAGTAAAATTTTCCAAGACAAAGTCGCATAGTAACAAAAAAAAAAAAAAAAAAAAAAAAAAAAAAAAAAAAAAAAAAGCGAGTTATGGTCGAGTTGCCCTCGTAGCAGGTGTAATGTATTATATTCCTTTCACATGCATTATTATATTCATTTTGAATCAACATATTTTGCGTTTAAGGGGACTCTTCACTCACTTGAGAACACACGCACTGTTATGTTAAACACAGATTATTTTCAAATTTCTCGTTTTAATTAGAATATTTTTAAACATTTTTTTTTTTCTTGCATGAGACACCTGAAGTTGCTCTTTAAAATGACTTTTTTCCGCTTTTTTGATTTCGGTAGCAGATTTTTTTTTTTTTAAAGATACTTTCACTTTCAGGTACAGTTTTGAAACTGAAAGTACTTTTTTGGGGTCATAGGCAGGTTTTACTGTATTTTAATTTTATTGCCTAAAAATTTACTATTCTTTAAAAATAATAAATTCTAAAGTTTAATTATAGAATAATGGGGTATTAAATTTATAAAAATAATGTTTGGAACGGGCCAAACTTTACTGATTTTTGCACGGCCAAAGTCATTCCGTGAGGTTGATTTTCATACAGGCTGAATCGAAACAGAGACTGAAAATTTCGACCCGTGCAGTCCTAGGAAGAATGAAGTCAGTCCCAGCTCGGTATCGAAAAAGTTAGTTAAGGATGTTCTCAACTGCTCAGCTCAACAAGCGCAAAACGTTTTGACACTTAGAAATTCATCTTTTAGAGAGCAATTAGACAGTTTCTGAATAACAATATCTGCTAGTTTCATGCATGTCCGAACAAAAATAAATTAAAGCATGTGTCACAAAGTTGCCCTTTTTTATTTAAGAACACCTTTTAGCCATGAAAAGAGTGAAAACCAGGCTCCAGTGTCGTAAAAGAAAATAGGCCCGGACCCGGCCAATGCAGACCTCTATCGAGGTTTATCAGGAACTGGAGCTCGGTGAAAATTTCTTTCCTAACTTGGGTTATTCTCTAGGAATAAATAATATGGCAAACCATGCTCGCTAATCCACGTCAATTGATTCTGAATGGGATAAGGAAACCAGCGCAGCCTATTG
The DNA here is from genome assembly GCA_964019185.1 of Maratus speculifer. Classification (NCBI taxonomy): domain Eukaryota; kingdom Metazoa; phylum Arthropoda; class Arachnida; order Araneae; family Salticidae; genus Maratus; species Maratus speculifer. The sequence goes on along the minus strand of OZ025297.1, from coordinate 300,905,809 downwards.
AGTGAGTACAAAATAGAGACAACATTGCTGTTTTTTTATGCATAAAATGTTTTGTGCAATTCTATATTCAATAGGTGCAGAGATAAAAAAAATTCGGGAAAAAAACACAACATAAAAACACCATCTGTAGGGCGATATACACCAAAATGTCATTAATACTAACTGAATATGATGAAGTTTGATAAAATTCTGTGTTTAACTTTTTGAGAAATAATTCTCCCGGTCTCTCGGCACACCTGCCAACTTAAGCTTTTTAACAATCAAATAAATGTATTATAAAACAGAAAATTATTTAGAAAAGTAAGCTTTTACGTGGTACTTATTTCATTTTAATTTGATTTGTAAATATCATCATTTTGATTTTTAGAAAAAAAAAGTGTATTTTAATTTAAATTATTAAAATTATTAAAATTGTAAATTTTAGTTATTAAAAACAAAGCATAACAAAACCACTGTTTAGTGTTACATGACAAATTTTATCTGCCTTAATTTATTTGAAGATCTAAAAAAAGTATGAAATTGGATTAAATTTTGTACGTTAATTTTTTATACATAATTATATCGGAAATCATGAAGTTTCTATGTGTACTATTATATGTAATTTTGTACCAATTTTTCAGAAAATAAAATTGTAAATTTTATTAAAAAAAAAAAAAATAGGTAAATAAAATAAAAACCCTTCTAAATACGCCATTTTCAATTTGCTAAAATATGCATTACCACAATTGCCAGTCTTAAACTGGAAAAAACGTGAAGGGAAGTTACCTAAAAACATATGCATATGCGTTTTTTAAAGTTGTCCTATTTTCCGTATTTTTTATTAACCGGATCGGACTAGATCTCGACAGGTCCGAATAATCGAAGCTCTACTGTATTTATTGCTGAATGCAAAAACATAAGTGAAAAACTTCCATAAACATTAGTTAAATTATTATTATCAACAAAAGTACGAATTCTGAGTATAAAGCAGTTTTAAAATTAAAACACTTGGGTAAAAATAGTAAATCACATATAAACTCAAATAAATTAGAAATCATTTGGACTTACTCTTATAAAAGTCTTGAAACTTTTTATATACAGCAGAGACAAATTAAAGTTGATATCTTCGTAAAAAGACAGAACTCATAAAATATTTATAACTAGTAGAAATGATAATTATAATGCAAAATTTGCAAAGTCATAAATTCTATTTTTTCACAAACAATTTTTTTCTTTAAAATTTCATTGTAGCATTGTTTTTACGATTACTGTCTGATTAATTATACGAATTTTGTATAAAAAAAAAAAAAAATGCATTAAAGAGATGAATAATAATTTTTAAAATCTTATTTCTATATGTTAAAAAAAAATACTAGATCAGGAAAAAGAATAACTCCTTATATCTGTGGTCAATGGACAATTGACGAAAATTGAGTACTGCACCTTTGTAACTCTGAAATGTCCTTCCGGTCTATCACAATGCAGGTGTTTTTTGGTTTACAACCATTCAGCAAGAATACGTCTGCTGAAGCTAAACAATATTATTTATAAATCTCTTTATTCCGGTTGTCGAAAAGTTTGTTTTATATTGACTTGCACACCAGAATTTGAAAACAAGTCAAAAGAGAAGGTATGTATTTCCTTTTAGCGAATCGCAGCCGTTATCTGCGGTATAAAAATCCTAGATTGAAATCTAAGTAAGAATACAAGTATAAAGAAACAGCATACTTACTAAGAACAAAACTTGTATAAAATTGAAATATCTTCATATCCTTTTTCGTTCATCTGAACACGTTTCTGTGCTAAATATTAGTTTTCTTTATTTGAATTGAATACATTTGCCGGAGTGAAATTAATTAGTCAAACTACCATTTTTGAATTATGCACCTTGTATTACTTTATAAATACGCCGTTTTACTTTTTTCATTATTTTCTATTTTTGATACTTTTGAGAAAATGTAATTATTATTCCATAATTCTCAAAAAACATTTCGCCAAAAATAAAATATACAGACAATAAGTTGCCGGAACGCACATGTTATTGGAATGGATTTTTCTATTACTTGAAGAAATGTTGGTGTTTTCATTGTAGAATTTCAAAAAATTTTGAGATTCGGTTCACGAACTTTTCATTATTTTAAGAGAAATTAGAGATACGTAAACAATCGGTTTCGAATCGAAAAATCTAGTGCAAAGTGTTACTGCTCAGTTAACTGAACAATCTTTTGATTTAACAAAAATGTAACTGGTAGATATTGGAGGATTTCAGGTAGTTTTAGCATTAGATTGATGAATTTTCTGTATTTTCGAGAAAATGTGTAAATTAAAACAGAATTTTCAACCTATAGTGGTAATAATAAAAACAATGGTGAAAACACCTTCAATTTCCATTTTGTTTTAGACTGTATATTAATCGAATGCAGAAAGTGCGATGTATCAAATTTTGATAAGATACAAAACTTAAATCTGAAACAAAAACTTAAATACAAAATTCCCAAATTAAAAACAAAAGATAAATGTAAATGAAGTAAAAACTTGTAAAATAGTTGGAAATCTAAAAGTGCGTTATTTTAATATCAGCGAAAAGCGACCCGCAATTAAAAATATATCACCGATCCTAACCACGTGTTATACAGGAGGTCTAACTGCGGCTGCGGGTTAGAAAGTCTGCGCGGGCCAAAATTTCTCGCTCGAGTCCGTGGCGACAATGCCGAAATAGCCCTGTGATTTGAAGAGACTTTTCTATTATTTTAAGCAAGTTCTGCCTTCTTATTGGACATTTTTTGAAAATTTTGAACTTAGATTTTTTTTTTTTTAACGTATATTTAGATAAATCGGATTTATAAATTCCGTTCTAATACGAAAAAGTACTAAACAGCATAGCTGCCAGAACAGCCATGTAAATTGACGAATATATTGCTTTAAATGTGAGTATTTCAGGTAATTGGTGATTTTTAAGTATTTTCTTCGGGAGGGGAGGGGTAAAAATAGTAAAATTAAAGCGCTTGAAAGCAAAATTTAAAGCAAATTTTTCTATTTTAACGGAGTATCAAGGGAAAAAATAGTTTAATTCACGGATTATTTTGCGAGCATAGAGTCCTCCCGGGATTGGGTTATACCCGAGCTGAACTGGTTAATTCTATATCCATTCAAGCTGAACCAGTTTTAAAAAAGTAAATGACCCGAACTCGACAAACTTCAACCTAAAAGTATTCAATTCGAACTTAATCCAACTCAAAATGCAAGAGAAATTTGAAAAAGAAAATTCGAACTTATAAAGCAATAATGGAAAAATAGTCTACAATAATACCTCCAATATCAATTATATATTTTATGTAGAAAAATTAATGTATCTAAATATGCACTCATTGACATTCAAATAATATAATTTTACATTTTAAAATATATTTCAGCGATACTTTTGAGAAATAAAGTAGAATCGAACACATACGCTAAAACAATTAAAACTAACCCGACTCGAAAAATAGAAGTCAATCCGAACCTCTCCGAAAAAATATTAACTTTAGCCAGATCCGACTCAAATCGCCAGTCGAGTTGGGTTTAATTTTCCAAGGTGATGCAGGACTCTACTCGAAACGCAATCTGAGCCCGACATCTCCAAATTCCAATCTGAACCCGAAATATTTCAACCTCATCTAGACCCCAACCATAACTGATGAAAAAATATATCCATACTGTAATGCAATTATGTAAAAATATATCTACAACTATACCTCCAGTATCAGTTTTAACTGTAAAAACTGGTAAAGTATATATAAACTCATTAACATTCAATGCATAATTTTTCAATTTAAAATAAGTTTTTCAATGAAACAATTAAAGTTAACCCAAATGAAATTCGACTCACAGCGACAAAAGATTAAATTCAACCCGATCCAATACAGATAGCGAGTCGTGTCAGGTTCAGTTTGCCCGACCCGATGCAGCATTCTATTTGTCATCCAAGACTGCCCGACAAAACTTAGTGTAAATTTTAACTTTTTTGTTAAAAAAATATACATGTGTTGAGTCATTCATATATCACCCTGTGCAGTCATATATATAGATTTTTATTTTAAGAAATTCGATATTTTTTTGGAAAGATCAGGTTTATCTGAACTTAATCTGCAAGAATCAAAATTTATTCAGAAACCGACTCGTACTTAGAGTAATTACTTTATTCAATCTGTGTTTAATTAAAAAAAAAAAAAAAAACTTCATATGTTGACCCAATTTGACGGGGTCGAATTTCAAAAGTCAAAATATTTTCCCCGATGAAATCGAATTTTGACCCCGATGGGGGGGCCAGGTATGCCCGACGGGGGGGCATATGCCCCCCCGGCCCCCCCTCTGGCGCCGCTCTTGACCTTCAGTGACACCCGGCGTGGCTCGTCAAGCTTTGTCGCGGAAAGTGAAAAAACGCCATAATTGAGACCTCATGCACCCATACGCTGAAGGTCAGCCAAGTTTTGGGGTATAACTTGTGTAGTACTACTCACTGTTAACTGAATTAGCTCAGTAGTTGCATGGCTCACCATCAACTTTACAAAATAGCTAATTTTGTATCGAATGAAACAAAAAAAAAAAAGTCTTTTTGGTGAGCCTGTATTTCAGTGCGCTGAGGGTCAAAGTGGAACTTGATAATTGTATTTTATAGTATGAAACCTACCCTTTAACAGACATTTGACAGAATTTTGGCTAATGGCCATGCGAACACATACGGCTTACTTCAAGCCATTGTAGAAATGGAAAATATGGTAACAAAACATACAATTAACTATGTACTAGACTATAACTTATTCACTATGTCACTTTTTCAAAGTTCTTCTATCTTTACAAGAAAAAAGTATTGGATTCCTAAAAATTTTCGAAATCCGTTTTCGACTGATTTATACGTTTTAGGGGTCAGAAAACCCGAAAAACATGTTTTTACAAAATGTCTGTCTTTGAGTCTGTCTGTCTGCGTGTAATGTAACAAAAATTTTGTGGCGCTCTATCTGGAGAATTAATGGACTTAAATTTCACAAAACTTTAGATTCTGTGAGACCTTGATATAAACTAGATCTGATTAGTTTTTGGTGTATATCGCTCAGCAGGTGGCGATGATATACTGGATTATTCACAATTTCCACTACAGCCATATCTCAAGAACTAGGCATGGATTTTCATAAAACTTTATATTTAGTTAGTACTTGATATGACATAATGCTGATTACGTTTTGGTGCAAATCGCTCAACCGATGGCGCTGCTGTGGTGCATTATTCGTGATTATCGCAATAGCTCTATCTCAGGAATTAATGCACGAATTTTCATGAAACTTCAGAATCTGTTAGTCTCTTACGTCGATTAGTATTCTTCAGTTTATGGTGTAAATAGTTCAACAGATGATGCTGATATGCGGCATTATTCAGGATTATCACAAAAGCTCTACCTCAGGAACTAATGCACAAATTTTCATGAAACGCCACCTTTTGGGCAATTTACACCAAACAACAATCTATATCAGGGATTTATTGAATCTGAAATTGAATATGAAATTTGATGAAAATTCGTGATTATCTTATTCGTGTCATCAAGAATATTCGTGATGAATATTCTTGAGATATGGCTATAGTGAAAATTGTAAATAATTCAGTATAGAAGCGCCACCTGCTGAGCAATATACAGCAAAAACTAATCAGATCTAATTTATATCAAGGTCTCACAGAATCTAAAGTTTTGTGAAATTCAAGTACATTAGTTCTTGAGATAGAACGCCCACAAAATTTTTGTTACATACACACAGACAGACAGACTCAAAGACAGACATTTTGTAAAAACATGTTTTTTCACGTTTTCTGGCTCCTAAAACGTATAAATCAGTCGAAAACGGATTTCGAAATTTTTCACGAATCCAATACTTTCTTCTTGTAAAGATAGAAGAACTTTAAAAAAGTGACATAGTGAATAAGTTATAGTCTAGTACAGAGGTTCCCAAACTGTGCTCCGCGGAGCCCTTGGGGCTCCGCCTGAACTTTCCAGGGGCTCCGCAGCATTCCAAGAAAATAAACAATACATGAAAGAAATTAGCATATTGTAAGTAAAAGATTTTCAAAAGTATGTAGGAATTTGTGTGTGTGTCTCAAAAATAAATGTATCTATAACTGGGTATATCTATACAATGATATACTTCAAAGACATTCAAACATTTGCATTGTACATGTAGATACTTTCTGTATAATATTTTTAGTTTGAATTGATTTATTTTATACTTCTGCCCTAAATGTATCTTAAAAATTGGATTTAAAATAAGCTACAGGATAAAGTATTCTGAATCGAATGCACAACGTTAACTGATACAGAAAAGGTCCGCCAGTGCTGTTAACTCAGCTTGCCGAACAAAAGGGAGAACAGTTTAGTTCTTTGGAGCTCCGCCTATTTATACGTTTATACTAATTCTTACTAAATGCCTAACTGCTACTAAAATAATGTTTTAAATGACGATAACATTAAGTTGAAAAAAAAAAGTCAGAAAGTATTCAAGATAATCTCGAAGCTCTGATAAATTCATTTGAGCATTACTTTACAGCTTCTCAAAATAAGAGGCTGGACGATTTTAAATGGATACTAAATCCATTCAGAGTAAAAATACACACAGATTAAGCTCTGAGCAATACGAAATTCTCATTGATATTACATTCCAAAGCGATCTAAAAATCTCTTTTCAAAAGAAACTTATCACTGGATTTTGGTGTCATATGACAGATGAATACAAAATCTTGTCAGACCGAGCAAAATTAATTTTTCTCCCATTTTCAAAGACATATCTGTGTGAAGCTGGATTCTCCACTTACACAAGTATCAAAACAAAATACAGAAACCGGTTAAATGCAGACATAAACATTCACTTACTATTGTCGAAATTTGTACCAGATAATAAAATAACTGTCCAAAATAATTCAAGCACATTTTTCACACTAAACTTTTATATATTATTGTTCGTCAAACTTATGCAGAATAGTAATAAAAAAAATACAGGCATATAATATTTGTATATGTTGCATATTGTATTATTTTTATTTTTGGAATTTTAATTTCCTAAAATGTTTATTAATTTTTACTTATTTAAATATTCTATCCTAGTTTTCAAAATTGCATTTAATTTTTAAAACAATGTCTGTCGCTTAAGACGTCTTTTTAAAAAGATATTGTATAATTTAAAATCCCTCACTAGATTCATTTGTGTGTAATGTGTGTGTATATTTCTTTTTATTTTTATGTGCTTAATTTTTTTTTTTATCTGTTTATGCTACTTGTATTAATTTTTAGTTATTTAATTTTTTATAATAAAATAATGTTTGTCCCTGAAAACATATTTTTATTACATCTTCTATCATTTAAAGACCTTTATTAGATCCATATTACATTTGTGTACATTGTGTATATGTATTTTTTTATATATATAAATTTAAATTCTTTAATCTGTTTATGTTATTTATATATTTAAATTTTCTAAACTGTTTTTCTCTGTACAACAATGTTTGTCGATTAAAACGCCCCTTTTATGTAATATTTTGTATTATTTAAGAAATTCCTTATTAGATTTATTTAATATTTATGTACGTTGTGTATAAAGTTCTTTTTTTTTTTTTTTTACTTTAATTGCTTTAATCTGTTTATTATATTTTTATAATCTCTTAGTTATTTAAATTTTCTATACTGTTTTTCATAATTGTACTTAATTTTATAAGCAATGTATATTGCTGAAATTGGATTTTTTTTTTTTTTTTTTTTTTTTTTTTTTTTTTAATCATCTTGTATTTTTTACGACCTTTCTCTAAAATTTTCTTTTAATCGGTCTCTGCCACATTTCCAATCAGAAATAAGTCTGTAGCAATTTAAAAAATGTATATTGGTTCTTTACATTTGTCATCACATTAAGAATTTAAAAATTTGCCCAGCTCCAACCATTACGTAGACTTTTTGTCAATGAGTACCCGCCCTGATATAAATTTAATTCCACGCATTATTAGAAACCACGCATTATTAGAAAAGTTTTTTTACTAGTTGCAGTTCGTTTAACCCCTTGAAGGGCGGTGGGATATATTTTATCCCACCTAATTTAAAGGAGATTCTCACCAGAAACGTTTGACGAAATTTTATATTTTTAACTTTGGCGGCAAATTGTTAAAAAGTGTCCTTTCTAATAAATAAATAATAATAATAATAAAAACTTTGTGATTTTTCCGGTGAGAATTCAATATTACAGAGACATTATTGTTTGTCCCTCAAGGGATTAACATGTGTAGTTTTTAACTGTATGTCTGTTTTGAGGAAAAAACAATGACGAAAGAAAGTTTCTTTTAAAACAGTAATTAATAGCTAGATTTTGCCCCGCCCACTTAAACACCAAAACGATGACTTAATTCTAAATTTTTTTTTTATTTGCTCATAAAAAAGAAAATGAGAGACGGTCAATTTTCGTTGCATGTTTAAAAGTATTCGAAACTTAAGGATGAACGAAAAAAATATTCCATAATCGCTTGATTCTATTACTGGTAGGCGGGACTAGCGAAAACGTGTTACATAATTACTCATAGGTGATTAAAATTAGGCATTTCTCTTTTTTTTTTTTTTTTTTTTTTTTTTTGACGAGTAGTTTATGGGAATTACATAGAAGTACCTCTCTGCCAACGAAAACGGTACAACTTACCTTTTTTTGTGTGTCTGTGTGGTTTTCGTCATAAATAATACAGTCGAACCTCATTAACATGAACCTCAAGAGGAATCAAAATTTTGTTCATGTTAAGATTAATTCATCATATCAGTATCAAATATTTGTATTCGTTTTTGTAGGGGACTGTGAAAAAAATTCATATTAAAAGTAATTCGTGTTTAAGCTTGTTCATATTAACGAGGTTTGACTGTAATAGTTTTACGTATGTCCCAATGCAATATATATGATCCTAACATGGTTACCATTTTGATCTTTAATTCCGAGTTCATACTGGAAATTCATACTGAATTCAGAATTTCTGTATCAGCAAAAAGCCAAACTGAAAACTTTGGTCCAATGTTAGAAATTACTGGCTCGAATTTTTATTCAGTATAGGCTTGCTCCATAGGCATAAAAAACATTAATTTGTAAACCACAGAGTTGGGTTCAGGGGCTCCGCCTTAAACAATTTTCCCAAAAAGGGCTCCGCGAGCCCAAAAGTTTGGGAACTGCTGGTCTAGTACATAATTAATTGCATGTTTTGTTACCATATTTTCCTTTTCCACAATCAAGGCTGCCAGCAACTTTGATACAAAATAGTAGGGACTTAGGGACCTAATGATTAAAAATTAGGGACTTTTAGGGACCAAAAGTCTTAAATAGGGACCTTTTAGGGACCTGAAAAATAAACGTAATATTTATACAAAGTAAAACAATTTAACAAAAAAAAGTCATTTTTGTTTTGTTTTTTTAACCAAATATAATATTTACAGATTTCTAAAATTATCCTTTTTTATGTTTCTTACTCATAAAATTTGTAATTAAATTATTTTTTCTTTTATTTATGACTCTAGACATGCTATCAGCTTTATCCTTTTTTACTTTCAGTTCCTTGTTAGCTGTTATAACCAGATGCAATCAAATTTTGTGCTACTCTAAGCTTCAGTTAAGTTTCCTTATTTCTAAAGCAATTTTTAACCTTTCATTGCCTTCATTGATCAATCTGTCCAATACAGTTACTTCTTCACTCATATTTTTGTTTAAAACTTCCAACTTTTTTTCAAGATCTACAATTGCACTTATATATTTTTTTCAACTTCCCCCACTCCGATTTTTTCCTCTTCTGTAGCTTTCTCCACTTCAAGCTGTACTCCCCCCCCCCCCTTTTCTCATTTTCTAGGTAACTTCGATAATTTTAATATGCAAAATTAGCTTTTTTTAGGTGCGTTCGTAATTATATAATACGTAGCACCTATAATGGTCGTTCAGTCCGTCCGTCCGTCTGTCCGTCTGTCTGTCCGTCCGTCTGTCCGCATATAACAACGCGAAAACTACCCAACCGAATCGTTTGAAATTTAAAATACATAAATATTACATAATTTTGTCGAGTCATTTCAAATTTTATGAAACTCGGATGCATAGATCAATTACAGGGGCAATCAAAAGTATTCCATTACATTACGGTCAATGGGGAAAAAAGTTTCAAATGCATTTTAATCGTTTGAAATTTAAAATATGCAATTATTACATAATTCTGTGGAGTTATTTCGAATTTTTTTATAATCGTGTGCATAGACAAATTACAGGGGCAATCAAAAGTATTCCATTACATTACGGTCAATGGGGAAAAAGTTTCAAATACATTTTAATCGTTTGAAATTTAAAATACGCAATTATTACATAATTCTGTGGAGTTATTTCAAATTTTTTGATAATCGTGTGCATAGATCAATTACAGGGGCAATCAAAAGTATTCAATTACATTATGGTTAATGGGGAAAAAGTTTCAAATATATTCTATACGTTTGAAATTTGAAATACGTAATTATTACATAATTTTGTCGAGTTATTTCAAATTTTATGAAAATCGGATGCATAGATCAATTACAGGGACAATCAAAAGTATTCCGTTACATTACGGTCAATGGGAAAAAATGTTTCAAATGGATTTTAATCGTGTTACACCCATGCGAACTTAATAAAATTTATATGCAAATATAAAGTACATATTATAATATACATCTTACATAATTTTTGGTGCAAAGAACATTTGTTATTGATTTACAAGGCCACACAAAAGTATTCCATTACATAATGGTACAGGGAGAGCATTGTTTGATGAGCGTTTTAATTGTAATTCACTATTTACAATTTTATGAGATTGATATATGAAAGTAATATTTTTAAAACTTCGTTATCGTTCGAACGCACCTCATTTGCTACGCTTCACGTACAATTTCCAACTTGTTTATCATTTTACTAGTTATTGATACTAGGGCAGCATGATTTTCATAATGATGTCTTAAAGCATCTGCTATGTTTAGCCTAGCATTAAGCATTCGTTCTTTCATAGAGACCCAGTCATCAGAAAGAATTTGATATGAAAGCAAAAATCCTCGCTCTACATCCGCTTTGCTATAGTACAAATTAAGACTACTCTTAAAAAAAAAAAAAAAAAAAAAAAAAAAAAGGTGAGAGAGAGATTTGGATATTTTAGTCCTCCACTTTCCTCTTTTGTATTGATAGAAGTAGCCCAAAATGAATTTATTCTACTTACTTCAGATTCTCCTTGATTGGGCTTGCAAATTTTCCATTCATCCAAGAGGGCATCAATTACAACAATATTTATAGCAGGCATAGATCCAGCATAGAAAAAGCTGAACTTTTGCAGCAAAACGGACTTTTGATTAAATTCGTATTTTTCCATGGCGTTTTGACGCAAATGTATTTTTTCACGATCCTTTGATAAAATTTGAGGTTTTTCCCATGATTTTTCAGCAAAACTTACATATTTTCTACAATTTTTTGATGAAATTAGTCATTTTTTAACAATTATTTGATAAAATTCACATTTTTTCGCGATTCTTTGATGACATTTGCACTTACATTTGTGTATTTTTCACAATCTTTTGTCAAAGTTCGCATATTTTCCATGATTTTCTGTAAAATTCACAAATTTACTACATTTTTTTTTTTTTTTTTTTTTTTTTTTTTTGTCAAAATTCACATGTTTTACTTGATTTTTTGATGAAATTATAGAGTAATTTTCTAGATCATTTGACAAAAATCTCATTTTTTCGCAACTCTTTGACAAAATTCATGTATTTTACAAGATCTTCCAATGATAATCGTATATGTTATGCAATCCTTTGATAAGAGTGTGGTTTTTGCTGCAATCCTTTGACGAAAATTGCATTTTTCCCACAATGCTTTGATGAAAATCTCATTTCTCCCACAATCCTTTGACGAAAATCTCATTTCTCCCACAATCCTTTGATGTAGACCGTGGGCCCACAGCCATTATCGTTCAACTTTGTTTCAACATTTTGGGGGCAACTTAATTCATGCATGGTTATTCCAATGATCTTTAAAACTTTAGAAAACATGAAAGTTCTGGATTCGAAACGAAATCGAAATAAATCTTAGATTTTTTTTTCCAAACTTAACTTGCAAATATTTGTTTTGCAGATTTTGTATAATGTTTATGGTAGGTATAGATAAAAATAATAGATACATCTAAAAAGCAAATGTTCAGAAAAAGTCTAAAATTTATTTCGATTTCGTTTGAACGGAATCTAAGATTTAAGGTTTTTAATTATCACATTGTTTGAATTTCATTTTTATTTTTTTAATGTTCACATAATTTAAATTATTTGATACAAAAATTTAATACTAAATGTAGAAATAAATAAATCAAATATCTTAATATCTGTCCCTTCTCGGGCTTAAATAGAGCAGGAAATAAATTTTGTTTTTTTTAATTTGTTCTGCAAATTATGTTTTTGTTTAATAGTGTTTTTTATAAAATGAAAGAAAAACGTGCAAGTTAAATGTATCTGATGTATGTATTTTTAATTTATGTGTTTTTTAAGGGTGTTCTAAAATCAAAAAGGACAACTTTGTGACACATGCTTTAATTTATTTTTGTTCGGAAATGCATAAAAATAGTAGGTGTTATTAATCAGAAACTGTCTAATTGCACTCAATTTTTTTTTTTTTTTTTTTTTTTTTTTTTTTTTTTTACACAATAGATTTTTTTAACAAGCCTTCAAATTTGACACTTTTGAGCACATTTCCCGACGAAAGCAGAAAAACCGGTCGAAAAGCAGGAGGAAAACGGGTGATTACGTCATCGAAATAGCTTAGAACTGGATAGGTAATTTAATTATCATAAAATGGAAAATTAAGTTCCATTCAAAATCGCTTCCATAGTCAGTCATTCCAGTTTTATAACTTTCTGTTAAAAAATGAATTTGTAAATGTGTCAAAATGTTTTGCGCTTGTTGAGCGAAGCAGTTAAGAACACCCTTAATGAAAATCATGTATTTTAAATAAAGCTAGTGACAGCTTTATATTTAAAATGAAATTATGGCGAAGGAAACCTATTTGGCGATTGTTTCGGGTAGCTAAAATAAAAGTAGGAAAGGAATATAAAAAATAAACCACTTAGATCGGAGCTGTTGATGACAGCACAAGATTTACACTGGTATTTATATAGGTACTATAGCAAAATTTGCAGCATCTCTGGTGTTAAACTAGGACTCTCGAGGTAAGGCATTTAGCTGCTCAGCAGCGGGTAGAGAGTTCAAATCCCGTTGGATGTAAGTTCGTTTTGTTTAAAAATGCTTTTGTGTTAAATTATTATTCTTTCGGGAATATTTTTATGTTAATTGTTATTCAATTTCAAGAATTTCGCTAGTTGTGAAAGTTTCATTCGAGAAATTACCCTGAATGTATTTAATTGGTATGGCTTTTAATTCTTTTAATAAAGTTCTGTACTTTTTTCGTTCGAATCCATTTCATATCATGCATTTTATATGGCAATGCAATGACTTTTTTAATTATTCTGATACATCAAAATTTTATGCTGTTGTTATCATTTTATAAATTTTGACAGCAGCAATTATTTTTCTTTTTACGATATTATAAAATCTTCAGTTTTTTATCAAAAAATTAAATGACTAGTATTAAAAAATGCTCTGACGAGCACCAAAAAAGGTTTATATGTTTTTAAGTATGAAAAAGGGTTTGACAAGTGCTTCTGTTAATTATTGAGCATGAGGAAGGACAAGGGATCCCTTCTTGGCTACAACTCACTTCAATGCCAACTTTTAAAAAATCATATTTGCGCTTTTTCCATATGAAAGAAATCTGCGGTTCTTTAGTAGAGCTTTCCACCTTGCTTTAGATGTTAACCAGGGGTGTAGTCGTAAAAATAAGATAGGGTGTATGCTCTAAGCAGAGGGATACCCTAGAATGTGTATACTATAAGCTTTCTTGAGAAACAGTGTATATGGTGTTCTATTAAAAAGTCCAGAAGGTATATGGCGTATAACCTGCACTACATCCCTGATGTTAACTGCACTGTTCACTCTGCACTATACTACAAATCAATTTTCTGTGCAATTATACACTTAGGGCATGCTTGGTGGCAGTGCATGAATGTGATACCTGCAAGAACTAGGTTTTTGGCACTATGTCGTCTTCCCTTACATTTATGTCTAATTAAGCTGCATCTTTACTGGTTATGTCTTTACACTATACATTTTTATAGTAACTGCGACTGATTTGTTTGCACGGAAAAAGCGCAAATATGATTTTTTAAAAGTTGGCATTGAAGTGAGTTGTAGCCAAGAAGGGATCCCTTGTCCTTCCTCATGCTCAATAATTAACACAGGCATGAGATTGCAAAAAGTTAAAAAAAGAGGAAAAGCACGTGATCCGGAAAATGAGAAATTATTTTAAAATAGCGCGTGTTAAAGGCAATTAAGAAAGTTATTTTATTTGCCATGATAAAAGAGATGATGGGAAGGGGGGGGGGGGTCAGCGTGAATCAATTTATGCAAATACTACTCTAAGTAATTCTGAAATGAAAGTTCCTATTTTCACTGAAAAAATTATTCAACAAACATGGTAAGCTAATGTTTAATTTGCCACTCAACTGCAAAAAAAGTTTGTACTTCTAATGCAATGTTTTGCACAGCAATCTTAGCTAGTCATCCACTTCCAATTTTAACATATTTTTACTTAAAATATCATTTAAACATGGAAAGTTAAATTTGCAAATCATCTGGGGAAAAAAAAAAAAAAAAAAAAAAAAAACTTATTTTTTGAGATTCTTTGATGAAATTTGCATTTTTCTGCAATCTTTTGACAGAATGTGTTTTTTTTCTGTGTTTCTTTCACAAAATTTACATTTTTCTCGCGATGTTTTAACAAAAAACGCGTTTTTTTTCACGATCTTTGGACGAAAAACGCGTTTTTTTCGCGATCTTTGGACGAAAAACGAGTTCTTTTCGCGATCTTTGGACGAAAAACGAGTTCTTTTCACGATCTTTGAACGAAAAACGAGTTCTTTTCGCGATCTTTGGACGAAAAACGAGTTCTTTTCGCGATCTTTGGTCAAAAAACGCGTTTTTTTTCGCGATCTTTGGACGAAAAACGCATTTTTTTCGAGATCTTCGGACGAACAACGCGTTTTTCTCTCGATCTTTGGAGGAAAATCGCCTTTTTCTTGCGATCTTTGAACGAAAATTCCGTTTTTCTTGGGATCTTTTGACAAAAATCGCGATCGTACGGCGAAAATAGTTTTTTTTTTCACGATCCATTGACGAAAATAGTGTTTTTTCATGATCCTTTGATGAAATTAGTATTTTTCGCGATTTTTTGAGACATAAATAGCATTTGTTTTCGCATCTTTTTTAACGAAAATCGTACTTTTTTCACGCGATCTTTTGATGAAATTTGTTTTTCCGCGATCCTTTGCCGATAAAAAAATCGGAAAAGCGGAAAATGACAAAAAAGCGGAAAACCGCGGAAGAATCTCATGCCTGTTAACAGAAGCACTTGTCAAACCCTTTTTCATACTTAAAAACATATTAACCTTTTTTGGTGCTCGTCAGAGCATTTTTAGCACTTTCCAACAAAGTTGAAAAGTGCTTATGCATTCGGTTTGTCTGGCCGTCTGTCCGTCTGTCCGCGCTCTAACTCCCGTAAATATACTCGGATTGCTATGAAATTTTTATACGTTATTGATGTTTACCCTAGCACGAACCCTATTGAAAATGAAGTATCTACCATGATTAGTTTATCTACAGGGCTAATCAAAAGTTTCCCATTACATTACGGCCTATGGGGAAAAATCGTTAATATACTCGGATTGCCATGACATTTTAGGACGTTGCTGAGGTTTACCCTAGCACGAACCCTATTGAAAATGAAGTATCTACCATGATTAGTTTATCTACAGAGAGTATCAAAAGTTTCCCATTACATTACGGCCTATGGGGAAAAATCATTAATATGCTCCGACTGCCATGAAATTTTAGGACGTTATTGACGTTTACCCTAGCACAAGTCCTATCGAAAATGAAGTTTCTACCATGATTAGTTTATCTACAGGGCGAATCAAAAGTTTCCCATTACATTACGGCCTATTGGGAAAAATCGTTAATATACTCAGATTGCCATGAAATTTTAGGACGTAATTGACGTTTACCCTAGCACAAGTCTTATCGAAAATGAAGTTTCTACCATGATTAGTTTATCTACAGGGCGAATCAAAATTTTCCCATTACATATTTTACATATATTAAGCTTTTTCATGTATAATAAAATTGATATATGTCTCTGAAGCTTAATATAAATTATACGCTACTGTCTTGCATAATATGAAGTACATAGCATTTACAGGGCCACACAAAAGATTTCAAATAGTATATTTTTTCCGAAGTACCGTATATGTGTCCGATGATGGCTGATGGAGGGATGAAATGCATTTTAATTATGATATGCGCGTTTATATTTCCATAAATATATGCACATTATATGGTGTGTATAAATGTTATAGTTGATATACAGGGCTACCCATAAAGAGCTCACCAACGTTACTGAATATGAGCGTAAATTATTTAAACATGGTTCTTAAATAAGCTATGCATTTTTACGCTGAGCTTCATTCAATTTACTGAGAAATGTTTGCAGAATATATATAAAAGGATATACAGGGCCACGCAAAGAATTCGGTACATGGACGCGTATGAATGATGATTTATGAGAATGTGATTTCAGTTGTTTTAAAAGTGTTTTAGTTTACAATAAATTTTAGCCTAATGCTGACGTGTAATAAAGGTACAATGTAAACTACAGGGCTGAACAAAAGTATTCAAGTATGTTTCCATCTAATAGTATGAATTGCTGAAAAAGAAATCTCAAGCTACTGGGTATTTTCTTGCTAAGCTAAATTTTCCCATTATATGAACTGACATATGAAATACAGGGCTGTTCTAATGTACTGGAATACATATTTGGGTATATTTGGCTATACACTATTATTTCCCTAAATAACAAAGTTTTGTTAAAGATTTCATTAAGTGTTGGAAAGTGCTTCATAATCTATGCTTAACGCATGATTTTTCATACTTGTTTAATACTAGTTTAAAAAGTAACAGAAAAATAAACCTTTTTCATTTCCCCGCGCTCGCCTCTTTAAAGATAGATGTGCATGAAATTTTAGTTTTTATCTTGCTGCTGCCACACTGGCCTGGCTGTTTTATACGAGCGATAAATGAGCTTAATTTTTTTCTTCTTAATTTTTTTTAATTTCAGCTGTTTCTTTTCCATTCGCTTAGAAAATTTAATAAAACCGAGAAAAATGATTCCGATCTATGAAAGCACTTCCAGACTATCTGTTTGAAGCCAACCATATGAATTGGTCACTATCAAGCTTGTTCTTTGTTTTGTACTTTTTATAAAACTAAATTCACGCCGTTAAAATAAGTCAAAACGTATTTTAGCATCCTAAGAAAAATCTAGCAATATCTTTGATCTCCATGTTTATTTATTTTTATTGTTTTTATTATAGGCATGTTTAAAGTTTTCGGTATTTAACCCTACAAACATTTTTGGAATACACCTTACTTAGAAAAATGTATAATTTGAAATTTAATACATGTAATTTCAGAACCGTAGATGCCTTTAGTCTATTATTTTAAGATCCATTCCCACATAGTTAAGATGTGCATGCATACTAATACTGTGCCGCATGTTTTCAGTAAAATAAAAAATGGCGCCCTTCATTGAATATCAAGAGCTGAGGTGCGTCCCTGCATACTGAAAGGTTGGACAGCCCTGCCTTAAAGCATTAGAAGACATAATTGTGAAAAAAATAATTTAAAATATGACTGGATCAGAAGTTGACCTGTAAAAGGTTAAATCAAAGAATCTTTCTTTGAACCAGAAATATATTTAGTGAATGAAATTAAATTTAAAATTTTCTTTCTATTTTTGCTAAACTTCTACAATTAAACTTGATATTTTCTATATAAGAGGATGCAGCCCCACCCTCTGAATACGCAACAGTATTTAGAATTTAAGTACATATTTAACAAAGTTAAGATGATAAATGAATAAAATAACTGTCATATATTAGGTAAAACAGAGTAAGAATTTATTTCCTTCCAATCTAATGTGGTGCTGCCATCTAGCAGGGTTTTAAAAACAAAAATTTCGAATCGTTAATAAATATATATATAAATACTTTTATAAATATAACCAAAGTAATTCAGATATTACCATTCAATAAACCAATGAAACCAGTATTTTTACAATCATCTTATTGAAATATTTCGGTTCAAAAAATAAAATAAATGTAATATCTATTTTATTTTCCCCTTTGTTGTATTTTGAAAGATTTTATCAACACAACCAATTACTTTTAACATTTAAAATTTATTGTTGTGATGAATAATTTATTCTCACAATTTAAAAAAAAAATTTTTTTTACAGAAACGTTGCACAATTTTTAGGGTTAATTATTTTAAAGAAAATATATCAGGAACAAATACAAACAACTTTCTGAATATATTCAGAGTACTTAGCATAAAGGTAAGCTGGGGTAACTGGGCCATGGACTACTTTATTTAAAACCGTTGATGACTTTTAAGCTTTAGATTTTGTCAACATTGCTCCCCACCACTACTTCTTAAAATAACATGTGTCAACTCAATCAAAATTCTGTCTTTGCTGTGAAAATCAAAGAAATTTTTTTTATAAACAATGCCAATTTGATTGAACTTTGGCTTTTTACTAAAATACGGCAAGTGCCTTTATTAAACAATTCCTTAAGACATATAAGTACATTATTAATAATAGGTATCTAAACAAATTTAATTCATGTTTCAAAATTAAGGCCAGAGTTCTTGTTACTTTATAAATTTTTCAAGAATAAGGTAACTGGAACATGCGAGATCAAATTACAAATAAACTATTTTTTTCTAACTACTGGAAATTAATTTCTCAACTTTTTGCTTTCAGTAAAGGAAATTACTATAGTAAAATTTTTTATAAAGCAGGTCGAGGAGGATATTAAACCAAATTTTTTAAGTGATATAGCTAAACCTTGAATATTTCCAATACGGTTGAAGAGGGATACATTAAACAAAGTAACATTATAAAAAATTATCGAAACCATTAAAAAATAGTTCTATATGATATAAAAACATGGTTACATTCTCCACACAGACTTATCAAACTCTTCATTGAAGTAATAAAAAAAGAGAATGAGATGATTAAATACTTACATATACTCACATCCACATTATCTTGTTTTTTTTCCCTAAAGTATCCATATAACTTTCATATTTATTACCAATACTAAACTACACATGTACTTATTCTTTTTTTTTTTTTTTTTTTTTTTTTTTTTTTTTGTATAAAATTTACATGATCTGTCTGGTTTACATTTTTAAAAGTTATTTATACTTTTTTCAAACAAGATTTTACACCCCATATTAAAAAATACAAAGGTGTCAAAAGTTCAGACTAACTTAGAAACTGAATTGGCAGAATCCCCAGTCACAACTGCAAAATCATAACCCAGTTGCTCACATTAACCTTACGCCCCTTTCTTTTCCCTTTAAGAGGGTAGTTTACTTTTTCAACAATTTTGTTTATTTTTAAAATATGGTTCAATTGTTGAATTTTGAAAGAAAAATAAAATTTTAATTGCATATTTAATAATTAAAATTTAAACTTTTTTTTATTACATTTTTTAAAACCCCTACTGTTTTAAATATTAACATTTTTATACTATTATTTTAAACACAATCTAACTGATTGGAAAAGTAATCATACGAATTGAATATTTCCAACTAAGAGAAAAATTGACCAGGCTGGGAATCGAACCCAGATACTTGTAAGCCAAGTATCTGGGTTCAATTCGCAGCCTGGTCAATTTTTCGCTCAGTTGGAAATATTCAATTTGTATTAACATTTTTGTTCAATATTTTCTTTTCAAGAATATTAAATGTAAATTAACACAAGACTATACACACAAGACAGATTTTTGATTCATATACAGTACAGAACCATTTATCCGGAATGGTTGGGGTCAGATGCATTCCGAATAACTGGTTTTTCCGGTTAACTGGTTGGGCATTAAAGCAACATCCATTTGATAAGTTTTATGGAATATATGTGGTTGTGGTATTACTTCTAATCTTAAATTAATTATTAGATTACTTGAATTAAGAATAAGATTAAAGTAAGATTAAAAAATAAAATTTGATAGAATGTAATTTATGGGAATGCTTTAGAAACAAAAATTCTTGTTTCCTCTGCATGAAAATAGAAAACATCTAAAGTATAACTAAATACATTTCCATCTCAAATACTAGATGCACTCATCAAATTATACAATTGTTTCAAGCAATATTTATGTAAAATTAGATGTGTATGACACTTTTTTCTACAAAGGTTTCATCATCATAGATTAGAAATATCATTCCGTATAACTGGTTTTCCGGTTAACTGGTTTCCGGATAAATGGATCCATACTGTAATACATTTTTTTTTTTTTTGGCTGATACATATAAAGTAAAAAAATCTAACGCATCTTCATATACTTTTATTTAATCAACTAATCAATCTAAACTCAAAGTATATAAATATGAAATGCACTAGTAATTTATTAAACTTTAAATGAGCAAATAAATCTAAAATTAGCTTATAGTGAGTGACAACAGAGGTTACATTTAGGTAGCTTTCTACTGAAAGTATACAAGTTTATACATATACTAGCAAAACCCGTGGCTTTGCTCGCGTAATAGTTGAAATATGCCAAGTGATACTTAAATATCTGATTTTCATTAGAAGTAATAATGTATTAAGGAATAATTCAATAAATAATAACATTTTTGTCTAATAATAAAAAATAATTGTAATTTACGAATTTTTTAGAACGCTTATTGCATCACACCCCTTCACTTCACAACTTTTAAATTTCAAATTTACTCTTGACAGTTCTTAGAGGACATTTATACTTTGCAAGTAATTACCATGCCGAATTTAAAGTTTCTAGACTCCTTAGTACAACAAAAATCTTCATTTTGAATATTTTTGGATTCTGCACCCTCTGTTGATAGTGTCACAAAGTAAAATGTAGCTTACATTTGTTATGTTTCAGCAGATTCTACCACCACCAATTTACATTTGAAATCAGTTTGATACGTGCTGAGATTGCTTATAGATTGTCATTCAGAAGGTTTTTACTTTATTAAAAGTCAGCAGCTTTTGCTGCATCGAAACTCATCCTCTTTTACAGACTATCTTTATTTTGACCAATGATAATGCCTTTCAAGAAACAGATTTTTGTCAAAGCGGTGGAGTGATGATGAAGCATATCATGCAGATTTGTAATAGTGTAGGACGCTTTTTCGTATACCCTCTACCCCTTTAAAAATTCGAATTTTTAAAGAAATGGTTGAGATCATTTATATCTTATAAGTAATTAGCATGCTGAATTTCATGCTTGTAGTCCCTTCAGTAATTTTTAGAACGTTTTTTGCTCCTGCACCTCCTATGGATTTGTGGCATTGACATACGATATAGTCTGCGTTTCATTCCGGGCAAACACAATCATTTTGGAACCATTACTTTTGAAATCTGTTCGGTAGTTCCGGAAATTAGCCTCCACAAACAGACAAACTTTTCCTCATTATAATATAGATATTGACGACATAAGAAATAGTCTATGTTCGATTCTGGGTGAACACCATCATTTTGGTAATATTACTTTTGAAATCGGTTTGGTAGTTCCTCAAATTAGCTCCTACAAACAAATAAAACTTTTCCTCTTTATAAAATAAATATAGATGACATAATAGACAACATAAGATATAACCTATGTTGGATTCCGGATGAATACCATCATTTTGGTACCATTATTTTGAAATCGGTTCAGTAGTTCTGGAGTTTAGCACCTACAAATAAACAAACTTTTCCTCTTTATAATATATGTATAGACGACATAAGATATAGCCTATGTTTGATTCTGGGAGATCACCATCTATTTGGTAAAATTACTTTTGAAATCGGTTCAGTAGTTAAGGAGATTAGCCCCTACAAACAAATAAACTTTTCCGTTTTATAATTTAGGTATAGACAACATAGCCTATGTTTGATCCCGGGCAAACACCATCTATTTAGTAAAATTATTTTTGAAATCGGTTCAGTAATTCCAGAGATTAGCCCCTACAAACAAATTTTTCCTCTTTATAATTTAGGTATAGACAACATAAGATATAGTCTATGTTTGATTCCGGGGGAACACTGTCATTTTAGTACCATAACTTTTGAAATCAGATCGGTAGTTCTGGAAATTAGCCTTACAAACAAACAAACAAACTTTTCCTGTTTATAACATAGGTATAGATAACATAAGGTACAGCGTATGCTTGATTCAGAGTGAACACCATCATTTCGGTACCATTACTTTCGAAATCAGTTCGGTAGTTCCGGAGATTAGCCCCTACAAACAAACTTTTTCACTTTATAATATAGGTATAGGCGACATAAGATATTGCCTATGTTTAATTCCAGCCGAACACCATCATTTTGGTATCGTTACTTTTGAAATCGGTCCGGTAATTCCAAAGTTGTAGCACAGATTTAAGATATAGCCTATGGTTGATTCTGTGTGATCACCATCATTTTGGTATCATTACTTTTGAAATTGGTTCGGTAGGTCCGAAGATTAGCCCCTAAAAACAAAGAAACAAACAAACTTTACCTCTTTATAATGTAGGTATAGATAATGACAAATTATTTTGTTCTACACAGTTGTTGTATAAAATATCGTTTATTTATTTTTTCCTCTTTTAAATAATGGAAAATAATTGAAAAGTATGTGTGTAACTGATATTCAAAAATTAAGTTAATGCCAAATTGTTATAAAAAACATTGCACCGAACTGTAAATGACATCTGTGCCAAATAATCCAAAAAAATTTAAGGACTTGCCATTTTTGTAGTTATTTATGTGGCATGCACTTGCACAGTGCCAATTCCGCAGGTTACCCCCTGACACTCAACCAGTTCACTCACCAAAAACATGAAAATTGTCCCCTTAAATTGGAACGAAAACTTATGGGCCAATCACAAACGACTATGCAATTTGCATAAGTCAGGCAATAATTAACATTTTTACATTAAACATTTTTTTTTTCCTTCACTTAAATTTATAAAATACTAAGATAAATTTAGAAAAACTACTTTAAATATGAAAATTACTTTAAAAATGCTTTTATTACTTAATTAAATTAAAATGATATTTGTAACTTAAAATGAACTTTAATACAAGCGAATGCGATCGCAAGTAACAATTACTGAATATGCTCCATGACTGAGCATGACACGAAACAACACAACCGTGCCGATGAAAAACGTAAACAAACGCCGATACGGTGGGAAATCTGTAAAAAAGAACAGCAGGTTCCAGGTTGGCTTTACAAACAATATTCAAATTAAAATAGAAATAAAATAAAATAAAATAAAAATGTATGGGAAAACTTTTCCCCACACAAAACCGTACAAGTTGGCAACTATGTGGAATTGATAACCCAATATCAAATTAAGAGGATGCCTTAAATTTTCGGAAGAGAATTACCCCTGAATCCACCATTATCAGCAAAATTGAGGATGATGAATCATATTATGAAGAAGAAATCAAAGTTGTATATCTAGCTGTGAAGGAATTAAACAGTGTAATCACTTTTTGAAATTAGAAGCTTAGAGGTGTGTCTGGATTATTCTTTTCATTTTTCTTTCCCTTATGGCTATGAAAAGTAAATCACTTTGGTGCAGACATGGTACAGGCTTAGCAAAAAAAAAAAAAGTTGAACTTTCACGACCTCAGACTTTTGACAAAAATTAGCAATTTCTCGCAGCGTTTTAACTAAATTAGTGTTTTTTGTGAGCATTTTACGAAAATCGCACTTTTTTCCCAATGACATTTATATATTATCCATGATCCTTTGGCGATATTCACAGTTTTTCTCACCCTTTTTGACAAAATTCACATATTTTCCACAATCTTTAATTAAATTTTGCATATTTTCTAAGATCTTTCGCCAAAATCTACATATTTTCCTAAAATCTTTCGTCAAAATCTACATTTTTTCTAAGATCTTTTGAGAAAATTCTCTTATTTTCTTTGATCTTTCAACAAAATTAGCGATTTTTCTTCGATCTTTCGACAAAATTCATGATTTTCCACTGATCTTTCTTCAAAATACGTCTATTTTAATTTACCTTTCTATAAAAAGCTTCTATTTTCCTTGATCTTACGACAAAATTCTCATTTTTCGCGATCTTTCGGCAAAAATTGCATATTTTCCTCAATCTTTCGGCAAAATTTGCATATTTTCTGAGATCTTTTGGCAAAATTTGCATATTTTCTGAGATCTTTCATCAAAATTTTCATATTTCTGCTAATCTTTCGAATAAATCTGCATATTTTCTGCGATTTTTCAACAAAATTAGAATTTTTTCTTCGATTTTTCAAAAAAGTTTGAGTATTTTCCACGATCTTTCGACAAAAATTCCAGTATTTTTCATAATCTTTTAACAAAAGCCGAGTCTTTTTCTGTAATCCTTTGACCGAAATCACATTTTTCAAATAATAACTAATAATAACAATTATTATTTCCGCATTTTTCTTTTCGCAATCCTTTATAGAGAACACTGCTTACTGACTATTTTAAACTGACTTTTTTTTCCGCAATCGTTTGACGAATTTATAGGTTTTTTGCGATCCTTTGGAGGAATTTGCATTTTTTCCTGCAGTCCTTTGAAGAAATTTTCTCAATTTGGTGAGGTTTAGTACTCATGTTTTTGTTGTATTTACACCCCCCCCCCCCTCCCCCTCGGCGAACAAATTTTAATGCATATTTGCATCGATCTCAGGGATGATAAAATTCATCGCTGAAAAAGAGGAATTCAACATTTCGCGGGAAAAGTAGCATGTATGTTGGTGGCTATTAGTATGATCACAACCATTCACTGCTGTCCTTCTGATGAATGACATGCATGCACGCATGTTTACAATGCGTTTTATAATTTTTTTTTTTTTTTTTTTTTTTTTTTTCCCCCCGGAGCAATATTGTTTGTGTGCAAAACTGCAGTACAATTTAAGGAGTTTTTAAGGAGTATTTTGTTTATCTAAGTAGTTCTAAGTATTACTTGGGAACGTTTTCATTTTTAAGTAGTTTCTAAGGAGTCCAAGGAGTCTGTACAAACTCTGTTTTTTCACAAAATTGATCATTTTTCCACAATTTTTTGATCAAATTGGTGTTTTTACTCAGCGATTTTAAAAAGAAATTAGTTTTATTGTGCGATTCTTTAAAGAAATTAATTTTTTTTTATTTTTGGTTAACCGATAAAATTTGCATTTTTCTGGCAATTTTTTCGAAATTCATGATATTTTTTAATGTTCAAATTTTTTCCTAAAACCCAGCAGGATTGGTTGAAAACCCCGGGAAAACGGGGTACAGCCGGAACACAATTACCCCAGTAAAATTCTAAATACCCCCCCCCCCTTTTTTTTTGTTCTGTTTTGTTTTTTATTGGCCAAATTCAAAAGCAACATAAGAACATTTAAAAACAGTTTGTGAATTAGAAAATAGTATTTTTAACAACTATGATTAAAAGACAATCCTGCATAAAAGATTATTAAATAAAGTTAATGTTAAATAAGTTTTATTACATTATTATTCATCAATTTGAAATTGATTAATTAAAGAAGTTCTTTTTTTTTCTTTTATAAATTATGTTTTTATAATTTATTTGTACATTATTTTACTAATATAAGTCACATACTGTATGATTTTTTATTATCTCAAATAGAATTCTTGCTTACACTGCACATAAAGTCATATTTTTCAGGAACACATGAGTGACAATATAAGAGATACATACTGTATACAGGCAAAAATTTCAAAAAACACACAAGTTGGGATCAAAGGTTGAGCAGATTATAAAAATTGCAGATTATAGAGTATTGCATGGATTCTAAACAATTTTGTCTTTTCTGGAGAACATTACAATATCATATTTAGTACATACAAGACACGTATGAAATCTAAATAATGTTAATATATTATCCCTTTAAAATTACTTTATTAAAGAATTTTTTTTTTATGTAATATATTGATAATTTGATATATTATAAAATTATTATTATTATTGTTATTTTGCTCTCCCAAGGACCATTTTCTGAAATTTTAGTTTTTGAAACAATCAATTTATGAAATTCTAATTTTTTTTTTTCTTTTTTCTTCAACCATTTGGCAAAGTTAGTAATTTTTTTTTTTTTTTTTTTTTGGGGGGGGGGGGGGAGACAGATTGGAAAAATTCGATATGTAATTCCATGATTTTCACAAAATTTTGAAGAAATTTGCAATATTTTTCTCAATTGTTTAATGAACTTTTTCCCCTAACAAAATTCACAGCTTTAAACTCCGACGCCATAAAACACTGGACTAGCTGGATCTCATCCTAGTTTACTCTAAAACTGAACAGATTTAATTTCATGAAAGCACAATTATGCCCATTAAGTGCTGCCCTGAAAGTTGACCCAATTTATAACTATATGATGGAACAAAATAAAATGAATATTTGAATAAAAGAAACACAAAAACATTTTTGTAAATCTTTATTACATCAAACTGTTGTTAAAACAACAAAAACATATCTGGCACTTCTATCAGAAGTATATGAATCTTCATTTAGTAGTAGTATAAAAAATACCAAGTGAAGATAACACATTAATTTTCAAGACCAACAAATATTATACTTAAAAAAATATTTTAACAGAAAAAAACACTGGGATCAAGGTAAATATTTTCACAAAATTAATATTACTTTAAGATTAGCTTAAAATGTTAATTCATATTCTATATTTTAAATTTAGATCTGGATAACTGAAAGTACAATTAACGGTTTTATTATATTTTCAGACATTTAAAAATTCAATGCACTAAAAATTATTAAATCTTAAAAACAAAGATTTTACAAACTTGCCAATTTATGAAATCTGAAATACATTTGCTGCTTAAACTATATTTAATGAAAGAAAATTTAATGTTAACTAACTAATGCTCAATTTTAGTTTACTTGAAGATGCTTTAGTTATTGCTGTTTTTAAAATGAAAGGCTATTTTTAATTACAAATGTGCACTGAATGATATATTTTAAATCATTAAAGTCCCTCCCAATGTATATAACATAATGTTAAATACTGAAATAGCAAAACTTATACAATCATCAACACAAATTTACTAAGTTATATATTTCATGTAGAAATATTGGTGGATTGTGTATGACTGTAGATAAAACTATTTTTATACGTTTCCAGTGCATCCTTTTCTCAAACCATTTTAGAGATAAAGGAAAAATATAAAAATTACTGTAAGAAAATAAATCAAATTATTGCTACTCGCAGGCCACTTTCCATGATCATTCAACATGCTAAAAAACACCATAAATGTAAATATTGGAAATTGTATAAATATAATGTTTATAGAATTATATAATTTTAAGCATATACTCAGTGCCATATTAAAAAATGGCAAGAATATAATTAAAAGCATCATGTATTAAATACAATAATAATTACAGCATTAGCAAAATCAATATCTCAATATAACAGACATTAACTGAATTTTATAATTAACATTTAATATCAGGGAAAAACAAAAAAGAAAGGGAGGATGGGGACAAATGTCCATAACAAAATAAATCAACTAAAAATTTCAGTTAATAAGATAAAAAATAAATTTTAAATGAGATTCCTGAGGATCTCTTATTTCTGAAGAGGATAACATCAAGAAAAATATATATATACATAAAAAGAATAAAACAAAAGGAAAGGGAAATTTAAATGGCCAAGATATGCTTATATCAATTCATTCAGATATAATAGTGTATAAAAAATAGTCAATAAGATCAAATTTATAGAATAAAATGAATAGGCAACAAATAATTTTTCTCTAAAAATTTTTAATCCTTCAAGCATCATGCAGATTTTTTTCATTCACGTTTAATGATTCATAAAATGATAGCAGTGAAAAGTATTGGTATGAAGATTTGTATTCAAAATAAAAGAATCGCAAATCGGACAAAGAGAATTAAGCAAATAATAGTTATTATTATTATTATTATTAAATGCCTAAACATAAATGAAGTCATATAGTAAATGCATTGACATATATTAACATTAGTACATGCAAATAATAGCAAAAGTATTTCTTAAAACAATAATACTCCATTAAAAGATATGTACTATTAATAGTACACCAGACCCAAAAGAGTTAAATGCTTCTTTAAGAACTTTTAGAATTAATTCTGAATATCTTGGCCATAAAAATTATCATGGAGAAAGAACAAGTAAAAAAAAAAAAAAAAAAAAAAAAAAAAAAAAAAAAAAAAAAACAATACATTTTCTTAAAATGGCATAAACATAGACAAAATTAAATGCAAACATATGTTCCATACATACTGCACATGAAATAGCACATTTTTAACTTTAACAAATATATATAAAGCAATCTGGGATGAAAACAACAGAGATCATAAATGAAAAAATATAGAAAAACGAGTATCCTTTTATTTTAAACATTTAAAAATAAACAAAACAAAAGCAGACTTCAAAACAAAAGTCTATCCTTATAGTATAAACACTTTATATAGCACATGTTATAGCACACTTTATCACAAATGAAAACAATCAAAATGCAAAACAAGACATCTTAGAATCATTAGCATTTATTTTTGTTTAGCAAGCTTTATTCTTAGATTTCATATCTCTACAATGGTTATCTATGAATATTTGAAGGAAAACAAATGTGAATTCTGAAGATAGATTTTAATCTGTTATTTAAAAAACTCTTTTTTTGAAAATATGTAATTTTAATGTGTAATTTCTCTTGAAAATATGTTTTGAAATTATTATATAATGGGGCTTTGAAATAATACTTTAGACTGAAATTTTGACTGCAGCTAGATAACAAAACACAGGAACATATTGTTCAAGGAGAAAAATAAATCCTCCACTCCAAAAAAGATAATAAATCCTCCGCTCCAAAAAAGATAAATGCACTTTTTTTTTTTTTTTTTTTTTTAATACATAAGATCTAAAGATTTTTTTTTTCATCCCTGATAACACACTAGTATAACAAGTATAGTTCTTAGCTGGCAAAAAGCAAAATAAAACATTATACTGCAACAAATTTCGACAACACACTTAGCTTCTCCTCTGTCCTTACGCTTGATATAAAGTCTTTTTTTTTTTTTTTTACCATTTAAATTTTGTCATACTGTGAAGGAAAAAAGTGGAATAGAAACTTTAATTTATAGTAGACAAGTAGTTTTTTCCTCAAAATTTATAAAATAAAACTTTGAAAATCTCAATTTTACATAAAATATATTATAACTGGAAGACTAATGCAGAGGCTTGTAAAATCACATTATGCCTCCATGTATGGATATTTCCACTCAGGTAAAGGAACAAAGGTTTCTTTGATAGTTTGGGGGGAGGCCCAACGCAGCATATAATGAGGTCCACCAGCTTTATCATTAGTACCTATAAAATTAAAAATATTTTACAAAAAAGTAAAAATATGCTAAATTTATGTATAATCATGTCAGTGTGAAGTTCAGAAAACAGCAAAGTTTTCAAATAAAAATACTTAAGCTGCAATCGGTTTTTAAAATGAATATTAATATAAACCTGAAATAAACTAAGAATTTGATCAAAACTCCTGTGCAAAGACTATTTTAAACATTGATGCCGAAAACAACACAAAAATGTAATAAAAAATGTAATTAAAATATAATTAATGACACAAACAGTAAATTTCTACTACTTCCTCCACTTTTTTTTTTTTTTTAAATGGAGAACTAAAGCCACCCCCCCCCCCCCCTCATTTGAAAGCTCAGATCCCCGAATCCCACTCTTTTTAAGAATGAACTACTTACTCTTATGAATAAAAGCCCCTGAACATAAAAACAAAACAGAACTAAATATTCTTTTTCATGAGGAGCAAATTCAAGAGGACAGATACTAAGCATGAAAGTGGAAATGAGAAAAAAGGTGGAAAATGTTTTCCTTCTGTACAGTGGTGCTCTACAGGTACTCTTATAATTTAAGTATTATTTAAAAAGCTATTTATACAATAAAATTAAATGTAATTACACATATGCTTGCATTTAATGCTAAAGGTGTAAATCCAAATATATTTGATCAACTTATGTGAAGTACATTCTTTAACGGTTTAGCTGTTAAATTCTTCCCCTCTTCTTTTCTTTCAAAAATCTCCCTGCTAAATTGATCTTTGCTTCAGAAATACATCTCGAATAAAGTTTCGCAGAAATTACCCACAAGTGTTGTACAAATAAATAGCACAAAATATTATATTCCAAAAAGAACTTCCTTTTACTTTGAATTTTTAAAGTTTAAAAAGAAATTCAATCTTGAAAGACTCTTAGAGTAACTTCATTTATATGAATTTCCGATACTTATATGCTAAAAACTCATCTTTCACTTTTTGTCTCTTTTGCACAACAATTCAGGAACAAACTGCAAGTGTTTTAATAGACAAAATGTCAAATACTAAATTTTCCAGGCACCCCCCCCCCCTTCCCTAAAATTTTTCTTTGCATTTTTGCATCAATCCAGAGAATGTCCAAAACTGCTTTAAAAAAGGCAGAATTCTTCCATTGTTAGAAAAGGTGGAAATTTTGGGACAACCTAATATACATCAATCATTAGAGAAAAAGGAAATTGTTAAGTTGGTGTTAAATTTCAAAATCCAAAGAGTGACAATGATCTTTTCCTGTCCCTCTTGTTAAAATTTATACATATAGAAGAATTACAACAGAAGACATTGTGTAAGATATTATTGTACTGGAAAATATGCGACTTTACTCATGTAATTGTTGAAATATGCAGAAGAATTTAAATATGAATGTGTCTAACAGATTAGATATGCATATTTAAAAGTACAAAATTTTGACTGAAACTTACACTTTGATTTACCAACTAGTCATTTTATAGATTGAACCCCCCCCCCCCCCTTCTCTCCTATCTAAGTTGTAAAGCCGATGGTACATAGAGTATGCCACTTCTGTCATTATGTATGTCTAAACTGTTTGTTAATTAAAAGGTTAATATCTCACTAATTACCATTGATTTCCAGATAGGTTTCTAATTAACTTTTAAAGACAAGAGTTGCAATGGGAGACCCATTCAATGCAAACTAGTCACAAATTCCATAGTATTTATGTACTTAGAAAGTACCATAGTACTTAGAAATTTTAGAATATATATGATACATATTAAGTTTTAAGATTTTATCAATAAAAATAAGTTGGTTTTGTTAATAATTTTGAACGATAACCATGTAGATGAATATGGCACTACTTCTCTCGCAGAAGAGCAATTTTTTTAAAAGTTACACTTGAAAAAACAAATGAAAGAATTTCAAATTTAAAAATAATGTTTTTAACTGAAATAAACTGATACAAATATCAAGGTTTTAATTACCAATTTCTTTTTAAATATTTAAACAAATTATAAACAAATTTCACTGTCAATGAAGTTAGATTATAATGCTATAAGAACATAATTTATATGACTTAACACAATATGAAACATTTTATGGATTTCTTGCAGCATATAATGAAATTTCACATCATCAAGATTTTGCCTCATGAAATTCTCCTAAAGTAGAGATATTCATCATCACATATAACCAAAATAGATTGATATTTAATTATAATTCCTTAAATTTAACTTTTTTAAAGGTAAAATTTATTAATTTATTAAAGAAATTTCCACCATTTTTGAAAATGTATACATATTTTACTAAGCTTAACACTTTTTAAACTTAATATTAAATAAAATAATCTTCTGTTTTCTGTACACTTCATGCTTGCCCTCCCTTTTCAAAATAGTTTTACAGTGATTTTAAACAATTTTGCTTCTTTTTCCAGACTGAGAAATTAGAGTAAGCCTAAATATAAACAGGTTCAATTTTCACAGTTTTTGATAGCATCATGTAATTACAATGAATTTATATGACAAAATACATTCACTAAGAAAAACATGATTTTTTCTAGTTCACTAACTAACCTGATAACCTTCCACCTCCAAATGGTTGCTGACCGACAACAGATCCTGTTGATTTATCATTAATGTAAAAGTTTCCACAGGACATTTTCAAATATTCTGTAGCATGTTCTATGAAAGATCTACATGAAAGAAAAAATAATTAACAGATTTACACTATTCAAAACTGAATGAATAAAAATAGCACACACATAATAAATCATTTAAATCATAAAAAAAAAAATAATTAAATTTTTTTTATGTAATCTGTTATAACAAAAAGTTAATCCTGTAATGCATGAATTACTTTTAAGACGATGAAAAATATATTTTGCATTTAAGCTAAATACAACATTACGAACAAGTAATGTTGAATTTTAAAAATCTTATATTTCTTATAAATTATGAAGTGAAACCAATATTATGATCACAATCATAAAGATAAAAAAAAAAAAAACTATATAATTTTGTTTTTTGTGATAATTTAAGTTTTAAACAACTTATCACAAACTAAAAAAGGAAAACATTTTTTGGTCATGTTTTTGTTTAGATCAAAAGTATAAGTTATTAATGGAGAAAATCTTTGTGTAAATCAGAACTTTTCTATCAAAAACAGATTTTCCACTATATTTATACAAGCAGGAAGCCTAATATGAGGTTTTTATGTGGAACCAGGATGAAAATACATACAATTTCTGAAGGTTTTCCATCCTCTTCCATTACAATGAGAGAGTGAAACAAGTAGAAGTAAGATTACTCATATTAAAGAATGAAATTCTGTAACTTTTCTGGATGTATTTTATTTTTAATTTCATTTAAATGACATAGCATGTGCTGGATATACTGAGGTTATGTAAATATTGCATTACTAAAATTTTCAACTACGGATAATTCCTTAAAAAAATAATTTTGCATTTTTTATGAAATATAAATCAATAAAAAATAACTCAATCAACAAAGCAAAAAAAAAGTTATTATTTGGTATTTCCTTTTTATAAGAATATTGATGAGATTGAGAAAATGGCTTTGGCAAAAGAAGGAAATCTTTTGCATATTTTGTCTAGCAGCCTATC
This sequence comes from Maratus speculifer, assembly GCA_964019185.1. Lineage (NCBI taxonomy): Eukaryota > Metazoa > Arthropoda > Arachnida > Araneae > Salticidae > Maratus > Maratus speculifer. Next base: position 300,872,619 of record OZ025297.1, on the reverse strand, counting down.
CTGTTTAACTGTTTGATACACACAAGTAATCTGTTTAATATTTACACTATTTAATGATATAGATTTGCACACAGAAACCATTTATCTAATATCTACATATATAATTTAAAAAAAAATACATAAAGAATGAAACATAATAATTCTTTTCATGGCTGTTTATATCATTTAAATACAAATCTCATTTTTAAAAAAGCATTGATACTCCTATAAAAAGGAAATGCATTTTAACTCTACCTATTCAAATGATCTCGATCACCCAAGCCTACTCATATTTATTCCATCTATAACCACATAATTAAGCTTAAAAAAGTATACCTTAATAGAAGTTTTGGTTAGGTAAAAAATGCTTCATTATGATTTATTCATGCTCATGCTCATTATAAACACAACAACATTTGCAAATTTAAAAGCATTGTATTATTTTGTTTAAAAAAAATGAAATTTACCTTCTCACAGTGTAAATTTTCTATTTTTATATATGTTAATTTTTTAAAAAAATTCACCAAAAATAAATTTAATTTTTTAGAGAAAAATCAAAAACTTATTACTTACTCATCTTTAGCAAAGACAGCTCCAGTCAATGCATACTGACTATTCTTTACAAGTCTAAGAGTTTCATCAATGTTTTTGTCATTGTAAACATACACAGGAAGTACAGGTCCAAAGATTTCCTCTTGCATGATTTTATTTAAAGGATTAGATGTTTTTATTATTGTGGGCTCAATAAAGTAACCTTTGCTGAAAATAATAATAATAATAATGAAGGTGAATTATATGGAAGTTTTAATATTATGCACAATATAAACAAATATGATTATTTTACATAAGGAATTCTAACTCATAAAATAGTAACTAAAACAATATTTAAAAAAAAATGAGGATCAGCAAACTACAGTGAATGAGTTGCGCACAACCCACAATTAAAAATTGTTAAATGTACATGTTTATTTATTTTATTTTCCTAATTCATTTGTTATCTAGAGCTCTAGCTTGATATTTTGCAAAAAAAGTTTCAACATTTATTTTAAGCTCTTTCCTAGAGTTAAGTAAATAAATAAAGAATACTGCCCAGTTAAACTGATGGCATTGAGCTCACAGGCTACAAATACTAATAGTACATTAAAGCCTTATATTTTCAAGGGTTAATTCCGTTCGAAAAAAAAATTAAGAAGGGGAAACAGCACTCCCCTTTCCTCTTTTTTTATACTTAATCATTGAACCTCCTATACTATACTATCAAAGACATGCTTTATCATATAAAAAATCTATATCCAAAATTCAGAGCAAATGAGATAATTCTTAATAAAAACCCATTTAGCATTTATATAATTTAAAAGGAGTTATCCCCCTTTTTTATACTTAACCATTAAACTTCCAAAACTATTAAGAGATTTAAACGAAATCTGAAAATTCTGCTTGAAAAACCCATTTATATAAATTAAGGGGGGGGGGCATTAGGACCCCTGTTCCCCCTATTTATACTTATTCAATGAACACCTAATAACAGTCACGGAATCGCCTCATCAGAATGATCCTAATCTAAATTTTGAACGAAAACTTAATTCTGCATGAAAATCCCATTTATATCAACTAAGGGGAGGGGCATGAGCCCCCCGTTCCCCCTCTTATACATATCGAATGAACTCCAAAAACTAATCAGGGAAGCGCCTTGTCAGGATATACCTACATACAAAATTTCAAGTGGATCGGATATTTTTATCATGAGTTATCGCGTTACGCACGAACATACGAACGTACATACAGAACGGACGGGCACATAAGCTCTTAGGCTATGATAGCCTGTGAGCTAAAAAGGTATTAGAAATTTCTTTGACTTGTTGATAAAAGCAAAATCTAACCACTTTGCTCATTTATCATATAAATAGTTAGACAATAAAAAAAATAATAATGATGATGACAAGGTTCAACAAGGGTAATATAAAGTATCAAATAAATAGCAGTCATTCACATAGTCAATTATGTCTGTTTGTTGTCTGATATTAAAGTAATCAACCATACTAAATGTAATACTAATAGTAAATAGAAATTAAACAAACTCAAATTTAGAACATTTTAATTATGGCCTTATTATTCACTGTGTGGACAAGTGCAAGCTGTCATTGACTCAATGACATTGGATATTGGATCTAGCAGTTTTGTTAAAAAGATTTATCTCACAGAAAATTAGTCAGATACGGCAATCCCAAAACTTTCTTCTATCTTATACATGTTAATACTTCCTGAAAAATGCAACATAGCAGCACCACTATTTAGATGTTTAGTCAAAATCTAGTCAGCAACAACTTATGCCAATTTTTCACTGAATCTGAAGTTTGATGAAAATATGTGCATTAGCTTTTGAGACAGAGCTACTGCAAAACCTTTAAAAAATTCTGCATAACAGAGTCACCTGTTAGATGACATACACTAAAAAACTAATCAGGATCAATTTGTATTGGATACTAGCTGAATATGAAGTTTAATAAAAATTCATGCATTAGTTCTTGAGATACAGCTATTGCAAAATCGTGAAAAATGCAATATAGCAGTGCCACATGTAGGATGATTTACACTAAAGCTAATCATCATTAATTTATATCAAGTACTAATTGAATCTAGAGTTTCAAGAAAATTCATGCATTAGTTTGAGATAGAACTTGCACTATATCATGAATAGATGTATGGCAGTGCCACCTTTTGAACAATTTCCATCAAAAAGTAGTGAGCGATAAGCTATCAAGGACCTACTGAATCTAACATTTTATGAAAATCTGTTCATTAGTTCTTGCGATAATGGAAATTATGAATATGGCAGTATAGCAGCACCACCTGTTAAATGATATACACAAAAAACTAATCAGCTCTTGTTTATATCAAGGTTTAGCTGAATAAGTCTAAAGTTTTGTGAAATTCTGTGCATTAGTTCTTGAGATAAGAGTGCCCAACAAATTTTTGTCACAGACATTTTCTAAAATCCATCAAATTGTGATCAGGATCTTCTAAAACATATAAATCTATGAAAACCAGAAGACTAATTTTTTCACAAATCCAATATTTTCTTCTTGTAAAGATAGAAGAAAATAAGAACAGACTGAACTGTGCATTGGGGGAGGGAGAGGGAAAAAAAGTGCAAAATTCTATTTAACTAATACCTTTTATCACAAGTTCCACTACCCAATATCTCTAATTCAGAACAGGCTTTTGCATAGTCAATAAATCCTTTGATCTTTTCAAAAGCTATCTCATCTATAACAGCAGTTACAAATGTTTCTGGCTCTAATGGGGAACCTACTTTTATCTCACTGCGGATTTTCAGTAAGCCTTCTTTAATCTAAAAAAAAAAAAGAAAAGAAAAGAAAAAGACCAAAATGTAAACAAACGGCAGTTTAGTAAATTATCATTCATTTGAAAACTGACTGTCATTTAGAATAGTATTCTAGTTTAAATCAATATATCATCATACAGAACAGCTTACAGTAGATCTTCAGCATTACCATAGAAAAGGTTTCTGTCTAATTTGTAATACTAGGGGACTCAGCCTCCTGTTCGTTAAGTCTCATCAACCCACGTGTGCTATGCAATTCAGACTGGAACTGCTATGCATTCCGAGTTTGTTTTGCTTGTTCACTACTATTTCTATCGACTGTAGCCAGAATGAATGCCATCATAAATCATTATAACATACATTATTTACAAATATTTTTAATGTATAAAAAAGTAATGGAAAACTTTATTGAAAATATAAATGTATTTATATGGTGCTGCTCATAGCTACTGATCACTTTAACATTATGAAATTAAAAAAAAATTGAAACATAAAATAATAATCTTGGAATAAAAATGCTTTGAAAATGGAATTAACTTAAAACTCAATGGAAACACAATAAAAAATATTTGGCACATATGTCATATATGCAACAAGTTGGCACAGTTGCAATAAAATGGAGATTTTATGCTTCACATGGTAACCTGGCTCTGGTTGTTTATTTATTAATAAGCTGTTTATTTTTATTTTCTTTGGTAAAATGATATAAATAGTTTTGTATAGTTATAAAAGTTTATTTTTATTATTTCCTTTTTTAAATAATAATAGAAAATAATTTATATATATAACTGGTATTTGAAAACAAAGTTTTTGCCAAATCGGCCTCAAAAAACATGCCAATGTGGTCTGCTACATTTTTGCTAAACATTTTTTGTTGCATTGCTATGTGACCAAACCACATTTTGCTCACTCGCCACTATTTGCATCAACTCTAGCTAAAAAAGAGTACTATCATAAATCATTATAACATATAAAATTCACAATTAGTTTGGGAATATTTCCATACCCTGTTTTGGTTGGCATTTTGGAAAAGAAATTCAAAATAGTACCTTTTTTTTTTTTTTTTTTTTTTTTTTTCCATCTTACAAAATAATTTTTCATTATGACAGAAAAACATGGTTTAAATATTTATAAACAAATATTTATTAAATAAAGGTTATTAAACTCCCCCCCCCCCCCCCCCCAAAGCAAAAAAGTCCACTTGAATAGTATATAAAAAGCAGTTCCAAAAACAGAACAACAATTATATTAAAACATTTATCTTTAAAAAACTCTCCTAATACTCTTCCTAATATTTTTAATGTATAAAAAAATAATGGAACACTTTGTTGAAAATGTTAATAAAAATACATTTAGGTGGTGCTGATAATGGACATAAATAATTTTTCTTTGAGAAATTTACAAATTTATAAAATGTAGAATAATAATCTTGAAATAAAAATACCTTGGAAATAAAAAAATAATTTAAAATCTTAACAGAATCTCAATAAAAAATATTTTTAGTTAAACCGATATGTGATCTGAGCGAGCAACATATTTATTTATAAATATTTGTGATGTATAAAAAAGTAATGGAAAATTTTCTTGAAAACATAAATAAAAATACATTATGCAAGATTCTGATGAATCACTGAGTAAATGTTCTTTTAATAAAACCAGTATATCCAAAAGATTTGGGAATTGAATTTTACCATCGTGCAATATCTAGTGTATTTACTAATGGAACTAAGTTTTTTTTTTTTTTTTTTTTCCCCAGTATAGAGCATGACAAAATTGGCAAATTTTTTCCATATTTCCAGAACTATGCTTTCATTTCGCCTAAAATATTAAACAATATGGCTTAAATTCATTTAAAACTAAATAAGATGCAATAAGACGCTACATAATGAATTGTAAACAAAACATTTTTGGCTGTGTCTAAATAACAAATCTTCATCTAAAAGCTGATTTGCTGAATTTATTATGTCACTGTAATACGAACCAATCACAATTGTTATTCATACATTGCTTAAATGTGTTAAAAAAAGAGATTTTGTCAGGATTTTGATTTGCTGAATGGATCTGGTCATGTAACCGTAAATTAACCATTGAGAATCACAGCTGTGGTTGTTACCAAATAGCAAGCTACAAATTCAGCTTTGAAAATGAAATAAATTTCCTAGTTTCAGAGGGTTAATTTAAGAAATCTTTATTGTAAAAATAGCTGTGTTCAATAAAGACTTCTAAGCACTTACTTTAATATCCTTTTTGAAATTTAATTATTTACATTTGGAGCTTACAGACAAAAGTAAAACAGAAAAGCAGTTAAAAGTGAACAATTACTTGTGAGAATAATTTCTTCAATCTCAACTAACTTATGATTCTTTTTTTAAAAAAATTTTCTTTCCCCCTTCAAATGACAAATTTTTTACAGCAACTATAAATGAGAAATGATAAAATTAGATTTCTGAAAAAAATATGAAACCATTCTACATATCAATAAGCTGACAAAATTCCATTTGCCAGTTTTTTTTTTTTTCTTTTTTTTCCAATAGCATTGTCTAATAGGATGAGTGAAAAAAATTGAAAATCAGAAAATCAAACTAACACTGCACAAAAGTTGTGCATGGTCTTCAATAAGAAAACAGCACAGCTTTTTCAAAATAAAATTTTATCTTCTGCTGCCCCAGGTGCCCCCCCCCCTTCAATTTTTATGAAATTCATTAAAAATGCCTTGTAGAACTTAAAAATCGAAATGAACATAAAGTTAGAAAATAAGAATGTCATATTGCAGAAAAGTTGTGTATAGTACATTGTAATATGCCTACATAGTTTTTTCAAAATTAAGTTTTGTCTCATGGCGCCCTGGTCCCTTCAATCCTTGCAAAATTCATTAAAAAAAAAAAAATCTTATACAACTTATAAATCAAAATAAACAAATGGAGAAAATGAAAATATTATACTGCAGGTATACACTATGGGATTCGGAAGTTGTTTTACAAATGTTTTGTTTAAAATTACCTAGAGGAAACAGTAATTACAAAATTAATAACTCCAAATAAGTAATTTCATTAGTTAGTAGTGCAAATAACAAAACTAAAAAATATTATCTGCAGCTCTTTTTGTATTTGTGCTATTAATTGCCTATATTTAAACTTACACACATGTATGCCCCCCAAAATAGGAAAATGTTTTAATCTATTCATATACACATAAAGAGAAAATATTAAGAATAGCCAGTTATATCTGAAATCCTCAAAACATTAAGCAGCAGCATTATTAGCACTCATTGAGAATTCTGAGCATTCAGTGTTTCAAATAGTTTAACAGTGTTTCATATAGCCTTTTTAATATCAATTTTTTTGTGTGTGTGTGTGTGTATGTGTTCAAAGAAAAAAAAAAAAAAAACATTTATTCAACCTGTACTTGAAAAATCTCTTGTTGTACTTAACATTTTATATAAATTGATTCTTTTCCTCTAATAAATTCTTTTACAATAGCAGTTCAGCCAATGTCATTCATTCTAATAATCTTCTTTTAGCTCCAGCATTTGCTACAAATTTATTATTGCAAAAGTAGAATGAGAAAATAAGATTCAGATTATTTTATTCTTTTACTTGCAGAAATTTATTATATTTGCTATGCTTATTTTATAAAAAGAATGAATAATTTGATTACTAAAAGAAAATTATGACATTGCAAGAGCATTTTTAAATGAAAACCTTTTTATATTTTGCAAAATAAAAAGTAAACTTTTTACACACTCGCTGCACTGTGATTTAATTGAACTTTGACATTTTTTAAAATTTAACAGATTTAAATGTGTGTTTTTCATTCTTGAACATTAATAGTTCATGTACTTTCCACAGATAAAATGTTTGTATTGCACACTTGCTTCTTGTGTGATGCATTCTGTTATATAACAGATAAAAGGAAATTTACGGCAATTTTTTCGAAATTTTGAATGACCGAGGCCCTGTAAGATATGAGATTTTGAAAAAAACTATGCAGGCATATGTTAGGATATGTAGGTTAATATTAGGCAGTGTTTAGTTTTCAAAAATTTCATTCATTATTTTTAAAAAAAAATTATTCAACAAATAGCCATTCAAAAACGTAATCTTAAATTGCAATAATTTCATTAATAAATCCATTAAAACTAATATTTATCAATCTAGACATCATAACCTTCCAATATTACGAAATATAGAATAGCAATCTATCATATAATAAAAAATTTTCTAAATTATTTTAATATCAATTATTTACTCTTGAAATTATATTAATCGGCCTTTTTTTAAAATATAAATTATTTTAACATAATCGTTCAGCTTTTTTAACAATTACTTTGCGAATTATGCAATTTGAAAAAAATAACTGTTTCAATATTTTTAAATAACGCTGGCCCAGTTTTCAAGATAACGCATCACCATCATTCTTTTTTAATGTTTCTTCTCGCCATGACGTGACTCATCATGCAGAAAGTATATTCTAAAACACAGGCCGGGAGTGAGATTTTTGTCATCGCATCGGAAGCAGGGCATTTTTCTGTTCACGGCTAAAAATCTTGGAGATTATTGATATCTTCACATCGTGATAATTCATCCTAGAAGTTCTCGCAGTATCTCCAGCCCCGCTTTTGAGTTAAGATTTCACACAATCCGGAGGCCACCATTGCAGTAACTTTTCATCGAATGTTTAGGATATCTTCTCATCTTAGACGTTATCGCAGTATCTCCAGTCCCGCTTTCAGGTCAAGATTTCACTCAATCCGGAGGTCACCGTCGCAGTAATTTTTCGTCGAATGTTCACTGACTCAATAGCTTCCTCCCTGAAACAACATCTAACACAGTTTTGACCTGCAGCGTTTTACAAAGTAGTGTAAACATCCGGTATGGTTCATCTTGGAGTCATTGAAATATAAATTGGCCATGCAGAGCTGTAAGGAGTAATCGTCCAATTCGGTTCATCTTAGTGTCATCGAGGTGCAACTTATCCCTGGAGGACTGTAATGTGAGAACTTTTAAAACAATACAAACTATAACATCATAAACTATATTCATCTACTATGGTTTTCTATTTGGTGCACTTATACACTCATCACATCCTGTTTTATATAATGTATCATTATCAATTATTTTGATTAACAACTGTGGCCACAATTTATCAATCGTTGATATGTTCCTAAAAATAAAGGAGGTATATTTCATGAAATATTTGTCTTCATTGATGCAACCAAACACTGGGTGAGTTAATATTTCTTATTTTTCAGAAGGATTTATACATTTCAGAGAATTTAGAAGTATTAAAATCCATTATTAATTTTCATAGTAACTGAGTTAAAACTACAATGCAATGTCTTCCTCTGTTCGTCACGAGCTAGCTCTGTTTGGGGAATCCGCTTTACTGCAATACCGTTTTTGAGCTAACTTGATTTTAATAAGTTTTTGTTGTTTTTGTATTGCAATGATCGCTATTCCCCAGGCATAGCTTAGCAGCATACTGCTAGTTATAACATGCAATTTTTCTGCAATATTACACTTTTGTTTTCCAACTATGTTTCTTTAGTTTTACAAGCTGTACAAGGCATATTTTGCAAAAGCTGGAGGTACCCTTGGAAGATACATAATTTAAAAAAAACGTTGTGGTCATATTACTACACACCATATGCAACTTTTCAATGGAATGACATTTGTATTTTCCAACTTTATGCTTATTTGGATTGACTGATAAGATAATGAAATGATTTTTAAAAATTTTGCGAAAATGGGGGAAGGGGGGGATTCAAGGGCATTAGAAAATAAAACTTTATTAATATATATATATATTAAACGTATAGTTTTATTGCTGAGGACCTTACTCAACTTTTGCACAGCATTACATTCTCATTTTTAGACTTCTTTAAAATGTGAATTCTAAAAGGTTACACATTTTTAATACAAATTTTACTATTAATGTGAACAGACTCAGTGGCTAAATACTTATAAATTGGAAAATATTCACAGAAAAACATACCTGAGGCCACAAGCTTTCAGGGACATACATTCTACCTAAGGCAGAACACTTTTGACCATTATATTCAAATGCAGATCGTATTGATGCAGCAATGACAGTTGATACATCAGCTGTTTTGTGGACAAAATGGAAGTTTTTGCCACCACATTCTGTTTAAATAGATAAATTAATGAAGGCAAATCATAAAATACTTATACAAAAGTTACATAAATAAAAATTTCTAATATTAGACTAGTCTAGCTTGAAGCAAAATGATTGGATGGATGGATGGATGCATGCATGCATACATACATGAATGCATCCATACTTACATACATACAGAACCAGCGGCCACAATAGCTTTCATGCTTTGATAGCCTGTGAACTATAAAAACATGTCAAATTACATTGGCCTAAGATAAACTAGAAAGTTGGCGATGAAGCAGTCCTTGGATCAGGCATGAAAGTAAGAAATGATAAAAAAGGTGGAAAATTTTCTTCATCTATACAGCGGCGCCAAACTCGTATAATTTAAGTGTCATGTTAACAACTACATATACAATCAAATTAAATGTAACTGCACATATTACTGGTTTTTATTTTAATAACTTAAAAAGTATTAAAACTACTCTTTACTTCAGACATACATCTCGAAAAAGATATCCCAGAAATTATCCTAAAGTGTTGTATAAGTACTACAAAATATTTTATTCCAAAAGACTTCCTTTCACTTTAAATTTTTTTAGTCCCCCCCCCCCCCCCAAAAAAAAAAAAAAAAAAAATTATTATTGAAAACATTTTGAACATCTTTATTTACATGACTTTCAGATGCTTATATGATATAAGCTCATCTTTCATTTTATGTCTCTTTTTCACAGCAATTCAAGAACAAAGTCCATGGATTTGAATAGACAAAATGTCAGATTACAAAAATTTTCAGCCCCCTCCCCCTCAAACACCTTCAATTTTCTTTGCATTTTTGCATTAATCCAGAGGGTGTCCAAAATTGCTTTAAAAAAGGTGGAATTCCTCCTTTAGGAGGAACTCTTTCATGCCTGCCTTGGATTCAATAAAATCATGCCAAATTGAACTGGCCAAGGTTAAACTAGTTCAGACCAATGAATAGCAGCAAAACTAGTTTATCCTACAAGCATTAGGTCAAACTAGTTTGACCAAGAAAAAACTAGTTTATCCAATGGGCATTAGGATAGACTAGTTTACCTGATGGTGTTAGGATAAACTAGTTTATCAGATGGGAGTTAGGATAAACTTGTTTGGCCTAGGAAAAACTAATTTACATGATGGGCATTTGGATAAATTAGTTTGGCTTAGGCCAATCTAGTTTGACTTTAAATCAGGTTTGGTCAGTAACATATAACAAAATAAAATAGAAGCTTAGTAAACAATATAACATAAATCTGTAAAAAAAAAAAAAAAAAAAAAATTTGGAAGACCACAAACCAAATATGCTAAAAACTGAAATTTAACAAGAAAACAATAAAAATAATTAAAAGAAAAAATATCAATAGAGATAAAAAGTAATATTGTAATAATAATGTATATTGATATGTATAGCATATGTATTATATACATGCACATTTGTATACATTTGTTTGAATTAGCAACAGGATTTATTGTGGTACAATTTATAATTAGGATGAGCGAAGCGAATCCTCTACTAGTCCACTCAAATGACACTTTGTCGTACACTTTACAAAAAAACTATACAGTATTTTCACTTGAAATTAAACACAAATATAAATTATTATCTGTAGATTTGCAGAATATTATTTTTTTTTACAGAAATACTTTTCAAAAAATTATTATTTTAATTAATTTATTTTACATGCATTTCCAATGCGGACGCATTTTAGCAAATAAATAAAAAAAATGAAACGCGTATATTTTCAGAAAAAAAAAATATATAAATCATGGAGTAAATAATTATAGATAGAATCATGATTAATTTAATAAATGAAATATGTTTTCATCACTCCGCAAAATCGTTTGCACAGATGACACTTAAACATTTTAAAAGAATTGTATTGTGGAATTTTTTTTTTTTTTTTTTTTTAGTAAAGTGGCAACAAAAGAATTGTAAGCAAATAAAATTAATTTTTAAATTTGCCATATAAATGAAAAATTAAAAGAACTGCTTAAAGTTGTTGCCTCGATTCAAGCTCTTTATAAATGTACTAAAGCAAAGTTGGCCGATTCAGAAACTATAAATGGACTTTAATCATTTCTTACTTTATCATTTAGATTTAAAGTAATGTTACGTTCTTATTTGTGGACCGAAAAAGGTTTAGTGAACGGTACTTTAGACTTTGTTGCGCGTATTAAAGAAAATCACAAGCCATCAGACCAGATACCGCGAATAATCATGGATAAATTTGAATACTGCAGTAATTTAACTTATAAGAATTGGTGCGTACCAATTCCCCCAATAATTAAATTCTGGAAAAATGGAAGCATAAATTGCTCAATAAAACAATTTCCTTTGCAATCAGTTTTTGCAGTTATAATTCATAAATCTCAAGGTTTGACATCAGATAAAGCAGTAGTAGATATTGGGGATAAAGAGACACCAGTTTGCTTAACGCACATAGCGTTGTCGAGAGTGAAATTCCTTCGAGGTTTATCATTTAATAGAAAATTTCCTTACGAGAGATTCTACAATATAAAAAATTTTCATACGCTGGTAACGCAGAAAAAAAGGAGAAATTAGAATTTAAAAAAAAATACATTTAATAGTTCTTAGTATCAACGAGAGTAGATTTTAATGTTTTTCCAAATATTTTGTTTGAATGTATAGATTGCTATCAAAGATTATTTGATGTGAATTATAAAGATTGAAAACATACCTATTTCAAATCATTTCAGATAACTCCAGAGGCTATTGGGAAATGTAAAAACATCTTTAAAACTTTTGATTAAAAATTAAAAAAAATATTTTGTAAAATTTTGCTTCGAAAATATTTTTATTTATACCAGTCTTAGATATCTTAGATACATAATCTTAGATATCAGTCTTAGTCTTAGATACATATCACAGATAAAAAATTCCGAGGAAATTCTTAATTATTTGGCTGAATTTACATTTCTAAAATTTAAATACGCCAAAACATAAGATAAAGTTTTTGCTTAATAAAGATGCAAAAATAATATAAAATAATAATGTTATTTTCAAATATTTATCTTATGAAATAATGCTTCGCGAATCCAAACAAAGCACGGCTTTTGCTAGTTTCTAAATAAATCAATTACAATTTTTTGCAATTAAAAATTTACCTCCAACAAGCCTGGGAAAGCATTTGTACACATCTATTTGTTCACCAGTCATTTTCCACAATAGTCTGAATGTTCTGAAAGAAAAATCAAATATAAGTATCATAAAGCAAAAAGAAGTTTTTTGTAACTTTCACAATTAAGGCTTGCATATATTAATTCGGTTAAATTACGTAGTACATTTAGTCAAACTGAAAAATTTTATTCACATAGAATTAAACAAAACATTAAAAATATAAACATTTTAAAAGTATGAACTGTTAAATGTGAAGTAGAATTTTTAATTATTAAATATCATTGAAAATATCCAAATTACTTGAATGCCTACTTAATTAAAATTAAACAGATAAATATTTACTTTTACTTATTAAATTAATATCAGAAGCTGGTGTGAAACAATAAGAACAACAAAAAAAAATTCATATATATTCATATATTCATATATCTTAATAGGATGTTCAAAAGAACAAGTCTTTTTTAATCAGATGCAATAAAGACATGCTCCTATTTTGAAAGCAAATTCAAGACTGAAATGAAAGATAAGGGAAAGAATCAATTGAACAAACAACCAATAAGTTAAGAAAGAAAGAAGCATGCATGTTGAAGACACTACTTTCTAAAGGCCTAGTACATTTATATATTTTAATGTATTTTAAGGAGTTTGGTTTTTACTTATTGCTTCAAAAAACATCTAAAATTTTTGTCATCTAGAAAATTTGGCACAGATATTGGCAAACTTGTATGAAGGAATTAATACAGGAGTGTGTGTGTATATCATTATCAGCTAGCAAGAGTGACTGAGCATAGTCAAAATTAACTTTGTGTTCAATTTGATATAATATTTCATTGTATTATTGCTAAAAAGCACACTTTTTATAACAGTATATGTACAGAAGCGATCAATATGAAAATTACCTATGTATGCACGTGGTTATAAATTTTACTATTATTTTCAACACAATCAAACTGATTGGTAAAGTAATTATACAAATTGAATATTTCCAATTGAGCGAAAAATTGCCCAGGCCGGGAATTGAACCCAGGTCCTTGGCTTACAACAAGGCCAATGCTTTACTGTTTAAGCTAATGAGGCATGACAGCTGGCAAGCATTTTTTGCTCAGATAACCTTATTGGTCACAACATCGTCAGTCATTTACACAGCTCAATAGAATAGATCATCGTCATATGGAGCTCCTTTACCTGCGGTCTATTCTGTTGAGCTGTCTAAATGACAGCCCAGATGTGACCAATAAGGTTATCCTGAGTGAAAACTGCTCGCCGGCTGTCGTGCGCAGTTAACTTAAACAGTAAAGCATTGGCCTTGTAAGCCAAGGATCTGTGTTCGATTTCCAGCATCGGCAATTTTTCACTCATTTGGAAATATTCAATTCATATAAATTTTACATTATTTACACACTTACAATAAAAGGAAATCAATCAAAATCACATTTTTAGCTCAACTCTGATTGGTTTAACAAATTTTTTTTATCAGGATTTCGACGAATTTACACCTTTCAGTAGTCAAATATCCCAAAAAACATGTTTTTACAAAATATCTGTCTGCGAGTCTATCTGTATGTGACATAAATTTTGTGGGCCTTTTATTTCAAGAACTAATAACAGAATTAAATAAAACTTTAGATTCAATCAGTCACTGATTAGTGTTTCGTGTAAAAAGTTCAACAGGTGGTGCTGCTTTGTTGTATTTTCACAATTTCTGCAATAGCTATGTCTCAAGAACTGATGCATGGATTATTATAAAACTCCAGATTCAGTTAGTCCTTGATATACTTTGATGATTACTTTTTATAGTATATGGTATAAATATTTACTTTTTATACCATAATGGGTATAAAAAGTAATTCTAAATTAAGTAATTATAAAAAGTAATTTTATGGTATAATATTTAGTTTTTATATTGTATGGTATAAATAGTCTAACTGGTGGTGCTGCATTATTCATGGTTATCACAATAGCTCTACCTCAAGAACTAATAGATGGATTTTCATCAAACTTGAGATTTAGTTAGTTGCTTAAATAAATTACTGCTGTTTAGTCTTTAGTATCAATTCCCCAACAAGTGGCACGATTATGCTGCATTTTTCACGATTTCTATAAAGCTATTCTCAAGAACTAAATTATGGATTTCTATTAAGTTAGTCCCAGCTATAAAATGGTCCTGATTAGTTTTTGGCATAAATCACCTAACAGGTAGCTCTGCTATGCAGAATTTTTACAGTTTTAGCAACAGCTTTAACTCAAATATTAATGCATGAATTTTCATCAGACTTTATATTCATTTAGAAATTGTTTCTGATTAGATTTTGATGTAAATCACCTAATCGGTGCCAGTGCTATTCTGTATTTTCCAGAAAGTATTAGTAGGTGTGAGACAAAAGAAAATTTTGGGATCGCCACATCTGACTAGACAATGTGTATATTATAAAATTGTTAGATGTCTCGAAATGTTTAGATAATAATCCTTTGACTTTTTTTTTTTTTTTTTTTTTTTTTAACAATTTCTTTTTTGATAGCAACGAAAGAAAAATATTTGTAGGCCAGATATTATTGCTATCATAGTTTAAAATATGTATTATATTTTGCTTCAATCAAAATCTTGTAACCACAATGCATAATTTTATATTTATTCTACATTAAAAGCCAATAACTAGCCAAATAAGGTTATCATAAATCAAAGCATTTTGTCAAAAAGTTCTCATCCTCTGTTTGTAAAATTTTTGAAAAGTTTTCTGACCACAGATGACTCATACGTCACAGCCACCAACTCTTGATAGTTGAATAATTTATTGATTGTGAATATGAGGTCTACTAGTTTACAACCTAAAGTATATGCTATTATAGAATTCAAAAATGCATTCACAGACTAAAGTATAGGTTATAGGAGAGGCTCACAACTCCAGTAGACCAAGTATATATGAAAAAACTGTGATAATCCATTTAGAAGATGCTTAAAATGAGTTTTATCTACTTCCATAATGAATCAAGCTTGTTATCACCTATTTTTTCATATATGGCATTTATTTAGACACTTGGCTCATTGTGGGAGTGAATAAAATTTATTTTATCCACCATCTAATTAGACTATCATTTTTTTCAAAAGGACTTTGTCTACTATGGTTCTTCTGAGTCCTCATATTGTCTTTCAGTATAGATTAGATTGTCTTATAGTATAGATTATATTATTGTCTGTGTGTGAAAATCTCTTTTGAAAAAAATAGTAAAAGAGCTTAAAGAAGCTTTAGCACAGGAAATGACCATACCATTCCGTATTTACCATTTGTTCTCTAATGTAATAAACCACAGGGGCTATTCATCAATTAATCCTTAGTCCGCTTAAATCACTGTGGTGCCTATATGCTGAAGAAAATTCTCTCTTTTAAAGTTTGCTTTTGCTACACACACATTGGATAGGTAAGTTTTTGTTTCTTGGTGCATATTTCATTTAGACACCTCACTTTGTATACAATTTCAGATTCTGCAAGAAAATAAAATTATCTCTCTTGTGCGATGCGCTAGAATTTTCCGAATGCTTTTCCAAAATCTTATAAGATTATACATGTATGCAAATAAAGATTGGGTGTCACCTCCTAGAAGGGTAACATCCGGGACGGACCGCCCCCTCTGCCTTCTGCTAGCTATGCCACTGATTATCATATCATAAAACATCAGACATGGTTAATTTTAGTGTACAAGTTAGAAAAAATAATTTAAAAGTATTTTAAATTTTGCATTTATCTGTTTTATGTGGTAGAGATAAACATCATCATATTTACCTTAAACTACCAGTAAAATTAATACCAGCAAGATCAGGTGATTTTGTAACAATATCACCAAATAGTGGACCATCAGCTGGAACAAAATTAATAACACCAGGTGGAAACCCAGCTTCCTGAAGTAACTTGAATACTGTGTAATTTGACAACATGGCAGTATCGGATGGTTTCCATAGAACTACATTACCCTAAAATGATAAATTTAGACTAAAAATTAGGGGCAGATTCATGATAAAAACTACAATATAAGTTAAATTATACCTTAAGAGACATTTAAATAAATGGTGGGAAAAAAAGAAAAGAAAGTGGAACAAATATAATTATTCTTTACACTTCATCCTTTTTCGCAATCACATACTTAGGTCTAAAATATAAAATGGTAATCATATGTAGAACATATTATCAACATTTGTGTATTTTGCTATTGCTTATTATTCATCTGATATAAAACATTATAATGCATGTATTTAGAAAATTATATCAGCAATTTTTAAACTTTTTAACAGGAAGAAAAGTATACATTGAGAAAAAATCTTAACTTTGTGGTATTTTTAAATGAGACATAATCCATGCAAATATATGGCGATTGGGTCATTCCATGTCAAATCAACCAAAAAAATTCAATATTCAACCTGACCCTTTTCGATTTCAATGAAACTGCTAGGGATCATTCTCTATGATTATATAAATTAGAGCATATTTTTATTTTTTGTTTATCGCTTTAAATTTTTATACAATTATTTATTTAAATTTTGAAAAATCATCATTTTTTGACTTGCATAAATATATTCAATTTTGAATTTCTCAAGTTCTATCAAACATAGAAAATTTTATGACCACTCATTTCAAAGAGGAGTTTATAAGGTTTAATTTGATATGCAAGTCGACTATATATAGTTAAAATAAATAAAATTTAAATTTTTTAAAAATTTTAAATTTGAAAATTTTTTAGATAGTCATTTTTAAAAATTTTGAAAAAATTGCATGTTTGTTGTAATGTTATAAGCTTTAAATTCTGAAATTTTTAGAGTGGGATCTCAATGGGATCAGGAGTTATGAAATAAAAGCTGAAAATTATCATACAAATCATAAATAAATAACAAAATAGGCAGAATTAAATTGCCATTTTAATGTTAATTTTTGCTTTTATTTCATAACTCCTGATCCCATTGAGATCCCACTCTAAAAATTTCAGAATTTAAAGCTTATAACATTACAACAAACATACAATTTTTTCAAAATTTTTAAAAATGACTATCTAAAAATTTTTCAAATTTAAAATTTTAAAAAAATTTAAATTTTATTTATTTTAACTATACATAGTCGACTTGCATATCAAATTAAACCTTATAAACTCCTCTTTGAAATGAGTGGTCATAAAATTTTCTATGTTTGATAGAACTTGAGAAATTCAAAATTGAAAATATTTATGCAAGTCAAAAAATGATGATTTTTCAAAATTTAAATAATTAATTGTATAAAAATTTAAAGCGATAAACAAAAAATAAAAATATGCTCTAATTTATATCATCATAGAGAATGATCCCTAGCAGTTTCTTTAAAATTGGAAAGGGTCAGGTTGAATCACTGGTTGATTTGGCATGGAATGACCCGATTATAGATAGTTTTCTTTTACATTAAGAAAAAAAAAATTGTATTTTTTTTCAGATCCCTCTTCCACACACACACACACACAATCATCCAATTCACAGGCTTTCAACCGTTAAATAAATATTTTTTTTTTTTTAGTCAATAATTTTTGCAGACCTCCCCCCCCCCCCCCCCAAACACACACACACACCTACCCACAAACACACATCTTCCAATTCTGACTTTCTACTGATAAATTAATTGGTGAGTCTCGATGCATGATTCCCCCCCCCCTTTTCCTACATTTGCAATTCCCCCCCCCCAATTGAATTTTTATTTTTACTTTATATTATGTTTAGCTTTTTATTATTTAATATCAAAACTTATTATTATTAATAAAAAATGAAGGAAATGCATAAAAATGTTACAAGAAAATGATTATTTGATTAACATTTTAATTGCAAAATATTTTAGCGGCAGATTATTTTATGTTCGTGAAATATCTGACGCAGACACTTGAGAATTTTCTACTCCTGAAACATTGCTTAAGCACTAAGGTCATTTTACTTTAGTTTCTGAGTCTAATATTCACTTTCTAAGCATAAAAAAATTCAATAAAAATTTTGCTGAAATGTAAATTGCTAAAAATAGATTAAAAATGCTATGAATATCCTGTTCTAGCATGATGAAATTCAGCAATTTATACTAGTTTCAATACACCTGCGATAGCATAATGTTGTTAAAATATTCTGAAAACGATTTTTCCCCTTAAGCCATAATGTAAAGGAATTCTTTTGAGTGCCACTGTAAATGAACTACTAATCCCACATATTTCAGATACAATCATATAAAAAACTGGTAGAACTAGAGAGAAAAGTAGAATTTGATCTAAAAAATGTTACAATAATAATTGGCAAATATTTTCAATCTAAAAAGGTGCATATAAAAGTAATGAAATCTGATTTCTGTAAAGCTCATGAAATTACCGAAATTTTTGTTGATAGTTGAAAATGTGGACTGAACATTACTGGTGACTTAAAACCAATCGGGGGGGGGGGGGGGGGGTATTTTTAACACAATCCATCTTCTAATCATCCATAACCAGCTTAAAAACTTGCTAGGGTTCATACTCTATTTGAATAACAAAATTCTCTGATTTTTCCAGATTTCCCAGGCCATATTTCCTACAATTCCCTGACCAACAATTCATGACATTTTTAGAAATTCAAATTCCAACTCTATATCTTAATGATTGATCTTATATAGCAAAAAAGAATAGTTTAATAACAATAAAATATAAACTTACTTCTGAAAATGAAAATAAGCTATACATTTAAAACAAAAATCTATAACATTTGATATTTAAAATATAACAAATATGGTAACAAATTAAAAACAATTAAATAAAAAAAAACCACTAAAATACAATTCAGTTGGATTCAAACTTTTTAGTCACATAATGAATTTATAAATATTAAAAATTTTTTTAGCAGTTCTGCTCATCATATCATTTTATTTGTGTTGTGTTTATTTCAGAAGCAGTTTGTTGTGTAAGTTTAAATTTTTTGTCTTTTAACATTTTAAATTGTGCTACAACTTTTCTTTTCTCTGTTTCTTTTTTGCTTATTTCGTAATTTTCTTATTTAAATATTCAACAAATGTGTACAGCTAAAAGATCTTAATTTTAAAAATATGAATTTATCAAAAATTTTATTTGTAAGTGAAAAATTTGAATTTTTTTACAGACAGACTTCGGAACAAGAGAAATCCTATTACATAATAGCACAAACACAAAAAAATTCCCTAACTTTTCCAGATTTTAGATAAAAATTGTCATTTTCTCTGACTTTTTTAATGCTTGTCATTTTTTCTGACATTTCCCTATTTTTCAGTAGCACAGAAACTCTGTTTTGGTTTATAACTATAGGTTACAGGCAGATGTAAAGAACAAGAACTTCAAAAGATTTGCGAAATAAATGCACATTTCATTAAAAAATCACAAAAAAACACCAGTTTTTGTCAAAAGAACCACAATTTTTTTCAAAAGATTGCAGAACAACTGCAAACTTCATCAAAAATTTTTTAAAAATGCAAATTTCATCAAAAAAGATAAAAATCACTGCTAATTTCGTCAAAAAAAAAAAAAAAGCAAAAAAACTATAAATTTCATCAAAAATCCGAAATTTTGCTTAAAAAAAAAAAATAATAATAATAAAAAATTTCATCAAAAGAATACGAAACAACCACAAATTTCTTCAAATAACCACAAAACAACAGCAAAATTAAGCAAAAGAGGGCAAAACAACCATGAACTTCTTCAAAAGAAGACTAAATAACTCTGTATTTTGTTAAAAAAAAAAAAAAAAAAAAAAAAAAAAAAAAAACACGAATTTCTTCAGTAGAAAGGTGAAAAAACCAGAAAATTCATCAAAATAAAACCAAATAACTGCAAATTTCATCAAAAGATCGCTAAAAAAAGCAAATTTCGTCAAAAGATAACTGAAATAATGCAACTATCGACAAAAAATCTCGAAAAAGTGCAAATTTTGTCAAAGGGCTGTGCAAAAAAACATAGCGATGGGAATGGATTTCCTTCTCTTCCTCCAAGGGTTGGTAAAAAATCGGGGTTTTTCAAAAAAAAAAAAAAAAAAACACCATGTTTTTTTTGGTTTAAACCAGGCTTTTTTGGTTTAAACCATTTTTTTAAAATATGTTTTTCAATTACATGTACATGCATTTTTATCAATAAAATAAATATTTTTGAATAACTAAGTAATATGGCTTTATTTAAGAGTAATTCTGATCAGTGTAATTATTATTTAATATACAATCAGTTATGTAGAAAATTGTAATAATTTAAAATGTAAGCATTTTTAGTAAAAGCTATGGCCTGTGTTTTATAAATTAATTGCTCTACACAATAAAACATTGAGACCTTGAAATCTTAATAAACAATCTTTTGATTATTAGTACTACAAACATATATATGATGTAGTTGTATAAATAAAATTTATTTTCACATGGTAATTTAAAAGAATTTCTTTGAAATACTTGTTATATGAGATGTCTGATTTTTCTGTTAGAAGAATACATGAACAATTATATTTTATTGAAAAATAAAGCTTTTTATAAAGAATTTTTGGAATGATTTGAATTTAGAGTAAAGTCTTCATACACTTTCAAGAAGTATTGTGTATTGCATTTGACACTTCTCTCTGATACTGCCAGATTTAAAAAATATGACAGTTAAATAAACAAAAATACCTATTTAACAGCTTTTTAGATTGCTGAAAACACTGATTTTAAAATAGAAAGTAGTTTTATAAATGCTGTCATCCACTAAAGCATTTAAACAACCATCAGACTCTGGCTTTTATCTAAGTTACATTATAACGCTCAGTACTTTTAAATGTCTAAACTAAAAATTATATCTCTTTAAGCATCTTTTCTATTCTGTCTCAAGTAAAACTTGTCTTGATCTGCCTCTCCCCCCCCCCCCCCTAATTTCTTGGCTAATCTAAGTAGTGAGTTTGATTATGCAATAGAAGATTTAAATATATCTTATGGCATATTTTAGTTAAATGTAAAAGGTGCTTCCCTTTTATCCAATTTTTCAATGTCTTCTCATATGATTCCATCTCTTGAGTTTTCTTTTTATTCTTAAAAGATAATACCCCAATAAAGAAATTTTTCTTTTAAAGTTTGACTAAAATCTTAAAGGTATGTTATTAACTGTAAATCATCATTTCTCAAAGGAAAACTTTTTTTTTTTTTTTTTTTTTCGGAATATTGCAGATTTTTAATCCATTTTATCTTTGTTAAATTTACATAATTTAAGTGTTTATTTTAGATATGTTCATTAACACATGAAATTTGCATTCTACATGCATACTAACAGAACCTAGACTAGACTCACTATGTCTTATAATGACTGCTGAGATAAGACTATTAGAAGTAGAAATTACTTACATCCAATAACTTAAAACACTTAAATTAAAAAAAGAAAAAATATTATATTAGATTTGTTTCAAAAAACCAATTGGTTTAAACTGCTGCAACCATGCTGGTAAAAGAATAAAATCTTAATGCAAAAGCTCCAGTCCCAGTGTAGGAATGCAAGAAAAACGAAGCCTTACTAAACCCAATAACCATAAAGCCCCCCCACCCCCCCCCAAAAAAACTCATAGCCAATTATTTAATAGCATATATCATACATAACAAAAGGTAATCAATGGAGAAAATAACTTGATTATGCCTTCATTGAGGTTTTCAGAAATTATGTAATCCTAAGTAAATTTTAACTAATCAAGTAACTTAAGTAGTAAAAGGGCATTTTTAGCTTGAATCTGCTATTCTGGCATTTTTTAAGTAAAAAAACTAGCTAGTTTTTTTTTTTTTTTTTTTTTTTTTTTTTGAATCAGCCAATTTTAGAAAAATTAATTATTCTGCCTTGTAGATTTATAGCTTGTACAAAAAGTTAAATTGATTAAAAATGTTTGTCATTTTAGAAATTTATTAACTCATCATTTTTCTAAAGCTTTGCTTGTTAGCTTTTGCATAATCTGGATTTTGCATTTATCAATAATATGTAAAAAAATCAAAACATTACAGAACTAGACGTTAGGAGCCACCGTAATACTTACTATCATATATATGCATATATAACATATGAAATCAAAACATTTGTAAACTATTCATAAAATGCACTGCAATTCAAAAACAAAATTTAAACGTGTATTTAAATATTTTTATTATGCAAAGTAAAGCTTTATCAATGAGTTGCTGATGAATCTATTTTGACAAATTATACAACACGCCAAACTACACATGTAGTACTGAATTGCGAAAAAGAGACATCCTTATAACTCCAAAAATAATACTCTTATTATCTTATTCACCTTAAAATCTTATTCATCTAACAGTTTATTTTGTCGGATTAAGCGTCTCATTTCCAATTAAAATATATCTTTGAATTGAAATTTGAATGAAATACAGGGTCATGAAAAATCAAAGAATGTGGAAAACAGGATTACAGATATCTAGGCAACTAATAATTCGATTGATCTCGTTTTTTATGCAAAATTTGTGTTATTTTATTGTGTTTTAGAATAACTCCTTAACCCCTTACCGCATACAATGCCATATATGGTTTCTGGTTTTGTTTATTTTTTTCAACATATAATTTTTTTTATTTTTTATAATCCAACTAAGAAAAAATATTACAGAATTCTTCGTGTAACGGAACGCATTTTTTGTTGTCTATGGTAAGGTCTATCTGTCAAGTTATTAGAGGTTATGTTCAGCAACTCCGACCGGTGAAGTGAATTTATTTAGTGCTGATTTAATAATTGGAAAAAAAGCAATAATTTGGTAAGTAAAAAATGCTGGATTTTTAAAATGAATTCATTGTACATTCATAAACATAATATAACTCGGATTTCAGTGTTTTTGTGCATGTAGTTTTAGCAATTTTTGAATTGCCATATTTGGCTTAGTATGCGTTCAAGACATATTCACTGTCTGTCATATATGGCTTTATATGCATTCAAAGCTTGCTTTCTTTTCTTTGCAGCAATGAATCCCTCACGCTTTTATGGTACATCGAAGCATGTGAATCCCATTCCTGGTGACGGCTGTCAGAGTGATGATGATCTAGTTTCTGACTCTGATCCTGAATATGAACCTGCATCCGTCCCCTCACGCCGTACCCGTAAAAAAAAATTGTCATATCTGAATCGGATAGTTCCGATGATGATGAAATCACCACACAAAGCTTGCATGCTCCATCCTCATCCACAGCTAAGGGCAAAAAAAACAAAAAAGTCCCGGTAATTTGGAAAAAACAGAAAATGGAAGCTTATGATGCAGAAAACTTCAAATTTTTAGGGAACTCCGATCTGCCTGCAGAAATCATAAAGTTGGATTCACCTCAAGAAATTTTCAATTTCTTGTTCACGGATGAGTTGATTGATATGATTGTTGAGCAGTCCAACCTAAAATCTATTCAGAACAACGCTAATAAACCAGCAAACATAACCAAAGAAGAGATTGAGCAATTCATTGGCATGGTAATTTTCATGTCTTGTGTAAAGTTACCGTCAACGAGACTGTATTGGTCAAAACATGTAGGCCAGCAGCAAGTTTATGAAACAATGACCTGTAACAGATTTGATGCAATTAAGAAGAATTTGCATTTCAATAATAACGAAAACTTTAAGCCCCGTGGCACAGATGGTTACGACAAACTCTTCAAAGTTAGACCATTGTTGGATAAGATTCGTGAACGTTTGCTGCTGGTTCCAAAAGAGGAGTACTTAGCCGTAGATGAGCAAATTATTCCCACCAAATGTCGTCATGAAATAAAGCAATACAATCCAGCAAAACCTCATAAATGGGGATATAAAAATCAGGTTTTAAGTGGTGTGTCAGGATTCAGCTACGACTTTGACATATTTGCTGGAGACCAAAGTAATACTTTTCCGTCAGATGCACCTGATCTTGGGGTGAGTTCGAATGTTGTGACCAGACTTGCTTCCACAGTACCAAAGCATCAAAACCATAAACTCTTTTTCGATAACTGGTTCAATAGCCCTAACCTGCAAGTTTATTTGTTTAAAAATGGTATACTGCCACTGGGAACTGTCAGGCTTAACCGCGTGCCGAACTCGAATATGCCTACTGAAAAGGAACTAAAAAAGAAGGGACGAGGAAGTATGGAAGAGAAGACAGCTGAAATAGACGGCGTGAAGCTGAGTTTAGTGTCCTGGTTTGATAATAAAATCGTAAATATGCTCTCGGCTTACGTAGGCAGTGAACCGACAACAACAAAGCAGCGGTATGTTCGAAAAGAAAAACAGTACAAGGATATAACGTCGCCCCAAGCAGTTGATGTTTATAACCAACACATGGGTGGCGTCGATTTACTCGACTCCATGCTCGGTTATTACAGAATTCAACTGCGATCTCGGAATTGGTACAAAAGAATCTTCTTCCACATGATTGATATGACATTAGTTAATGCCTGGTTGTTATGGCGCCGAATTCATGGACTTGAATACCTGCCGCTGTTTGATTTCAAACTTGCAGTGTCGGAGCATATGCGCAAAGCTGGAAAGGTTATGGTGGCCAAAAAACGTGGTCGTCCAGCTAGCCTTCTTGGAACACCGACCTCAAGTGGAGGCGTTACTCCCACTAGCGAAGTCGGAAGTCCATCAAGCGCGGTGGCAAAAAAACGCGGACGTCCATCTTGCCTCAGGAGTCTCAACTTGCCTGGGACTTCAAGCCAAGGCAACAATGACACTGGTTTGCCTGAGTCACCATTGCCTTCCAAAAAGGCACGAAAAGCTCCAGCTAGACACCAAGAGTTACCTTTGAATTCTGTTCGAACAGATAACGTGGCCCATTACCCAGAATGGATAAAGTCAACACGACAAATATGTCAAAATTGTTTAAAATATCGTTCTTTCAGAAAATGTGGAAAATGTAATGTTTTTTTATGTTTTAATGACAAACGCAACTGTTTTCTGGAATTTCATAAAGTTTAATTGTTAATGCATACGAAGCCATATATAGCATCATATCGTTTTACTATAATGCATACGAAGCCATATATGGCTTCGTTGGCTATTTTCTTAATTATTATTACTAATTTTTTTTTCTCATGTCAAGTTATTAGATTAGGTATAATAAAAGACATATCCAGTAAAAAAAATTTTTTTTTCTGCCTCCTTCATAATTCATGCAATAAGGGGTTAAAATAAAAAATTTCGAAAATTTTTATATACCTTTCATCAGAACGAAGTTTTTGATAATCAGAAAAAAATAGTTCCGGATAATCAAGGTTAATGATATTAAATAGGCTTCGTCCCATTCACACATACTAAGTACATACAAAATTTCAAGTCTCTATCTCAATTTGTTCGGGAGCGTTTACAGACAGACAAACGGATGGCAATTTTTTTTTCTTCTAAAAATATGTTTCTCGAAATCTCCAGTGTCTAAAATGTGTAAATCAGTCAAAAAAAATTTCTGATTTTAAAAACGATTGCAAGACTTACCCTATACTACGTGTGATGGGTAAATAAAAAGAATTAAAAAAAAAAAAAGATAAAAAAACAGATAAAAAACCCCAGCATGTTTAAAAAAAAAAAAAAAAAAAAAAAACATTTGGTTTAAACAAACGTGGTTTAAACCAAACAACCCTGCTTCCTCCCATTTTGATGTAACTTTTCAGAAAAATTGCTGTGAATTTCAGAAGAATTTTTTTCACCTAGAATCATTTTTGTCATATACGATTCGCTTATAAGTTGAAAAATATTGGAAAAATAAATTGTCTGTACCTACAATAATATAGCATTTACTAATAACAAGCCATAAAATTTTGAGGAAATTTTTGTATGGATTGGGGGAAATGTTGAATTTAGAAACATTTTCTGCATCACTGCAGTAACATAACCCCCCCCCCCCTCGAAAAAAAAAAACAATAATTGTTTTTATGAATGTATTTTACACACACAAAATACTTATTTTCAAATTAATTCAACAGTAAGGATATCAATAATTAAAATATTCGTGAGAATTATTCACTTTAATGATTATTATAAGACCAATATTTTAATTATTTTCAATAGAGGAATTAAAATACTAAATGTCAGGGAATTATTATCAAATTATTGAGAAAAAAAAATTATTTTGATATTAATGCATAGATTTGTATTTTTCACACTATCCTTAACATATTAAACACCTTAAAACCACTTGATAAATTATTTGTACTAATTAGTATTACAAATATCAAAGAAACAATACTGTGGGTTGAATGTTTTAAGATAGGGATGAACAACCTTTTTCAATCACATATGCACAATTTTAGTGCATATGTGATTGAAAAGATTCGGAAAAATTGCGTCGCAGATCATGTGCGAAAAAAGCACGAATTTCGCCGGTCATGTGTGGAAGAATTGCAAATTTTGCCGATCATGTGCAGAAAAATCGCGAATTTCACCAATCATGTGAAGAAAAATAGAGAATTTTGTAGATTTGCTTAGTAATAATCGTGAATTTTCTTTATCAAGCTCATTAAAACCGCAAATTTTGTTGTTTATGTGTGGAAAAATCGCTAATCTCATCGATCATGTGCGGAAAAAAAATCACGAATTTTGTTGATCATGTGAGGAAAAAATCACTAATTTCGTCAATCAGCTTTATAAAAATAGTGAATTTTGTTGATCAGGTGTGGAAAAATCCTGCATTTTCTCGATCGGTTTCATGAAAATTGCAAATTTTGTTGATCAGGTGAGGAAATAATGAAAAATTTCTCGATCAGCTTCATAAAAATTGAAAATTTTATCGATTGGTTTTGCAAAATGTGTAAATTTAGTCGAAGAATTACAAATTTCATTGATCGGGCACAGAAAATCAGGAATTTTGTTGATCAGGCATTCAAATTCTTGTTGATCTGCTCCTTCTCTCTCTTTCGTTCATAAAATTCACATTTTTTTCAGTACCAGCAATTTATGCTTGTTTTCTAGCACTTTTAATAAAACAAAACTTACTCTCCTGAAAAAAGTCAAGGAATTTTTTTACATTTTGAAAATAAGCCTTGGGTCATTCCCCCCTCCAGAGATTTTCGGACAAAATCAGCGTTTTTCCGCTATCTTTAGACGAAATCAGCAATATTTTAGAAAAATCGGCGATTTATTGCGATCTTTTGCCGAAATCGGCGGTTTTTCCGCGATCTTTTGACGAATTCGGCGTTTTCCCATGTTTTTTTAAGTGAAATCATCGTTTTTTCGACGATCTTTAGATAAGATTTACATTTTTACGAGATTTTTTCTCAAAAACGGCGTTTTATTCCCGCAATCTTTTGACGAAATCGGCGTTTTTTCCGTGATCTTTTGATGAAATCTGCATATCTTTTCAAATATTCTTTGACAAAATATTTTTAAGCGATCTTTAATCGAAAACGGCGTTTTTTCCCGCGATCTTTTAACGAAATCGGCGTTATATCCGCAATCTTTAGACGAAATCGACGTTTCCCCGCGATCTTCAGAAGAAATCAACGTTTTATCTGCGGTATTTGGTAAAATTGCCGTTTTTTCCGCGATCCGCACATGAAATTCGCGTTTTTTATCGATCTTTTCACAAAGTTCGTTTACATAAACATTCACGAATTCGTCGTTTTTCCACGAAATATTGACGAAATGTATGCTATTTCGCCGATCATTTCACGAAATTTGCATTTCTACGTAACTGTTTTTTCTGCGCGCAAAACCGCACAAGTTGGCAACTATGCGGAACTGATAACCCAATTTCAAATTTTCGGAAGAGGATGCCTTAAATTTTCGGAAATTTCGGACGAGAATCACCCCTGTATATAAACTAAAATCTGCTGACATATCCTTACCAAGTGAATTGAATATTTTGACTGGGTAAACAAATTTAAAGGGGCAACACACCCCGCCACTCCCTTCTGAAATCATATTTTTCATCCTATTATAGGCCACAGATTTTTTTTCTATCTATGTTCACCAATTACTCTAAAACTATCCAATCGATTAATATGGTTTTTGTATTTAATAAAAGAGGCTCCTCTCTAATTGGTACCACTTCTATTTCATTGAAATTGGTTCAGTACTTTTTTAGTAATTAGGCAAAAACTAATAAAATTTATGATTTCTCTCAAATTAAAAGTAACATGAATTTTGAATAAACTCGCCGATTGGAGTGCAGTCAGAATGACCGAGCGGTCTAAGGAGCAAGATTTACGCTCTGGTTCTGGAAAGAGAGCATGCTTTCGAACCCCATCCTGACAAAATTTACATTTATGTGTAATTTACAATACTTTTTCAGTATTATAATTTTTATTATTAACCGACTTCAGAAAAGTCACATGAAGTTATCAATTCAACGCGTATGTATTTTTTTTCTATGTAGTTCACCGATTACTCTGAAACTGTCCAACCGATTAATTTGGTTTTTGTTTTAAATAAAAGAGGCTACTCTCGAATTGGTACCACTTCCATTTCATTGAAATTGGTTCAGTGCTTTTTTAGTAATTAAGCAAAAGCTAATAAAATTGGTGTTTTTTCGAAATTAAAAGTAACATGGACTTTGAAAAGCTCGCAGACTGGAGTGCAGTCAGAATGACCAAGCGGTTTAAGGAGCCAGATTTAAAGCTCTGGTTCTGGAAAGAGAGCATGTGTTCAAACCCCACTTCTGACAAAATTAATTCCATGTATACTTTAGAGTATTTTTTTCCCGTATTATAATTTTTATTAACCGACTACAAAAAATCATTAACTTTTAACTAAAAAGAGAAAAATAAACTTTTCAACCAAAAATTGAACCGACTTCAAAAACTACTGCAAAGTGAAAAATAATTTTTTTGACTTAATAGTAATAAGAAATTAAATTAAGAACGTAGTATTTACCATGCATATTATTATATTTATGTACATTAATTTGATTTTTTGGAGTCTGTGCCAGCCAAACATTCAAAATTGAAATTAAGTATCCAATGCAAATCGTAAAAGAATAAAGTTAATTTTTTAACTAAATATTAAATCGTGAAAAAACTCGTAAATATTTGGATGTGTGCCTAGAGATGGGAATGCTCGGAAAAAAAACGGTTTTTTTCGTTTTTTTCCCCGAAGGCTTATTTTTCAATTTTTCCGAACTGGAAAAATTGAAATTTCATTTATGAAATAATATAGTGAAAATTTTGTAATAGCTACATTTTCATACTTTTTATTTTATTTATTTTTATGTTGAGTGTTTCACATGAAAATTTTAATGTGGGTAATCTCATCTCTGAGCAGAAATCTGTTTGAGAAGACTTGAAAGGATCCTTCACATTTTTTTCTTGTTTGAAACACAAGACCCTTTGCAAAATTTCTCTTGAAAATAGACATTTCAGAAAAAGTTTAAGGGTGTATTCGAAAAAACGCTTTTCCACCTTCAACAGCTCAAAATTTTCTGATACAATTTCAGACACATTTTTAAAATTAGAAACATGAAACTTGCTGAGAGGATTTTCGATGAGACGTACAAGGTGTTGTGTGATGTCATTTTATGCTCCATTCATTAGAATTTGATTTATGATCAATTATCTTCTCAGTATGACCCTTTTTTTCCGTTCCCAAATCTCCTACTTCGGAAAAATCTGTTCAAAATGCCATTTTTGATTGCTTTTTTTGCAGTATTTTCTGCCTTTATCAAAAAATTGACAATCACGGCACCTTGTGTACTTTCTAAATAAGAGAATCTGTGAGTTTGATGCATTTGAGAGCAAAAGTGAATTCAAAAATAAATCAAAAAATAAGTAGTTTGAATCGAAATACACCCTTAATCAACAAATTGAATATTTCGCAAGTGCAGTGATTTAAGAAAAAATATCTCATGCCATACAGCAGCTGAATCTTATTAAGTTGCACATATGTATGTAAATAACCTTATTAAAAATGTCTAAATAGGAACCTAAATACAGTAATAATTTCTTATTCAAAAATTCTGAATATATTTTGTACAAATATATACAAAAAGTTCACAATTTCACAAAAACTTGATTACATGAAAAAAATCTAGATATGTAATTAAATGCAACTTCTCTTTTTAAAAATTAATTCATGTGTAAAATTATTGCAATAATATGCCAATTAATGGAAATGATAAAATTAAAAATTCAACATAAAATTTTGAAGTATGCATTTATTACTTTAATCTATCTTTTCAAGAAGTAAGTATTGAATTCGTGAACAATGTGACTTCTTGTTTTTGGTGTATTTAAACGTTTTAGAAGGTCCTGAACACGTTTTGATGATTTTCGGAAAATATCTGTCACTCTGTGAGTCTGTATGTGACAAATTTTATGGGCACTCTATCTCAAGAACTGATGCACATAATTTCACCAAACTTTAGATTCAGCTACACCTTGATATAAACTTGAGATGTTTAGTTATTAGTGTATATCGCCAAACCGGTGGCGCTGCTATGCTGCATTATTCATAATTTCCATAATAGTTCTATCTCAAACTAATGTATGTATTTTTATAAAATTTCAGATTAAGTTAATCTTTGACATAACTTTGTGCTCATTACTTTTTGGTGTAAATTGCTCAACAGATGACCCTGTTATGCTAAATTATTCATGATTATCGCAATAGCTTTAAGTCAAGGATGATTTTTTTTTTAAAAATCAAACTACAGCTTCAGACAGTTTCTGATATATATTAATGTTGTTTAGTTTTTGGTGTAAATTGCCCTATAGGTGGCACTAGTATTTTGCATTTTTCAAGATTTCGTTATAGCTGATTAATTGAATGTTTTTTCAAGGTGTTGAATCTAAAATTGACCTCCATAATGTACAGTAATGTCGCAAAAACATGGGCAGTTTGCATTAGAAAAGTACAATTGCGATGAAAAAAAAAAAAAAAAAAAAACATTTTATTACAAATAACTATGTTCCAAATTATACTTTCCCTCTTGATTAAACTTAGAATTTTTGTAGTTTTCTAAAACACAGTAGAAGTTTATCTCTGTATGCAGGGTTGTTTGGTTTTTAAACCGTGATTAAAACCATGGTTTAAACCAAGTGGTTTTTTAAAAAAAACCATGCTGGTTTTTTTTCACCTGGTTTTTTTTATTCTTTTACCCAAATGTTTTATTTTACACATTATTGAAAAATGCAAAATCCAAATTATGAAGAAGCTACAAGCAAAGCTGTAGAAAAATGAATTAATAAGTTTCTAAAAGGACAAAAAATTTTAATCAACTCAACTTTTCTTGTAAGCTGTAAATCTATATGGCAGAATAACTATTTTTTCTAAAATTAGCTGGTTAGAAAAAACTAATCAGTTTTCTTTCTTTCTTTTTTAAGGCCTATATGTATATATAGCCATTATTTGTAAAACATAGGGCAGACTCGAGTTAAAAATGCACTTTTATTATTTAAATTGCTTGATTAGTTAAGATTTACTAAGGATTTCATCATTTCAGAAATTCTTTTTGTTATGTATGCTATTGAATAATTGGCAATGAGCTTTTTATTTGCTCTGTGATTAGTGATTTTAACAACCCTTTGTTTTTCTTGCATTCTTACATTGGGATTGTTTTTTTTTTTTTTTTTTTTTTTTTTTTTTTTTTTTTTTGCATTATAATTTTATTCTTTTGCCAGCTAGGTTGGCACAGTTCAAACCAATTGGTTTTTTAGAACAAATCTAATATAATATATATTAGTAATTTAAGTGTTTCAAATTATTGGATGAAAGTAATTTCTATTTTTAAGTCTTATCTCAATAGTCACCATAAGACATAGTGAGTCTAGTCAAGGTCATGTTAGTATACATGTAGAATGCATACTTCATGCACTGATGAACATATCTGAAACTCTACAGAAAACACTTAAATCATGTAAATTTAGCAAAAATAAAATAGATGAAAAATATGCAATATTTAGATTTTAAAAATATTTTCCTTTGAGAAACGCAGATGTACAGATAATGACATAAATGATCTTTAAAATTTCAGTCAAGCTCTAAAAGAAATTTTTCTTGATTGGAGGGATTATTTTTTAAGAATAAAAAAAAAAACTCAAGATGTGAAGTTGAATAAGAAGACATTGAAAAATTAGGCACTAGTAAAGCACCTGTTTACATTTAACTAAAATATGCAAAAGATATATTTAAATCTTCTATTGCATAACCAAACCCATTATTTAGATCAGTTAAGAAAATTAGCAGAAAGGGGGGGAGGGGGGGGGGGCAAGACAAGGTTTGCTTGAGAATTAATAGAAAAAAAGTCTCATAAAAATGCCTAAAAAATGCAATTTTTAGTTTAGATGTTTAAAAATACTAAGTGTTATAATAGAGCATGCAGTCCGATGGCTGTTTAAATTCTTTGGTAGATGACAGCATTTATAAAGCTTCTGTATATTTTAACATCAATGTTTTTCAATAGTCTAAAAAGCTGTTAAATAGATATTTTTGTTTATTTAACAGTCATCTTTTAACTGGTAGTTTTAGAAAACACAATGCTTGAAGTGTGTAAAGACTCTACTGTTAAATTCAAATCCTTCCAAAAATTCTTTATAAAAAGTTTTATTTTTCAATAAAAGATAATTAACTCATGAAGTCTTCTAACAAAAAAAAATCAGACATCACATATAACAAGTATTTCAAATTAATTATTTTGAATAACCATTTGAAAATAATATATATGAAGTTTTATATATGAATCTATATCATATACAGTAAAACCTCTAAATAACGGACACCTCGGGAACCCAGAAATTGTCCGCTATTCGGAGGTGTCCGCTATTGGGAAAACGTCAGAGATTGAAAAATCCCTAGGAAATGCTTAATGTTTCATTAATTGACTTTTATACGTGCTAAAACCTCTATTATATCATTAATCGGAAATGAAAGTTATTTTTTAAGCAATGAAATTGAAATAAAATTGTGCACACCTTTATCCACTGTTTATTATATTCTTATGAAAAAAAATTGTTACAAAACTTTACTTTTACTTGCAATTGCATGCAATTTGTTTTTCAATGTAACGTTATCTGACACAATAGAGTTC
Organism: Maratus speculifer; assembly: GCA_964019185.1. Lineage (NCBI taxonomy): Eukaryota > Metazoa > Arthropoda > Arachnida > Araneae > Salticidae > Maratus > Maratus speculifer. The sequence goes on along the minus strand of OZ025297.1, from coordinate 300,839,069 downwards.
CAGGCGGGGTCAGGGGGTTGCACTTTTTGACCATTAAAAGCATAAAATCTCAAAATCTTCCTGGGTGACATTTTGATGCATTCGGAGACGTCCCTCCCGGGAAATCTCCTGAATTGAGCACTAAACATAGGGGGCGGGGGATGGTATTTTTCCAGCCCACCCTCTACATTTATCTGTGATCACAAAATTTGTGACACACTACCTTGATAAATTTTGAGCCTTTTTAACCTTTTTTTTCATTTTTTCTCATTATAAAAATACTTTTTCAGCCTTTATCGCCGAAAGCAGTGTCCGCTATTCGGAATGTCCGTTATTCAGAGGTTAAACATACAAAAATTTAGGTTTTGGGAGTGGGGATTGGAAAACTGTCCGTTATTCGGGAGTGTCTGTTATGGAGGTTTTACTGTATTTATTTATAGTGCTAGTAATCAAAAGATTGTTCATTAAGATTTTCAGGGTATCAATGTTTCATTATGTAGCACATTTTATTTATGAAATATAAGACACAGCTTTTTCTAAAAATGTTTAGATTTTAAAGAATTTCAATTTTCTACATAATTGATTGTATATTAAATAATTATATTGATTAGAATTACCTTTTAAATCAAATTATTACTTATATATTCAAAAATGTTTACTTTTGTTCATAAATTTGCATGTATATGTAACAGGAAAACATATTTAAAAAAACCCAGTTTAAACCAAAAAAACCTGGTTTAAACCAAAAAAACCTGGTTTAAACCAAAAAAACCATGGTTTTTTACCAACCCTGTCTGTATGTAACTGCTTTTGTTATTTCCTCAAATAGTGAGCATTTTCTATTTGTTGTGTTCTGTTTTTATAACTTTTGAGTTCCACTCTTAGAAATATAAAATTACCATGTGGAAACATTATTAAATATGGTTTCTTAGTCAAGAATAGAATACCAGATTTCAGGGTAAAAAGAAAAAAATTACATTAAATTAAACTTAATATATATATATATTTCTGGTTTCAGTGAGTAAAAATCTAACAGTCAATAAATCCTATGCTACTTTTTAGTTGCAGACCTGAGTAAGCCAAAGTAAAACTTAGTTTTGTTTGAATTTAGATTATAAAACTAAATCAAAACTTTTTTGAGTTGATATTGGAAAGCTATACCAAAACTTAACATTTTTTAAAGGAAATAAAATTATAATTCTAAGAAAAAAAAGTAATAATGTAAAAATATACATTTTTTAAACAAACAATGGAATTTTTGAATACTGATATTCATAATAATGACAAAACTGCAATAATTTCTTTAAACTAGTATCATTTACTTAAAAACTATACTTATGTAAACGGAATCCATAATTTATTTCATTCTAAACTGCAGACATATTGGTTCAGGTTTTTACATTAGGTCAATTGGAAGTTAAACATGCGACTGAAAAATCATTTCAACAGAGATATGATATAACAAACAATAGCGTTTAATAAAAATTCTTAGGCTGTGGGAAAAAAAAAAAACTAACTTTTTAAAAGCAGGCTTTGCTACTTTCTTTTTATTTTGTAATATAATGTGAAAATAATTTTCATTTAATACATATAAATGGGAAAAAATGTTTATTATTTATTATTTTCTAAGAAAATATAATTTATTTGAGAGAAACAGTCATGCAAAATCAATTTTTCCAATTTTTCCGAAAAAAAAAAAAAGTAAAAAACCAGTTTTTTTTTTCGCCACTTATATTTTTCCGGAAAATTTACATCTCTATGTGTGCCTATTGGAAAACTACATGTAACTTGGCTTGGCTGGCACAGACTCCAGAAAATCAAATTAATGTACATAAATATAATATGCATGGTAAATACTACGCTCTTAATTTAATTTCTTATTACTATTAAGTCAAAAAATTATTTTTCACTTTGCAGTAGTTTTTGAAGTCAGTTCAATTTTTGGTAGAAAAGTTTTTTTCAATAGGCCATTACATTTGGCATTAAATGAATGATATTTAAATTTAATGTAAGAGTTGCTATCATTAAAGGCCTTTTACAGAAAAAGTCGATGGCCAAATCCTAAGACCTGGAGACCAAACTGATCGCCAGGGTGGCTAGTTTAAAAATAAAACATACAGCTTCAGTAATAAATGACTAAAATGATCGATCTATCTTATATCCATCCTATGATTTTCATTATTGAGATTCATTACTTATTTATAAAATTAATATATTTTAAAATTAAACTTAATATTTAATTTCAATATTTTGTGAAATCTTCAGAAATTGTTTTTCACTATGCTATTATTATTATTGTTGTAACAAATACTGCTATTTGTTTTGCCTATTTGTTGAGCTATTTCAAAAATTGAATACAGAGTAAGGGGGAAAAAAACTAAATATTTGTATTTGTAGAAATCTGTATTTATTTTTAAAATATGTTTTTCTATTATATTATATATTAACCTTTCAATAGAATCTTCATTCTGTTTGTATGAAATCTTATGAAAATAAGTTCTGTCATTTTTGACGAGGGTTATATATGCTAGTTAATTAATAAAAATTACTAAAATCTGGTACAATTTACTACAGGATTTGTATGGTCCCTAAAAGTTCTTGAATTTTTCATTTCTCTCCCCCTTTCTTTCTCTTAAAAATACTTATTTTAAAACAAAATCTGAAAAACTTTAATTTTATTTTTGTATTATTTTTTAATAAAAGTTAAAACTCTTCCACTTTTTTCCCCCTTTAATTATCAATTTTTCCTGTTCTTTCAGAAATTTAGCTTCACACCTTGATCCCCCCCCCCCTCACACACACACACACAACAATAAAATTAAACACCTTTAAAAAGCTTTTTTTCTATTATATTTCTTTTATAGTAACAATAAATAATCATTCATAAATTTTATTAACAATTCACATTATTTTCATTAAAATTTCTTCTTTTCCAAACTTCCACATCTGTTTGTTCCCCTTTTCTTTGCAATACACAAAAGTTTTAAAACTTCAATTTAAAAATTGTGAATGTTAAAATGTTAAATTTTTGCTCTCTTTATCACTTTATTGTAATTGATCATAAAAAAATTTCCTTCCCCACCCAAAATGGACATTTTCTCTTCCTGCTCCCCTCCACTTAATTATATTACTAAGGAAAAAGAATAAAGATTTAAAATGTGCAAACTAGAACAATTTTTTTTTTCTTTTCCCTTATTGATTTTTAATGTAATTGGAAATGGTGCTTGTTTTTATTTACACTGGAAGTTCATGCAGCACTTCTCCAATCAGCCAATCATAAGTAAGTATGTAAAATTGTGCAAATTCTGGATCTTTTAAAGGAAATTGGTTTCATGCTTGTACATGGAAACAGGTGCAAAATAAATTAAAAGCCGGTATGACAGCCACCATCCCTCCATAAAAGCTAGTTTGATTTTAGAGTGATTGAAAACTGTGGTTAAGAGTTAAAATGCAGATTTTGAACCATTTTTGTTGGAAACATTTCAATTCAATGCTACGCTTTGTATCATTAGACAACATATTACTAAGAGAATGCTGCTTTTCAATTGGTTAGAGCTAATAAGATTTTACTAAGCTGTTTAGAAAAAAAAAAAAAAAAAAAAAAATAGATTTTTATGATTCCCCTCCCCTCCCCCCCCCCCCCCCCCCAATCTTAAAAGTTTGCATAGATAACTGGAGTTTTAGGTTTTCAAACCAGTTAAACCTCTAATTGCTAACATGATCTATGTTTTTAGACTTTAATTAATAAAATTTAATTATTAGTTAATAATTACAGAAAAAACTGCAAATTAGTGGTTTCATTAGCTAGAGAATACAATTAAGTTGTACAAATTAATATTTTGCAATAATTAAATAAAATTATATTAAATACTAATGATATTTACATTTTTTAAAGTTATCAGTAACTGCATTTAATATTAAATTGCTAAAACTACTTAAAAAATAATTATTATTAAACAATCTCTAATTAGATGTATAATATACATTTTTATACTTTAATTACTAAAATGATAATTAGTATTAATTTAAAAAAGAAAAACTGGTAGGATGCTAGTTCCAAAACAAGAGCACAAGGAAATATATCAGTTGTATACTTAGTAACAATAAGAAAAAATATATATACAATTTTTTTAATATAATAAATAAAAAAATCATTAATTTAATTTTATAAATTACAAATTGAAAAATAAAATTAAAAAACATATTTTAATAATTTCTTGTTTTTTCTCAAGAAATAATGTTATCATTTTTGTAAGGTCTTGAGAACATGTATTTAGAAATCTCATTAATTAACGACGCAAATAACAAAATTAACAAAGATTGGCAGCTCGTTTTGCATTTGTGCTAAAAAAAATACTGTTAATCACCTAAATCTTAACTTATACGAAGTATATGCATGCAGTCCACTTTGAGTGGACTTTTTTCACCCACATAGAAAATTTATGTCTCTTATAATTAATTTACAGATTGAAAAATCGTGTCATAAATTAATCTAGTACAAGACTATTACCTCTCAGTAGGAATCTCTTGCTGTGCTTAGCATTTTTACACCAATTAGTTCTTTTTCGCTTATACATTCTTTTGCAACAAGACAAAATACTAGCAGAAACTTTCTGAATTATATTAATCTTACATTTTAATACTTTCATGTCATTTTAAACACAATCATCACATGGTTTGCAATAAAAATCCTTTGCATGGTCAGGGTTGAAATAAACGGTGCATTTTGGAAGTACCATAAATGCTTGTATTCATACAAAAAAGAACAAAGATTTTAACAGAAGGATCTAGATTTGCATAGAGCCTGTATACAAATGATAAAATGTTCAAACAAATTAAGAAAAAATAATTTATAATCATTAACATTAAACAAATAATTCTTATTATCAACTTATTCAATTCTGGAAAGACATACACTGTATCTAATAATATTATTACATACACATTATTATTATTACATGTTTACTTTTACATGTGTTACATTTGAATCTAAAAATAACTTAGAGACAGTGTAATTATTATTAGATTAGTAATTATTATTATTACCAAATAACTTATATGTGCTACATTATATAAAATAGAGAACAACAGAAGAAAAAAATCATTAATAAAGCAAAATTAGCATAAATTTATAAATAAAATAACAAATGCTTAGTTAGTTACCATAAGTGTTGGTCCAGAAGCAAGATTTCCTCCAATAGCAGTAAAATTAAATGGAGATATAGAAGCAATAAAGCCCTAGAAATAAAGATAATTATGAATAAAAGCATGCAAACATTATGTAAAATTTTAAGACTGTAATGATTTTTAGTATTCATTGTTTATGTACACAACTAAAAAGATTTTCTCATACTTCTAAACCTCTAAAGCGGAAACTATTCTTTGTAGTTCGAGTGTCAGTGCTTATAGGTTGGTATTTGGTCAGCTCCTGAAAAAAGAAAATGTAAACAAGTTACACATGGAAAATTTTTTTTTAAGCATAAATATTAATACAAACATCATACAGACAATATACTATTTTTCAAAATTCATCAAGCACAAAGTTAAATAGAAAGAAAAAACATTCATGGTCATTTTCTAGAAAAGGGACATCCCTAGATCTATAATTATTTTGAGAAAATTTTCTATAACAATTTAATGTTATCTTGAATTAAATATTTGTTCTGTTTTTTAAACTACATCAGGCTTAAACTAGTTGGATGTGCCAATTGCAAAACTTTCTTCGCTCTCATACATCTTAATACTTTAATAAAGTAATTAGTACAAAAAATAATTACGAAAGTTAATAACTTCAATATTATTAGTTCAACTCCATACCAACTTTGACTTTCATTCCAAAGTTTTGCTTAAGTCAATTAATTGGAATAAAAACAAGACGGATATTTTTTGACATTCTGTTGTGCATCAGCTGTTTGTAAACAACTGGCTTAGCAGAATGTGAAATACACACTGCTGCACAATCCACAAATCTATCACAGAAGACAAAAAATTAAGAAAAAACTGCTATTACAGGGCCTTTTTTCCAGCAGAATATTTCCAAGTATATTGAGGATCTGCTTGCCAAAGCCAAAAACAGATTAAATTGGATTTATGCTTAACTTCATACATTACTCTATGATACAATGATGAAAATGGCACAAAAATCACTATCACAGCACCTTCTTTTTCAGCAACATATTTTAAAATCAAGTATCAAGGCGAACCAACTTCCACAGCGAAAAACATACATGAAATTTGGTTCAATTTTATGCAAAACTTCATACAATTTTCAATGGTACAATGGGAGACACATGGACACAAGCAAACATTTTGTATAAACATATTTTTAAGGATCTTTGACCCCTAACATATAAATATCCATCTAAACCAAAAATCAAAAGAAATTTTGATTACAAAGCTTTTTTCGAAATAAAATAATACAATATAGTTTTTTTTTTTAATGAAAATGTGATATTTCTAATTATTCCATTAACCACTTTCCATAAATAAAACTATTGCTAAGCTGTAACCACAAGTAAACAAATTCTATGGACAAGGACAACCCATCAACCAGTATTATAAATACCGTATTTACTCGTGTATAGGGCGCACACGTGTATAAGGCGCACCCCTACTTTACAAGTAAAAAAGGTGATTTCTTAAAATTTCGTATATAAGGCGCACCATAAATTTGATATGGTAATGAAGAATGACCAAATGAATTTCAGTGAAAGAAAGTCGAAACAAACGTCCCGTAAAGCATGGTGACATCACTGCAATGTCCTTGTGAAGTCACAATGTGACTTTGTAACTATCGACTGTCGATGTAAAGTCACATGACATCGATGTGAAGTCATAGTGGCTAAAATGTGAAGTCGTTATGGCCGTTTTAGAGCTCTTTTGTGGCGTTTCACAAAGTGGTCACAATGTGACAAATTTGTGAAAAATGTGTCATTTGTAACTAATTTGACATTAACATTGTGACATAACTGTGACAAAAGCGATGATATTTAAATTGCCAGAAACATGTTTTTTAAAGTAAATAACATGTTTTGAAGGATATTTAGAAATTTCTAAAGATTTTTAAGAAAGTCACATCCCAGTCACAATGTGACATCACTGAGAGGTGGCATTTTGGTCACAGATGTGATGTGACCAAAGTGACGTCACTGTGACCATGCATGCTATTAGGGGTTACACCAGAGCAGAAAACAAGACGAAAATGCATTTTTAGACTTCAGGTTGTAAGAGAATGACAAAAAGCAGGAATGAGTGACGGTGAAGGGAATTGCTAATTAGCGTTTAGATAATGTCATTAGCTCTTTTGTATAAGAAACTGCAAGGAATGAAATAAATATGCAGTAATACTTCAATTAAGTAACACTTTCTGAGTTTTAATATTTTCTTTGAATAATTTCTTGTTTCATATGTATATCGTTCGACTGCATCCAACAGTAAACAGGGATGGGAACTGCAAAAAAGCAAAAAGACTGAAAATACGCGTGACAAAAAATTGCACCACACGCACACCCACAGGGGATACTTTTTGTTAAATGAATAGGTGTTAACAGAAGTTACATTCACTGAGAAAGATTTGGAACAATCAAAAAAAGATTGTGAAGCAGGAAAATTTGTTTTTGGAGCAGCAAAAAGAATAATTTGGAAATGGGAAAGTTAGATTTTGGAGCAGAAAAATTCTGTCCAGCAGGCATTAACTTTCTTTTTTTGCTCCTTTGACGAAAATTGCGTTTTAAATCGATTTTTCGACAAAATTTGCCGTTTTTTCGGGATCTTTTGGTGAAATTTGCCGTTTTTTCGGGATCTTTTGACGAAATGTGCCGGTTTTTCGCGATCTTTTGTCAAAAGTTACCGTTTTATCACGATTTTTTGATGAAAATTGTAGTTTTTCGCAAATCTTTTGACAAAATTTGCCGTTTTATCGCGATTTTTGGACGAAATTTGACGTTTTTTCGCGATTTTTGGACGAAAGCTGCCTTTTTTTCGGGACTTTCGGAACAAAATTAGAAACTTTTTCGCGAATCTTTTGACGAAATTTGCGGGAAATTATTAGTTATTTCACGATTTTTTTAGTGAAATTTCCTTTTTTGCGATTCGTTGAAGAAATGTACCGTTTTTTCGCGATCTTTTGACGAAATGTTATGTTTTTTCGCAATCTTTTCAAGAAAATTACCTTTTTCTGATAAAATTTACCGTTTTTCGCGAATGTTTTCGACAAAATTTTTCGTTTTATCACGATTTTTGGACAAAACTAGTCATTTTTTCGAGGAAATCCGACTTTTTTCGGGATTTTGTAACAAAATTAGCCATTTTTTCGCGAATTTTTTGACGAAATTTGCCGAAAATTATTCGTTATTTCGCAATTTTTTACCGAAATTTGCCTTTTTTGCGATTTTTTGATTAAATTACGTATCCCGCGCGACTCGTAAGCTCCATTTTTTAACGTCCCGTCGCCGTTTTTTTTGTGTATTTTACGCGCTATAGCGCGACCGCGGCATCCCTGTTACATGTTTCTGAAATCCGCGGAAAAAAGCGGAATTTTTGGGGTGAAAAATATGAAACTTATCAAAAAAAAAAAAAAAAAAAAAAAAAAGCTGAAATACGCGGAATTTCTTAAAATAACAAAAAAGCGGAAATCCGCCAAAAAGCGGAAAATTCCCATCCCTGAGTAAAAGATTATTCTGTGTATAAGGCACACCTATGAGTTTTGCCCTAATTTTTTGGGGAAAAAAATGTGCCTTATGCATGAGTAAATATGGAAATACTGATAGATGGCTCAGAAATCAACCTCAAGTAATAAATTCTTTTTGACCAATGAGATAGAGCTTATCTAAGCATCAGAAAATTGTAGCTATTTTGACTGTCAATATATAATGTTCAAAGTTGTATTTTTAAAGAATTTTTTTATTCATCATCATTTCCCTTATTTACAATAATTCTCCAGGCTACATTAAAAAATCCATATCTATGGAAAGTTTTAAAAATTTACACATTTTTAATAATTATGAACTGTCATTGATATCATCTATACAAAATCACCCTTAAAAGATATGTGTGAAGTAAAAATTAAAGTTTTACATAACTTATCAATTGTAAATAACTACTGGAATATCTCTTTTTCCAAAAATGGCCTCCTTATTTTAAAACTTGGAAGAACAAAAAAATTGCTTATAATTACTATGTTCATTTGAAGTGTTAATTAAGAGAGAAGCAATAACATATGAAAGGAATAGAAATGTGAGATACAAAAAAATGTTAAAATTGTAAAAAAAAAAAAAAATAAATAAATAAATAAAAATAATAATAATAATAATAATAATAATAATAATAATAATTAACTTACTTTGGCAAAATATGCATTGAATCTGAAGAAATCAGCAAGTTCACAAGCTGAGTCAACTTCAGCCTGAATTATGTTTTTTGCCTGAAAAGAAAAAAAATTATATTTTATTAAAAAACTAACAAAGATTGCTTCAAAAAATACCTGCAAAGTTTTCCTAATTTTAACCCTTTCTATCATGGAATAAATCTGTATGAAATAAGTAACTTTGAGCAGAATTTATAAAAGAATTTATTAGAAGACACACTTGTGTTTGCTGCTTATGCTTTATAACTTGTGTATGCTTGTATGTTAAAAAAGGAAAATTTTAGTTAAAAATTTTTGGTATCAGTAAAATAAAAATTAGGTTCTTTTTTAAGAATACCACTCTCAAAAGGGTTAACAGAAGATGTAATGATACAATGAATGTTTGACTGAAACAAATACTACTAAAATTAAAAATAAATTGGACTTATGATAATTATTGCACAAATAAGATGTAAACAGAGCTATATTAAAATATATTAAGATATATTGAAATATTAAAAATAAAGTTTCATTAAATTATTTCATAAATTAAATAATTCTTTTTTAAATCCAATACTGTTTTATTATTATTATTATAATGTAGATAAAAGTCTAATTTTTTATTTATGCTGTATTTAATATGAAATTTTATAGGTTGAATGAATTTAGAAATGCTTCATAATACAACATTTTAAAATGTGTTGAATAGCACATAAAAATTATGAGAGTAACCAATGGATCCCATTCTTCAGCATTCATAACACCCACACATAAGAATCAAGTAAATAAGAAAAACTGCCAAAAAAATTCCTTGAAAAACAATGGGTTATTAATTAAATAGCAATTAAATTATGAAAATAATTATGATTATCGATATTTAATAAAATATTTACAAAAATAATCATTTCAAATAATTATTAATGCTGATATCACAAAATCAATATTTTAAAAAGAAAATTTCAAATAATGAATTTTAGGGAATTATGATTATCAAATTGATGCAACAATGAAAGGTTCAATGGGGGCAGAGCTCTATGGGAATAGCACACACACAAAAGTTTGAAAGAATTAGAGCATAAAATTGTACTTCTTTGCACAATTTGCGAGGGTTAGTTCTGAAAGTCCTAGAAATAAGTTTCGGCCTTTTATTTATCCCTCCCCCCTCCCTTGGAAGAAATTTGAAATTGGAATCCGATATAAAAAATATGGAGTATAAAGGTTTTGATAACATAACAGTTAAAATTAATATTTACAATAATCTGTAATGTAACAAATTATAATTTTTTTTTTTTCAAATTTATTGTTTTTTGTGCAGATTTATTAAAAATGAAATTGAAAGTATATACAGTCGAACTTGTGCAATATGAGCATGGATAATATGAGGACACTTAAAGCAAACAATTTGCACATCAAAGTTCTATATTAAGATTTTCGTGTTTAATAGGAACTATAAAAGTAGGATCCCAGTTAATATGAGCAAAACATTTGTTCTTTATAATACAATTTTTGATGAAAAACAAGGGAAAATTAATAAATGAATCCTGTCATGTGACTATAGGATCCACAGTGCACCAAATTTCAGTTTCACAATTCTATCTTTTTGTGTTATCATAAAAATTAAAACAGAAAATTACTAAGCAAGCAATCATGAGCAGAAAAATACATTCTTCAGATGTTTTCTAGTTTTTAATTTAATCGAGAAAATGGCAGAAAATTAGAGCCCAAAGTAAATTTGTTTGAATCAATTCATCTTTAAATAATGCTTTGAAAAGTGTCTGAAATGTTTACAGAATGCAAAACATAAAACAACTGTTCCAATAAAAACTTTATTAATTCTGAAAGTATGGATGAAAATGATCTACTACTGTCAAAATGTTTATAAAAACAGAAACCTTATTTCTATCGAGATTTCTCTTTAGATGACTTTGTGACTATTGACAGTGAAGTTCAAATAGCTGAAGTTTTAACAGAAGCGATATCAGGAAATATTCATGAGAATACTAAAATAATGATGACAATGAATGAGTATATTCAATCGAAATTTAAATCTGTAAGTTATCATAAAGCTCACTATGTTTTAGACACTCTAATGCAATTTTATAACGCATGATCTAATGATGAAAACATACAATAGTTCTCAGCGTTTTACAACATGAAATGTAAAATTTACTCATTGATGTACCTTTTATTTAAGCAATTTAAGCTTATTGATTATTTTAAGGAGATACCCATAAGAAATTGTATTTGCATACATGTGCTTTCTTCCCCTCTTAGAAAATAATTCACACAAAGGTAACACTGAATATTTCATGTTATCTTAATGATATTATATGAATTTTATCATTTAAAATTGGAGCTATTGATAACAATAATTTATTTATGTGTATGTTTTTTAAGAATTTTACTATTTTCTTGAGTATTAAGAGTAATGAAAAATATGAGCACTTTTATAATTCCCTTGTTTTCATATTGACCAAGTTTGACTGTATATATTATATTATGTTGTGAAAAGTATGCTAATTTAACAAAAATCTGCAAGCTATGAACAACATGAAGATTTGAAAAAAATAATAAAAATCGTTCCCTGCCATTTCATTTTTATAACTGTTTATAGAACAGCAAAACCCTAGTTATCCAAAAAACATGGGACCAAAGCATTTTGAGTTAACCAGGGATCCATAGAAATTTTTGGATAACTGAGGCTCTATAGGAAGTTTCGGACAACAGAGGTTCTACAGGAATTTTCAAATAGACTGAAAACTTGTTTGATAAAAAGAGTGATTGTTTGTAGCAAATACAAATGGTAAATTTTAAAAGTAATTAATGAAATAATTATGTGCAACAGTTAAAAAAATGCACATTTCAGAGTTATTAGAGAGCACATTCATGAATTAATACCGATGCTAAAGGCTATAAAAAAAAGTAAGCTGATTGTTTATTTCATGAAGAAAATGTTTTTGTAACACTATTTCTACAAGTATTACAACTTCCAAAGTTTTGATTTTTACTTATTTTACTTTTAATCTTTAAAGCTAATAAGTATTAAAACAACACTTCAATGTATCAAAAATGTTTCGAAATTGTTTTGATCTAAAACATACAAATAAAATAGCATCATAAATCAAAATTTGTTAAAAGCTGCCATTTGATATTAGTAAAAATAGTGTTGACAATAAAATTTCTCACATTTAAAAAGGACTTTAAGGATTTTTAAGGTCTTTCGGTTAAGCCAATATTCAGATAAACGGGATTCGGATAACCGGGTTTTACAGTATTTGATTAGAAATTTCTCTTTAAGACAAAGTTTAAACAAAGCTCCCTACTAAAAGGAAGTGCTTAATTTTCAGCTTGCTATGAAATGGTTATGGTAAAAAAATAAATTTTACCTGGCCAAGCATAGTTGTAGCATTCAAATCCATCCTATATTTTCCACTGACAAGATCAGCTGCTTTCATGAATAACTTGATTTTTTCAGAAAGAGGAACTGCCTCCCACTTGGATCTTGCCTTAAGACTTTCATTGATGGCTTTTTGTATCAAATCCTGAATAAAACATTTTTGGACAATAAATATATACCATAGGATATATATATTTTTTTTATTAATCAAAGCATTACAATAGTGTACATTTTAAATTTTAAAAACTATATAACAATCTTTGGCCTCTATCATTAAGATTTATTTACTATTATACAAACTGTATGTTTATTACAACCTTCATAATTGTTACAAAAGAAAAAAATCTGGAGAAAAGTCCATTTTTGGAAAAGTAAATTGAATATATATATATTTTAATGTTAACTGAAAGTTAATTTTCTTAAAATTAAAATTTAAAGAATGAAAATTATTAAATAATATCTTTTAAATACCTTATAACTACAATAGAACAACTGTAGAACCTTATAACAACCTCAAATCTGCACAGATTGGGATCAGAGGTTTTGCAGATTTTAGAAATTTGCAAATTTCTGGTCATTGCTGTTTAAATTTTTTAAACAGTGATTTAAATGTAATTAATAATGTAATCGAAACTATAATGAATGCTTACAAATTAATAAAACATTAAAATAAAGTAATAAACTAAAATAATAAAAATTAAGATAATTTTAAAATGATTAAAATATTAGAAGCAAAGGTCAAGTTAAAAATAAAAAATGTATGATTAAATATTCATTATAAAGATGAAAAGTATTTTTCCTAAATTATTCAATGAAATGTGCCTCATATAGGTACATTACTAATTCACATCAAAATCATAAAATAAGGAAGTTTTATTTCAGGTTTAGCCAGACTTAATAATCAAAAAAGCTTGATAAATACATAAATATACTTGGTAAGTAGATTGTGATTATCAGTGATATCAGCAATAGCTTGAATTTTTTCAAGAATAAATTTATTTTTCATTCATGAAAAAATATGAATTTAGCAATATTAACAAAATATACACTTTAAAATATGCATGGAATTAATATAAATCTAAAAAAGTCAAATTTTGTCCCTATGCCTGAATTGAATGTTTCGTTGTATACATCCGTCAATTATGAGTGGATTTTAGGGTTGTGGATTTGTGGAAGTCTACTGTAATAACAGTCAAAAACATCATCTATTTGATTTACATGCAAAATAGAAATCAATTAGCTAAAAAATTAAAAATTTTTTGGGATTGCAATTCTATACTGATATGATTTTATTTTGCAGGAGCAAAAGTAGTTTTTAGGATAGGCATGTGGTAGGTTCATAATTATAAGTAAGGATCGATCAAAGCCAAATTTGGACAATCTATTTTCAGCAGAAAAATTAAAGCAAACAGCAAACTAAATGAAAATGCCAAAAAAAAAAATAATAATAAATAAAAATACGCAATTAATACATACATAAATATGCATAATTATTAATTAATTACATGTGTGACCCATGTTGGCTTTCCGTGCTTCTGAAAGAAATTTATTATTTTCATATAAAATAAAACATAAATAATTCAACATCTCAGAGTCAGGGTCAGACTGGCCTGTCAGCCCATTGGTCCAAGGACCGGTGTGCCCTCGTCTAGAAGAAACTTTGTGCCCCTAAGTGCTTAAGCCGTTTTTAAGTATTTTTTTTTTTCTCGCAGCACCATGCATTTTTGACTAATACACTAATTTTCGAGAATTCATTTTGAGAATAACTCTGAGTCAACAGACAGGCATCATAAAAAGTATTTTTTAAATAACAAAGAGATTAAAGATAATCGAAACTATTTTAGCATTGGAAACAAGGTAGTGCAAAGAGAAAACTGCGCACAGATAAAAGTTTCAATTTGGCACCTCCTACCAAACTTTTTCTTATAACAGATCACAAAGGACGTCTGTAGTATAAATTTGGCACATCCTATACTTTGGCGCTTGGGGCAACCTCCCCCTTTCGCATAGTGCTGATAAGAAAGCAAAGTAGGCATCTTTGCATACAATCGAGAGAGAACATGTGCACTTAGAGAAAGCAGTAGCCACACGGCATTTTGGGCTGGAATTTTTTATAATGGCTTCTTTGAATAAAATCTTTTAGATTTCCACCAAATATTTTGCATATTTTTAGTTTACCTTTTATTATCTTGTCCCTCCACCTTTAAAGCCGGACGTGAATGCACTATAATTAAAACTGTTTTATGAAAATAATTTGAGAAAAGAAATATATAAATATCAGAAGGCAAAAAAAAATTTCTTGAGATTTTGTTGTTAATTGGAAAACACGATCTTTTTTTTTTTTTTTTTTTATGAGGAATGCAGACTTGACGACTCTTTTGGATTACAATTTACAATCCTTCAAGCTGTGAAATTCAACTGCCAGCACTTTTTTTTAATTCACAAAATCTACAACATAATTTTCAGTTAGCAATCTTCGCTTTATTTAATGACAGTTTCCATGGTTAAATAAGTAATAAAGAATACTGCCCAGTTAAACTGATGGCATTGAGCTCACAGGCTACAAATACTAATTGTACATTAAAGCCTTATATTTTCAAGGGTTAATTCCGTTCGAAAAAAAAATTAAGAAGGGGAAACAGCTCTCCCCTTTCCTCTTTTTTTTTATACTTAATCATTGAATCTCCTATACTATCAAAGACATGCTTTATCATATAAAAAATCTATATCCAAAATTCAGAGCAAATTAGATAATTCTTAATAAAAACCCATTTAGCATTTATATAATTTAAAAGGAGTTATCCCCTTCTTTTATACTTAACCATTAAACTTCCAAAACTATTCAGAGATTTGAACGAAATCTGAAAATTCTGCTTGAAAAACCTATTTATATAAATTAAGAGGGCATTAAGAGGGGGGGGGGGCATTAGAACCCCTGTTGCCCCTATTTATACTTATTCAATGAACACTTAATAACAGTCACGGAATCGCCTCATCAGAATGATCCTAATCTAAATTTTGAACGAAAACTTAATTCTGCATGAAAATCCCATTTATATCAACTAACGGGGGGGGGGGGGGGCATTAGAACCCCTGTTCCCCCTATTTATACTTATTTAATGAACACCTAATAACAGTCATGGAATCGCCTCATCAGAATGATCCTAATCTAAATTTTGAACCAAAACTTAATTCTGCATGAAAATCCCATTTATATCAACTAACGGGGGGGGGGGGGGGGGGGGGGGGGGGGGGGTTAGAACCCCTGTTCCCCCTATTTATACTTATTCAATGAACAACTAATAACAGTCACGGAATCGCCTCATCAGAATGATCCTAATCTAAATTTTGAACGAAAACTTAATTCTGCATGAAAATCCCATTTATATCAACTAACGGGGGGCATGAGCCCCCCGTTCCCCCTCTTATACATATCGAATGAACTCCAAAAACTAATCAGGGAAGCGCCTTGTCAGGATATACCTATATACAAAATTTCAAGTGGATCCGATATTTTTATCATGAGTTATCGCGTTACGCACATACATACAGAACGGGCGGGCACATAAGCTCTCAGGCTATGATAGCCTGTGAGCTAAAAAGAAATTGTAGTATCTATTTTACATTAAAAATTTTTTCATTTAATCATGGAAGAATTTGTTATTAAATAAAACAATGATATTGAGGAATTCTGATAGGTTTTTTTTAATTAAACTTTTTAATAGTTTTTAAACTATTTAAATAACTAAACTAAAAATAGTTTTTAAACTATTTTTAGTTTTTAAACTATTAAAATTTTTTCTTTTAAAACTTTTTAATAGTTTATAACTTTTTTAATTAAAAAACATTGGCCACAAAATCCTGCAACTTCCAGGAAAAAAATCCCTGATGCATTCCTTTCAATTATCGAAATTTAAAATTTTCTCTTGATCTCTAATTATAAGAATTTTGCAAATCATGAGAAGAGAATGCTGAGAAAAGTAAATTTAGTAAATATTATATTAGTGATTTTAGGCTAATAAAGTGAATTTTGTGGAGCATTTTTTGTAGAGATCTTTTAACAGTCAAGTATAAATTTAGCATGTTATGGATAAATAAAGTTATTGTATAAGAATACAAAATGCTTCTTTCTACAAGATATCTGACTCGCAAAAGTGATTGCTGTCAAATTGTAACCGAAGTTAAATTTATCTCATGTTTAATTACCTGATAACTAATTCTTATTACTTTAAAAACATTTACTTAAAAAAAAAAAAAAAAAAAGATTGAAGCTTTTTGCAGCACTGCAGCAACCCTATTTGGCAGCCAGAGAGAAAAAAAAAACTTTTTGGTTTTTTTACCAACTTCCAGTGCATCAACGGTGATAAATGGAATGAAAGCGGTTACTGCAAATTAATTCCGCTAAAAATAATCATAAAAAAGCCCTATGAACCAACAGGCAAAATATAATGTAAACTATCACTGTTTATAAATTATGTTTTCAAAATCATCTATATTTAAAAAACTGTAACAACTTTGAATTTTCAAATAATAACACCCATTTTTGACATCTGAGTTTTTTGGATCCAAACGTCCAGAAAATGGCATTGTTTATTCATATTATCTTAAATATTGATGAAGTTGGAAGAGTATGGATTTGAAGATGATAAAGTTAAACTCAACTGAAAAGAATTTATTTATATCATCATAAAGTAACCTGATTCTTACAATGAATACTTGAATAGACCCAAGCATATTACTATCTTTTTTCTCTATTCAAAAACTTTTTTTAAAAATTCTTAAAACTATAAATAAATTCTTTGTAGGATTTTCTTCAACATAAAGCAAGTTTATTATAAATTTAAAATCATCGTATATTTTTACTGGTGAATAATTGAGTTTTTTTCAGCATTTTTCCATCAATATTTTCATTTTATTTTCTGAAATTTATTCATAAACTCCTAAGATTGTTTGTTTTATAATTGTATTTAGTTTTAAAAAATTTATCTAAACTATACCTTTTTCTTGGCTGACAAGGATTCAAAAAAGGTGTCAAAAATGGAAAATTAAAAATGTGAAAAATCAATTTTCGTGCATTTATTAATACATAGATGATACCCAAAGAAAATTTATAAATAAAATTTAATAGTCGATATTATTACTAATCAATTGTAGCTATGTCTTTTTTATATGATAATTTGCAGAATAATTAAAAGGGGGAGAACTTTTTTCCCCATGATTCTTATAAATTATCTATTGACACAAAAGAATAAAATGAGAAAGTGATAGCCTTGATATCAGTCTACTACAGGCTAATCTGTGTTCAAATTGCTGGAACATTTAGATATTACACGATTCATTTTAGAAAACTGTGCAAGATTCTATAGATTTTATGGAACTTCAAACATGCGCAGGGTATGAAGCAGAGATGTAATTTTAAGCTATTTTTTGTTGCTGTGTGAATGTGTTAAACCTTGTTAAACTAAATATAATACCAGCAAATAAAATTGACGTGAGTTTGTTGTTTAGTTTCACACCTTCTGAAAATCCAAGGTCTGCGCCCTTTTTCCCTGACCCAGTCCGACACTGCTCAGAGTGATTTTCTAATTATACCGATTTAATCTAATTAAAAACTATTTTAAATATACATACCTTGATTTACTTCTAAAATGACTTTTGTAAATGATCATGTGAAATAATAAGATCTGTTATACCAGAACTTTCTCAAAACATTTCTGTGATTTCAAACTAGAATTTTCCTATTACTATTATAGCCCAAGAGTCGACTGAACAAAACCCTAAGTCATCGAGCACAAGAAAAAATATTTTATATTATTGAAGAGTAGTCAAAGGAGGTGAATCTATAGGTGAATCTAATTATCCATGTCTGCCGGAAGGGAAGGAGTGCATAAGCCAAAAATTAATACCACTAGTGGCTCACTCGTAAGTCTATCATTGTGTTTGCCGTACAATCAAAAGTATAAAAACACGGAAAACTGGGTGCAGGAAAACAATGTTAAGTCTACGAATCAGCCACTAGTGTTATTCATTTTTGGCTTATGCACCCCTTCGCTTCCGGCAGACATGGATCATCAGATTCTCCTATGAATACTGTCTCTAGTATCCAGGGTTGTTTGGTTTAAACCATGCTGGTTTAAACCATGGTTTGAACCAAGTGGTTTTTTTTAATTTGGTTTTTTTCCCTTTTTCCTAATGTTTTCATTTATTTTACATATTAAAATGTGCAAAATCAAAGTTATGGAGTAGCTACAAGCAAAGCTTAAGACAAATTAAATTTTTAAAGTGACAAACATCTTTAATCAATCTAATTTTTCTTACTAGCTATAAATTGACATGGCAAAATATTTTTCTACAGTGAACTGTGGAGGATAAAAAAAAGGTAGTTAGTTTTAATTCTTTTTTAAACCTTTTATTTTTTTAAAAATGCAAAAATGCCATATGCCAGCCAAAAATGCAATTTTACTGCTTAGATAGCTTGATTATGATTTACTAAGGATTGCATCATGTATCAAAGCATCAATAATGACATAATCATAAGTCATTCTTTCCATTGGTTACTCTTGTTCTGTATGCTAATGAATGATTGGCTATGAATTTTCTCTGTTCCACAGCTATTGATTTTAGTAAGCTTTGGTTTTTCTTATTTTGGATTTGCGGTTTTTACATTATTTTTTTCTGTTTCTAGTTACTTTGTATTATATTTTATTTTAAGAAAGCTACTTATATATATTGAAATAAAAGAATGTCTAAAACTAGAAGAAAGGAAAATATAATCTGGTTTTCATTTAAGGGAATAAGAAATACATCAAAAACATGTTTAAGAGCCAAATGTAAAAATTGCATGCAATGTAGATGCTGTCAAATTAGCTCTTCCTTATAATACTAAGTGCGATTCATTTTCAGATGCTTTAGATGTTTACCTTAAAAATTGCCCCACTTTACTTAAAATTTGTGTAGAAAATAGGAATGTTATTGATAAAAATATTTAAAAGCTCGTATCTGTCTAATTTTTATTTTAAAAGAAATGTTGAAGATATGTTTAAACTGTTAAATTCTGTTGCAGTTGCCCTGGATAATATCTAAAGTAATAAGTTCCATTACTAATGCAGTTTATAATTGGACAGGTCTTCAAAAAATATTAAGAGAAAAAAAAATGTAAATAAAGAAGTCTCATAGTTTTTTAGTCCAGGTATAAAATAGCCCTAACACCCATGTCCTTTTAGGTATACATGCTTGAACCACAATACAGTCAAAGTAAACTATGTGAACAAGAAAAAAATGATACATTAAATTTTACAAAACAAAAATATCCATGTAACTCGATGCTTGCACAGATAAAATTTAATGCTAAATCTTCATCTTTTTAAGAACAAAGAATCAGAAAAAATAAAGTTTGTATTAAAAAAAAAATAATAATAATTTTTCTAAGCTTAGGTGTCAATTTGTGTAAGCATTACATTCATTGATGTATCAAGTCAATACACATGTATTTTTTAGCATTAATAAAATGCATATTGATATTTTTTAAGTAAATATATGTAGTAAGAGATTAATAATCATTTGTTGATGTTAATACTGTAAATAATTTCTAAATTATGCACAAGAAAATGTTTTCTATTTCAGCTTATTTTTGTTAATTTAGTAAAATATGTTTGTTTGCCCTTTACTATGTTCTTTATTATCAACCTGCATATAATTATTTCTTAAATTATTATCAAAAAGGTTTATATAAGTATACTAATAAATTAATAGTTTATTTTTTTTTTCACACAATGAATATTTCCCAATAGAAACCTAAACTTATAAGATAATTTAATTATAAATTTTTATGCTTTAGTTATTTAATTATCAAAAAAATAAATACTAATGTAAATGTTTAACATTAATTAACTATTAATTACAAAAAATCCTCATGACTTTCTAAAACTCAAGTTATTTTTCTTGCAAATGCTATTTAAATAATGATTTGAAAAAAACCCGGTTTAAACCAAAAAAATCGGTTTTTATACCAACCCTGCTAGTATCTCTAATCAAATTTTAGGATATGAAAACAACTTTACAGATAAACTTGAATTAATTTTGATATTTATATTCACTGAATTGCCTAATTGAAGTTTGTTGTGAAAAACTTTCTTATTTATTAGTCTTTAGATAGGGAAAATACTGTTTTATTTTGATACAGACTCTTATAGGATCATAACTGTATAAAAAGATAAGAATAAATTTATAATTTAAAATTTTTATAATTATTTTTACGGGGTGGGGTAAAATGGGTCGATAGTTAGGCTTAACTAAAGGCTGTATGATCAATTTCATTCTAACTTTATGTTTATTTTGAAATATAAAAAATAAAATACCAATTATTTCATCATTAGTTTCATCCTAGTTTACAATTTTTGACCTTAAAAAACTATTTTCATTATATATTTGAAAATTAAATGGTAGAAAGTAGGAATGAAAAAAAAACAATCAAAAGAGAAAGAAAAAGGACATTCAAGCATCAAGTAAAATAAGAATTAAAAAAAAAAAAAAAAAAAAGAAAAAAGAAAAAAGAAAAGAAAAAAGTAAAATTGATCCCGATTTAAAAATAACAATACAACTTTCAGAAAAAATAAAATAAAAAACAAGGTTCTTGGGTAAAAGTTAAATACTACAATGACTTAAGAAATAAAGTCAAACGTTCATAGGCCAAGTGATAGAAATCAATGAATTTTATCACATAAAATATCTGTCTAAATCTAAATTAGGGAAATGTTACATTTTTCCCGATATTGATGATGAAGAGGATGTGGAACTCTGATTTGCCACATATTAAAGGAACCAAAATTTGACTATTTAATTGAGTATTTTAAAAAAACATTTTTCGATAATGTGTTTCTATTTAAATATACACTTAAGAATACACTAAAATGAGTAATTTGATTTAATTTTGTAGATTAAACATTGTAATAACCCTTTTTTTTAAATTTAAATAATCACTTAATTTAATACTAGACCCATTTCCCCCCCTCCATGAGGAAAAATGAGCTTATAAATACTTGCCTTATTAAATTAAGTATTGAAAAGTAACATTTAAATTTTAGTGAAAAATAATGTTACATTGTTAATTTATATAAGCAAAATGCATACAACATGTATCAAAAGTTCATTTAGAAAATTAAAAAAAAATTGATATAAGCATTTCTTTTTCTTAACAAAAATGCTAGGTTTTATACCAATTTACTCCCACCTGACCCTATGGAACTTTGTCTTTTGAATGACTGCACATAAATATGACAAGGGCAGAACAAAAGAGAAAAAAAAATTACAATTGCAGAAAAACATATATATAAAGAAAAGATTCTTACGGCATTGGCCATGTGATACTTGGCTATCTTTTTACCATGATCAAAGGGCTGCAATAAAGATTTAAATATCAGCATTTCTAATTGTAAAATAACAATAGAAAATTATAGAGACAAGAATATTATCAATACACAAAATGACTCAAAAAATTAAAAATAAAAAGCAGAAAGACTCTGGCAAGATTTGCTCTGGCAAGAAAAAATGAGTGTTTAGTCATTAAAACAAGAACTAATTGAAACAAAAAAAGACGATACTACTCTATTATTCCGTCAACCGATTTCGCCAAATTATACTAATCACCAAACAAATAGCCAAATTTTGCATATTGACTAGGGATGCACCGAATAGTAATTTTGGCTGAATACCGAATATTCGGCCGACAGCTAAACCGAATACCGAATAGTAATTGTTGGGCTGAATACCGAATATTCGCCAGCCGAATAGTAACTATTTGGCCGAATACCAAATATTCGGCTTTCCAAATACTTTATATTTCAAAGTTTAAAGGTATTAAAATGTTACTTTTTAAAACAATTTTACATTAATATTTAATTAGAGAAACTTATATTTTGATAAACAAGAGCTTTTTATAAGAACATTCAGTATTGAAAAAAATCTGCCTTATTTTTTATTTAAGAAGCATAATTATGAGACTTTTTCAATTAGTAAAATTTTAAATTTCATTTCTCCTACGAATTGAAACAAACATTTTGAAATCAAAGAGATATAATGAAAAAATAGTTGAAGAAAAACTGTACAGTCTCATATTTGTTCTTTTTAAATAACTCAAGGCAGATTTTTTTCAATATAAAGTATAAATACTTTCAACTTAATTCTGAATAAAGGAATGTCTAGCTCATAGTTCTTTTCTTATGAATAGTGGCATTTTCCATCCTTCCCATCACATCATATCATATTTTACAGAAATCAAAGCATGTGAGTTAAAAATATAGTTATGGTATCTTATTTATTGTTAATGCAACAAATGAAAACACAAGTTTGACCTAGAGTGAGATGAAATACAATGCATTTATGATTCAATAAGTTGATTATGATTATGGTTTCATAAACAAAAAATTGTCTGCCTTGATAACTATTACTAATCTCAAAAGTTTTCCTTTCTTGTTTAAGGACTTTAGGGAAAAGCAAGAAACAGATTACTAAATAGAATTTAGGAACTTGCATCTGCACTCGCATCATTTATTCCTAAGGAGAATCCTAATAAATCATAATTTTAATCCTTCTCATGGTTAATTTTACAAGTTAAACTTTACAAACAGCAAATAAATAATGTAAAAGCATTCTATATTACAGTAGACTCCCTCAAATCTGCAAACCAGAAATCTGCAACTTTCTAAAATCCACACATATTTTATGGATGTAAACAAAAACTTTTAGTTCAGATATTGGGACAAAATTTGATTTTTTTAATTTTGTATCAATTCCATATATTTTTTAATTTATAATTTTCTTAATAATACTCTATTCATGTTTTTTTCATAAAGGAAGAATAATTTTTTGGGGGGAAAAAATTCAAGATATTTCTGGTATCACTGAAAATAACAATCTTCTTACCAAATATATTTATGCATATCAAGATTTTTTGGTTATTAAGCCTTGCTAAACTTGAAAAAAAAAATCCTTATTTTATAATTTTGATGTGAATTAGTAATGTACTTTTATGAGGCAAGTTTTGTTGAATAATTTTGGAAAAATACATTTAATCTTTATAATGATTATTTAATCATACACTATTGATTATTAACTTGACCTCTGCTATTAGTGTATTAATCATTTTAAAAATTATCTAAATTTTTATTATTTTAGTTTATTACTTATTTTAATATTTTATTATATTGTAAGCATTCATTATAGTTCCGATTGCACTATTAATTGCACTCAAATTACTGTTTAAAAAATGTAAACAAAGCAATGACCAGAAATCTGCAAAATTCTAAAATCCGCACAACTTCTGGTCCCAAGCTGTGTGGATTTGAGGAGTCTACTGTATTAAAATATGATTTTATTTCTAATTATTTTAAATGTATTAATAAAATGACAGTTAAAAATAGAAATTGTGAAAAGTTTTTTTTTAACGTGTTTTAAAAGACTTTATTAAGTATTGGATTTGGCTGAATACTTTGATATTCGGCCAAACCGAATATTCGGCAGGCTGAATAGTTTCATATTTGGCCTAACCGAATATTCGGTAACATGGCCAAATAGGCCGAATACCGAATATATACCGAATATTCGGTACATCCCTAATATTGACCTAATTTTTATTTTAAATAATAATAAAAACAATAATTAGTAGAATATTAATAAAAATACAAATAAAAAGTCGAAATAAAAATCACTTGATGATGTTTTAAACGTCCGTGTATAGTTTTTAATGTCATTGAATTGACATTCTCGATCATCCATTATTGGCATTTAATCTTATAATTTGGCAATAGTATTTAAGGTCGACAGGATAAAAGAGTAGTACCAAAAAGTCATTAATTCAACAGAAAATGGACTTAGTAACAACAATCATTTCTTAAGTACGATAAATAAAATAGTAACATTAATTTCAAGTGATTTAATAAATTATACATTTAAAAAATACTAAATTTCAACATGGCTGAATATTTTTTTCCCCCTTTCTTCCTACAAAAATGAAAAAGGTCTATAATTTTTGCAACCTTTCACATACTTATGCAAATTTAGAAATACTGTGGTAAATGGTAAATTGGTAGCTTTTTTACAAGAAATCTCTGGGTATACAATATATCATTTTAAGAATTAGTTCATTTTCCAAATTTTGAAAATAGAAAGCACTACCATCTTAATTCTCCAGTTCTCAATAAACCTTCCACAGTGTTATATATATATATTTTTATTCTGCATAGACTTGAAAATATAAAGCCCCAAACAAAATCAGGTTTATTTATTGGCTTCGTTGAGAACTACTGAAAAGTACTATTTAGTCAACACAAAATATATCTAGCCAAAACAAAATTAGTAAGAAAAAAACTTCCATCTTATAGAAGATTTGTTTTTTTTTTTTTTTTTAATTTCTTGTTTGAACTCAACAATGTTAATGCTATGGGTTTTTTTTTTTTTTTTTTTTTTTTTTTTTTTTTTTTTTTTAATATTTAGCTTGTATTTCAAGATTTAATTTTTCTTTGCATTGGATAGCTAATACAAAGGTTGTATTTTACTTTTTTGATTTCACTAACAGTGTTTTACTATTATTATTAAGATACTGTTACTTTTTCAACAGGCTTCAAACTAAGTTAAATTAATGGAAACAGGTTTCTAGATAAGAGAAGTAAAGTAACTCAATAAAGCTCTGGTTGAACTTTTTTCTCTTCTTTTTTTGCAACTGAACAAATTAAAAATATTAAACAAATATCATGAGAAAACATAACTGCTGTGAATAAATTCATACTACTTCTAGACCAAAGAGCACTTTGAATTTCTTTTTGATATTCACAGTTGTAATTCCTAACAAATTCTAGCAAAGAACTTTTATATTGGGGTCGTTTTTATCAGTCTGAAATTCATTTGATATACAGTAGAGGATCTATTATCCGGAATTTCGAAATCCGGAACTGAAAAATATCCAAAAACTTTCTAAATTTGTAAATTTCTACTAAAAAATTTTTTAATTTCTGAAAATTTTCAAAAGTTTTACAGATTTTCATTTTTTTTTTTTTTTTAGTCCATTATTTAGAGGTAAAATAACTTATCGGCGGGAAACACATACCCCCCCCCCTCCGTCCTGCTCCCGAAATTAGGAAAAAAAGGTCTTTTGCATCACGATTTATTGTCCCCCTCCCCTTCACTAATTTGTCAGTTATTTCACTCTCTCCCATTAACTCCGAAAGTATATTATGACAACACCATTATATTACTTGAATACACATATCATAGGAGAGTTCTGTTTATTTTCTTGCATCCTCCCTCTCTTCTCAGACATTCCAGAATGGTCAATCTGCTCACCGGAACCCTCCGGACTTCTGAGATTCCGAATTTCAGATAAATTTCAGTTTATTTGTTAAAAAAAAAAAAAAAAAAAAAAAAGTAAATAAATAGAAAATATTAATAATATAAGTGTAAATTAACGGTCGCCATTCGCCACGTGGCGATTAAAATTACAAAAATGGTGATTAAAAATCAGCCATCGATCGCCACCCTAGTCGCCACTCGGCGATAAAAAAATCTTATTAATTTGCTTTGTGAAATGCACCTTTTTTCATGGATATATGCATGTCTACTTTGTTTGCATCTAATTAGTGAATTGGTTAATTTTTTAAATTAAAAATCGGCCATCGATCACCACCCTAGTCGCCATTCGGCGATTAAAAAATCTTATTAATTTGCTTTGTGAAATGCAGCTTTTTTCATGAATATATGCATCTCTACTTTGTTTGCATCTAATTAGTGAATTGGTTAATTCTTTCTTTGTATCGGATGCAAGCATATTTAGCAACTTTGTTGTATTTTCTATGTTTTGGCTTTTTACCATGAACTCTTTATTTGGATTATGTTTTCAAGAAATAGTTTTTTTTCCTACAAAATATAGTCATCAATTTTAATTCCACATGCATTTCAAATAAATTATACCACTTTTACTTCTGGATGCAAAGTACATTGCTGTATGAAGAGAATTTAAGGACTGCTGTATCTTAAATCTTTCACTTTTGCCATATGCTCACTAATTGTACCAGTAATAGTTGGCTAGTACTTTTTTTTTTTTTTTTTTTTTTTTTTTTTTTGAATTTATGATTAAAGTTTATGTAGGTGTCAAGAAAGATTGAAACATTATAGCCAATTACTTTAAAAATATAGGACAAAATTAGCACTCGCCACTTAGGCGAGTAATACTGCAAATTTAGCATCTGACATTACTGCGACCAAGCAGACTTCCTCCACCTCACCAACACATTGGCACTCTCTGATTTTGCCTTAATAAGACATCTGGAGTTTTGAAATCTCAGCCAAAAGCAAAGAATATTTATATTTATTTGTACACTCGCCAAACTTAATAATTACCACCAATTTTAAGTAAGAATAAAATATCCAAGAAAGATGAAATTATTTTTAAATTTAAAATTTAAAAATACAATTTCCTTAATTGTTTTATACAATGCATTAATATACATTTAAATATAGTTTATCACTTATAATTTTATCTGCAGTATTAATCACCAATTCATATTTTTCCATTCAGTGGAATGACAGTTTTATTTTTAACCAAATATGTGTAACTTTGTAACTCACTAGCCACTAAATAAATAAAAAAAAAAAAAAAAAAAAAGCCATTTTGACCTATTTTTAAAAAGTGGCTACTAACGTTTAAAAAGTGGCCACTAATGAAACTGGGTCTACTGGCCACTGGCTACTAATCGAATTTCCAAGTTTTCACCTATAATTAATAATAATCTACTGCCCTCCCTTTACAAAATAAAGGGGGCATGATTTATGTCGTGAATGCATTTTCAATACTAAAAAACGATGATATTAAAACAGATATTTTAATAGAGAATTTTTTAAAAAAAGGAAGCTACCTGCATTGAATACCCCATTTCCCTACAAAATATTTATATTAGTAACACATTTGTGATATTGAAGAAAGATGCTTAAAAATAATAAAAGAAAGGTAAATTTGAGATTATTTTTTTTATGAAAGCTAAATACAAATTTTCATAAAAGTATCTTTAGTTCAAGAGTGATTCTGTTCCAATTTTTCAGAAAAATCAAGGAGATAATTTTCCGAAAATTAAAAAAAATAATCGGTTATAAATCCAAAAATTTTAATATAAAATCTATCGCTACATTCAACAAATGATCAATTGTTCAAAAAAAAAAAAAAAAAAAAAAAAGCCAAAATTGTCAAAGAATTGTGAAAAAAACAGAATCAAACTATAGTGAAAAATTGCAAATTTCATCCATAGATCACGAAACAAACGCTAATAACTTCAAAAAATTGCAAATTATGTCGAAAAAATGGCAAATTTTATCAAAAAATTGCAGGAAAAAGATCGTCAAAAAGGCACAGAAAAAAAGAACATAATGCCACTACAAGTCTCTGTTGCACTCTTTAGGAAAAATTGCTGTAAATTTCAGAAAATACTTTTTTACTCTGAATTGGCCCTTAAAATCACTTCTTAATTAAAAAAAGAAAAAATAAATAAAAAAGATTTTAGCCATGGCTCTTTTCTGCATAGCAAAACATTATCCATCCAAAGTTTTGATGATCTGAAGAGTAAACATCAGATATGCGATTTCACTTAGCCTGGTAAATAAACAACTCCTTCTTCACAGCTTCTTTATAGTGGACATTTTTGGCAGGCATTGTAATTTTTTAAAAACTGGTTATATTTTAACAAAAATTTTTTACACAGCCGAACTTATTATTTCAACTTGTTGAAAATTTGAAAGAAATTGGTCACCTTACGTCAGAGGGTTTTTTTTTTTTTTTTTTTTTTTTTTTTTACAGTGATGGAAAAAAAAAAAAAGAGTTTGGTTTTTCATTCTTTTTCTTTGTTTGCAACTCAATAGTATTTTTTTTTTCTGCACTTAAGCAATGCAAATTGGTTGATACATTCATAGGATAATTTTTACATTCAAAAGAAGGGGCTTCCAATAGTTGATTTTCTTGGGAAAAAAAAAAAAAAAGAAAAGAAAAAAAGAAAAAAGAAAGAAAAATAATAATATAGTCTAGAATCATTACGGCAAGCTGGAAAAACAGATTGTACAATCATTTTGCCGCTAGACTTTTGAAATAAAAAAATATTAATATCTTAGTTGTTTTTTTAATTTTTAAATGAGTGCAGAGGTTTTTGAATCGGTTTTAAGAATTCCAAATTTTTATATCATTTAATACATATATATATATATATATAAAACGCCAGTTAGCAAAACATCTGGATTTTGAAGAGTTCCAAATTTTGGATGTCCAGATTTGAGACTTTGTACTGTATTACAAGAGTCAAAGTTGTAGCATAGTGTTTTTTCCACAGACTTCTCATACAACACACTTTCCATTTATATTCTAGATGGCAGTGCTGTACTTTTGTTATTTTGTTATTTTGTTATTTTTCTTTTTTTTTTTTGGAGGGGGGGAGGGGAGTTTCGAATGGACACAAAATCCAGAATATCCCAAAATCCAGAAAGTTCTCTGTCCCGACAATTCCGGATAATAGGTCCTCTATTGCATAAGTGGTAAGTGACTAAATAAAAGGTTTATTTTAAGATTATAAAACTTTGCCAGTGCAGCTTTTTTTCACTTTTTATGTCTTAACTTATCTCAGTCTTTTCCCTATTGTTTCCATATGATTATATTTTCATCTAAAACAGTGTCATTATTTTCAATATTTTGTCCATAAGAACAATCACTACAAACACTTTTCCAACAGTAAAAATTCCTAGTAGCATTACATAATGTTTCATCCCAAAACATTTTAAAACCATGTGATACCTTAAGACATTTTAACTTTTTTTCCTAAGTCTTCCAAATTAAACATTTACATTAATCAATAAATGTAAATACTTGCTAAAAAATTTCAAAAAATGAGTACACTGGTGCCATTTATTGACAGTTATTTTAAGTAATTAATATCTGCATCATGTGGAATATATGATTAGTATCTTATTTATATCATGTATTCTCACAATTTAACAATCTAAATATGTCGAGAAATGTCATTAATCTCAAGTGATATGTACACAAATCAGACTTGTCCCATGCATCACTTTTACATGTCCTGTGCATTACATCCATAAAATTACATAATTTATTAATTAATGTTTTTAATTAACTCAATATTGCACCAAAACCATCTATGAAGTGTTCTTTCACTACAAAAATGTGTAATCAATAAATCCATGAAGTTTCACCGAAATTAACAGTCATAACATATGATGTATGCATTTTGATTTTTTGCGAGTCCAATGCACCACGCTTACATTTTAATTTCTTGTTTACTTGATTTTTAAATGAGGAACAAAACATGCATGCCTTTTTCAAGTACAAGTTAGGTTCTTATACATCATAATTATGAAACATTTAATAACTTTAATTTGATAAAATTTAATGGTTTAAACGTATGCAAATGTCACGTGCATCACATAAGAATCGCCCTAATCTTTTGACAAAATTTTCCTTTTTTTTGAGATTTTTTAATGAAATGTGCATTGTTTCCCCGCTTTTCTTTGACAAAATTCAGGCTTTTTTGTATCTTTTGATGAAATCTAACAAAATTTGCAGTTTTGTGATTTAAAAAAAAAAAAAGCTGCTGATTTTTCAGGATTTGTTTGACGAAATTTGTCGTTTTATCGTGTTTTTTTTAGTAAAATTTGCTATTTCTTCACAATTTTTAATACAATTTGCCTCAGGGTTGTTTGGTTTAAACCAAGTTGGTTTAAACCGTGGTTTAAACCAATTTTTTTTTTTTTTTTTTTTTTTTAAACCATGCTGGTTTTTTTTTTTCATCTGGTTTTTTTGTTCTATTTTACACATTGTAAAATGCAAAATCCAAGTTATGCAGAAACTACAAGCAAAGTTGCAGAAAAATTATGAATTAATAAATTTCTAAAATGACAAATATTTTTAATCAACTCCACTTTTCGTATAAGCTATAAATCTACATGACTGAAAAACCAATTTTTTTAAAATTAGCTGGTTAGAAAAAAATTAGTTTTCTTTCTTCCTTTTTTTAAAGGCTTAAATAAATATATATATATATATAACAATTAATTGTAAAATATTTATAGCCAGAAGGATAGACTCGAGCTAAAAATGCACTTTTATCATTTAAATTGCTTGATTTAGTTAAGATTTACAAAGGATTTCATCTTTCCTCAAAGCCTCGAATGTGACATTCTTAAGTAATTTTCTCCATTGATTTCTTTTTGTTATGTATGCTAATGAATAATTGGCATTTTTTTTTCTCTGTGTTTATTGGGTTAAGCCTTTGTTTTTCTTGCATTCTTACATTGGGAATAGGGATTTTGCACTATGATTTTATTCTAACTGGTTAGGCATTATTTAAACCAATTGTTTTTTTTTTAGAACGAATCTAATATACTGTATTTTCGGGTGTATGCGCCGCACCTCCGAAAATGCCTTAAAATAAAACAAACATTCATCAGAAGCGCCGCACCGCCGTATGCGCCGCACTTACGAAAACACATCAAAATGTTAAAAATTGCGTAAAATTCAGTGTTTTTTCACGTTTTTTTTAAACATTTGTAATATAAATCCAATTTTAAATTTTGTATATATATTTTTTTTTTTTTTTTTTGATAAAATGAAATTGAATTCGTGCAGCCTTTTTTTCGCGATTTTTTAATACGTTTTTATAGTTTGTAACGAAATTGGCAGGGTTTTATCGCGATATTTGACGAATTTGCAGAGTTTTTTCGCGATACTTGAAAAAAATTGCGTTTTGTAGGGGGATGAGCAAGGGATGATTTATGAATATTTTGATGAATAATGAATTTTGATAATTGAAGCAATACTTAAAAAAAAAATTTGCGTTCTTTAAAAAAAAAAAAAAAAACTTAAATTCTGTAGAAAAAGTGCAGAAAAAAGGAGAAATTAAAAAAAAAGCATAAAAAGAATGAAATCTATTTAAAAAAATCTCAAAAAAACACACATTTCATCAAAGACTCATGAACCATTCATTTCATCATGATTCAGGCCGTTCTCATTCGCCTTTGAGAATGGTATTAATCATGATGAAATGAATGAATTGTGAATCTTTGATGAAATGTTCGTTTTTTCGAGATTTTCTAATAGATTTCATGCTTTTTTTTCAAATTTCTTCTTTTTTTCTGCGTTTTTTCGCCTGAATTCACGTTTTTCCTCGTTTTTTTTATCGTTTATTTATAGATACGACAGTTGCGTTTTTTCTAAAAAAAACTTTGACAATTCTTTTTGGCGTTCTATTATCGTTCCTTTGAGAAATTCACGATTTTTCTGTGATGACATAATTTGTGTTTTTTAGAGATTTTTTGACGTTTTTACTGCAATCTTTCGTCGAAATGTGGTTTTTTTAGCGATACTTCGGCGAAATTCATGTTGTTTTTGCGATCCTTTCAATAAATTTGCGGTTATTTTTCGTGATTCTTTGTCGAAATTAGCGTTTTTTTTTCAGCAATTTTTTTATAGCGGGGACTAGCGTTTGATTGGGAAGGGCGAATTAACGGGATTTTATGATAATAAAATTGTAGTTTTTCAAGTGATCCTTTCATGAAATACACATTTTTATTTTCTTTTTACATATTCGCGCTTTTCCCGCGAACCTTTGATAAAAGTCGTGTTTTTTTCTCCCGATCCTTTGATAAAATTCTTGCTTTTTCTGCGAATGATTGACAGAAA
This sequence comes from Maratus speculifer, assembly GCA_964019185.1. Classification (NCBI taxonomy): domain Eukaryota; kingdom Metazoa; phylum Arthropoda; class Arachnida; order Araneae; family Salticidae; genus Maratus; species Maratus speculifer. Next base: position 300,806,630 of record OZ025297.1, on the reverse strand, counting down.
TTAGGCTATCATTTGTCGAAATTCACGATATTTTTTATGCTTCGCATTTTCTTCCTGATGATCGACTTTTCACAATTTTCAGAAAAATTCCGATCAGAATCACCTCTGTAATGAATATTGCTGCAAGGGGAAAAAAATATATCGTATCCGCCGCCCCGGCAGAAGCGCCGCAGTAAGCATAATTTTAACTTTTAAACTCGTATGCGCCGCAACGCATACGCCCGAAAATACGGTAATATTTTCTAGGGATGCACCGAATAGTGATTTTGGCTGAATGCTGAATATTCGGCCGACAGGTGAACCAAATACCGAATATTCGGCTAGCCGAATACCGAATATTTTGCTTTCCAAATACTTTTTACATTTCAAAGTTTAAAGATATTAAAATGTTACTTTTTAAAAAATTTTACATAAAATTTAATAAAAGAAACTTGCATTTTGATAAACAATAGTTTTCATAAGAACATTTAATAACTGAAAAAAAATCTGCCTTGAGTTGAGAAAAATCTCCACCATTATGAGATTTTAATTAATAAAATTTTAAATTTCATGGTTTCTTCTACGAATTAAACATTTTAAAATCAAAGAGAAATAATGAAAGAATGGTCGAAGAAAAACTTTACAGTCTCTTAATTGTCCTTTTTTGATAACTCAAGGCAGATTTTTTTTCAATATAAAATGCAAATATTTTGAACTTAATTCCGAATAAAGGAATATCTAGCTCATTTTTTCTTTCTTATGAATGACGGCATTTTCCACCCTCCCCATCATATCATATTTTACAGAAATCAAAGCATGCGAGTTAAAAATATAGTTATGGTATCTTATTTATTGTTAAAGCAGCAAACGAAAACACAAGTTTGACCTAGAATGAGATGAAATAAAATGTATTTATGACTCAATAAGTTAATTATGATTATTTTTTCATGAAAAAATTGCCTTGTTAGCTATTACTATTCTCAAAAGTTTTTTTTTCTTGTTTAAAGACTTTTATTTGGGAAAAGCATGAAACAGATTATTTACTGAACAACATTTAGGAACGTGCATTTGCACATCATTTATTCCTTATGAGAATCCTCATAAATCACCATTTTAATCCTACTCATGGTTAATTTTCTTAAATTATACTTTACAAACAACAAATAAATATTGTAAAAACATTTATTTTACTTAAATATGATTTTCTTTCTAATTATTTTAAATATATTTATAAACTGACAGTTAAAAGTAGAAATTGTGAGAAATTTTTAAAAATGTGTTTTAAAAGGTTTTATTAAGTATTGGATTCGGCCGAATAGTTTCATATTCGGCTTAACGGAATAGTTTGATATTCGGTAACATGGCCGAATACCAAAGACACCGAATATTCAGCGCATCCCTAATATTTTCTCATTTTTGTAATTTAAGTGTGTCAAATTATTGCAATTAATGTAGTCTTCTAACAGAAAAATCAGATATCTCATATAATAAGTATTTCAAAGAAATTATTTTGAATAGCCTTGTGAAAATAATATGTATGAAGTTTTATTTATGAAACTGCATCATATATTTATTTATAGTGCTAATATTTAAAAGATTGTATATTAAGATTTTCAAGGTATCAATGTTTGATTATGTAGAACATTTTATTTATGAAATAAGACATAGCTTTTTCTAAAAATGTTTAATTTTTAAATGATTTCAATTTTCTACATAACTAATTGTATATTAAATAATTACATTGATTAGAAATACTTTTAAATCAAGTTATTACTTATATATTCAAAAATATTTATTTTTATTGATAAATATGCATGTATTTATAATAGGGAATCATATAAAAAAAACCCGGTTTAAACCAAAAAAACCATGGTTTTGGGGGGTTTTTTTAAAAAAAACCCGGTTTTTTACCAACCCTGATTTGCCTTTTTTTTTAGCAATCTTTTGATGAAATTTGAATTTCTTTTCGCAATCTTTTGATGAAATTTGCATTTTTTTCTGTGATCTTTTGATGAAATTCAAACATTTTAAGTTATATTTTCATGAAATTATGCAAACTACTGGCTGCATAAGAGCTTTTTTTTTTCATCTCGTCTTCATTTTTAGCATAATTTATGCACTACAACATGTCCGCAGCACCATTGGTGGCCACAGCAATTTGTTGGATTCTGGCCGAGAACCTGAGTGAAAAAGTTCCCAGAAATGATTTCTGGTTTCCCCGGGAATGCTTATTTTTAAACGAAATTTCTTAAGGGTGTCCATCACTAGCACATCTGCCCTATGTCATATGCAAACTTGTATAAAACCAAAACCTTTCTGTGCTCATAAATATTGGGTCAAAACTTTCCAAATATTTAATGTTTAATAAAATTACATGGATATTATTTTGACATGGACAAAATTCGCATATTTTGTGTAGTTCAGGGACTAAACTCCTATATTTTGTGCATTTCACGATCGGATTTTCCGCTTTTTACACAATTCTTTGATGGAATTCCCATTTCTGATGAGATTCACAGATGAAAGTCCCGTTTCTGATGTGATTCACAGACGAAAATCCCATTTTCTACATGACTCACGGACGAAAATCAAGTTTTTTGTGTAGTCTGTGGATAAAATTCACGTTTTTTTTTTTTTTTTTTTTTTTTTTTTTTTTTTTTTTTTTTTTTTAACCAGAGTTTTTTATGCGATTCTTTGCCAAAATGTTTGGGTTTTTATGCAATTCTTTGTTGAAATTACAGATTTTTTTTCGAGGTCTTTTGACGAAATTTGCATTTTTCTCACGATCATTTGATAAAATTTGTGTGTGTGTGGGGAAGGGGGGGGGGGTTATTTCGCTTTTTTTTTGGGGGGGGGGGGTAGAAATTTGTGTTTTATTAAGAAATTGATTTTTTACGACAACTGTTTGCTGAAATTCACGATTTTTTGTGTTCAAAATTTCAGACTGATGAAGACTCAGGAGGTCATATGTTTATATATTAAGCGGTTTATTGTGGAAGTGCATGAAACAGATTTTATGCACCTTCAAAATGGGGGGTGGGGGGTTATTTCGCTTTTTTTTTTGGTAGAAATTTGTTTTATTAAGAAATTGATTTTTTACGACAACTATTTGCTGAAATTCACGATTTTTTGTGTTCAAAATTTCAGACTGATGAACTTTTAGTTTTCTACATCAAATGTCTTAAATTTTGGAAAATTTGAAAACAGACTCTGCTTTTAATTGTACACTAACAGTAAATAAATCAAACATAAAATTGTGGGAATATTTTTAATTTTTTGGCACTAAAAAAGTAACAGAAACAAAAATTGTTTCCTAAAATTTTCTGTAAAGTTCATAAAATTTTCTGCGCATGGCAGGCATCTATATTATACAACTCAGGTCATATGTTTATATAAGCGGTTTATTGTGGAAGTGCATGAAACAGATTTTATGCACCTTCAAAATGGACTTTTTCCCCTCAAAATGGACTATTTATTATGGTTGTGAAGTCCTCATCTCATGTCACCCAAACATTTTTAAAATGTCAAATTTATGTTATAATTAAAAAATGCACAAATTACACTAAATATTTAAATCAAAATATTATACAAAAATTTTTAAAAATCACAATTGAAAGTTATTAAAAAGTAAAAAAAAGTTACATACCATAACTTGATAGCGAACATCACCAGAGCGAATTTCTTCCCCACCTATAACTATGGGTATCTCTACACAGTTATCATTATACTTGGAAATAGCTGCGAAAAGATCTTTCCTTTCTTTGCTTCCTTTCAAATATTGTAAAATAGGCTCATTTTTTACTTCAAAATCCTCCACTTTAGGTATAAAAGACATAGGCTGTGCCCTGTCAAAATATAATGCTGGTTACAAAGGAAATAAACAGTAATTAGGTACAAGATACCATCTTGTAATAAATAAATAAAAACAAATGTTCACAACTATGATCAAAACGGCAATGAATGACAGTTAACATCAAATTGGTTGCTCTTTTAAACTTTAAATAATACTGATTAAGAAATGTTTCAGAAAAGGAAGACCAGAAGCAGAATTTTCTATGGAAAAAAATGCAAATTTAGTCCAGGGTTGGCTTGATTTAAATCAACTGATTTAAATCAAGATTTAAATCAGATGATTTTTTTAAAATCATTTGATTTAAATCAATTTATTTATTTATTTTTTAATGTTGGAAATTAGTTAGCAGAGAAATAAGATGTAGGTGTAAATAAGTAGCAGGTGTTTTTCTGGTATTTTCAGGATTGCTATCAGAAAGAATGTGACAGGTGCAGGTTAAGTCCAGGTGTACCCCTCCTAATCCTTTAATTTTTCGTTCTTTTGTAATAAACTTTAAACGTTGAGGCGAAACACAGAAACACTTTATAAATGATATTTCGTTTGTCAATCTTAGCAACCAAATGACTTGAATCCTTTTTGTTTCACAAGTTAATAATTAAAGAAATTCATTAATGTTCACTAAAAAAGTTGGCACTTAGTTGACACAATCAATATATCAGGATCTTCACACACAGGTGACTATTTGATTGAACTTGTGACTAAAATGATTCCTTTAATAGAAAATAAATTTAAATGCAAAATTCAGAGTTTTGTCACTGATAGTGCTGCCAACATGGCTAAAAGTCTAAATGAATTAGAAGAGAAAAATTTTAATAATGTAATTACGTATGGGTGTTCTGCTCATGTTCTAAACTTGTTGGCAAAAGATCTACTAAGTAAAACGATCAGTAATCATATTATAAAAATATTGAAATATTTCCGAAATACTCATCTCCCTACAGCTTGGTACAATAGTGAAGGCGGCACTGCATTACTTATTCCAGAGGATGCAAAATAGAATTCTCATGTTGACTGCTTTCAATCATACATGAAAAATTGGTCAAAAATAGTAAAAGTATGTGAAGAGCACTGAGAAAATATAAGTTCTGATATCAAGAAAACAGAAATAGACTTAAATATTAAAAGAAATGCAGAGCATATGATTGAAGTTTTGAAATCCACTGCTTGTGCCCTAAATACAATCCAAAAAGAGGATTGTTCCCTTGCCGAATGGACATATCAATGGAAAATTTTGGGTACAAAGTTAGAAAATGTATTAGATAAAGATAGAATTTCAAAATTTAAAGCAATTAATGAATAAGCTATTAATGGCTATCATTTTGCTGGAGTTTCATTAAGTCCCTCTGTTTTAAATCAAAATGAAATTTCACTTAGTGTAGAGGAAAATAATGAAGGTTTGGCATTCATTAAAGAAAATTGTCCAAATCTTCTCGCAACTGTAGCACATTTTCAAGCAAAAAATGGTCCATTCCAAAAATTACCATTGCTTGAGAAAAAAAGTTTCACATTTATGACAGATTATGATTGGTGGAAGTCCTTTTATGTAATGGGAGGTAAAGAGAAATCAGCAAAACTTTTTGGAGGGGGGGGGGGGGGGGGGTTGACTTATATGCAGGTTTTGAATTTTTCCTTATTTTTAACAACATAAGTTAGGGGTTTGACTTATACGCGAGTATATACGGTAGTTCATTCCAGGGTTGGGTTTCTGACGTCAGAAACTGGTTTTTGACATGACAAGTGTCAAAAACTGGTTTAAATCGTCAAAAACTGGCTTAAACCATCAAAAATGTGTAATGCACTTTAAACATTTTAAGAACAAGACAGAAACATTGAATAAGACTTAATGATTTAAATAATTTTTATTTAAAATTAATTATACTGTAATTTAATAATTACAAAAAAATTAAATTACTTTAATTGCAATAAAACATTGTTTTTTTAGAATGTTCAAACAGAAGAAAAGGATTTTGTACAGTTAATAATCTGGATCAATTTTACCCCACAATATCCTATAGCACATAATCAATTTAGCACATTTGCCAAAGTTAGAAAATACTCTCTCAATTGGTGCTGTGCTAGCAGGGCTTGATAGCAGATGCATTGCTAGTTGAACAAGTTTGGAGGCAGGCTAAATTTTCAGATTTATGAGAGATTTTTTTTTCTGGAAATGATAATATACAATACAGTAAAAGTGAATTTTTAATATTATATCTAATGTTGCACATGTGTGACAGATGTTTAATGTGAAATTTTACATATCAGTCATTGTTGTTATGATTTTGCCCAGCCCAAAAAACCCGGGTGGGTTTTTTCAAAATTTCAACTTTGAATTACATATATAATGTATTTATATTACATATATAATATATTGTAATATATTTCTTAGTATCAGTACACCACTCATAAAGTTTATAACCATCACCCCCCAGCCCAAAGAAAAGAAATGTCCTAATTATACCATCACAATTTTTAAAAGAAATAATTGTTAGTTAATCTCTGTAGCATGTGTAAGTAGCACAAACAAATTTTTTCCCATTAAAAAAAATACTTTGATGTGTAATCCGTTCTATGTTATACAATAGAAATTCATAACAAAATACCATATATGCTTAGAATCCTAATTTAATTATGTAGACATGTAGAATTACTTGGCTTATTCTATTATTTAGTAATTAAAAATACTTTATAAATTATTATTAATAATCAATTTATCTAAAAGCAAAGCATAATCTTGATTACTGTCATTGATTTATATATATTTGTAATCAATTAGCTACTTTAAATTTAGTAATAAGTACATTTTTTTTTTTTTTTTTTTTTTTCAAGCATTCTGAACCACCTCCCATAACCCCCAAAAACCTGAAAAACCCTGATAAAACCCCAAAAATCCTTAAAAACCCCCAAAAACCCTGAAAAAACACAGTGGGTTGGGTTTTTTCTGAAAAAACCCAGTTATTTAACAACCCTGAGATCAGTGTAGTATTTGAGGTTTCTGATGAGGTTTTTGACAAGAGGTTTTAGCCATGACGGTTTAAACCATGGTTTTAACCGGATAAAACCGCACACTGTCAAGAACTTGCCAACCCTGGTTCATTCAAACCTTAGTAATAAATTAGGAGTGGACAAAGCTTCTAAATTAGTGTTTTTGTTCAGACAATTAAATCCCTGATTTATTTCTATTTGCTTAAAAAATATTGAATTAATTGCGATTTTTATACCTTAATAAATAGCTTGCATTAAATGAATATTTAATTTGTTTTTTTTTTTTTTTTTTTTTTTTAATTTTACCATTTTCTATTCATTTACAACACAACATATTTAAGTTTATTACTTATTTATTGTGCACAATTCAATTACAAAATAATAGAATGGCTTTAGATAAAAGCTTAGATGTTTAATTGTTAGTACCAATCAGTAACTAGAATATAGTATTTTCTTAACTATATAATTATTTCTTATATTATTTTTATAAATTATAAATAATATTTATTCTTTTTTAGTTATTTATTATCGAAAAAAACTGTTCCATGTATTGTAAAAACATAAAAACACAATAATTAAAAATAGAATTCTAAAAAAATCAAATAAACCTGATTTAAATTTTAAAAAATCATGTTTTTCCAACCTGATTTAGTCTAAGAATCGCAGAATAAAAATGAATTTGTCAAAAGGTCACAGAAAAAAACGCAAATTTCACTGAAAGAGTGCAGAAAAAAATGAGCATTTTATCAAAGGTTGATGGGAAAAAAACATTTTTAGCATTGGAAGGAAATACTCCTTTCCCCCTCTGTTGTAATCTTTCAGAAAACTTGCAGTAAATTTAAGATTTTTTTTTTTTTTTTTTTTTTTTTTTTTAAACTGAATCATCCGTAAATAAATTTCTTTTATACATAAGTCTTTTCTAAACATCTTACAAACAGAAATCGGAATGAAAAATGATTGTCATTAGACAAAGAAAAAAGACCAAACACTGAAATATGTTGAAGTATGGAAGTACACTGCTGTATGTTGAAGTATGGCTGTTTAGCCCAACATCAAGAAATTGTTGAAAGTTTTATTAACACTTCCACTCTCACTCCAGAAAGAACATACTCTACACAGAGATGATAAAAAAATATCTTAGGAACACTATATATTATTCTCAGCTTTCTGGAATTGCATTAATGAACTTCTATTGAGAAATAAAAGTAGACATCAAATCCATTTTGAATGTAGTAAAGCTTATGTTTGTCAGCAAAGTGCACCTAGCTTGTGTTATGTCAAAATTTATAAGTTCTTTTTTCTTGTACTATAAATGAAAGATTTCTTTCGAATTCTGCTATCATTTTTCACAAAATTATAAAATTTCATTTACTCCCTAATGTTTACTTTGAAATATTGTGCATATGCATTAATTATGACTAAAATTAAATAAATTATCCTACATAATTACTTATTAATGATAATTATTTATCAATAATTGGTTTCTTTAGTTTTGCAGTTATTTTGAGCAAATTGAGTTAAAAATTACTCCTCCCCACCCACCTAATTTTTAAAATCACTACGCTACTGGCAGTACAGTGTATTTTCATCCACTATAAATAATCACACTATCTATGAAAAAACAATATTTTTAACATGGAATTTTTGGTTAAAGAAAATTAATAAGTAAAAAATGTAGTTGCTTAATGGAATTTTTTTAGCTCTACAAGGTTTCTCAGACCCTGGTCAAGTAGTATATTTATTGCAACTTTATATGTTTTTTACCCAGTCTTTGTTAAAAATAAATTAGTTTTTTTTTTTTTTTTTAAATGAAGTATTTGTAAAATATTCTTTTTCATAAATCAATAGCACCCATTACTGATTTTACATAAGAATGAATAAGACATTAGGAATATCAACATTTGACCCAGATTCATACCGCTTGAATAAATTAACTTTTCTGGATTTTTTAATTTTAGCAATTCCTTATTCATTGGGTCATTCCATGTCAAATCAACCAAAAAAATTCAATATTCAACCTGACCATTTCCGATTTCAATGAAACTGCTAGGGATCATTCTCTATGATGATATAAATAAGAGCATATTTTTATTTTTTGTTTATCACTTTAAATTTTTATACAATTATTTAAATTTTGAAAAATTATCATTTTTTGACTTGCATAAATATTTTCAATTTTGAATTTCTCAAGTTCTATCAAACATAGAAAATTTTATGACCACTCATTTCAAAGAGAAGTTTATAAGGTTTAATTTGATATGCTAGTCGACTATGTATAATTAAAATAAATAAAATTTAAAATTTGAAAAATTTTTAGATAGTCATTTTTAAAATTTTTGAAAAAATTGTATGTTTGTTGTAATATTATAAGCTTTAAATTCTGAAATTTTTAGAGTGGGATCTCAATGGGATCAAGAGTTATTAAATAAAAGCTAAAAATTACCATACAAATCATAAATAAATAACAAAATAGACAGAATTAAATTGCTATTTTAATGGTAATTTTTGCTTTTATTTAATAACTCCTGATCTCATTGAGATCCCACTCTAAAAATTTCAGAATTTAAAGCTTATAATATTACAACAAACATACAATTTTTTCAAAAATTTTAAAAATGACTATCTAAAAATTTTTCAAATTTTAAATTTTAAAAAAAATAAAATTTTATTTATTTTAACTATACATAGTCGACTAGCATATCAAATTAAACCTTATAAACTTCTCTTTGAAATGAGTGGTCATAAAATTTTCTATGTTTGATAGAACTTGAGAAATTCAAAATTGAAAATATTTATGCAAGTCAAAAAATGATAATTTTTCAAAATTTAAATAATTGTATAAAAATTTAAAGTGATAAACAAAAAATAAAAATATGCTCTAATTTATATCATCATAGAGAATGATCCCTAGCAGTTTCATTGAAATCGGAAAGGGTCAGGTTGAGTCACTTGGTTGATTTGGCATGGAATGACCCCATTGATAAATTTAAAAATAGTTAAAATGTTAAATTTATTTTAGTTAGGAAAATCTGGCATTTTTACATCATTTATTGCACAATGCGTTTCTTGACACCTGACAAAAAAGAAAAGATAAAATGTGTTTTGAGTGCTTATCTAATTTGACTATTCAGTAATTTAGCTAATTGTTTATGTTATTGGATAAATGTGATAATTTTTGTAGGTAAGAATGTGAAAAGCAAATTAGAAGTATCTCAGCTTATAAACTGAAAGCTAATATCTGATATTAAAAAAAAAGCTAAATTTTTCCTTTTTTTTTTTTTTTTTTTTTTTTTTTTGAGGGGGGGGGGGGAGGGGGGTTGAATTAACAAACCAGTTTTAATTAAAGGCTTTAGGTGTGTCCGATTAGTTCAGATAGTGTTATCACAAGTAGGGATGGGACAAATATTCAGCCACTATTTGGTATTCGTCCTTTTCGGGATTTTTTGCTGAATATTCGGTTGGCCGAATATTGAAGATTTGTTGACCGAATACCTGTAGCTGAATATTTAGATATATCTGGCCGAATAGTGGTAAAATCTCGCCGAATAGTGAAAGATATCTTGCCAAATAAATTTAGGATTTAAAAAATTTCATTTCTTGCAAATTTTTTTTTTCTTTACTCCAAATTGGCTACTTTATTCATGAAGTCATTCTCATTCTTACTTACAAAAAATACAGTTATTCAATTGCTAAATAATACACAACTTTTCTGTATTTCCTATAAAAGTTAGTGATATTTTAGAAAATGCTGCCAAGTTGGAGATTTAATTGTATGGGAAGTGTCTTCATTAAAGAATGATCTATTACAATTCAAGATATAAAAATCCTTATAGAAAAAAAAAGAAAAGAAAAGAAAAGAAAAACACTGCCTTATAATATTTATTAATATCTGCAAATTCCATGCACATATAAAAAAGACTCATATGAAATTCATAACTTATTTTCTGTAAAGTATGAAATCAAAAATTCATTCACTAGGTGTCTTAACGAAGATTCATTTTTAAAATTAGATATCAAATATCACTATTCCGGATACAATGATACATCTGAAAACAGAACTGGTGGCAAACTAGATATGCATTATATGAAACAAATTGCTTTATGAAGATGGTTTTATAAGTATTTAAACATAAATTCTAAATACTGAACAAGATATTTTTTTATTATATCGTTTTCACTTTTAAAAATTTATTTGCATAATTACTGACTTAAATATGTAACATTATTATGTATATATTTTTAATTTACATATTCCTTCATTCATGTTGTTATCAATTTCTGTTTATCCTTTTAATGCTTGTTGAATAAGTGGAATATTGAAGTTGAATATTGTATGCGCCAATTCAAATGTCAAAGATTTTGTTACTATATGCATTCTACTTTAAGCATAACCTTTTGCTTTAAAGTAATTTGTAATTTAAAACTTGGTAACTGATTTCAAAACAGTCTCATTCTTACAAATTTGCTTATCATTAAGGCAGGGTTGGCATGATTTAAATCAACCGATTTAAATCAAGATTTAAATCTAGATTTAAATCAACTGATTTTTTTAAAAAAATCATTTGATTTAAATCATTTTTTTTTTCATATTTGAAATTAGTCAGCAGAGAAGTAAGAAATAGGTGTAAATATGTAACAGGTGTTTTTCTGGTATTTTCAGGATTGCTATCAGAAAGAATGTGGCAGGTACAGGTTAAAGCCCCTGCCCTCACTCGAGGAAACACTCGCAAGCTAATGCTATTCCTTTGGGGAAGCATTTTTTAATAACTCTTTCACATTTTGACATGTTTTAATTTTTTTTTTTTTTTTTTGCATTGGATAGCTGAGGTGCATGCCGACAGCGCACCTTTTTTACTTTTTCAATTTTTGTTGCAGATTTTTTTTTACAAAGTTAGTTTCACTTTCAAAACCGGTTTCGAAACTGAAAGTGCTTTTTTAAAAATATATCTGCAACCAAAATCCAAAAAGTAGAAAAGGTGCGCTGTCGGCATGCACCTCAGCTATCCAATGCAAAAAAAATTATTCAAAAATGTCAAAATGCGAAAGAGTTATTAGAAAAATGCTTCCCCGTAGGAATAGCATTAGCTCGCGAATGTTTCCTCGAGCGAGGACAGAGGCCTTAAGTCCAGGTACCCCCCTTTCAGAACTTGTCAAGTCCGAGATAGAATTAAAAAATTTAAAGCAAAATATGAACAAGCTATTAATGGCTTTCATTTCTGGAGTTTTATTAAGGCCCTCTGTTTTAAATTGAAATGAAATTTCACTTAGTGTAGAGGAAAATAATGAAGATTTGGCATTCATTAAAGAAAATTGTTCAAATCTTCTCACCTTTGTAGCACATTTTGAAACAAAAAATGGCCCATTCCAAAAATTACCATTGCTTGAGAAAAAAGTTTTAGATATTATGACAGATTATGATTGGTGGAAGTCGTTTTATATAATGGAAGGTAAAAAGCAAATCAGCAAAATTGAATTTATTTACCAAATAACAAGAGACGTGGCTTCATCTGCTGGAGTAGAAAGACAATTTTCTTCTTTTGGACTAGTTCATCCAAGCCTTCATAATAAATTATGAGTGGAAAAAGCTTCAAAATTAGTGTTTTTGCTCAAACAATTAAATCCCTGATTTATTTCTATTTGCTTAAAAACTATTGAATTAATTATGATTTTTTATCCCTTAATAAATAGCTTGCATTAAATGAATATTTAATTTATTCTTTAAATTTTACCATTTTATATTCATTTACAACCTATTTAAGTTTATTTCTCATTTAGTGTGCACAAATCAATTACAAAATAATAGAATGACTTTAGATTAAAGCCTAGATGTTTAATTTTTAGTACAAATCAGTAACTAGAATATAGTATTTAATGAACTATATAATTATTTCTTATAATATTTTTATAAATTATAAATATTATTTATTCTTTTTTTAGTTAGTTTTATAAAAACTGCTCCATGTATTGTAAAAACATAAAAACACAATACTTAAAAATACAATTCTAAAAAAATCAAATAAATCTGATTTAAATCAAAAAAATCTGATTTAAATCAAATAAATCCGATTTTTTTGATTTTTTAAAAAAAATCATGATTTTTTCCCAACCCTGCATTAAGGACACGGATTCTGAGAGAGAGAGATTAAGAATATTATTAATTTTGGATGCAAGAAAGGGTAAAAGTATCATTTGATAGTAAAAATGAAGTACATTCTTCATATTTTAATGGAAATATCTTACCATCCTGACTTATTGGAAATCAATTTGATCTACATTAAGATAAAAGAATGTAATGCAATTTCATAATTTTTGGGGTTAAAATAAGTGTTTCAAATTAAAAAATACATTTAAAAGCACATTTAAGAGTAATAATTATTAATGAGTTCCTATTTTTTAAATTATATATAATCAAAATTTATTTTCTTTATTGGAAAAAAAAAAGTTGGTATTCGGCCGCCGAATATTCGGATTCGGCCTAATATTTGGTATTCGGCTATTCGGCCAAATCACTATTCGTCCCAACCCTAATCACACGTTCACTGTAACGTTTTTTGAACCCATCTTTGAAACGACTAAAGTTGACCTTTTAAAGATCTCCCCACGCCGTCATCGACAAATTTCAGACAAAATTGCATTAATGAAAAAAATCCTGCTTAGTTAATTAAAAGAATAGTATCTGAAAATCTAGAATCGTACATAAAATATTTTGAAATAATTTAAGGGGGGAAAAAATCGGGTGATCAGGAATAACGAGTTACTGAAATACCATTTATTCATTCAAATAAATACCACGAACAGTACATTAAATTATTGAAACTGGTTATCACAGGGGGTTAAAAACACATCTTCTACTTTGATTTGATTTAATATGGATATGAAAATTAAGTAAAAGATGTAAGCAAACAAAACGAAAAGTATAGTATAACTATAAGGATTCCATTTAATCTATTTTTCCACCTTGAATCTATCAAAAAACACAGCAAGTGCGAAATATACTTACGATGAAACCATATTTCAGACTGAAAAATTCGTGGAAAGCAAATATAACTTTTCACAGAACAAAATAGCAGCAAAACGTGTCAGCTTATCTCAGAAGAAATATGTAAACAAGCCGGTTAGTTTTGTAATAAAAGGCAGTCTCGAAACATTACGTCAGACAGCCACGCCCACTGACCAGCTAATCGTAAAATGTGTTAGTTTGCCAGACCTGTTCCTGAAGTTCAAGATTGACGCCTAAAGTGAACCGATGACAAAGGAGAGTAAAACATATGGAGAATGACAAAAGTCTTTTTCATGGATATACATGTAGTTATTGGCTATTTAAACTCTTGAATATGTCATCTGATGTAGAAAAGATATAACTTTTTGCTTCATGAAAATTCCATGCAAGCATATTGAATTATAATTCAATATACTTACATGAAAGTCCTATAGGGATAAACAACCAGTGACCCGCGGGCCAAAAGTGGCCGGCGATGGGTTAACGTGTGGCCCGCGAATTTCGTCAAAATATTACTGGAAAAAATTACAATTTCTCTGCATAGGTCGCAGAAAAAAATCGTAAATTTCGTCAATTTGCTGCGGGAGAATTGAAAATTTCGTCAGCCACTTAAAGATCGCAAATTTCATTGACCTTGCGCGGAAAAATCGCGAATTTCGTTGCTCGAATGCTGAAAATAGCAAATTTTGTCGGTGAGGCGCAGAAAAATCGCAAATATCGTTGATCAGGCATAGGACAGTCGAGGAAAAAATAGCAAACTTCGCGAATCGGGTACGGAAAAACCGTGAGTTTTGTCAATCAGGCACGAAAAGAAATCACAAATTTGGTCGATCAGAAGAATCACTTATTTCGTTGATCGATTGCAGTAAAATCGCCGTTGTTGCTGTATTGTTGGTTTATGGTGGGAAAAAACCGCGATTTTTGTTAATTGGGAGCGGAAAAATCGAAAGCATCGTCAGTAGAACATCTGAAAATCACGAGTTTTGTCGATCCGACTTCAAAAAATCACGAATTTCATTGATCGAATGCAAGAAAATCGCGAATGTTGTCAACCAGGAATTTTTTATATTTAAAAATATTTTTTCAGTGCTAATTTAAATAACTGTGACAACAAGCAATAAACATGTGTAACACAATATACAAGGTGTCCACTCTCAACGGTGGCCAATGCCAATGGCTAATTTCTAAACCGTTAGTCACAGACATATAGTTCCAATTGCAAAAATACTCTAAAAAAAGGTAAAGAATTGTTTTTCATGCGATTTAGGTCGGAAAAAAGTATTAAAAAATTACGAAAATTAAATTTTATACGGTCCACCGGTCCTATAAGTGGTATTTAGTAAATTTTTACCACTACTCTAACAAGTAATACAAAAAAGTCCCATTCCTCTGCTATTAAAACTAACCGAGTAATAGCTGTTTAAAGATGAAGCATCTTTTCTGCTGCAAATTAAGGGTCAGTCAAGGGTGCAAGTTTTCCGTCTTCTTAATCTCCGACGATGAAAATTGATCGCGAAAATGACACGTTTTATGCCAAAAAATCGCAAAAACAGACGTTTTTCGTCAAAAATTTTTGAATAAAACGTGATTTTTGTCAAATGATCACGGTAAAAGGCGTTATTTCGATCAAAAGATTGCATAAATAAGCGCTATTTCATTTAAAAAATCGCAAAAGGACACGTTTTTCGTCAAAAAATTGGGGAATAAACGTGATTCCTGTCGACGGATCTCAAGAAAAACGTTATTTCCGTCGAAGAATCGCGAAAATAACGGTCTCTGCCAAGGAATCGCGGAAAACACGCGATTTTCCTCAAATGATCGTGGGAAAAAGCGAATTTAGTCAAACGATCACGGAAAAAAAACAGTTATCATGCACGTGCGTATTTGTTCTCTCGCGGGGGGGGGGGGGGGGGGGGAGTGATTCAAAATATTTTCAGGCCTAGCAAAATTTCAAACTTGCACCCATGGGGTGAGTCCAAAATTTACTGGAAATAAAAATAAATGCAAGATATAAAATTTAACATTAAACATTAAACATTGAGAGTAAAATAATTTTTACAATATTATTTTTAAATTTATGTTGATGTTTACATGTTAAAGCAAAATTTGTACAAAAAAATATAAGTAAAAAATAACAGAAAGTTTGTTAATTTAAATTATGAAAAGCAAGTAACAATTCGTTACAAAATAACATATATTTAAAATTCTATTACATTACTTAACCTAACAGAATTTAGTGTAGTCCTATAGAATAAATAAATGGTGCGCACCTAACATTGTATTAATATTACATTGCCATTGGATATAAATAAGTGTGCAAATTGAACCTCTATAGGATATTTGATAGCGAGTTAAAATTTGAATAGAAATTATGAACTAGGGAAACATACATACGAACGTTTTAAGCAAAATAAAAGCTTATCAAAATAACACACCTTTTTAAAATAAAATCGCGATTTCCCAAAATTTTATTTTCTCGATAAAGAGAATTTTAAAATTCACGTCTTCAACTATTTTAACCAATCTAGAAGTTAATTAATAAAAATTAACACTACTGTAAAATTTATACGGTGGTAGCACCTTCAGTTAAGGAGGTAGTAAGGTTAATTCGAGGGGAAAAAAGCATATTTTCTATCATTTTTTGTTAGGATACAATTAATATTTATTTATTTGTATAGTTATAGTATAATTATATGTCATTTAAAGAGTATTCTGTGAAATTTTCATTAAGAAATATTAAAAAATGAGCCGATGACAGCGAATCTTCGAAGACGTCCCCAAAAAAAACTTGATTCGCGGTGAACCGCATAACTCATGAGTGGATCAACTGAAATTAAAAAACCAAATTGATTTAATTAGTTAATAAGTTTCCTCAGGGAACGCAGTCGACTTTTTTATTTTTTTATTGATTTTTTAATTTTTTACAAGGCTCGGAAGTCAAAATACTGATTTTTCATCAAAAAAATCTGATATTTTGTTTTTTAAAAGTAAGTTAAAATTAAAAACTCGACAGCGTTACCTCGTAATTTATATAAAGAAAGAGTGTGTAAAATTTTAAAAAGATCGGTTCAGTAGATTTTGAGCTACAGAGTTCACCGGCTTCGAAAAAGCGAAGTGTTAGAAAAACACGTTTAAAGTTTCTCAGACGTTTTTGTCGAAATAGATATTTGTAAATTGCTACTTTTTTCATATACTTACACAGAATCATCAATGCCAGGCCCATAAAGCGAAAAGCTGTCGGAGATGATGTCCAGAGCATCTTGTTGCTCTTGTCTACGACGAATCCTGCCTTTTTCGCTCTCTTTTGCAGCCTCTCGCTCCGCTTTACATACTCGAAGACTATCTGTTGTTCGCGCCCATTCATGAGAACTTGTTCCAGTTTTTATGCCCATTTCTTGCAAAAATGACAGCAGAGAAAAACAGCCTTCATTAAATGTACATGCTGCAACATTAGCTGCAATTTCAACGACGTTGGAGGTGCCATTCACTGTTTTTGGAGTAATTTTCCAAATAAGTTGATTAAGGCTTTCATTATTGTTCTGAGTGAAACCTCCAACACATCGTTCCAGAAGTGCATCTTTGCTTAAATCCTCATAAATAGGTTTGATGGCTTCTAGCACATTACTCGGAAGTGCGGTGTAACTGTGTTTGAATGACTCCAGATCTTCTGTAGCTGCAGCCTTCTGCCATTCACACCATGAATCAGCACCGCTGTTGGCACATCTGTAGAAGTGTTCATTTTTTTGTTTTTTTTTTTTTTGTTTTTGTTTTTTCCTGACACACTGTTAGCTTCGACATTGTCGTTCTTGCGTTTATGTGGCGGTACAATTTTTCTAGGTTTATTTAACTTTGAACCGGTATTTTTCCGATCTTCTCGGGTAGTTTTTTTTTTTTTTTTTTTTTTTTTTTTTTTTTTTGCATTTTGCGCTTAAAAAACTCAAAATCACAACACAAAATTACGGCACACGTGTACACACGTGTACGTGTACCTTAGGAAAGGTCCATTATTTTGGCAGTATGCCAGGACAGGCCTTTGAAACCTGGTCAAGCAGTAGCAGCTACTTGGTAGCTGATTGTTGCGGCCACATTGTTCCGTGTGAAATCGAAGGGCGGAGACTTACAAGTGTATATCTCCGTCAGTTCTATTTCAATTGCTTTCAAATTTTCACAGAATAATCATAAAATGTTGTACATTAATATAAAATAAAAAAATAAAAATGCAAAAAAAAAATAAAAATAAATACCTTACTACCCCCTTAAATTGCTTTACAAACATTTCTTTATCTCGTTTAAAACATTTTTGTAATTGGAACTATATATTTGTAACAAATGGTTTAGGAATTAGCTATTAGACAGCGTTGGAAATGGACTCCCTTTATAATAATTTAAGCACTTAGTATCCGTTCCCTAAAAACTTAGGCCAACTCATTCATTTTCAGCTACAAAAAAGTGGTTTAAGTCATGAAATTTAAAGTTTCATAACTCGGCCAATGTTAGATGAACTAGACTATTTTTGTATTGCTTGTTAGGGTAATGGAAAATTTTTACTAAATATCACTAATAAGACCGAGGGACCGTATAAAAAGTTAAATTTTGTAATATTTTATTTTATTTTAATTAATTTTTTTTTTTTTACCTAAATCGCTTGAAAAACAATTCTTTAACTTTTTTAAAGCGCTTTTTCAACTGGAACTATATATCTATAACTAACAGTTTAGAAATTAGCCATTAACCACCTTTGAAAGTAGACACCCTGTATATAATATATTTATATAATATGTTAAACTCCGTTATTGTTTATGTTTAAATTCATTAAAAACCATTCACACAATTCTAAAATTCTAACAATTTTCAGTTGTATTAAAAACATTTGCTTTTGGCGCGGTAAAGTGCTGCTCGCCAAATCGCGTGACGCTTTCGTTTTTTCACGCCAAATTTTCAATTTTTTAAAACATATTTTCTACTGTAATTCCGCCGCTAATTTTGACTGATCCTTTATTACAAACATAAGTAATTTATTTTTTTATTTTTTTTTTTAATATGAGTTTTTAGCATGGAGACTTTCCTTGCCAGCCAAAGGAAAATGAATGGAAACCCGTTTACAGGGAGATCACCACTCTTCTTTTAAATTATAATACAATCTTTTTAAAACCGATGAAATTAGTGTGCTTTCAGAACATGGGGTGACTAATCGGATGTTGACGAATGTAGCACGTAGGGGGCAGAGCCCCCTAGTATAGTATATATTAATATAGTACATATTCAATAAGTGTTCAGGAAAACACAATGATAAACCTACGAGTCAACCGATAAGATCGAATTTTCAGGTGTTTTCCACCAAGATGCGTCTTGGCAGACCGATTTCGTTTTAATATGCGAATCCAGATTTAACTAATCCTAGATTTCCGTCTGCGTCTGCGAACTCAATGAGCTGATTGTCTGTGCTATCACCTCCCGGTCCATCAGTGATTTGAGCTGTATCTTTTCAAATGAGACACTTTATTTATTGCTAAGAACTTAACTGTTTATAATTATCTGTCATGGTTGACTCAAAAAATAAGGGCAGATTATGAAGCAAACAATGCATATACATGCTAAACTTTGAAGGCTCTGCTCACGTGTTCATTAAAAGTGCAGACTTATTCAATATTAGAAAATGTTGAATTTGAAATTACAGAAGTGTTCCGAATACTTTTTGAGAAAATTCTAGTACAGCAAATGATCATTTACAAAAATAATTATAAAAAATAAATCGAGTTACGTATACCTAAAAGATTTTTTTTTTTAATTAAATGAAATTCGTATAATTAAAAAGACATTTTGTGTCGTTGATGAGTTAATTACATTTTATTTTATATGAAAAAATATATAAAAATTTGGTAAGAGGCACAGAGAGTCAAATTAGATCACATGTATTAATAATTATGTAAATTTATGCATGTAAAAATATTTCGGAAACATTTTCGTTTGCCGTTTCGTCAGAAAATAAGATTACCGAAATTCGGTTTCGGTTTTTAAAACCTGTTTCGGTCAATCCTTACTAAAATGTAGACAAATATATTATTAAATAAAAAAAAGACTAACATATTTTTTAAAATACACTTCTATTGTCTAATGGAAGGTTTTTGACACATATTTTTGACTCGCTTTTAAATTGTACAGGTAGGGTTCAAATCAGTCGATGTTTTCCTCCCATTTATCTATGCAACTGACACACACATCTGGTTTTGGTACATGTCAGTTGACAATCTATTTCGTATTTTACTTTTGACAGAGTTACAGACAGGACATGTACTCTCTAAATGTGCTTTTTTTAGATATCTTCTTTATACTAATAATAATACTGTAACTTTTGATTACGTCCAACAGAAACTCGACGGGAATGGTAAGGAAATTTTTAATAACTTCGCAATTAATTTCATTTTATTATTATTATTATTTGTCTGATATAATGCCATAAATAAATTTAGGTCAACGAAGATTTCCAAAAAATATTTTCAGATGCGGTGTTATTTGTTGATTAGGCGAAAGGCTACTATTTTGTGAGCACGAGATCTGTCTAATTTTTTAGGAACAAAAGAAATCTAATTTTCTACATTTTAAAAATATTTATAATAAAGGGGATTGCCTTTAAATACCAAAAGTGGTTTTTATTGGTTTTAACTTTTTCCACCCTCGAAAACTGGCTTTTTTTTATGCAGTGAAACATTTTAATTATAAACTTCAAAATTTAAAGCATTTTTTAACTTTAAAGACACTTTATCAAGTTATAATTTAATATCTCAATAATGAAAATTTTAATTTTTGAATAACACATGCTGCTAGTAATTATCAATCAGAGTTGCACATTTCAGCTAAATATATCTATAAACCCAACAAATTCCTTTATTTCGTTTACGATGGTCTTAAACATTTATTTATTTATTTTGTAATTTTTACTGCTTTAAATAACAAAATATTTAATTTTTAGGATAACAGTTGCTTTGTTATATATTTTATTATTTAATACCAATTTAAGTAATATCAGTGCCTTAAAAAAAATTTAAGTTTAAAATTGCTAATTATTAATAAAACCTTATTTAAAAAATGTAGCATAAATATAAAAATAAGTTCTTTTTTTTTCCCTCTATTCTAAAAAAAAACTAACACCGTCACCGCAGTTGACAATGAATTGTTTGTAATCGGAGGTGTTTTTTCGTTAATATTAAAAGAGCTTACTGCATACAAAAACTAGTCGTTGGGGACCACTGTAATGCTTGCCCATCATGGATATGCATAACATAATATATTAAAACAAAACATGCGTAAACAATATGTGAAATGCATTGCAATTCCAAAACAAAATTTAAACGTAATATTTAAATATTTTTAATATGCATAGTAATGCTCTAATATTAAATTGCTGATGGTCCATTTTCGACAAATTATATAAAACGCCAAACTAGTTAAGTAGGACCGAATTGCGTAAAAGAAACATCCTTATAACTCCAAAAATAATAATCATATTAACTAACAGTTTACCGTGTCGGATTAAGTGTCTCATTTCCAATTAAAATATATCTTTGAATCAAAATTTGAATGAAATACACGGTCATGAAAAATCGAAGAATGTGGTAAACAGGATTACACATATCTCGGCAACTAATAATCCGATCGACTTCGTTCGTTATGCAAAATTTGTATTATTTTATTGTCTTTTACGTCCATTCCTTAAAATAAAAAAATTCCAAATATTTTTATACACCTTTCATCAGAACGAATTTTTCGAGAGTCAGAAAAAAATAGCTCCGGATAATCGAGGTTACTGATATTAAATAGACTTCGTCCCATTCTTACATATTAAGTACATACAAAATTTCAAGTCTCTATCTCAATTTGTTCGGGAGATAGAGCGTTTACAGACACACACACAGACAGACGGACGGCGATTTTTTTTTTTTTTTTTTTTTTTTTTTTTTTCTAAAAATATGTTTTTCGGATTCTACAGTATTTAAAATGAGTAAATCCGTAAAAAAAAAAAAAAAAAAAAAAAAAATCGGTTTTCAAAACCATTTCAAGATTGACCCTATACTATATGTATGATGGGTATAAGTAATATGAAAATTGATCATATTATAAACAAATGTTTGGTAAACACGCTGATGCAGACAGTTTTTAAATCGAATAATTATTTTAAGTGATATTAATGTTAAAATTGGTCAAATTCGTTCTATTAAAAAAGTTTTATAGGAGCAAAAATTAGATACAGGAATTTAATCATTTTAGATCATTTTATACATTGGAAGTTCCCGGAGTGCAGATTGCACTTATTATTTTTTTTTTCTTTAATTTGACTCATTTTTTGAGGATTTATTGCCATTCTAAATTCGAATTTTCAGCATTTCGAGAGAGATTTTTTACATATTTTAGAAAAGAAAATTATTGCCGAAATGTCAGTGAAGACTTACTTTGGAGACACGAAATGTTTTGGTTCCTGTCTGTCTGTTCCGCGATATCTGCCGCAAAAAACACCCGATTAACTTGAAATTAAGTGAGTATGCTCGAGATACCTGGTGGTGGTGTGGTGTATTTTTGTCGGCCGATTATCTACGCTATGGGATATAGGCCCTATGGGGTGGGTTGCCCTCCGTGGGGGTCTTTCTAAGGGAACCTAACCCGTATTTACGCAAGGTTCGAAGAAAACCACGGAAAACTTCGAACGGTTAGGCCGACGGTCGCGATTGGATTCGAACCCAGCACCTACCGTCTACCAGTTTGGAGGTCAGAACCTCGCGGCCACTGGTGGGGCCTCGAGATACCTGGATTTAGCTGTATAGTTTTTTGTTCGATTTGATTCATTTGTTCAGAAAATACAGAACATTTAATTTTGCACCGTAATGCTTTTCTATGGCAATTCAGACGTTTTTAAAATTTTCATTTGTTGAAAGAAAATGCAGACATGAGATTGCAAAAAGTTAAAAAAAGAGGAAAAGCGCGTGAGCCGGAAAATGTGAAATTATTTTAAAATAGCACGCGTTAAAGGCAATTAAGAAAGTTATTTTATTTGCCATAATAGAGGGGGGGGGGGGGTCAGAGTGAATCAATTTGTGCAAATACAACTCTAAGTAATTCTGAAATGAAAGTTTCTATTTTCACTGAAAAAATCATTCAACAAACATAGTAAGCTAATGTTTAATTTGCCACTCAACTGCAAAAAAAGTTTGTACTTCTAATGCAATGTTTTGCACAGCAATCTTAGCTAGTCATCCAATTCCAATTTTAACATATTTTTACTTAAAATATCATTTAAACATGAAAAGTTAAATTTGCAAATCATCTGGGGAAAAAAAGAAAAAAAAAACATTAAAATTGCAGCTAATTTTTTGCGATTCTTTGATGAAATTTGCATTTTTCTGCAATCTTTTGACAGAATGTTTTTTTTCTGCGTTTCTTTCACAAAATTTACGTTCTTCTGGCGATCTCAACGAAAAACGCGTTTTTTTCAAGATCTTTGGACGAAAAATGCGTTTTTTTCGGGATCTTTGAACAAAAAACGAGTTCTTTTCGCGATCTTTGGACGAAAAACGAGTTCTTTTTGCGATCTTTGGATGAAAAACGAGTTCTTTTCGAAATCTTTGGACAAAAAACGCATTCTTTTCGCGATCTTTGGACGAAAAACACGTTCTTTTCGCGACCTTTGGACGAAAAACGCGTTTTTTTCGCAATCTTTAGACGAAAAACGCGTTTTTTTCGCGATCTTAGGACGAAAAACGCGTTTTTTTCGCGATTCTTTGGACGAAAAACACGTTTTTCTCTCGATCTTCGGACGACCAACGCGTTTTTCTCTCGATCTTTGGAGGAAAATCGCATTTTTCTTGCGATCTTTCAAAGAAAATTCCGTTTTTCTTGGGATCTTTTGACGAAAATCGCGATCGTACGGCGAAAATAGAGGGTTTTTTTTCACGATCCATTGACGAAAATAGTGTTTTTTCACGATCTTTTGATGAAATTAGTATTTTTCGCGATTTTTTGAGACACAAATAGCATTTGTTTTCGCGTCTTTTTTAACGAAAATCGTACTTTTTTCACGCGATCTTTTGATGAAATTTGTGTTTTTCCGCGATCCTTTGCCGATAACAAAAATCGGAAACGCGGAAAATGACAAAAAAGCGGAAAACCGCGGATCCGCGGAAGAATCTCATGCCTGAAAATGGCTCACTTGCTCAATGGCATTAAATGACAAATTGGATACTGAAATTTACGAATACGAGGCTGAAATTATTCAAATTATTTTGAAATTTTGTCAATGCATTTGTCAGATTTTTCAAATTATTACTGTAATTTTTCGATAAATTTTTATAAATGTGTTCCATTAATATAAAACAATTTGTTTTAGAGATTTACTTGTTTCAAATACAGTCGAACCTCTATATAACGAAACTCCATACATCGAATTTCTCCATATAACGAATTTTTAGTAAGAACGGTCCCCTTTTCGCATGATTACATTAAAAACAGACTCTATATAGCGAAATATCTATCTCCATATAACGAATTTTTTCATAAATTGATCTTAATTTATTCAGTTTTAAAAAAGCTTCGAAATCATATGGAATCAATTTTCCATCACTTATTTTTGATTTATCGTTCAGTGGAGAGGTTTTTTGTTTTATAAATATTACTTCTCTCCTTATTCTTTAAATCTAACAAGTTCATCCCACCTCCCACACACCTTTCAACATCCTTCTCAAAACACAGTCAATTGAATTGTTACACATATAAGAGAGGAATCAATGAGAGCACATAAGAGAGACCTTCAAATGGAGGAAAATATCAACTACAATTTTTCATTCCTTGCTAAAATTTGAGAATTTTTTTTTTGAGAGTAACAATGGTAATTTTAAAATCAAAACAACAAAAAATTACAGATTTCTTCCTCTGAAATTTATGTAAGTCTTCCTTATTTGATTTTCATTAAGCTTTCAAATAAATGTCTTTTCTCTTTTTTGAAACTGCTTAAATAAGTAAGAAATAAAATGCTAGGTTAATATATACTTTTAAACATTTCAAATTCTTAATTAAAAAGATCAAAAATAATATTTGTTCAAAATTTACACATTAAATACTATTTTTAACATCATACTCTATACATCGAATTTCTCTATATAATGAATTTTTTACTGGAACGATGGATTTCGTTATATAGAGGCTCGACTGTATATTTATTCCATTTTTTCTTTTAGTTTTTATAGTTGCCTAGCAACCCTTTATCATCATAATATTATAAGTATGTATATGCGTCAGTGTAATATTTGAATTTTCATGTAAATAAAGGTAAATGAAAAAAATATATATGAATTAAAAGAAAATTAATATAACTTCATATAGGAAAGAAAATGGAATTTTTTAAGTATCTTTTAATAATAAAAAATAAAGGAAGATTGATTTTTGGGCACGAAAACAAGCGATTATGACATTATATATTGAAAATAAAAAAGAATACTGCCCAGTTAAACTGAAGGCATTGAGCTCACAGGCTACAAATACTAATTGCACATTAAAGCTTTATATTTTCAAGGGTTAATTCCGTTCGAAAAAAAAAATTAAGAAGGGGAAACAGCTCTCCCCTTTTCTCTTTTTTTATACTTAATCATTGAACCTCCTATACTATCAAAGACATGCTTTATCATATAAAAAATCTATATCCAAAATTCAGAGCAAATTAGATAATTCTTAATAAAAACCCATTTAGCATTTATATAATTTAAAAAGAGTTATCCCCCTCTTTTATACTTAACCATTAAACTTCCAAAACTATTCAGAGATTTGAACGAAATCTGAAAATTCTGCTTGAAAAACCCATTTATATAAATTAAGGGGGGGGGGACATTAGAACTCCTGTTCCCCTTATTTATACTTATTCAATGAACACCTAATAAGAGTCATGGAATCGCCTCATCAGAATGATCCTAATCTAAATTTTGAACGAAAATTAATTCTGCATGAAAATCCCATTTATATCAACTAACGGGGGGGGGGGGGCATTAGAGCCCCTGTTCCCCCTATTTATACTTATTCAATGAACACCTAATAACAGTCACGGAATCGCCTCATCAGAATGATCCTAATCTAAATTTTGAACGAAAACTTAATTCTGCATGAAAATCCCATTTATATCAACTAACGGGGGGGGGGGCATTGGAACCCCTGTTCCCCCTATTTATACTTATTCAATGAACACCTAATAACAGTCACGGAATCGCCTCATCAGAATGATCCTAATCTAAATTTTGAACGAAAACTTAATTCTGCATTAAAATCCCATTTATATCAACTAACGGGGGGGGGGGAGCATTAGAACCCCTGTTCCCCCTATTTATACTTATTCAATGAACAACTAATAACAGTCACTGAATCGCCTCATCAGAATGATCCTAATCTAAATTTTGAACGAAAACTTGATTCTGCATGAAAATCCCATTTATATCAACTAACGGGGGGGGGGGGCATTAGAACCCCTGTTCCCCCTATTTATACTTATTCAATGAACACCTAATAACAGTCACGGAATCGCCTCATCAGAATGATCCTAATCTAAATTTTGAAAACTTAATTCTGCATGAAAATCCCATTTATATCAACTAACGGGGGGGGGGGGCATTAGAACCCCTGTTCCCCCTATTTATACTTAATCAATGAACACCTAATAACAGTCACGGAATCGCCTCATCAGAATGATCCTATTCTAAATTTTGAAAACTTAATTCTGCATGAAACTCCCATCTATATCAACTAACGGGGGGCATGAGCCCCCCGTTCCCCCTCTTATACATATCGAATGAACTCCAAAAACTAATCAGGGAAGCGCCTTGTCAGGATATACCTACATACAAAATTTCAAGTGGATCGGATATTTTTATCATGAGTTATCGCGTTACGTACATACATACAGAACGGACGGGCACATAAGCTCACAGGCTATCTATGATAGCCTGTGAGCTAATAAAACTAATGCACTTTGGCGCTTAAATTAAATGGTCTTGGATTATGATATTAATCTTTATTTATTTACAGACATTTACTATCATAATTTTCAAATTTTTCGGATGCGCGTTAAAATAAAGATTTTTACTTTCTTCTATCTTCAATAGAAGAAAGTATTGTAATCGAAATTTTTTTCGACTTCCGGTTTTCGACGGATTTACACGTTTTAGGGGTCAGAGATTCCAAAAAACATGTTTTTACAAAATGTCTGTCTGTCTGTCCGTGTGTCTGTATGTCGCCCTTCTACCATCAAAAAGTGTATGAAGTTATGCATAGAATTGAACCAAATTTTTTGTGAATGTTTTTGGCTGTGGCAAGCAGGTCCTCCTTCAGTTTTGAAATATTCCGCAGGAAGGGGGCGCTGCAATCGTGATTTTTGTGCCATTTTCAATATTGTACCGACCAAAAGTATATGAAGTTATGCATCGAATTTAACCAAATTTTTCGTGTAAGTGTATGACTATAGCTAGTTGGTCCCCCCTGAATTTGAAAATAATCGGCCTGAAGGGGGCGCTGCAATCGCGATTTTTGTGCCATTTTCAATATTGTACCGACCAAAAGTATATGAAGTTATGCATCAAATTGAACCAAATTTTTTGTGTAAGTGTTTGACTATGGCTAGTTGGTCCTCCCTGAATTTGAAAATAATCCGCCGGAAGGGGGCGCTGCAATCGCGATTTTTGTGCCATTTTCAATACTGTACCGACCAAAAGTACATGAAGTTATGCATCGAATTGAACGAAATTTTTTATGTAAGCATATGGCTATGGATAGTTGGATCGCCCTGAATCTGAAAGAAATCCGACGGAAGGGGGCGCTGCAATAGCGAATTTTATACGATTTTCAATATTGCACCCCATAAAGTGTACGAAGTTAGTTCTAGAACTGAACTAAATTTTTCGTATATGAGTATTTTTTGGTAAGGCAAGTAGGTCCTCCCTGAATTTGAAAAAAAAAAAAAAACTGCGTATCATTCTATTGTCCATCGGCTTGTGCAAAGACGGAAATTCGTTTTTACTCCGATTAATTGATTGAAGCAGAAATTTAACATGAAAATCAAAGTTGGTAGGGTATTGAGTTAAAATTAATAAAGCATTAAAATGAGTAACTATTTTTTTTAAATATTAAAATGTACGTATGAGATAGAAGAAAGTTTTGGGATTGGCACATCCAACTAGTTTTAATATTTAAAATAATAATAAACTTGTTGTTGAGCAAGTGGTTAGATAGTAAATTTTAATATGCCCCACATCGATATAAATGCCATTAATTTGCATCGCATAGACATCGATGTCAAAATGACGTTAAGATTAGCAGGAAATAAGTGTCTTTATTGGGTGATTTTAGCGAGGTAAAGTTATCAAAAAGATTTAGATTTAGATTTAGATAAAGTCTTAGATTTTTCTAAATTTTATAGAAATGTAATAAAAGTGGAATTTTTAAAAAACAAATATTGTAAAAAGATTAGAATTCTAAATTAGATAACTCCTTTACATAATTTTTCATATCTCCTTTTCTATAAATTACTTATATATCAAATACAGGTTTTTGTGGTTAGTAGGTTAAAAAAATAAAATAAAATCAATACTGCCTCACATTCAATAGAAAATTACGAATGTAAATTTAATGAGTCAGCGGGGGGCAGAGCCTCCTGAAGAAATGTGCTTTGTTGTCTAAAAAATTACAATAATATGCAATTCATAAAATTTTAGAATATCGTTGCATAGAAACGGGGTCAATTTAATGCATAAAATTTCTGAAAACTTCTACGTATTTTTAAATGCGTTCGTAACTATATAAATACGTGGCACTTATAGTCGTGTCGTCTGTTCGTATGTCAGTCTATCCACCTGTCTGTCTGTCCGCACATAACTATGAAAATAGTACCCAACCAAATGGTTTGAAATTTAAAATATACAGGGGAGAGTGGGGATACTTGAGCATAAGCGATACTTAAGCCACCCCTATTATTTCTACAGTTGGTTAATTTTTCTGTCTAAAACTGGCAATATGGTAACGTATTTATAGTTCTGAACATGCAAAAAATAAATCACATACCTTGGTACCATTTTGAAAGTATGGTGATTAATAGTTGTTTTTCCCTATCTAAAATAAATATTTAAGTGCATGTTTTTTTTTTTTTTTTTTTTTTTTTTTTTGTTATCAAAGTTTCGTAAGTTGCAACAATATATATAAATTTAATAAGTATAATCTCAATTGTATTTTGAATCTAAAATAGCTCAAATAGCTGCATGCTTTACTTACAAGGAAGGTCTCCATACGGGCATACTCCATACATACTATACATACATAAAAATCTGAAAAAAATACAGAATGTTCTTCTCATGAGGCTATATATGTTTATAAAAAAAATTTCGGCGGAACCTCATAACAATGTCCATAAGAAATTAATGAAAAATTCGTTATTTGGCGATTTATCCTCGGTTGGCGACATAATGCAATTTCAAAAAATACTTTTTCACATCAAATACACTTAAAGGGAAAAAAGTGTCATGCTGAACTTGTTTAGATAAATTTAATTTAAATAATTTTAGTATTGACAGTTTTAGTTTGATTTAAGTATAATTTTGTTATATCGATATTTATATGTCTTTATAATCAACTTTAATCATCAAAATTTGCGATTTAAAACGAAATTCATAATTTAAATTAACTAAAATTGTTTCAAGCTCAAAGTCCAATTGAACATTGTCGACTCGATTTTGTTGCCATGGAAACAGCTGACTTTTATTTTTGAATACGCTTGAATCTATAAAATTATTGTTTCTCAATATGAATTTTTCCTTTATGAAAATAATTTTTTCCAAAGGTAAATTAAATTACTACAGCAATAAACAATATAATATGGAATACAATATACATATATATGTATAGAATATATTAAATTCGCTCATTGTTTATGGTTAAATTCATTAAATACCATTTAAATGCATTTAAAATATATTAAGAAACAATTTTCAGTTAGATTTAAATCGTTTGCTTCTGATGGGGGAAAAGTGCTGTTCGCCAAATCGAGCGCCACTTGGTCTTTTCACGCCAAATATTCGAAAATAGATTTTTTTTTTTTTTTTTTTTTTTTTTTTTTTTTTTTACATATTTCCTATTGTGATTCCGCCGCTAAATTTATTGATCCTTTATTACCTACATGAATAGTTTAATTAGAATTTTTTTCAAAAAATTCTGAGTATGCCAAGTATGGAGACCTTCCTTGTTAGTAAAACTCTGATAAACAAAAATAATGTTAATGGGGATACTTGAGCCATGGCTCAACCATCCCCACTAGGAAATTAGACATGGGTAAAATAAACAAAAAATAAAATTACGTCCTTATATCCACTAATAGATTTCTTTCTGGATAAAAAAGAGCATAATTTTTTATTTTAATTTATTTTTTCTTTAAAAAATAATGACTTAGAAAAAAAAATGTTTAAAAATGTATTTTTTTAAATGAAAATATTCATTTTATTTTTCATTTTGACTAACAAAATAGTCTAGATAAATGTAAAATAATCTCTAATACTTTAATTAGTTAGGTCCAACATATTAAATATTTATTATTTAATATAATATATTAAGATTAATATTTTATATTGAAACTGTAACCTCTGTTACTGTAACTTTTTTTTAAATCAAAGAAATGACTTCTATTGTCCCCAACAGAGGACACTACTGAGTTACCATGTAGGTAAAAGAAAAAAGATGTGTGGTTTTACAACCATTCTGAATTTGTTCTTCATACATGTTGCAAAAGAGCTGAAATATCTGAATTCTAATCTCAATTGATTTTGAAGGACTTTATGCATCATAATTTATCATTCTGTAAAATATTTGTGCAAAAAAAAAAAAAAAAATATTTTTGTAGGTATTTTTCCGTACTGGCTCAAGTATCCCCTCCATGGGGATGTAAAAAAAAAAAAAAAATTTAAAAAGTGGCTCAAGTATCCCCATCTTCCCCTAATTGTTGTATAATTTTGTCGTGTCATTGCAAATTTTATGAACATCGGATATATAGTTTAATTAAGGACTGTCAAAAATATTCTGTACATAACGCCAATGGGAAGAATACCTTCAAATTCATTTTAAACATATTTATCATAAACACTTTTCGTACATTTTGAAATTGATATGCATCTATGAAGTACATTAAAATAAATAATTTGTACAATGTGCCGTGCAAAGGATATTTGTACTTAAATTACAGGGCCAAACAAAAGTATTTCATTGCACAATGGTGTACGAGAAAACATTATGTGGGGAGATTTTAATTATATTGAATTATTTAACATTTTATGAAATTGTATTACGTTGATGAGGGCAACTACAAGTTACTTTCTGTATAACAGAACACAGTATTTACAGGGACACTCACAAGATTTCAGATGCGATACAGCGATGAAGTAGTGTATATAATCGATGACTGCTGGTGGTTCATTTTTGTTTTGATATGAAATTTTAACTAAAATTTTTCATGTAACATTTTATGTATAAATGTTATAATTCATATACAGAGTTACACAAAAGAATTTCTAAGGGATATTGAGTATAAACGGAATTTTTTTTTTTCTTTTTTAATTATGCATTTTCGAGTTGAACTACATTTAGTACACTAAGATATATCTTTCTATAATGTAGATAAAATAATATACAAGGCCACGCAAAAGTATTTCATTGCATAAGGGTATACGAGGAAACATTGTGTGGGGAGTATTTTAATTATATTGAATTATTTAATATTTTATCAAATTGCTATATGTTGATGAGGGCAACTACAAGTTATTTTCTGTATAACAGAAAACACGCAGTATTTACAAAGACACTCAAAAGATTTCAGATGCGATACTGCGATGAAGTAGGGTATATAATCGATGACGGCTGGTGGTTAATTTTTGTTTTGATATGAGCTTTTAACTAAAATTTTGCATGTAACATTTTATGTATAAATTTTATAATTCATATACAGGGTTATACAAAAGTATTTCTAAGGGATATTGAGTATAAACGGAAAATAGCTTGATTTTTTTTTTCTTTTAATTATGCATTTTCGTGTTGAACTACATTTAATACACTAAGATATATCTTTCTATAATGTAGCTAAAATAATATACAAGGCTACGCAAAGAATTGGATTCAAGGCCTGCTATGGTTGATAATCTCTGGAACAATGATCTCAGTAGATTTAAGTGTGTATAAGTCTAATTAAATAACAGCCAATTAGTATCGTATAAATAAAAAGTAGGTAAAATACAGGGTTGTACAAGAGTATCCAAGTATGATTCTATTTATAATTTCTTGAAAGTGAAATTTAAATCTGTCATGCGTTTTTAAAGCATTACAAGAAGTTAAAATTAGTTTGTGAATTATGTTTGTCTGTCCATCTGGTTGTCTGTCTGTCTTTCCGAACTTGCTTTAATATCGTTGGATTGATCTGTAATTGATATTTTTATTGAGATTTACTATGCCCTGTTCGTTATTCAAAATAAAATGCGTAAAGCTTCTAGTTTATATGCTGAGCCACTTAAAACAATTTTTTTACATTACCGTTCATGGGAAAATATCATAATTTTTCAACTTTGTAGCACCTATAGTCGTTACCTGGGCCATCCATCTGTTTGTCGGTCTGTTCACATAGAATAGCGCAAAAACTACCAAGATGAATGATTTGAAATTAAATATATAAAATTGTTGCAAAATTTTGCTGCATCATTTCAAATTTTATGAAAATCCAGTCACAAACTAATAAAAGTTTTCTCCAATCTATCAAATCCTATCATTTTTAAATCCAGGGGCGTTCCGACCCAGTGTGCAAAGTGTGCGGCACACACAGGCGCCAAAGCAGTAAAGGCGCCAAAAGATTTCAGTTGAGAAGCAAATATTAAAAAAAAATTCTTAATTTTATTCATACTAAAATGTATTATATTTTCTTGATATCTAAATTATCTTTTGTAGATTTACCTTATACAAATTATTCATAAATATTCATTTTTTTCTTTAAAATTTTATTTTATTTTTCTTATGAGTATTCTAATAAATCATTTAGACAAGACCTGTCCAACTTTTATAAACAGAGGCGCACCTCATATAGTTATAAATAATGAAAGACGCCGTAATTCACATAACTGAAAATGTGCAACACTATTATCTCACTGCGGTGGAAAAGCATAATATACAGTTTTATTACCATAGGAGCTAAATTTCACGTTTTATTGTTATTATTTATAAGAAACAATTGTCACTTTACTTCAGAATTTATCATAAATAAGAAGAAAATTACTATTCGGAAATACTGGTAAAAGTTTCTCCTACAATATCAGTCCATGAATAGAAGTAGAATTATATGTTAGAAACGTCTTATACGATGCGCGTATATCTCACGCTGATAGCTATAAGTCCCCTATGATTCAGAAACTATTTTAAAATAATTTGCAGCAATAATTTAATTCAGAATAAATTTAAAATTAGATTTTTAGAGGGCAATCTATCTTCAAAAGTTTTGTAGAAGAAGTAGCTATAGAAACCTTAATCATCGAATAACAACTTAATAGTACTAAATAATTAAAACTTATTTAAGGTTATCGATAACTATTACAAGAAAACTATTCAAATATTTTTTTTTAATATATCCTTTAAAATGGATTTTAAAATCTTAAAAATAGCTAGTAAGAGGATACATTCGAATGGGTGCGAAGAAAACTTAAGGGCGCAATCGTGGCGTCCGCGGGGGACGCTTTAGAGAATCTTGAATAGACAAACAATGTAAAACCAGAAGTTGAGGGCTATGCACAAGGCCATAGCTAAGGGGGTGTTATGGGCGGCTCAGCTTCCCCTAAAACATTTTGAGCCTCCCTGGAAAAGATTCCAAGGTCACTAAATTAATTTCTATTCCAAAAATTCAAATGAAATTCTGCTTTAAAATCTAATTTAATTTTGAGGATCTTTCACAGCTTTTGCAAAAATACTAAATTGAAACTAAAATAAGTGTTCCAACGCTTGCTCATCCTATTTACACACATGAAGCTAACAAGATGTTTAAGATTTCACTCGTTTTACACTCGAATTTTCATCATCCTATTCTTTTCTTAGCGTAAAATGAAACTATTACAACAGTTTAATGAAAAACATAGTAATTACAGTGTGAACATGTACTAATTTATCTTTCTGTATCACAGAGAGAAAGAGAGAAAATATGAGCCCCCCCCCCCCCCCCCCCCGCGCCCTTTCACATTATTCACTTCTAAGTAGTTGCTTTATATAAACAATGATATTAAATGAATTTCTTTAATGTCACTTTTGAATTATGAATCAATTTATCGTTTATAAATATTATGGTTTTAAAATAAACAGTTGATGTAATTAATGTCACTTCTGAAATATGAAGTTATTTAATGTTTATCAATATTACTGTTTTAGAATAAATACTCTAAGCAATAATGTTAGTGTTCGAGATTCACAAAGCAGATCTTTGGTGTTGTCAAGTGTAAATAAATTCACACTAATTTATCTTTTTGTATTATATTAATCCTCTAAAGCACATTTAGCAAATGGACAACACAAGATACAGGAATTTAGTTTCCTGCTGCGGTTACTGGATTGACATATTATCCAAGTATGCGAAAACTGAAAAGAAATATAAGCACCGTGTGTGCTTTACAAAAACATAAGAGAGACTGCCGTCAGTTCGTTCACAGTAAAATATTGTCCTTGAAATAATCAACAAAAATGATTTCACAATCATGTGCAATCAACTACTTATGAATTGCTTTATATAAACAATGATATTAAATGAATTTCTTTAATGTCACTTTTGAATTATGAATCAATTTATCGTTTATAAATATTATGGTTTTAAAATAAACAGTTGATGTAATTAATGTCACTTCTGAAATATGAAGTTATTTAATGTTTATCAATATTACTGTTTTAGAATAAACACTCTAAGCATTCGAACAGTCACCAAAATATATCTTATTTCATCTCTTTAAAAAGATATGACAATTTCAACAAGATACATCTCACTGACTACAAAGTTATGTTTTCATGCTAATTAAACGTATTTTTAACTATATTTGTAGTTTGTGCATTGTTTTAATTATCATTCACTAACACACATTGAGGTAACTGAATCTTGTTACTTACCCGTCATACGTAGTACAGGGTAAGTCTTGCAATCGTTTTGAAAATCGAAAATTTTTTTTTGTCGGATTTACACGTTTTAGATTGTGAAGATTCCGAAAAACTTATTTTTAGAAAAAAATTTTTGCCGTCCGTCTGTCTGTCTGTCAGTCTGTCTGTCTGTAAACGCTCTATCTCTCGAACAAATTGAGATAGAGACTTGAAATTTTGTATGTAGTTAGTATGTAAGAATGGGACGAACCCTATTTAATATCAGCAACCTCGATTATACGGAACTATTTTTTTCGGACTCTCGAAAAATTCGTTCTGATGAAAGGTATATAAAAATTTTCGAATTTTTTTGTTCTAAGGAATGGACGTAAAAGGCAATAAAACTAGCAAAAGCCATGCTTTGTTTGGATTCGCGAAGCATTATTTTATAAAACAGATATTTGAAAGTAACAATATTTTTTATTATTATTATTTTTGCATCTTTATTAAACAAAAACGTTATTTTATGTTTTGGCGCATTTTAATTTATTTATTTATGATGTAAAACTGGCATAATAAGATATTTTCGAAGCAAACTTTTACAATTTTTTTTTAAATTTTCAACTAAAAGCTCTTTTAAAGATGTTTTTACAATTTCAAATAGCCACTGGTGTTTTTTAATTGTTTGAAATATGCATGTTTCCAATCTTTGTAATCAACATCCGATAATCTTTGATAGCTATTTTAGAATAATATATTTGAAGAAAGCTTGAAGAAAGTTACTTTTTCAAAATCCTATTTTCTGGAAAAAACATTTGAAATCTGCTTTCGTTGATACTATGAATTTTTAACTGTAAAACATTTTATTTTAATTTCTTCGTTTTTATACATGTTAGCGTATGAGAATTGCTGTAATTCTCTCCGCGTGGGAGAACTTTTTACTTTCTGCGAATGGCAACTCAATTAATGGAATTAACTTTTAACGAAGCGCTCTCTCATTCTCGCAGTGACGTTTTCACGAATAATTATTGTTGTGTTTGCGAACTTATTAAAGTCTTATTTTTCTATAAAATCCTTCTGATTAATGAGTCGATATTATTTAGCCACAATACGACCTTCGCAAAAATATTTAAAAGAGCTTGAACCAACAACTTCACGCAGATCTTTTAATTTTTCATTTATATAACAAATTTAAGAATTAATTTTATTTGTTTACAATTATTTTGTTGCCAGTTTACAAAAGAAAAAAAAAATCCATAATACAATTCTTTTAAAATGTTTAAGTGTCATCTGTGCAAACGATTTTGCGGGATAATGAAAACATGGTTTAATTAATAAATTAATCATGATTCTATCTATAATTATTTACTCCATGATTTAAACTTTTTTTTTTCTGAAAATATACGCGTTTCATTTTTTATTTATTTGCTAAAATGCGTCCGTATTGGAAATGCATGTAAAATAAATTAATTAAAATAATAATTTTTTTAACGTTTTACTGTAAAAAAAAAAAAAAAAAAATTATATTCTGCAAATCTACAGATCATAATTTATTTTTGTGTTTAATTTGAAGTTAAAATATTGAATAGTTTTTTTGTAAAGCGTAAGACAAATTGTAATTTGAGTGGACTAGTAGAGGATTCGCTTCGCTCATCCTAATAACACACATTTTGCATATAGAACGAAGTCGATCGGATTATTAGTTGCCGAGATATTTGTAATCTTGTTTTTCACATTCTTCGATTTTTCATGATCCTGTATTTCATTCAAATTTCAATTCAGAAGTATATTTTAATTGGAAATAAGACGCTTCATCCGACGCAGTTAATTGTTAGTTAATAGAATTATTATTTTTGGAATTATAAGGATGTTTCTTTTACGCAGTTCGGTACTACTTGAGTAGTTAGGCGTTTTATATAATTTGTCGAAATTGGTACATCAGCAGTTCTTTAATATAGCATTACTATGTATATTAACAATATTTAAATTTTGTTTATGAATTGCAATGCATTGTATAAATAGTTTCACATGTTTTATTTTCATATACATATCCATGATGGGTAAGTATTACGGTGGCCCCCAACGACTAGTATTATTTGGTTGTAATAGTAAATCTTTTAAAGTTTCAAAATAAACGAAAAACATGTATTTAATAGATTTTATTTGTGCTTTTACACTTTTCAATTTTGTGACACCTGTGACAAACAGAAATGAAACTATATTGAAATTTAGAGGTGCTGCAGATACATTCTGCCCCCTCCCCCCACCAACCCCCCAAACACACTATGTGACCCATATAACGATGTTTTTAAGTATGTAAATATAGGAAATTACATTGTATTCTAACTGAGTATTATGTTTAAAATGCACGTTATAATAAATTACCTCAATTAAAAGGGAGTTTAGCAGCCTTTTTCCATGAAACTAATTATTTTAATTTATGGCTGGGTTAAATTTAAAATGTAATCTTTAAATTATTTTTTATTTTGCTGTTAAAGTCATGTAAATATTAGAAAATTTCCTTTTTTACCATCTACTTATTTAGTGTACTTTAATAAATGGTAGCAAAATAAAAAATAATCTAAAAATTACATTTCAAATTTAATACAGCCATAATTTTAAAAAAATAGCTTCACGTAAAGAGTGTGCTAAACTTCCCGTTAATTGAGACAATTTATTATAACGTACATTTTAAACATATTACTTACTTTACACCCAAAATGGTGGCAACTAAGTTGCCACTACAAACGGTGTTTGTTTATACCATTTGATAGTTGGTGGCTCATTACACCAATTTACAAGTGGAATTTCATTACACCACTTGGGGTGGCAACTTAGTTGCCACCCTTTTTGGTGTAAAGCAAGGGTTTTTTTTTTTTTTTTTTTTTTTTTTTTTTTTTTACAGTGAATGTATCGAGCACAAGGACCAGACATACATAAAAATGTAGGTCTCAATGTGCACATTAAGAATATCACTGGCTGCCACATACATCAAAATGCAGATATCAATGTGCACATTAAGAATATCACTGACTGCCAGGTCCTATCCTGCCGGAACCCGGTGGCAGCCGCACATTTATGACGTCAATTTTGAGTGTTTGCCAATGTATCGAGTACAAGGACCGGACATACATCAAAATGTAGGTTTCAATGTGCACATTAAGAATATCACTGGCTGCCAGGTCCTATCCTGCCGGAACCCGGTGGCAGCCGCACTTGTATGACGTCAATTTTGAGTGTTTGCCTATGTCATAAATGTACGGCTGCCACCGGGTTCTGGCAGGATAGGACCTGGCAGCCAGTGATATTCTTAATGTGCACATTGAGACCTACATTTTGATGTATGTCCGGTCCTTGTACTCGATACATTGGCAAACACTCAAAATTGACGTCATAAATGTAAGGCTGCCACCGGGTTACGGCAGGATAGGATCTGGCAGCCAGTGATATTCTTAATGTGCACATTGAGACCTACATTTTGATGTATGTCCGGTCCTTGTACTCGATACATAGGCAAGCACTCAAAATTGACGTCATAAATGTAAGGCTGCCACCGGGTTCCGGCAGGTTAGGACCTGGCAGCCAGTGATATTCTTAATGTGCACATTCAGACCTACATTTTGATGTATGTCCGGTCCTTGTACTCGATACATAGGCAAACACTCAAAATTGACGTCATAAAAGTGCGGCTGCGTTGGGTTCCGGCAGGTTGTGACCTGGCAGCCAGTGATATTCTTAAAGTACACATTGAGACCTACATTTTGATGTATGTCCAATCCTTGTACTCGATACATAGGAAAATCGACAGTCGGCTCCCGCACTATAAGCCCGACATCATTTTCATTACATCAAAATTAAAATATGCACCTTTCATATCTGTATTCACTTTCTTAAAAAAAATTGCTTTTTTGGTTTGATCATTTTAAAATCATTTTAATTCGAAATTTGAAGTCTATTCTAGTAGCTCAAATTATTTATATTCTTTTAAGTGTAAATTAAATTTTGCAAATGAAACCGAAATTCACCGGGTTTACAAACAATATTCGTGACACAACAAATATTATAACAAAATTTTCCATTTTAATGAGAAAATGATAACATAAAGGGCATGTTCAGCGCAATTTACCAATGTAACTAATGTTAACGACCGATTGTACGACAGTACGAAAGCGTATTGTGGCACCAATGAAAACTATCCTGTTGAATTGTAGCTGACGTCATACTTCGCCTTGATCTTCATTTCATACTTGTCTACAATCGGTAAGTCACCGGTAAGTTTGCTGAATATGCCCAAAGATACAGTAATCTGCTTTTTTGGCTTTTTTCTCTTTTTCTTTCTTTGCTTCTTATAGAAATGGAGTACTTCTGTTGCCGCAATTAGAAAAACGGTATTAAAAACTACAAAACAATTAATAATTCAAAATTAAATTAAGATGCAGTTTTCATACAAATTGCATTTAAAAGCATATTTTTGTATCTATATGATGATGTAAAAATCGAAAACGTGTGATGTTTTGAAGTTTAAAAATTTGCAGTAACAAAAATTGCAATTCAAATTTCATAGTTTTGTCATTCGTAAAAGGACGTATGTATTATGCACAGATACGTTTGGCCAATACAGAAGATAGATAAATAGATAGATAGACAGATAGATGAATACAGAAGGAGTGCTGTATAGTAGCGCTCAGACGCATCTCTAATGTTAAAGTCCAAAGTTTGCCTCTTAATAACTTTAGACGCAATCATCGGATCGCGATGAAATTGAAAAAGCGAAGTGTACAACTCTAGACCTCAAAGTTTACCATATTTTATCCAGCTCCACCGATTCGTTATGAAGATCCAGAACCCCGGTTTTGTCACTTTTTTCTTCATGAAACAAGATAAAAGGTCAACAATTCAATTATAACCCGAACTAAAAAACATTCAGCGACGTGTAATAGGTTGTTCGAAAGCTTTTAATTCAGGTATTACCTTTCAAAGGTCCTTTCAATAAATATCATATATTAAGGAAATAGCACCAATTTAAAATTTTTATAGCGCTATACCTTCCATAATTTAATATTACAGAAATTTCTCCTTTTTAATTGCGAATTCATTAATTTTTTTCGATTTGCCACCAACTAAAAAACAGCTCAATAATTAATAATTAAAAAAAGAAATGATAACACGTTTACTTTTTTTCTATAGGTCAACAAAAATTCAGATTCTTCTGACAATTTTTTGTATTTTTTAATTTGACGTCATTCGAAGCAGAAAATATATTTTTCATAAACATACATATAACTTTTAACTAAATATGTGTTAAAATAACATTGCACTTTTATTTGAATATTTTCGAAGTCAAAACAATATAATACAGATATTTCAATTACAAGAAATTAATTTAGAAAAAAAAAATCTTTTACATATAAAAAAAAAAGATTTGGAAATTGAGTAATGAAAATCTCTGTGAATATCAATGGTCAAATGAAAATCTGCGTAGATACCACTAACAAGGAAGGTCTCCATTGGGGGCATACTCAGAATTTTTTGAAAAAAAATACGAATTAAACTACTCATGTAGGTTATAAAGGATCAGTGAAAATTAGCGGCGTAATTACATTATTAGATATGTAAAAAAATAAAATAGTTTGGAATAATTGGTGTGAAAAACTGAAAGCGACGCGGGATTTGGCGAGCAGTGCATTTCCTCGCCAAAAGCAGACGATTTTAACGAATCTGAAAATTGATTTTAATTGACTTCACTGTTAAAAATCTGCAGCATTTACTGCAACGTCACTCCACTACTTTTATAGAATATCTCTCTTCTGACCAATGAGAATGCTCCATAGCACGGTGAATTGACCGTTTTCTATAAAAGCGGTGGAGTGACGCTGCAGAAAATGGTACGGATTTTTAGCGGTGTTGTAGCTTGTGCAACACTGATAAAAATCTGCTGCATTTTCCTGCAACGCACTCCACCGCTTGTATATAATATCTCTATTCCAACCAATGAGAAAGCTCCATTTCACGGCCAAGTAACCGTTTTCTATACAAGCAAGGGAGTGCGTTGCAACAAAATGCAGCAGATTTTTAACAGCGTATTTTTCAATTTGGAACAATTTTAATCAATTTAAATTGTGTTTTAAATGATAAAATATATTAATTTCATTTTGTAAGTACATATAAACGTATATGACAAAATTACACTTAAAGTAAAGTAAAAATGCAAAACTAAAATTACTTAAACTAAACTTATTTAAATAAATTGAACATAGAAAGTTTTTTCTTTAAAAAGTATTCGAAGCGTAAAAGCGTATTTTTCAAAATTTCGTTTTTTCGCCAACCGGAGATAAATCGCCAAATAAACGAAATTTTTATTATTTTTTTACGGACGTTATAAGGAAGTTCCGCCGAAATTTTTTTTATAAACATATATAACTATATGAGAAGAACATTCTGTAATTTTTTCAGATTTTTCTGAGTATGCCCGTATGGAGACCTTCCTTGTAAGCTGTAGGGAAATTGCTATCGGGGAAGGAAGCAGTTCTCTCACCTTATGTCGCAAGTTTTTCGCCAAATGTCATATTTTTTCGATTTTTTTTTCTTTTTGTGACGTGAATTTGTCGAAAACTTCGTTTTCAAATACCAATTACATATATATTTTTCAATTATTATCTATTATTTTTAAAAGAAAATAATAATAAATAAAAAAAATAATCAATAATTATAAGACAAGACATTTTATATCATTTTAAAAAATAAAATAAAAGTAAATAAACAGTTTATAAATAAATTACTAACAAAAGCCGGGTTACTATGTGAGGCATAAAATTGTCATTTTGTTGCAATCGCGTCAATTTGGTGCGTATATGACATCTGTACACTGTTCATAACTGGCCTATTGGCATGTCGCAAAAAGCGAATTTTAACAATTATACAACTTCCCTCAAAATCATTTAACTATCCTACCTTATTAGAATAAACTGAATACCTTAGCACAAATATGATGTAAGCACCGGATTTGGCGCGATTTTTATCTGATGACAATTTGGCAAAAACCTCGTTTTTGAATAGCAGTTACATGCATATTTTAAAATTATTCTCTATTATTTTAAAAAAGAAATAACAATAAATAAAAAAATTAACTTATAATTGTAGAACAAAACGATTTATATTATTTAAAAAAAAAATAAAATATTAGTAAATAAACAATCTATTGATAAACAAAAATAATAGACGGGTTACCATATCAGCAAAATAATATCACGATTTCCATTTTTGTGCCAATTAGGTACAATTTAGCTGAATGCAAGAATCAGAAAGAAACAGTTTACCTTATTACAAACAATAAAAAGACCGAAAAAGTAAAAGGGCAAGTTTTTATTTTTAATACTAGGGGGGCCCCGCCCCCCTGCTCGCTATGCTCGCCAACCCCCCCGCGTAATCGCTTCGCGATTCCAAATTATTGTCTACCCCTGCTTGCTGCGCTCGCCAATAACCCATGGTATGAATAAGCAGTTGCAGACCTTTCAAATGATGTGTCACACGACTGGTGTTGTAAAGAAATTAAAAATGAGCCCCCCTGGGAGGCAGAGTGGGAGGCGACACAAAAGACATCCATAATATGAATAAGCAGCTGCAGACCTCTCAAATGATGTCACACGACTGGTGTTGTAAAGAAATTAAAAATGTGCCCCCCTGGGGGGCAGAGTGGGGGATGACACACAACACATCCATAATATGAATAAACAGTTGCAGACCTTTCAAATGATGTGTCACTCAACAGGTGTTGTAAAGAAATTAAAAATGTGACCGCCCCCCCCCCTGGGGAGAGCAGAGTGTGGGGGTGACACACAAGACGTCCATAATATGAATAAGCAGTTGCAGACCTTTCAAATCTTGTGTAACACGACTGGTGTTGTAAAGAAAATAAAAATGTGTCCACCCTGGGGAGCAGAATGGGGGATAACACACAAGACATCCATTATATGAATAAGCAGTTGCAAACGTGTCAAATGATGTATCAAACGACTGGTGTTGTAAAGAAATTAAAAATTTGGCGAAATATTACAGTTATCGCCAAGTTAACGTCACTTTTGACAACTAATTTTGGTCGCCAAATTTGGCGATATATCGCCAAGTTGGCGACAAACTTGGCGATTGTTGGCGATGGTAACCTTTCCTTTCTTTATGGTAACCCATATGGCGATGCATAGACGGAGCCCTTTCCTGATTGGTCTATTCGACTCATGG
This sequence comes from Maratus speculifer, assembly GCA_964019185.1. Taxonomy (NCBI): domain Eukaryota; kingdom Metazoa; phylum Arthropoda; class Arachnida; order Araneae; family Salticidae; genus Maratus; species Maratus speculifer. Next base: position 300,763,437 of record OZ025297.1, on the reverse strand, counting down.
AAGGAGTGGACAACCCGGATTCGTTAGTTCCGGAAATCTTCCACATCAGCATCATTCCAGGAGTCATTCCTTTTAAGGCTAGTTTTTTTTTTACTATAGAAAGATTTTCTAAATAGCTAGTGTTGCACAATATTCCAGAAGGACCTACAGCACATGTTTCAGAAGGTAAAACAGAATGTCTTTTTGCTGTTGCTTTTTTCCTATTTTCTGCTAGTTGTGCCTTTGCTTCTTCAGAAGCTTCACAATCAGCAATAATTTTCATACTTGTCCATCTTTTTTGTTGTATTTCTTTTCCAGCATATTCAGTAGAATTAAAAATTTCCTGATATTCTTTATTAGAAGCATTTGTCACCGAACTGTTTAATGGATGCAGCATTGCAGAATTGTGTGTACACCCTATTTCTTCAAGAGCACCATTTCTAGAGGGACCAGCATTACACAAAATATTACTTGTACTTTCATTAGAAATCTCCACTTCTACAATATTACTTAATTTTCCAGAAGGATTCTCAATAGATTGCTTGAAAGATATGTTTTTCTTTTTGGCAGCATACCGAGCCTGTGCTTTTCTACCTTGAGCTTGTTTTTTTTCTAAAATATTGTGAGATATGTTCTGTACTCTTCTATTTGTACATATTGTTTCTTTAGATTTGTCAGTTAGTTTTGCCCTCCATATTTTTTTATATTCATTGTTTAATATTCTTTTTTGTTGAATCTTCCTTTCTTTTGTTATTTCCTCAGAAGAAACTGCTTCTTTAAAACTGGAAAAGTATTTGTTTGATTTATTTTGTCTGTTTTATTTTGAAATTTTTGTTTTTCTCTCCATCTCTTTTGACGTTCACTGGATAATCTTCTTTTTCTTTGAATCTCTGTTTCATCCATTTTAAATACAATAGATAATCTAATAATTAGCTGAAATGTATAGTGGGGAAAAAAAGCTTATATACAATGAATGCATTGTGAGGAAGAACAAGAATAAGTGGGATTCCATGGTAACCAATGTCCTGTTTGATATTTTCGCCAAACTGACATAAAAAAAAATCTCGCCAAACCCAGTATTGTCGGGTTGCGTGTTATTTATTTTAAACTATTAAAAAGATCATTCGTTTATATAAAATATTATAGTTACTTACAGACGTAAAAATAGCCACCTCTCTCATGGATGACTCTTTAGAACAACAAAAAATAAAAAGTCAGTTGCCATGCAAGGAAAACAACTTAAATATTAAAAGAGAAGTGCGTGCCGATAAACAAACCATGGACGCAACACCCAGTGCTTGTATCGCTTTGAGCATTTTATTTATGGATAATATCATTGTTTTATATACCATTTACTTCTTCTTGTATATAAAAATAAGTAAGTGTCTTTCTTGCGCAGAAAAAGTTGTATAAATCTTTAAAAAATAACCCCCATTGTACCAATTAGTTGTTGAATTAAGAAAAAAAAAATCAATGTCCAATTCCTGTATTGCTCCCAGGTATTCATACGTATTCCAAATTTCAAAGCTCTACAGCAGGAAATTTGGTGAAAAATGAGCACAGATGTTACATAATTGGCGTGAAAATGGGATTATTTTGTCCGAAATAGTAACCCGGCTAATATTGTTTTTTCCTAATAAAATGCTTATTTATATTCATTTTTTTAATTATATAAATTATTATTTTTCTATAGTTATTAATTATATATTTTTTTATTTACTGTAAGTTCCTTTTGAAAATAATAGTAAATAATTTAAAATGTATATGCAAGCGTTATTCCACAACGACGTTTTCGCCAAATGGGCTTTACAAAATATTGCGCCAAATCTGGTGCATCTATGACAAACGTGACGAAAAATAAGTGACAAGAATTGACTTCCACACGCAAACAAAATGTAAGTTAAAACGAAACATGCACTAAAAATAAATAAAAAAAGAAAATGATGTCATAAAAAGCAATATTTTATTAAAACACGTAATTGTTTCTAATTTTCACACGCGAAGTATAAAAAAATCTTTTAGTGATTAAAAAATGCTATTAAGAGATTACCACAAAAGCTCAAAATCAAAGTATTTTTTTTTTTAAAGTAACAGATTTATTTTCCTAGTTGATTAATTTTTAAAATGTTTCATTGATCATCAGTATTACTGCGTGCGTATTTTTATTATTATTTTTTTTTATAATTACTCCATGTACTCTAATTAGGTTGTCGACCGAAAACACCAGCCAGTGAAAAATGACGCACACCAAATTTAACAACCCCTCTCCTCATTAGTCGAAGCATAGCATAACCCCCCCCTCTTTGATTTTCAATAGATTGATTGAAAGATATGTTTTTCTTTTTTGGCAGCATACCGAGCCTGTGTTTTTTTACCTTGAGCTTTTTTTTTTCTTTCTAAAATATTCTGAGATATGTTCTAAACTCTTCTACAGCTCATATTCAAAATATTAGAATAATTACCTTTTTTTTAGAAATTGAAAATATCGTTTGGTAATTTAATATCTTTTAATGAAAATATGCAAACGATATTTTTATTAAGAACTTATTGTTGATTAAATTTACTTGTTATCTTAAATTTAATATCATTTTTGAAAAGATTAATTGCAAAAAAATTTATTTTGAAAAGTCAAAATATTAGAATATTTATTCAAGTGGTTCAAAATATTAGAATATTTCACATTAATTCTCCTTTAATTATTACCAATTCTTAACTGGTGGCATCATTGATTAAATTCAGACTATTTTATTTAAAATCAGTATTCTTTTTTGAAGTTTGTTTCTTTTTCGTCTTAAAATGGGCCGTGTGAGTGATATTCCTGAATCTACTAAACTTCGTATGGTTTATTTGTATCGGCACGGTAAAAATCAATGTTTTATAGCGAATTATTTACATTGTTCGCAATCGAGCGTTAGTAAAATACTAACACAATATTCAAAAATTGGAAAATTTCAAAATAATCGCCGAAATGGTGGCCGAAAACCAAAAACATCTGCTAGAGATGACAGGAAACTAAAGCGTATAGTTAAGAAAAACCGTTTTAAAAGGTGCGATTCTTGCACCGAAAATGGAAAGAAGAAGGAGTTGAAGTTTCTACATCGACAACATTAAGACGTCTCCATAAATTTAAATTTGAATCTTGTGTACCGAAAACAAAACCTCTCATGACTGCAAGACAAAAGCGTATAAGATTGAATTGGTGTAAATCAAGACGTTTATGGAGCAATGAAGATTGGAAAAATATATTATTTAGTGATGAAAGTATGTTTTGTGTTTCATATGGTAATCAAGGTATTCGAGTTTGGAGAATGAAGCAAGAAGCATTTGATAAAGAATGCCTTAAACGTTCCGTAAAATTTGCTGCTAGTGTCATGGTTTGGGGTTGTATGAGTGCAGAAGGACTTGGAAAGTTATGCATCGTCTGCGAAAAGGTTAACTCTCTGATATATCAAGAAATTTTAGAATATTACATGATTCCATCATCAGAAGATTTATTTGAAGATGATTTCATCTTTCAACAAAATTTAGCGTCCCCGCATACCTCGGTGTCAACTAAGAATTGGTTCCGCCAACGCAACATTAAGGTACTTCCTTGGCCACCAAATTCACCAGATCTTAATCCCATCGAAAACTTATGGTGTATAATGAAGAAAAAACTTCAAGAAAATCCTCCTTCAAGTAAAACTGAGTTAGTGGCACGTATAAAGTCTATTTGGGCTAATATTGATAGAAATGTTTGTAAACACCTTGTATATAGTATGCAAGATCGATTATACGCTGTTATGAAAGCTAAAGGGGATGCTACAAAATATTAACTACCATTTACTTCATATTCATAAGGTAATATTGTTGCGTAAAATAAAATATTCTAATATTTTGAACCAATCTAAATTTTATTCTAATATTCTGGTGTGTTTAAGGAAGCTGTATACCTAATTTATTGTGCTGTATTTTACATTTTATAAATGTTAAAATCTTATCTAAACATTCCAGATTTAATTTATAAGAAATTTAATTGCATTTACTTAGTATAAAAAATAAATAAATGACAAATAATTTTTTCTTATTACTTTTTCTCAATTATTCTAATATTTTGAATATGAGCTGTACTTGTACATTATTGTTTCTTTAGATTTGTCAGTTAGTTTTGCCCTCCATGTTTTTTTATATTCATTGTTTAATATTCTTTTTTGTTGAATCTTCATTTCTTTTGTTATTTCCTCAGAAGAAACGGTTTCATTAAAAAGTGGAAAAGTATTTGTTTCATCTGTGGATGTTACACCAGATATTTCTAAAGGCAAAACATGAAATAAGTTTCTTGTTTTGTTTTCTTTCTTATTTACATGTACCTGAAGCTTTGGATCTTCCGAAGGTTCAATATGATCACTGATTTTAATACGTTCAATTGTTTTATTTTGAAATTTTTGTTTCTCCATCCATCTCTTTTGACGTTCATTGCATAATCTTCTTTTTCTATGAATCTCTGTTTCATCCATTTTAAATACAGTAGATAATCTAATAATTAGCTGAAATGTATAGTGGGAAAAAAAACTTATATACAATGAATGCATTGTGAGGAAGAACAAGAATAAGCAGGATTCAATGGTAACCAATGTCCTGTTTGATATTTTCGCCAAACTGACATAAAAAAAATCTCGCCAAACCCAGTGCTTATATCGCTTTGAGCATTCTATATACGGATAATATCATTGTTTTACATTCCATTTACTTCTTCTTGTATACAAAAATAGGTAAGTGTCTTTCTTGCGCAGAAAAAGTTGTATAAATCTTTAAAAAATAACCCTCATTTTACCAATTAGGTGTCGAATTAAAAAAAATCAATGTCCAATTCCAGTATTGCTCCCAGGTATTCATACGCATTCCAAATTTCAAAGATCTACAACAGGAAATTTGGTGAAAAATGAGCACAAATGTCACATAATTGGCGTGAAAGTGGCATTATTTTGTCCGAAATAGTAGCCTGGGTAATATTGTTTTTTTACTAATAAAATGTTTATTTATATTCATTTTTTTTATTATATAAGTTATTATTTTTCTAAAGTTATTAATTATATATTTTTTTATTTACTGTAAGTTCCTTTTGAAAATAATAGAAAATAATTAAAAATGTATATGCAAGCGTTATACCACAAAGACATTTTCGCCAAATGGGCTTTAGAAAATATTGCGGCAAATCTGCTGCACCTATGAAAAACGTGAACACACAAGACATCCATACAATGAATAAGCAGTTGCAGACCTTTCAAATGATATGTCACATGACTGGTTTTGTAAAGAAATAAAAAATGTTCACCCCCCTCGGGGGCAGAGTGGGGTGGTGACACACAAGACATCCATAATATGAATTAGCAGTTGCAGACCTTTCAAATGATGTGTCACACAATTGGTGTTGCAAAGAAATTAAAAATGTGCTCCCCTGTGGGGCAGAGTGGGTGGTGACACACAAGACATGCATAATATGAATAAGCAGTTGCAGATCTTTCAAATGATGTGTCACACGACTGGTGTTCTAAAGAATCAAAAATGTGCCCCCCCTGGGAGGCAGAGTGGCTGGTGACTCACAACACATCCATAATATGAATAAACAGTTGCAGACCTTTAAAATGATATGTCACATAATTGGTGTTGCAAAGAAATTAAAAAGTGCCCCCCGGGGGGCAGAGTGGGGTGGTGACACACAAGACTTCCATAATATGAATAAGCAGTTGCAGACCTTTCAAATGATGTGTCACACAATTGATGTTGTAAAGAAATTTAAAATGTGCCTCCCTGGGGGGGACAGAATGGGGAGACACAAAATACATCCATAATATGAATAAGCATTTGCAAACCTTACAAATTATGTGTCACACGACTGATGTTGTAAAGAAACTAAAAATGTGCCACCCCTGGGGGGGCAGAGGGGAGGATGACACACAACACATCCATAATATGAATAAGCAGTTGCAGACCTTTCAAATGAAGTGTCTCACGACTGGTGTTGTAAAGAGATTAAAAATGTGCCCCCCCCTAGGGGGGCAGAGTGGGGGTGACACACAAGACATCCATATTATGAATAAGCAGTTGCAGACCTTTGAAATGATGTGTCACACGACTGGTGTTGTAAAGAAATTAAAAATGTGCCCCCCCCTGGGGGTGCAGACTGGGGGATGACACACAAGACATCCATAATATGAATAAGCAGTTGCAGACCTTTCAAATGATGTGTCATACGACTGGTGTTGTAAAGAAATTAAAAATGTGCCCCCCCTGGGGGTGCAGACTGGGAGATGACACACAAGACATCCATAATATGAATAAGCAGTTGCAGACTTTTCAAATGATGTGTCATCCGACTGGTGATGTAAAGAAATTAAAAATGTGCCCCCTGGGGGGACACAGTAGGAGGGGAAACACAAGACATCCAAAACATGAATAAGCAGTTGCATACCTTTCAAATGATGTGTCATACGACTGGTGTTGTAAAGAAATTAATGTAAAATGTGTAACAGTAAAATGTGAAATAGTAAAATGTGCCCCCCCCAGGGGGGCAGGGGGTGTGAAACACAAGACATCCATAATATGATTAAGCAGTTGCAGACCTTTCAAATGATGCGTCACACGACTGGTGTTGTAAAGAAATTAAAAATGTCTTCTCCTGGGGGGGTAGAGTGGGAGGTGACACACAAGACATCCATAATATTAATAAGCAGTTGCAGACCTCTCAAATGATGTGTCACACGATTGGTGTTGTAAAGAAATTAAAAATGCCCCCCCCTGGCGGGGAAGAGCGCGGGGGTGTGACACACAAGACATCCATAATATGAATAAGCAGTTGCAGACCTTTCAAATGATGTGTCACACGACTGGTGATGTAAAGAAATTAAAAATGTGCCCCCTGGGGGGACACAGTAGGGGGGGGAAACACAAGACATCCAAAACATGAATAAGCAGTTGCAGACCTTTCAAATGATGTGTCACACGACTGGTGTTGTAAAGAAATTTAAAATGTGCACCCCTCTGGGGGGTAGAGTGGAGGGTGACACGCAAGACACCCATAATATGAATAAGATGTTGCAGACCTTTCAAATGATGTGTCACACAACTGGTGTTGTAAAGAAATTAAAAATGTGACCCCCTGGGGGGCAGAGGGGAGGTGACACACAAGACATCCATAAAATGAATAAACAGTTGCAGACCTTTCAAATGATGTGTCACACAATTGGTGTTGTAAAGAAATTAAAAATGTGCCCCCCTGGGGGGCAGAGTGGGGGATGACACATAACACATCCATAATATGAATAAGCAGTTGCAGACCTTTCAAATGATGTGTCACACAACTGGTGTTGTAAAGAAATTAAAAATGTGACCCCCTGGGGAGAGCAGAGTGTGGGGGTGACACACAAGACATCCATAATATGAATAAGCAGTTGCAGACCTTTCAAATCTTGTGTAACACGACTGGTGTTGTAAAGAAATTAAAAATGTGTCCCCCCTGGGGAGCAGAATGGGGGATAACACACAAGACATCCTTTAAATGAATAAGCAGTTGCAAACCTCTCAAATGATGTATCAAACGACTGATGTTGTAAATAAATTAAAAATTTGGCGAAATATTACAGTTATCGCCAAATTGGCGTCACTTTTGACAACTAATTTTGGTCGCCAAATTTGGCGATATATCGCCAAGTTGGCGACAAACTTGGCGATTGTTGGCGATGGTAACCTTTCCTCTCTTTATGGTAACCCATATGGCGATGCACAGACGGAGCCCTTTCCTGATTGGTCTATTCGACTCATGGAAGGAGTGGACAACCCGGATTCGTTACTTCCGGAAATCTTCCACATCAGCATCATTCCAGGAGTCATTCCTTTTAAGGCTAGTTTTTTTTTACTATAGAAGGATAGCTTTTATGAGTAAATGTAAAATAATAAATAAACAGTCTTTAATGTCTCAAATGTCTTTACAGCTGATGACTCTATTTCTCTAACGTTATGGTCGTCATATTCAAACCATTTTCCAGTGCTTGTTTTACAGTATGCAGTATAATGTCCTCTTTTTAACGTGCCTGAATGGTTTACAATTCCATATAATGAATATATTTGGGAACATTCGCAGCCATTGGCTTCATAAGATATTTCCATGTTTAAGTCAAAATCAACAGGTTTTTGCAGTTTTTCACCGTTGCACGAAAATCTTTTTAAATGAATGATAAAAACCTCCGGTGCTCGACATATTCTTAACTGCTTTTTAGCTTCCCTTATCTGTTGACATCTAGGGCAAACCCATCCTGCTTCTTCGGGAATTTTTTCAGCTTGTAGAAAATCTTGAAAACATTTCTTTAATGAGCACTTCTGCGCCGTAATAGCCAATGAAAGGCATGAGAAAACTTCAAAACTATCAGAAGTTTCGCAACATGACATGCAAGTTAAATTAGATTTTAGTAATCCATGAAAAATATCAGCTATTTTTGAGCTATTGTAGTTTCTATGGTACTGCCAAACTGTATCCTCATTACAACTTTGACCAAGTTGGGGAACTATTAAATTTGTTACGTGGTTTTCATTTAATTCTACATTTAGTTTCTCTAGCAATTGCACAAGAAACTCGTGTGAATCTTGCTGTTCATCAATTTCATCTCCACTGCAAACTGCAAGGTACTCGTTGACAGCATCTTTGAAATGTTTGGGGTAGTATGATTTATATCTCCCATTCCACAAATTCTTGATAACAACAGCAAATTCTTCAACAAGTCTTGTACCTTGATTCTGATCTCTGTTAATATTTCGAGTAAATTCGGGACTGTTTATATAATCCACCAATGGCTTAGTATTTGATAAACACTGTATAACAGAGTTCATAAAACAAGTATTACCTAAATTCCTTAATCCTTTTGCTGGACTTTCATAATTTTGTTTCATTTCCATATTGTATATTTATTCTATTTATTTCTATTAACAAATAACTAACACATAACTATTTTCAGCTCTGGAAATAGGAATCTTCTATAAAGCTCTGAATTTTAAATTGTAATCAGTCCATGTAATACACTGCTGAGAATTTGGAACAAAAATAAAAAAATTGATGACATGTATGATTTTAAATACTGATAGTTCCTGAACACGTGCTTCTCGCAAATAAGTCTTGCTAGTTTCCATCTTATTTTCACTATTCACGTGAAAAAGTGTTTCAATGAGCTTTTTTGTGACTATGGGTTCGAGATTGGAGGAAATGACATGTTGATGGTATTTTACCATCGGGATTTCTAATCAAATGTATAAATGCGATTTCTTTTTTATGAATATAAAAATATAACTAATAACTCGGACTACTTAATGTTATCAAAAATTGAGCTTAATCATGATTTATAGTGTAACTTTTTCTATATTAAAGAAAAGTTTTTTTGACATTAAATATAAAGTAACAGTTCATATGTTCGAAATTCATGCACATAAATCCGATAAATTAAAGTCCATTTTTTGTTCGGGAGCGTTTATAGTAAAACACCTAATTTTATTCTGCTTCAAGTAACAGATTAAACAACTATACTCAGATTGGTTGATTCATTCCAACTGAAAACCACCGACTTTGCACTAGTCTATGGCCCTTACAAATATATTTATATCAAACTAATAGCAGTGTACAATGTCGTAACTTAAGCTATAATAAGCAAAAAATAAATTACGCAAGGATAAAGTTTTAAAAGTCGACTTTTGGCCAGATAGAATCGGTAAATTACCTTCCGAGGGGCAATTTTATGCCTCACATGGTATCTCTACTCTTATTGTTTATAATAAACTGTTTATTAGCCTCCGATGCTATTTCTTTCAGACAAGCTAAAAATGTCGTGTCATCAGCCCTGAATTTTCTACTCAACCGATTTTGATAGTTATTTTTTTAAATGAAAGCTATTTATTTGTAGTAGTGCCCATTTTAGCTATTTTTTAATTTATTTCCATTTTATATTTTATTTTTAATTTTAACTGCTTTTTTACGATATTTGTTCAAAATGGTGGCAACTCAGTTTAGCTTTTCTCTCGACAGTAAAAATTTATTTTCCAAAATGATTGCGTATTCGCGTTTGTAATGACCGAGAGGTGGCGTTGTGTAGACCTGATAATCGTTTGTTTATGTTTGCGGTTTGTTCCATGCAGCGAAACCTTTGCATAGCGAAACGCGTTTAAAGAGCTATTTAAAGTGCAGTTTTTTATCTTTTTTATTTAATTATGGGAGATCAATTACAAATATCGACAATTTTAGAATTTCTGGATGCTGGAAAATCTAGTAATTGCTTTAGAGAAACTGAAGCAATTATTGATTCATTAATCATGCAAGCATTGTGTTGCTGTCATATTATTTTGCCATGAGTAAGTCAAATGTACTTTTTTATATTATAGATCTAAACTTTGTGTATAAAATTTTGATTTTAGATAATTTTAATACAAAGAACCCAACGTTGCATGCGTTATAGGACTGTTTATTTATTTATTTATTTATTATAGAACTGTTTATTTATTTATCGGCCTTTTAAACACTGATTTCAGCGGAAGATATCAGTTCTATTTCGTTTCAGACTTTGTCCGCGAGAGGGCGTCTATTTCATTACAAACGCGAATAATTATGCACTGATTGAGGTAAAATATATATATATATATTTACTGAGAAATAATATTAATAATGTAAATAAAATAACAGAAAATAATTTATGATAAAAATTAATGTCTAAAGCAAAATAAAAAAAATTTCAAATGAGGAAAATGATGTCATTCAGCAACCAGATAAATGGGAATTACAATATTATTACGGGTGCCTTTTTCATATTACTAATAACAGTAACTTTTAAAAAACATTTGAAGAGAAAATGACGTCACTATTTAAAACATCGCATTTTTACTCATAACGATATTAAGTACTACTATGTTATCCCCTCGACCAATTCCGCCAAATTATACAAATCGCCAAACTAATAGACAAATTATACATATTGACATAATTTTTATTTTAAATAACGAAAAAACAAATAATTAGTAGAATATTAATAAAAGTAGTAATAAAAAGTCGAAATAAAAATAATTTAATGACATTTTAAACACATGAATCATATTTAATGTCATTGAATGTGACATTCACGATCATCCATTATTGACCTTTAATCTTACAGATTGGTGATAATTTTTTGGTCGATGAGATAACCTAGTAGTACCCGATATTACATTTCAATATTTATTTTCATTATGGACACTGAGATTGAGATTATTTTTCAGATGACTTCAGTTAGTGAAAATAATGTCACAGTAAAAATGAAATTAGTTTTTTACTTACCCATCATGACCCTGTATTTCATTCAAATTTCAATTCAAAGATATATTTTAATTGGAAATGAGACGCTTAATCCGACGCAATAAACTGTTAGTTAATAAGATTATTATTTTTGGAGTTATAAGGATGTTTCTTTTACGCCGTTCGGTACTACTTGAGTAGTTTGGCGTTTTATATAATTTGTCGAAATTGGTACATCAGCAGTTCTTTAATATAGCATTACTATGTATATTAACAATATTTAAATTTTGTTTATGAATTGCAATGCATTATATAAATAGTTTTCACATGTTTTATTTTCATATACACTATATTGCCATTGATTATGGGACACTTGCGATTTTAGACATTTTACTAAATATCTAGAAAAATACATGAGGAATCATCTCGAAACTCTTAGTGTATAAATATAATAGTATACGTCATACGACACCGTGAAGATTTTTTACCGAAACTCCATAGGGGACCGTCAACAAATTAAAAAAGAATGAATATCTTTTGAATAACCCTGTCAAAACTAATGTAGCAAAAGCGCTCAAACTCTAGATTATGATTAAATGCCTTATTGTAATACACTGTGTTCATTTTTATGCAAATAGCATGCATACTCGCAGAGTAATTAAGGTTTTTATAAAAATGGTCCTAAATTTTTCCACGTTTTTTCCTTATAATTTTCAGAGTTCTTAATATAAAATAATATTTTTTTCAGAAAATATGACAAACAACATTGCACACAGTACCCTGTAATCAGAATTAAAAAATAATGAAAATTGTATACAAAATGAGTTGGTTTACTAAATAATTTTTTACTGCGCATGCGTCAACGATATCAAAATTTCATTTGCATATTATGTTAGCTAAATGTATAGAGCAACTTCTGTGAAAGTCGCAAAATCATAACTTGAAAATTCTGAAAATAATCGTCAATTGAATAAGGTGAAAATCCGTTATTCTCAAAATGAAGCAAAAACAAGAGGGGTTGTATCCATATATTCATTGATTAGTGTCAATGTAGAATACACAATACGGGAAGTTACGACTGCTTTTGGATAAAATCCCTCATTTTTTTGCTTCATTTTGGAAACAACGGATTTTGTCCTTTTTCTATAGACGATTATTTTCAGAATTTTCAAGCTATAATTTTGAGACTTTTACAAAAGTTGCTCTATACATTTAGCTAACATAATATGCAAATGAAATTTTGATATCTTTGACGCATGCGCAGTAAAAAATTATTTAGTAAACCTACTCATTTTTCATACAATTTTTATTATTTTTTAATTCTGATTACAGGGTACTGTGTGCAATTTTGTTTGTCATATTTTCTGAAAAAAATATTATTTTATATTAAGAACTCTGAAAATTATAAGGAAAAAACTTAGAAAAATTTGGGGGCATTTTTATAAAAACCTTAATTACTCTGCGCGTATGCATGCTATTTGCATAAAAATGAACACAGTGTATTACAATAAAGCATTCAATCATAATCTAGAGTTTGAGCGCTTTTGCTACATTAGTTTTGACAGGGTTATTCAAAAGATATTCATTCTTTTTTAATTTGTTGACGGTCCCCTATGGAGTTTCGGTAAAAAATCTTCACGGAGATGTATGACGTATACTATTATATTTATACACTAAGAGTTTCGAGATGATTTCTTATGTATTTTTCTAGATATTTAGTAAAATGTCTAAAATCGCAAGTGTCCCATAATCAATGGCAATATAGTGTACATATCCATGATGGGTAAGTATTACGGTGGCCCCCAACTACTAGTTTTTGTTGATAATGTATCTTCCGTACAAATATTTGCGTTTTTCGTAAGATAGGATAGATAGATGAAAGATGAATTGAAAGATGATTTGAAAGATGGGTTGCGAAATTTTTTTTTTTACTAAAATGTGGGTCGTGTGCCAAAAAAGCTTGGGAACCGCTGATCTAGATTAAAAAAGTGTCTCTAATAATGTGTCTATTACCTACAGTTTTTCAAAAACTAAAACTGCACACGTCTTGCGAGAAAATCCATTCGCCACTGACGAGCAAAATGATGTATTTCTCCAGCCCTGAGCCTTAATATGCGTTAAAAATATTTAAACATACGTTTAAATTTTATCTTGGAATTGCAATGCATTTTATAATTAGTTTACATACGTTTTATTTTCGTATTTTATAGTATGCATACCTGTGATGGGCAAGTATTACGGTGGCCCCAACAACTAGTTTCCTTTTTCTCCGGTTTTAAGATGTTATCTTTTTGCGGACGAAATTAAAAACTAATTCTCGGCACTGTCCTGGTTCTATTTCTTATTTTTCTACGATTCTCATCAAACACTCTCTTTCCTCTTTTATCAGCTTACTTGAACTTCAGCATAGTCTCCTTGAACTTTCTGGATTGTTTGATTTAATGTTTCTGAGGTTCTGATATATTATATATATATATATATATTATTTTTTTTTTATCAATTATTAGCAAAACCGACTGCTTGTTGAAATGTATACAGAGTAGTATTTATGCCGAATAAGCTGGTGTAAAAATTACGAACTATACTAAACCAAAACATTTTTTGAATTTAATTAAAAATATTTAATTAAAGAAGGTTCCTGCTAAGCTTAAACCCTTTGGATCCGATTTTTTTTTTCGATTTTTAGAAAAAATTACTTTTACGTTAATCACGCATGAGATTGCAAAAAGTTAAAAAAAAGAGGAAAAGCACGTGAACCGGAAAATGAGAAATTATTTTAAATAGCGCGCATGTAAGGCAATTAAGAAGCTTATTTTATTCACAACAAAATTGTCAATACTTTTATTTAAATCCCGTTTTATTTTATTTATTTCATTTTTGGGGAAGGTTGGGGGGGGGGGAAAGAAAGTCAGAGTGAATCCATTTATGCAAATATTATAAGTAGTTCTGAAAAAGTTTCTATTTTAAGTTCATACTTCTGGCAATGTTTTGCACAGCAATCTTAGCTAGTTGTCCAATTTAAATTTTAACATGTTTTCACTTAAAACATCAATTAACAAACATGCAAGCTAATGTTTAATTTGCCATGGCACTCAATTGCAAAAAAGTTGTTGAAAACATTACAGCAAGTTTTCTGCAATTCTATCACGAAATTTGTATTTTTTCCACGATTCCTTCAAGAAATTTGCATTTTTTCCGCGACCTTTTGTCGAAAATCGCATTTTTTCAACGATCTATAGTCGAAAATCGAGGTTTTTTCGCGATCTTTTGACGAAAATCACGGTGTTTTCGCGATTTTTTGACGAAAATCACGGTTTTTACACGATCTTTCGACGCAATCCGCGTTTTTTTTCGCGATCTTTTGACGCAATCTGAGTTTTTTTCGCTATCTTTTGATGGAATCCGTGTTTTTCTTGCAATCTTATAACAGAATTCGCGTTTTTCTCGCGATCTTATGACGAAATCCGCGTTTATCTTGTGATATTTTAACGGAATCCGCGTTTTTCTCGCGATATTTTGACAAAAACCGCGATTTTCTCGCAATATTTCGACGAAAACCGTGTTTTTTTTTTCGTGATATTATGACCAAAATAGCATTCTTTTGCGATCTTTCCACGAAAATTATGTCTTTTCAGCAATCTTTCGACGAAAATGGCTTTTTTTCAACGATATTTCGGTGAAAAAAATCCGCGTTTTTCTCTCGATCTTTCAACGGAATCGCGTTTTGCTCGCAATGTCTTGTCGAAAGCCGGGTTTTCTCACGATTTTTGACCAAAACCGTGTTTGTCACGCGATATTTTGACGAAAATAGCTATTTTCGCGACCTTTCAGCAAAAATCGCGTTTTTATTCCGCCAAATTTTGACGAAAATCGCTTTTTTCGCGATATTTTGTCCAAAATCTCGTTTTTCCGGCAACCCTTGAAGATATAAAAAATCGGAAACGCGGAAAATGACAAAAAAGCTGAAAACCGCGGATCCGCGGAAGAATCTCTAGCCTGGTTAATATAACATTAATTCTAATATCAAAATAGATTAATTAGAGTCTAATGAATATTCCATTGTCCGAAAGATAATGAATGTTGCTTTGCGTATTATTCAGTTAATATTCATATGAACTGGGTAAGAAAGAATTTTTGGAGATGCTTAGAAAATATTGTATTAACAACAAAATTTAACTGATACATATTGCAACTTTCTAATGCTTTTTGCGCTTTACTACATGATACTTTCATGAAAATAACTTTTTATTTTAAATTTAAAGAGTGAAATATATGTTTAAAATAAAATAATCGCAAACTGCGCAAAGAGAAATTAAGCAAATAATAGTTACTAGCGAGCTTCGCCCGCTTGCGACCCCTTTCTGAAAAAAATAATCTCTCTAAGGCCCGGTGCACACTTGCGTTTTCTAACCGCTGACCACAAACCATCAATCATCCTGTGGCTGTCTTGATTCAGTGCACACTGAATCAATGTGGCGATCGTTACCGCTGACCACAAAGAAAAAACAGGTTCATTTAAATAATGAGACATTTTATGTGTAATATTTTGTACCTATATCTTTCAAATTATTTTATTTAGAAAAGCATTTAAGACTTTTCCTCGAATAACTTTTTTTCTGAATATAGCTATCTTTCTACAACATAATGTTACAAAATATTCAGTTTTACAGCTGTTTTTACAAAACAAAATAATCAAATAAATAAATACAATTTAAAATAAATAACGAAAATACTTTTTATAAATTATTTAACAAAATGTTTTAAAATTTTTCACAATTGTGTATTATTAGTATAAACCTTCTAGAGTTCACTCAGAGGCCCACTTTGAATATTTGGGGCCTGAGGCCCCAAGTAATCAAAGTGGGCATCAGGCGTATCGTTTATAATCAGCTTTTTCTGTTTTTATCTAATTCTAGTGTTTGATTATATGCAAGTTTACACACTTTGAAAAAAACCTCGAGTATAATTTTCGTGTTAAAATATGCATATTTTGTACAAAAATTTTAATTTTTAGTTTTTTCCTTTTTTACATTTAATAATTTAAATTAAAAAATTCGCCTATTATATTATTTAAAATACAGTTACGGCCTCCCGATTTTTTCAAAAATTTTATGCAAGGTGTAAAACCAGTACTCCAAACACACATATAAAAGATCATTGAAGAATACAGGATTTAAGGGCTACTTTTACCTAAAAATATGGCAGAAAAAAAATCGCCCGTTTTACGCCGTAATTTCGCGGTTTTTACAGATTTAAAAATACTTCTAACCGTTGTATCTTTTTGAAATTTTGACACAACTCAAAACGATGTATTCACTAAGAGGTGTATAAAGATGGAAAAGAAATATTGAAAATTAGGGATTTTATTCATATAAATATGAGCGGAAAAAGTGTCGAAAAAGTAAACAAAATTGTACAATCGGAGACTCTTTTTCTCGTTTTTTTTTTTTTTTTTTTTTTTTTTTTTTTTTTTTTTTTTTTCAAAGGGTTAATATTAGAATATTTCAAAAATTAACACACCGTTGGAAATTAGACAGAAGCGTCTTTGAGGGGGTATTTTTTTTCTTTGTCGTGCCTCCAAAATTAAAAAGGATGGAATCGTTTTAAAATTCGATAGTTTTCGGTCGAAAATTCTGCGGAGAAAAATGGAAAATGAAAGCTTTCGGGAAAACGTTTTTTTCAAAAGGTTAATGTTCGTATTTCTTGAAACCGAATAGACCGTCAGAAAGGTCTTTAAATTTCCATCAAGAATATGTAATTTGTTTTAAAATTCGTGAATCTGCAGCGCGGATGTGACGTTATATAAAACTCCTTAATTTTCGTATTTTCGACACCTTCGTGGTTCTTCATCCGCGGAAAGCTAGTTTCGACCGAAGAGCTCCGTCAGAGAACCGTCTCGGAACTACAGATGGGCGTTATTTAACGTATTAGGATAAATAACAATGTTATTGTAATACAGTTCATTATTTAATAACAGGTTAACGGAAAGTCCCTATTAAATTTAGAACACGATCTCAGCAACGTATTAAAAAATAAAGATTTGAAACAACCGTTTTTAGAAGTATACATTAAAGTTATAATAAAAAAAAAATTTGCGAAATTTGTTTTTTGCATTTGTAAAAAAAAGAGCTTAAAATTGTGCTTAAAAAGAATCATATTTCAAACGCTTATAGCGAATCGGCGGATGCTTTAAACCAGCCAACGATTGAGTCTTCCCCTTTGAGTGTGTTATCCAGCAGAGCTGTTTCACTGTTTCAGTAGTTACGGTTTTCAAAGCCTTCGGTTCTTTCCCTTTAAGTTCTTTGGCCATTCACTGGCGAGGAAAAACGGTTATTTTATTATTCTTTTTTGGCTGTCTTGTTGTTTTTTCTGTTATCGCTTCTGTTATTTTATTCCAAGTAATCGGTATGTTTCTGATGTAACTATTTTCTGCTGAGACTGTAACATTTGGTACAAAAGTGTTTTAAGTTGAAAAAATATGTTGATAATAAATATAACAAAAATAACAATTTTATCTGAGTGAATGACATTTTATTAAAAGTGTTTGTTTATTCTTTATGGTTCTCGAAAGTAATGAAAGAGGAACTATTAAATGATTTTCAATAGGGAAAGATTCTATGTTGATATTGGAGGGGTGATGGAAGATACGGAGGGTTTACTCATTTTTGAATATTTAAAAGGGTTATTACTACACTAGCGAGCTTCGCCCGCTAGCGGCCCCTTTCTGCAAAAAATAATCTCTCTAAGGCCCGGTGCACACTTGCGTTTTCTAACCGCTGACCACAAACCATCAAATCATCCTGTGGCTGTCTTGATTCAGTAAGATAGTTCTGATAGCCATATTTTTCCAAAAATTTCATACCTCATTAAAAGTGGATTACCAAGAATGGTATTAGCCGATTTTAAGGAAATATTGAAATTAAGTAAAAGTTGTTCCTAAAAATATGAAACCAAAAAAAAGAAGTTCGTTCTTTCCCCGTAATTTCGCGGTTTTTATTTATTTAAAAATACTTCTAACTGTTGTATCGTTTCAAAATAGTGATGCAACTTGTACCACGGTATTCTCTAACTGCTTTTATGAAGATTTTAAAGAAATGTCAAATTTTAAAATGTATTTATTTGCAATAATGTTCTCTAACGATATTTTAAAAATATACGGATTACCGAGTGTCGGATTAGTGAGGTCGCAATGTATTATTATTACACACTTTGAAAAAAAACCTCGAGTATAATTTTCGTGTAAAAATATGCATATTTTTTACAAAAATTTTAATTTTTAGTTTTTTCCTTTTTCACATTTAATAATTTAAATTAAAATTCGCCTATTATATTATTTAAAATACAGTTACGGCCTCCCGATTTTTTTTAAAAATTTTATGCACGGTGTAAAACCCCCCCGGTGTAAAACCCCCAAACACACATATAAAAATCATTGAAGAATACAGGATTTAAGGGCTACTTTTACCTAAAAATATGGCAGAAAAAAAAAATCGCCCGTTTTACGCCGTAATTTCGCGGTTTTTACAGATTTAAAAATACTTCTAAACGTTGTATCTTTTTGAAATTTTGACACAACTCAAAACGATGTATTCACTAAAAGGTGTATAAAGATGGAAAAGAAATATTGAAAATTAGGGATTTTATTCATATAAATATAAGCGGAAAAAGTGTCGAAAAAGCAAACAAAATTGTACGATCGGAGACTCTTTTTCTCGATTTTTTTTCAAAGGGTTAATATTAGAATATTTCAAAAATAAACACACCGTTGGAAATTAGACAGAAGCGTCTTTGAGGGGGTATTTTTTTTCTTTGTCGTGCCTCCAAAATTAAAAAGGATGGAATCGTTTTAAAATTCGATAGTTTTCGGTCGAAAATTCTGCGGAGAAAAATGGAAAATGAAAGCTTTCGGGAAAACGTTTTTTTCAAGAGGTTAATGTTCGTATCTCTTGAAACCGAATAGACCGTCAGAAAAGTCTTTAAATTTCCTTCAAGAATATGTAATTTGTTTTAAAATCCGCGAATCTGCAGCGCGGATGCGACGTTATATAAAACTCCTTAATTTTCGCATTTTCGACACCTTCGTGGTTCTTCATCCGCGGAAAGTTAGCTCCGTCAGAGAACCGTCTCGGAACTTGGATTTTTTGTCACGTTTCCCGGGTAGTTTTTAATTAATATCTCGGGTAATTACCGAGCGATTTTCTCGAAATTCATTATCACAAAAGGCCGAATCGTCCCGAGTCGATAGACACCCAGAGCGCCACTCCACTCGGCCGTTGAGAAAAGTTTTTAGCGGTACAGACAAACAGACGTTTACTGCGGTTAATAGTATGGATGTTCATGGAATTTTTTAGAGGGGGGGGGGAGATTTTGGCAGTGTAAATTTTGTTTTCCGGCCAAATAATTTTATTATTTTTGTTTTGCATTTGCGTTAAAAGATTTTATTTCTGTGATTTTATTTCGCTAAAAAAAAAAAAAAAAAAAAAAAAAGAAAGAAAGAAAGGAAATAGTTTTCCATAATTTGTGAAATAACTTAATTTTAGTACAGTTGTAATTAATTTGAAAAGTATATTTGTATGAACGAAATTTGTTTGTATGAATTGCATTCGATTAAAAGAATATAAATATTTTTGTGTTCTTGTGAAATTAACTTTGAATATGTGTTGATTGATGTGCGGCCGCTATTAAGTCGCGGATCAATTTTTCTTTTATAATATTTTACAATGTAGTTGAAAAGTGTTTATGAATTCGGTTTGTCTGTCCTTGCTCTAACTCGTGTAAATGTAGTCTGATTGTCATGAAATTGATATATGTATTATTAGAATTTAGTATGGCATTTTCGGTTTTGAGAAGGAAGTTTGCAGGACCGCTCAGAAGAATTCCATTACTTTACGGTGAACGAAATTTGTTTGTATGAATTGCATTCGATTAAAAGAATATAAATAATATTTTTGTGTTCTTGTGAAATTAACTTTGAATATGTGTTGATTGATGTGCGGCCGCTATTAAGTCGCGGATCAATTTTTCTTTTATAATATTTTACAATGTAGTTGAAAAGTGATTATGAATTCGGTTTGTCTGTCCTTGCTCTAACTCGTGTAAATATAGTCTGATTGCCATGAAGTTGATATATGTATTATTAGAATTTAGAATGGCATTTTCGGTTTTGAGAAGGAAGTTTGCAGGGCCGCTCAGAAGAATTCCATTACTTTACGTTGTATGTTGAAAAATCACTCGCTCTGTATTTTAATGATATTACAGTATTTAAAACATACTAAAATTGATATACATCACTGTCGTGTACTACAAGGATCTTACTAAAGAATATGGTGTGCATTCGCTTATTTATAAGAACATACAAAAGTATTCGGGTATAGAAGAAAATTAAAATTGATTGCAGTTATTGAAACCTATGAACAAAAATTGCTGGAAGTGCATTTTCAATAATGGTATGAGTTTTAAAGTTTAACTACTTTTTAAATGTTACTTGGTTTGTACAAATTTTAGATCATATGCAAGGTCGAACAAATGTTTTCAATAATATTAGTCTATTGGCTGAAATTGCTGAATAGAAATTTTCAAATGTGCTATGCTTTTAACAGAGCTAACTTTTAGCATATTATATATAGTAAGCACACATGTCTGTAGATCATATACAGCAGGGCTGTCCAACGCGGTGCCCGCGGGCGCCATGGCGCCCTTTGAGGCTTTTCTTGGCGCCCTTTTGAAGCTTTTCTGTTTGCATTTAAAAAAAAAAACTATTTTAAAGGATACTTTGTTTAAAACCCTTAATATTTTCTTAAAATACTTTTAAAGTGCAAGTGTATTTCACACTTCAAAAAGGAAAACGTACTTTACAGTGTTATTGCGTTTCTTCTTTATTTCATAGGTATTCCTTATAAGGGTGATTCTACGATAAGAGGTAATTTGTACGGCAATTCGTTTAGAAGAGATTTTTTATGCTATATGTTGCAATTTTTTGCAATGAATCGCATCGTCTTAATATACTTTATTAAATAACATCACGATTGAATGCCTAATTAAAACACATTTTTCTGAAATTTCTTACAAAGTCTAAAAAAGTCTCTCCCCTGGCATGTCCCCTTTCCGGTTTCAATTTAACTTTCAAACAATATATATATTTTCCGTCAGTTGCTTAGCTAAAGTATGTTTAATTGGAATTTAAGTAATTATACTTACGTATTATAAAATAAAAAATAAAATAATTTTGTTATTTTCAAATAATTTTTAAAATTAACTTTTGTCCCGCTTTTTTTGTGTATCTACCCTGTCAAATTTCGTTCCGCTGAAACAAATATAAATTCAAGGATGGCTATATCGGAAGTAGCACTTAAGGACATCTATTGGCTTGAAGTTAGCAATACTAAACGCGCAAGCCATTTAAGCGTCGCCATTTTTAGTTGTTGCGACGCGACCGTGCGGTGTAGTGGTTTCGCACGGTGATCGTGTATCTCCCCTGGTAAGTCATAAAACTTATAATATTCATTTAATTCAATTGAATTTACTGCCCTAATTAAACAATACGGTAATAATTAAAGTGAAATACACAATTAACCCAAAAACTAATTAAGTCAGTTAAAAAATTTGAATTTACATGAAAATGTCTCTCCCCTGCCGTATTTCCCCTGGCAAGATAACTGCCAGGGGAGTGAGTCACTGATCAGAAAAAGTTATAAAATATGTATAAAGTGACTTGCCCTTTTATGGAAAAGTAAATGAACGGGACAAAAATCATAATTTAAAAGTTTTTGATCAAACTTAAACTTTTCTTTTTGGCCGAATTCTCTATGTTTTTGAACCTCTTATCGTAGAATCACCTATAAAGCATTTTACGAAATTATGACGATGAGAATTGATAAAAATTGGCAATAAGTTTTAAATATATATAAAGGTAAAGCGTAAAAAAATAAGCACCCTACCATCATGCATGGAAGTTCAACGACTTTATTATTATTGTTCATATTGATTCAACGGCCTATTGTTTTATAAGACGGGAAAAATTGTGCCATTTCATCTCAGACCACTGAAATGTTAGGCAATTTCATCCATTCTGTTTTTTTTTTTTTTATTCTATAATATTGTTCGAAATGATTTCCATCAGTTAATGCTCTTTCATGCTATCTCTTTGTAACTACCCATGGATTGGCGACTATATCATGCCTATATTTGTTTCTGTACTTTTCATACTGACAAATTTGGGTCTCCAAAATAAATCATGGAAAACTTTATCGTTTTAAAAGAAAACCCAACAATGTGCCTGGATTATCCTTTTATTTTAATTATAAGCGAGATTTAAGTTTTTAGTTCTTTCCACTTCAAAAATTTTTGGAAACAGCCTCTCGCATAAAAATGTATATGATCCAAAATTTACTACTATCTAAAAGTTTTTTTATTTTTTAATTAATTATTATTTTTTTTTTTTTCATTTAGCTTTAGATTTGTAGGATTCTTGTCTTCTCCTGCTAGATGCATTTGCATATGTGTTGGTCCTAATATTATGCGATAATTTTTTTGCATGTATTGAATCATGTTCATAATGGCGCCCCTCGTTGCACAGTGAGAGTTGAGATGTGCCCCTGCTTAGAAAAAGGTTGGACAGGCCTGATATACAGTATTGAAAAAAAATCGTATATTTTAACGACTACTCATGGTAATAGCAGAAATCGTGTTTTCAAATGCATTATGTTTTTTTTTTCCAAAGTGCTCAATAAGACGCCATCCCACCTTAGTAAATTGTCAAGTTTTGTTATAGCATTCTAAATGTGTTGGATGGCGTTTCATAATCTATACTGTATAAATTTATTTATTTATTTATTTTAGAAATCGTGTTTAAACTCTATTTATTACTATGCAGGGTATCGGGTATCTCTTATCATTTACCAATAACTAATTTCAAAACCGTTAGTTTTAGCGATGTAGTTCCAACTGTAAAAATGTTTCAAATTTTCTTTTTCTCTTCATCATATAAAAACCAATTTACATTAGTTTTAAATAGATAAGAAATTACAAACTTTATCCAATGTGTGAGTCCTATAAGCTTTATTTTGTCATGTTCTAACAAGTAAAACACTAAAAATTTATTCTTGTATGCTCAAAACTTACTGAATTATGATACTTAGAATTTTATGAATTCTAATGTTTTAATCACAATAACTGGAAAAACCTGTTTAAGTGTCAGAAAATGCCAAAAATGCATGAAATTCAAAGTATCATAATTAATTAAGTTTAGTCTTATCTCGCAAAAATTAAGTGTTTAATCACAAACTGATTTTGAATAATACAGCATTTATAATTATGTCAGAAAGTTATTTAAAATGTTTTGTTTGAAAGACCCTCTAATTAAAATATCCGTCAGTTACATGTTATAAAAATAACAGGTTGTTGGAACCTGTTACCTGTAAAAGAATGGAACGATGTAACCTGTTAACGAAAAATAACTATATTTCCCATCTCTACTCGGAACTTGGATTTTTTGTCACGTTTCCCGGGTAGTTTTTAATTAATATCTCGGGTAGTTACCGGGCGATTTTCTCGAAATTCATTATCACAAGAGGCCGAATCGTCCCGAGTCGATAGACACCCCGAGCGCCATTCCACTCGGCCGTTGAGAAAAGTTTTTAGCGGTACAGACAGACAGACAGACACAGACGTTTACTGCGGTTAATAGTATAGACTAGCGAGCTTCGCCCGCTAGCGGCCGAGTTCTGCAAATGGTTACACCTATTATTTTATTTAAAAGATAGTTCTGATAGCCATATTTTTCCAAAAATTTCATACCTCAAAAGTGGATTACCAAGAATGGTATTAGCCGATTTTAAGGAAATATTGAAATTAAGTAAAAGTTGTTCCTAAAAATATGAAAAAAAAAAAAAAAAGTTCGTTCTTTCCCCGTAATTTCGCGGTTTTTATTTATTTAAAAATACTTCTAACTGTTGTATCGTTTCAAAATAGTGATGCAACTTGTACCACGGTATTCTCTAACTGATTTTATGAAGATTTTAAAGAAATGTCAAATTTTAAAATGTATTTATTTGCAATAATGTTCTCTAACGATATTTAAAAAATATACGGATTACCGAGTGTCGGATTAGTGAGGTCGCAATGTATTACTATTACACACTTTGGAAAAAACTTCGAGTATAATTTTCGTGAAAAATATGCATATTTTGTACAAAAATTTTAATTGTTAGTTTTTTCCTTTTTCACATTTAATAATTTAAATTAAAAAATTCGCCTATTATATTATTTAAAATACAGGTACGGCCTCCCGATTTTTTCAAAAATTTTATGCAAGGTGTAAAACCAGTACCCAAAACACACATATAAAGATCATTGAAGAATACAGGATTTAAGGGCTACTTTTACCTAAAAATATGGCAGAAAAAAAAAAAATCGCCCGTTTTACGCCGTAATTTCGCGGTTTTTACAGATTTAAAAATACTTCTAACCGTTGTATCTTTTTGAAATTTTGACACATCACAAAACGATGTATTCACTAAGAGGTGTATAAAGATGGAAAAGAAATATTGAAAATTAGGGATTTTATTCATATACTAGGTGAAACCCGTCGAATTTCGACGAAAGTAAATTTTTAAGAAGGAACTGTTTCATTGATTTATAATAAACCTACAAAATCAGCTACAGTAAAAAATGCATCTTACAATGGTCAGTCTAAATCTCAAACAAAAATTATTTAAAGCTAAAATTAAGAAAAAAAAATACATTTTATATGAAACTCAGTTGTCCAAATCATTAAAATTAAACTTTAATCACATATGTAAAAATATAATAATAAAGCAAAATATAATAAAGATCAGTTATTAAAATGAAGTTATCAATCGAGGCTCTTATGTTTGGTATAAATGCGTTGGAAAATAAAAAATGAAGTCGACACGATCTTACAGAGGCGTAGCTACAGATATATATATTAGGGATGCACCGAATATTCGGTATCTATTCGGTATTCGGCCTATTCGGCCATGTTACCGAATATTCGGTTAGGCCGAATATTAAACTATTCGGTTGAGCCGAATATTCGGCTTGGCCGAATATGAAATTATTCGGCCTGCCGAATATTCGGTATGGCCGAATATCAAAGTATTCGGCTATAGTATTCGGCCATTCAATACTTAATAAAAACAGTTAAAAACTTTTCACTATTTCTACTTTTAACTGTCAATTTTTTAATTTATATTTAAAACAATTAGATACAAAATCATTTTTAAATAAAATAGAATGTTTTTACATTATTTATTTGCTGTTTGTAAAGTATAACTTAAAAAAATTAAACATGAGAAGGATTAAAATGGTGATTTATTAGGATTCTCCTTAGGAATAAATTATGTGCAAATACAAGTTTCTAAATTTTGTTTAGTAAATAATCTGTTTCTTGCCTTCCCCCAAATAAAAGTCCTTTAAAAGAAAAAAAAAACAACTTTTGAGATTAGT
Source organism: Maratus speculifer (assembly GCA_964019185.1). Classification (NCBI taxonomy): domain Eukaryota; kingdom Metazoa; phylum Arthropoda; class Arachnida; order Araneae; family Salticidae; genus Maratus; species Maratus speculifer. The sequence continues at coordinate 300,737,711 of OZ025297.1, read as the reverse complement.
AATAGCTATCAAGGCAGACAATTTTTGTTCATGAAACCATAATCATAATCAACTTATTGAGTCATAAGTACATTGTATTTCATCTCACTCTAAGTCAAAACTTGTGTGTTCGTTTATTATATTAACAATAAATAAGATAACATATTTTCAACTCACATGCTTTGATTTCTGTAAAATATGATATGATGGGAAGGGTGGAAAATACCACCATTCATAAGAAAAGAACTATGAGCCAAACATGCCTTTATTCAAAATTAAGTTGAAAGTATTTGTACTTTATATTGAAAAAAATTTGCCTTGAGTTATTTAAAAAGGACAATTATCAGACTGTAAAATTTTTCTTCTGCCTTTTTTACATTATTTGATTTTAAAATGTTTGTTTTGATTCGTAGAAAATTTTATTAATTAAAGTTTCATAATTGTGCTTCTTAAATAACTCAAGGCAGATTTTTTTTCAATACTAAATGTTCTTATAAAAAGCTCTTGTTTATCAAAATGTAAGTTTCTTTTATTAAATATTATGTAAAACTGTTTTAAAAAGTAACATTTTAATACCTTTAAATTTTAAAATATAAAAAGAATTTGGAAAGCCGAATATTCGGTATTCGGCCGAATAGTTAACTATTCGGCTGGCCGAATATTCGGTATTCGGCCCAACAATTACTATTCGGCTAGCCGAATATTCGGTATTCGGTTCACCTGTCGGCCGAATATTCGGCATTCGGTATTCGGCCAAAATCACTATTCGGTGCATCCCTAATATATATATATTTTTTTTTTGGGGGGGGGGGGGGAGAATTTAAAAATTTCCCAACTTGAAAAATATTGTTCTAATTTCCAATTAAAATTATACAATGCAATGTGCTTATAATGATAACAATACTTATGCATTAAAAATAATTTCTTTTCAAAAAAAAAAAAAAAACTAGATTTATTGCTATTTTTTCAACATGAAAATAAAGATCAGAAGAAAAAGAGATAAAGATTATACTTTTACCACAAAGGTTAAAGAAACAATTTCAAATAATGCAATAAATGTAAGATTCAAAGTTAGAGACATTGCATACATTCAAAAAAAATTATATAAATATATGAAATATGAAACAAAAAATGTTACATAAAGAAAAATTGTAACGATTGCTAATGAACACTTACATTGTAATTTTTTTCATTTAACACTGATCCTTCTGTTCTTCAAAGAAGCCACCTAATGATCACATCGTCCAGTTTAAGTAAGTCCGCTATTTTATTTTCACATTTCAAAAGCATTAAGCTATCCAGTCTGTCATCGCTCATGGTAGTTCGTAATTCATTTTTTATAATTTTTAGCTGACTAAATGTCCTTTCATTTGACGCAACACCATAAGCTGCTGTGAATGTTAAAATGCACAGTTTGAAGGCTTGACCTAAATAATTTTTGAATTTTTTGGCATGAACGAAAAGTCCGTTAAGAGAGTCAACATTATTGTTTGAACACAAGTCAAAAAGTATTTCCATTTGACTCTGCAAGTCGTGTATGTCAGGTTTATCAGATCCAGGAGGAAACATGTTAATAACTTTTTCTAGATTACTTATGCTCAAATTTGCTTTGGTGAATGGTAGATTAAAAATCGAATGTATCGGTTCAATAGTATCTTTGATATATAAAACATTGTCATTGAAACCCATTATTAATGTGTCCAAAACTTCTTTGAATTATTTCCTGTAAAAAGTATTTAAATCTATGTCCATTGCTGTTCTATTGTTTTCATCAATTTTTTTAGGTGGAACCCTTTTTCTATGGTGTTTTCGGAAGTCTGATTCAACATCTATCCCCATTTTTTCAGCGAATACAATTGAACTTTTTATAAGATTATTCATTCCAGTGGAATCATCACTAATTGCTTGTAAGCTTTGGACAGTACTTTTTATTATCGCAATGCAGTCAATGACGTTAAAATCAGGTGTCTCCAGAATTTCAGTTAAAATTTTTATTTTGCTTAAGATGTTTTTCATGAAATAAAATGATGCAATAAAATCAAAAGTTTTCATTTTTTTATAAATTCCAAATGCTTTTGTTCTAGTAGAGGAATCAAAAGTCTTTTCATTGAAAATATTTTCTAATAGTTCTATTACCATTTCAAACGATTGAGTTAAGGCTTTGACCGATTCAGCTCTTGCGGTCCATCTGGTTTTTGATAGATTTTTAAGTTGAATTACTTTATCAATGTTCTTTACACTTGACTGATAATGCTTAAATCTTTTTGTACTTGATGTGAAAAAGACATAGAACTCTTCAAGGATGTTAAACAAATCTTGAATTAATATGCTAACGTTGCAAGCATGTTCTAGAGCAGTATTAGTGCGGTGATCTTGACAAGGTATGTAAGGAACACTGTGACCGACAATCTCAGATATATGTTTTTGTACACCATTGAACCTCCCGGGCATATTTTGAGCAAAATCATAAGACTGGAATGCAAGCTTCGAATAATCAATTTCTATTTCATTTAAGCACTGTAAAATTAAATCTGCATTCCCTTTCCAGTTTTGTCACTACATTCAATTGTTTTGACCAATCTTTCCCTAATTTCACCTTCATTACTTACACTTCGGATAACAATAGACATTATATCTTTGTGTGACAGATCTGGAGTTGTGTCGGCCAAAACTGTAAAACATAAACTATTTTTTTATTTCAGAAGTGATTACCTGACGAATTTCAGATGCTATTAAATTTATCATTTCATTTTGAGATTCTGGACTCATATATGTAACATGATATGGTCTCAATTTTTTATCTTCAAACTAACATTTCATTGTAGTATTGTGCCTTGAGATAAGCTGTATCACTTCGCAAAAATTTCCTTTATTAATATCATCGGTATTTGACTCTCGAAATGCTAATCCTTGCTTTCCGAATGTTTTACAAGTATCCATTAAAATTTTGATAACTTCTCTGTTGTGCATTCGAACTTTTTCTTCCTGAATTAAAACTTGTCTTTTTGATTTGTCAATTAAGACATCAATATGTTTTTTCTTTACAAGAAAATTACAAAAATCATATAGAGCAGACTTATGAGCTTGAGATGAGAAATGTTGTTGGAGCTTCCCTAATTTATCTTTTCCGCAACTTTTCATTTTACCCCATACTTTTACTCCGGTTGAAGTTAGAGGTCTGCACGGGCCGAAATTTCCAGGCCCGGGCCCGGCCCGAAAGTTAAAATTTCGGCCCGGGCCCGGCCCGGCCCGAACGAAAGAAATATTGGCCCGACCCGGCCCGGCCCGAAAGTTAAAATTTCGGCCCGAGCCCGGCCCGGCCCGAACGAAAAAAATAATGGCCCGACCCGGCCCGGCCCGAAAGTTAAAATTTCGGCCCGAGCTCGGCCCGGTCCGGATAAAAGTTTAAAATTCGGCCCGAACCCGGCCCGGGTCGAGTGAATTTCTACAGAACATTGATCTTTAATCTTAAGGAAGAGTTCTGACCAAAAAAATTATATTAGTCTTTTTTTTTTTTCCATGTTTATAATCTCCATTTATGCAGAAGTGCCGTAGGCTGCGATATTTATGCTTTTAAATGAATCTTTGTTTGTTGTATGTAAATGTTTCAGTTATCACTAGTAAGGTACCTGTACCCAATATGGACACCCCAAGGAAAATGTATTTTTTTCACCCCCATGTACAAGTCATAGGACTCCAAAAATATGTGACCACTATCCTTAGACTATTGACTATCATTATTAAAATTAGCGACCTTGTAACTATTCTGGTTTAATTTAAATGATAAAAACAAAAAAAATGTTTCCAAGTGTCCATATAAGGAACTACCTGTCCCTATTATGGACAGGTGTTTCCTTATTGACTTTCTACACAGTGTGTATGGAAGAGCCACTTTTCCAAGGGATTTTAGAGGAGAGGGAATAAAAAAATGTATCTTAAAATATTCGTAGGAGGAGGGGGGGGCAGTAAATATCTTCAGAAAGGGGGTGTCATTCTCTGTTTTTATCCTTCGAAGACCCATGCAAAGCCCCTTAGTTACTAGTAAATATTATGAAATAATATTGATGGTTTTGCTTAGCTTTATTGCATCTGTTTGCGTATTTACATCTGGTATTACTCAGTCCTCACAGCATGGACAAAGAGAAACTTTTTCACCAAGGGCAGTAAATCCCACATAATCCTCATGAACATATCTGCCACATGTGATGCATGACCACATGTTTGAAAAAGCATCAGTACTGCAAAAGAAGCAGTACCAACTCTCCTTTGTTGAGGAAGTCCTACCATTGGTACCTACGATTTCGCCAACATATATCCTACTGGGGGGGCTTTTTATTTTTCTGCAAGGGTTTTTTGGAGGAAGATTTTTGGGGGATTGTTCAAATGGCATCTTGTTGAACAAAGATTTTACCACTTTTATGCCTTTTCAATTTATTGTTTGGCAACGTTGAATTTTCTTCATTCTTACAGTTGTAGTCGAAGGTGACATAAGCTGTCCATATTGGGAACCGGGCGTAGTTTTACTAAATCTTGTAACAAATGAATAAGAAAAATATTTTAAAGCAAAATATGCAATAGCAATCGAAAATATGTTTTATTAGCTTTCTAAAATATTCCACTTTTCAACATTTAATGCAATTTTACCATATCTAATAAAAATTTAAGCTTATAAGTAATTAAGATCAGCACATATCGAAACAACAAATTTCCTTTTAAATGGCGAACAGCGCGTTTTTCTTACACTTTCCAGCCTTAATTATCTTTTCAACTGCTTTTCTTCGCGAAAATGTTGAGCCATCTCTCGATCAAAATTTTTACCTTTAAAAATATTAGGGGTGTCAATATTGAGAGCCCTGTCCATATAGGGTACAAATACCTTATTATTAATCCATATTCCCTGTAATGGAAACAAAAAATCAAAAAAGCGGTACATGGTAAAATTTCCAAAGACGAAATCGCTTTGGAACGAAAAAAAAAATGCATTTCCTTCTTAATAGATGTAAATGTTTAATATATTTTTTCTCCCGTATTGTTGTATTCATTTTGCATGGATGAACATTTTAAAAGAAACTTTCAGTTTTCAATTTAACAAAAAATTCCGTCATAATCATGTTTTTTTTTTTTTTTTTTTTTTTTTTTTTTTTTTTTTTATTGTGTGTGTGTGTGTGTGTGTGTGTTTAATTCTATTTTAAAACGCCTAGTAATCTACGATTCTTTAAAAGGAATAAATTCTAATGTTTAATTGTAGAATAATGACGGCTTAAAAGTATATGCTTTTTTTTTGCAGAAATTTTTGGATAAAGCCAAATATTACTGATTTATAAAAAGTCGAGAAAAGGATTTTCATATAAGAAGATTCAATAGGAACTGATTATTTTGGTCCATGAAAACTAGGAAGAATAGAATCAGTCTCGGCTTTGTACGGAAAAAAAAGCTAGACCCGGCCCGATACTCCAGCAAAAAAATTAAGTCCCGAGCCCAGCCCGGCCCGAAAAGATTAGTGACTAGGCCCGGCCCGGCCCGAAAGGATCAGTGACTAGGCCCGGCTCGGCCCGGCCCGAGTCTTCAGAAGTAAGGCCCGAGCCCGGCCCGGCCCGAATGCCAGTATTGGAAATCGGCCCGAGCCCGGCCCGCGGGCCGGGCCGGGCTCGGGCTTCGGGCCGAGGCCCGGCCCGTGCAGACCTCTAGTTGAAGTCCAAGCATCTTCTCTTTTTTCACGACCTATACCAACAGGAAAAAGACAACATACAAAGCAAAAAGCAGCATGCTTTGCTGTACTGTACTCTAAATATTCAAATTCTGTATACCAGTGGGGATTAAACCGGTTTTTTCCATCAGAAGGAAAACATGCTAATTTAGGTTGATGTGGACCTAACTGAATTAAATAATTTTTCTGATTTTCAATTAAAGTATCTGGACGTAGACCAGGATCATGATTTACTATTTCAGAGGCACTTCCACTGTCTTCAATTGAAAATTCTAACTCATTATTCAGTTTATTCAATACTCTGCACCCCTCTTCAAGAACTATATCACAGGTTTCTTTAATTGAAGAGATAAAGTTAACAATCTCAGTTATTGCCAATTTCTCGTTAACTATGTCAGATTCATTATATTGAGAAAAAATAGTTTTGCTCTCAGTTAATTTTTCGAGAATAAAAGAAAATTTTCCCATAAAAGACACCCAGTCCGACTTATTTTCATTTTCTTCTTTAGTTTGGTTTTCATTTGTGAAGCTTGCAGTCTCGTTTTGAAATTCATTATCCATTTCAGATTGGTTTTGAGTTTTGGAATTCGTAGCCTCATGTAGAAATTCACTTTCTTTTGAAAAATCCAAATTACACTGTTGAAGAAGTTGATCTTCGCTCTCGGTGTTGTTTATAGGAAAAGAAAAATCTTTTATTTCTTCAGACTTTTTATTTAAGTTCAACACATCAGTATTACAACTTATGCTGATTATTTCGTCATTTGACGGACTGCTGTTATATCCATATATTTGTTCCGATTTCACATCGTCCACTTTTTTCCTTTTACGTACTGAAGCATCGAATGGATTTTTAGGGGCTCCAATTTCCTGCACAGAAACTCTATTCCCATTATGATTGTTTTTTTCATGCTGAGATTTATAGTCATTATTAAATACTGCTTTACAATTACAACATTGAACTTTATATCGCTTTGGTTTCATATTTTATAAACCGGTAAAAATATAGCAGTTTTTTTATCCGCACACAAACAAAGTAAAAAGGAACACATTTATAAGAATCAATAATTTTTTGAAATCACATTTGCTTTTATGATTATTTTTTCTTGACGACAAAGGGTTACCAGTATTTTTTCTGGCGAAAACTCATTGGATATTGTTGCCCAGTTACGTAATATAGCAGGTGTAGCTACTATTATAGAAATTAGGACTCCAGCTTTTCTTTTTTTTTTTTTCTTTTGGCGCCTGAATAAATATTTTTAATATTTTTTTTTTTTTTCAAAGTTACTTATTCCAAGTTCTTTTAATACTATTTGAGATTAGCATAAAACGGAAATACAAATTGCATTTTTGTTTTACAATATTAGAATAGATTGCTATTTTGAAATAAAATTTACAGATTTTTAAGCTTAGATTGACTCGACGACTAAAGCCGTTGTATAAATTCTCCGGCGACGCGACGACGACGGGTTAAATATGAAAAGATGTGAATATTTTCTTGTTTTATTTTCATTTTGACAGTAGAATATGTTATAATTGGAATTATTAATTTTATTTTTAAAGATCTATTGCGATTTCTTTTCTTTCGTCAACCATCATTAGTTTAAAAATTCCCTTTTTTGTTTACTGTCTTTGCTATACATGTCTTTTCCGGCTGGAATTTCCAGATCAGAGCACGGTCCCGACTACATATAAGCTATTTTGGCCCAGCACGGCCCGATTTGAAAATTAAAACTTTGGCTCGAGCCGGATCTATATTTTCACAGTTCAGGGGCCGGCCTGAACAAAAATCTTTGAAAACAGGAACAGCTTGCGTAAAAAACAATTAAACCAGGCCCGATCCGGCCCAATTTGATAGCTACAAAAAATTCGGATTTTTCTTAACGTACAATTAAGATTCTTCTAAAGAATGCTGATAAAAAGAATCTAAAATAATTATTTTCTTGCGCATTTCTCAATTCACTTTTGTTCGGAAACGCATAAAATTGGCAGATGTTCTTATTTAGAAAAAATGTTATCGAATGGCGCTTTCTTTTTTCTTGGAATGAAAGCAACATATATTTCAGAAAAGGCTGTCAAATATTAGTTTTTGATTCGATTTTCAAAACGTCATAGCAAGTAAAGAAGAGAAAACTGTCGTTGTGTGACAATAATCGCCTGTAATTGGATAAGTAATTTATTTATCGAAAAATGGAAAACGCTATTCAATTCGAAATCGTTTCAATCCAATCACTTCAGGCCTGTCAATGTTATGCATTTTCTTTTAAAAATGAGTCAGAAAATGTTTCAGAAAGTTTTGTGTTATTCAACAGGGAATTTGAGAACCACCTCAAGATACATTTCCGATGATTCCCCTTACAAAAAGTTCGTTATCATTATTACTTATTTTGCAAAGCAAAACTGTCCGCCCGACACATGCCAAGAGCAACCAAGTCCAGTTCCGTCCCGACTCAACTATGCAGAAAAAAATAATCCTTACCTCGGCCTAACCCGAGTCCAGGAGAGCCATTTGGGGAGGGCAGGGGAGACATCCCCCCCCCCCCACAAGAAAACAGACATTTTTGATCGCAGCCTCTATTACAAAAAAAAAAAAAACTTCCGGAAGAAAATGTGAGAGATTAATGAAGATGTTTGTTATTATATGACTATGAACAAGGTAATAAACAATCTGGAAAGCCATTTTGGGGGACCTGGCGATGTGAGGGGAATCCCCCGCCAACTGTAGGGTGTTTGATGTTGCACAGTGTCCTCCTTTCATACTCCTGACGTAAAAATTGCTTGAAAATTTCCCGCCAAAGATAAAAATCTGTCTAAAGTGAAAGTTTTCATCAGTCCTTTGCGACTTCATATTCGACATTTTTACTTTTTTTTGCATCTATGATTTGATAATTTTTCTGGTTTGAGGATTAAAAAGGGGGAGGGGTAATAAACTGACGGTGTACCTGCCCGAGTCTGCAAAAAAAGCTAAGCTCAGGCTCAAACATGATTAACTATCCGATGACGTTCTCTACATTTTGGACAAAATATATTTTTGCATTAGTGTTGTTAAAATAAAATCGGCTCATGCAGCACATTTATACGCATTCTTGTGAAACTCATATTTATTGAAAATAATTCAAATTTTATGAGCTTCTTTTAAATTTTTATATCAGAATGGTGGAAGCACTCTGTTTGAAAGTTTGCCTGCTCGGTCCACGGGCCATGCCAGTACCTTGGACCAAGCCCAGGCCCGGACAGACTTCTAGTATATGAGCCATTATGGATTTTCATACGAAAGTAACATAAAAGTCACGGACTATAATTTGAAATTTTTCAGAAATGAAAGTTTTGGAGGAAACAAAGGAGTGGAGAAAGCTGTTTAGAGTCAGATATTGATACACAGGAGCAGAGACATTTAGGTCTAATAAGTGTATGATGTTTTCATAGAACAGAGAAATACAATGACAAATTGAGTCTGGTTGATTTCTTTTGATAATTTAACTTGTTTGCTAAACCATTGTCACCGAAAGAATAAAAAGTTCATATATTTCTTGTAATCATATATATTATAAAGCAGAAATTCTGAAACTTCCAAACGAGTGTTTTCAAAAACTACCCGATGGATTTTTTTGCTGATTGTATCATTCGATAGGAAATATTTTTCCGAAGGTTTATGATTCAAATGTACAGGGATAACTCTGATTTTTCGTAGTAAATTTCGTATTTTTCGGTTATTTTTGACAAAAGGGTTGCCAGTAGCTGTTTTTGGCGAAAATTATAATTGCTAAAAGAATTAAAATGGCTATATCTATTAGAAATATTACAAATATCTTGCAAATAATAGCAGAAAATAATTACTGATAATATTAATAATAATGAAGAAAGACCGCTTAAATGAGGCGTAATATTATAAAAATATATTTATCTTGAAAATGAAAAAAATATTTGTAATGCTTAAAAAATAAATTAACGCGAAATGTAACATTTGGTTCAACTTTTGGCGACTTATCCCTGGTGTAAGAATAAAAACATGAATTTCAGAAATTGATTAAATGAATTTTGAATGATAGTTATTTCCCTTTTTATTATTTTCTTTCTCTTTTTTATCGAATTTCCGTATAATATAACTTACAGCAGAAAAAAGCAGATCTGATTGTAAAAGACACTCTAAGTTGTGAGTTACTATTCGTTTCTATACCATTTTCATCTTGCTTTTGTCGCCAAACAATGTGTTTTTAAGCCGAAAGTGCACTGCTGACTTAATGCCTGACTTAGGTTCTTATTTTTTTTTCAAGTGAAGATAATTTTTAGTGTATATTTTAATATTCAATGTAAATTATATAAATATGAGTATAATTCTTTTATTTCTTTTTGCAAATGTTTTCATTGTTAATTTAATTTTTCTTGCGTCATTTCGTCAATTTCACTTACAGGAAAAATTTCAGTTTTAAAATTTAAAAACTGAAGAAGGAAAGATTACCCCAATGATTAAAAATCTACCCCGAATTCCAAGATTAAATGTCAATAATGGATGATCGTAAATGTCACATTCACTTGACATTAAGCATAATATAAATACTAATTATGTCATCAAGTGATTTTTAATTCGACATTTTATTTCTACTTTTATATATGCTCTGCTAATTTGTTTTTCGTTCTTTAAATGAAAATTTATGCTAATCTTCATAATCTGGCTAATAGTTTGGCGATTTGTATAATTTGACGAAATTGGTCGATGGCATAATCAAGTAGTACTGAAGGAAAAATTTTGCAACTCAAAGTAAATTTATGGAATTATGCGTTATTACTATAAATAAATTCAACATTTTGAAATGAAAAAATCCGGCTGAATAAAATTTACAAGTCTTTTTAATTGACCATTTTCTCTTCAATATTTCTTCAATCAAACTTTCGCTATTCTCTTTCGCGCAGACTAACAAAAACGTATTTTAAATATTTTATTAGATAAAGTAAATAACATTTTTCTATTTTTAAAAAAAATATTTTTAAAATCTAATTCTACCATTATGTGTCTTACAGGACAAAATAGCAGAATTACTTTTAAAAATGGTTTTATCTGTTAATTGTATGTTATTTGTTTATTTGGGTGTTTGAATTTACTTTTGTCATCAAACAATTCGATTTTATACTAATAAGGCATAAGCCGGAGCGATGTTCACAATTACTAAATTCTCTCACTCTCTTTTAAATGTGTGAGAGCATTTTTAGGATATTTTTTTATGTTTAATTGTAAATATATAAATAGCAGTTATAGCAAGAAAAAAAGCGTATAATGTTTAAATTTTAGTATAAATGTCTTTCTCATCCAAACTGTAAAATAATTTAATTGCAACTTTTTAAAGTTTTGGCGCAGATGTCATATACGCATTACATTCGCACGATTGCAACAAAATGGCGATTTTATGCCTCACATGGTAAACCGACTATGGTTGTTTATTTATTAATAAACTATTTATTAACTTTCATTTTGTTTTTTAAAATAATATAAATCATTTTGTTCTATAGCTATAAATTAAACTTTTTTATTTATTAATTTTTTTTTCAAATAATAGAAAACAATTAAAAAATATTTATGAAATTGGTAATTAAAAACTAAGTTTTCTCCAAATTGGCGCCAGAAAAAAATTGCGCCAATGTGGTGTATACATGACATCTGTGTCAAAGTTTTTTCACTATGCAGAAGTACGAAAAATGCAGTATACCGATTAAAGTTTTTTCCAAATATGGAAATTTTGTCACAGATTTGGTCATATACTCATCGAGGTATCTCACTGGCGCCAAAATGGCATTATTTGCCCTTTATATAGTAACCCAGCTATAGTTGTTTATCTGATGATAAGTTGTTTATTTACTTTCATTTTCTTTTTTTAAATGATATTTGTTGTTTTGTTCTACAGTTACTTATTTATATACTGTTAATTGCTGTTTAAAATGATAGACAATAATAATATATAAATAAATTTCTTTGGTATTCTAAAACGAGGATTTTGGCACATTGTAGTTGCAAGAAAATCGTGCTAAACCTATTGCGTAATGATGTCTGTGTAGCAATCTTTTGTGAAATATGAAAAGTGTGAATTGGCTATTACTTGATTATCACGTCAACCAATTTCGCCAAATCTTTCGCCAAATTATACAAATTTACATAACTTTATCTTAAATAACTAAAGAAAAAATGCTTAAATAGCAAAGAGCAAATAATTTTGTTTTCATTTTTCAGGAGGAAATTTTGCAATAATAAAGTAATTATTGTAGTGAGAATTTTAATTTGTGTTTTTTTTTTATCGTTGGCAACTTGCTGTAACGAAAAATGTTTATTTTTTTTCCTGCCATTGTTTTGTAAGAGCTGGTTTTGTCAAAGCCATGTTAAGGTGGTATTCAAATTTTTGAACCCTTCCCAATTACCACCTCTTGGTTCGTTTTGCTCATTTGCAATTCCCACTGAGATATTAACCATCTCAATGTACTTGACGAGTTTGAAGATGATTCTTGCGTAATTGTGCCTTTTAGCGCGCGGACAAAATTTAATATATATATAAAGTTTTTAGATGGGAGTAGCTTTGGGGTCCTGGCTTCACATAATGAAAAGTTATGAAGAAATTTTTCAGAAGTTGTACCATAGTAACGACTGTAATAATTAATATTTCTTCAGATAAGAGAAAATCCTGTTGTCATAATGGTCTCATTTCGCTTCCAAATGAGCACTGTTAGTAATAAACTAAAATAGTTACTTCTAAATAGCTGATTTTTGTCCAACGTTTAAGATAATTTAATATCACAATGTTGTCTAAATCGTTTTCAGCAATGAGCAAGGTGCTGCTAGAGGTCCAAATTATTTAAAATACAAATTTAAATTAATCAGTTCGTTTCATCCACGGTTGATTTTGAAATATTGACCAGCGCAGCGGGCATAGCCTGCTAGTTATTTTAAAAAAAAGAAAGTCTTTCAAAAATCTAAATTTTCCCAACTCTAAGCTCAAATTTCCCAACTTCACATATATTGGGGGGGGGAGGCTCCCCCCCCATACCCCCCCATGGCGACGCCACTGCGATCTTAGAATTTCACGTGAAATCCAAACTCGTCATAATTTTCATATTCTCAAAATTTACAATCGCATATTTCAATTTTTATCAATTGTAAGAGAAAATGAGGTATTTCTGTTGCCACAATTTCAAAATTCGTACTAAAAACTATAAAAAAATTAATATCTCAAAAACAAATTGAGATACAGCTTTCTAACAAATTGCATTTAAAAGTACATATTTTTTTCTATATGACGGTGTAAAAATTGAAGATGTGCGGTGTTTAAAAGTATAAAATTTATAGTACCGAAAATTTCAAAACCGAATAGCATGTGAAAGTTGCCATTCGCAAAATGGCGTATGCGTTACGCACAGATACGTTTGGCCTTTATAATATAGATATATGAGCGGAAAAAGTGTCGAAAAAGCAAACAAAATTGTACGATCGGAGACTCTTTTTCTTGATTTTTTTTCAAAGGGTTAATATTAGAATATTTCAAAAATAAACACACCGTGGGAAATTAGACAGAAGCGTCTTTGAGGGGGGATATTTTTTTTTCTTTGTCGTGCCTCCAAAATTAAACTAGTCGTTGGGGGCCACCGTAATACTTACCCATCATGGATATGTATATGAAAATAAAACATGTGAAAACTATTTATACAATGCATTGCAATTCATAAACAAAATTCAAATGTTGTTAATATACATAGTAATGCTATATTAAAGAACTGTACCAATTTCGACAAATTATATAAAACGCCAAACTACTCAAGTAGTACCGAACTGCGTAAAAGAAACATCCTTATAACTCCAAAAATAATAATTCTATTAACTAACAATTAACTGCGTCGGATTAAGCGTCTTATTTCCAATTAAAATATACCTTTGAATTGAAATTTGAATGAAATACAGGATCATGAAAAATCGAAGAATGTGAAAAACAGGCTTACAAATATCTCGGCAACTAATAATCCGATCGACTTCGTTCTATATGCAAAATGTGTGTTATTTTATTGCCTTTTACGTCCATTCCTTAGAACAAAAAAATTCGAAAATTTTTATATACCTTTCATCAGAACGAATTTTTCGAGAGTCCGAAAAAAATAGTTCCGGATAATCGAGGTTGCTGATATTAAATAGGCTTCGTCCCATTCTTACATACTAACTACATACAAAATTTCAAGTCTCTATCTCAATTTTTTCGGGAGATAGAGCGTTTACAGTCAGTCAGACAGACAGACAGACAGACGGACGGACGGCAAATTTTTTTTTCTAAAAATATGTTTTTTGGAATCTCCACTATCTAAAACGTGTAAATCCGTCAAAAAAAATTTTCGATTTTCAAAACGATTGCAAGACTTACCCTATACTACGTATGATGGGTAAGTAAAAGGATGGAATCGTTTTAAAATTCGATAGTTTTCGGCCGAAAATTCTGCTGAGAAAAATGAAAAATGAAAGCTTTCGGGAAAACGTTTTTTTCAAAAGGTTAATGTTCGTATTTCTTGAAACCGAATAGACCGTCAGAAAAGTCTTTAAATTTCCTTCAAGAATATGTAATTTGTTTTAAAATCCGTGAATCTGCAGCGCGGATGCGACGTTATATAAAACTCCTTAATTTTCGTATTTTCGACACCTTCGTGGTTCTTCATCCGCGGAAAGCTAGTTTCGACCGGAGAGCTCCGTCAGAGAACCGTCTCGGAACTTGGATTTTTTGTCACGTTTCCCGGGTAGTTTTTAATTAATATCTCGGGTAATTACCGGGCGATTTTCTCGAAATTCATTATCACAAAAGGCCGAATCGTCCCGAGTCGATAGACACCCCGAGCGCCACTCCACTCGGCCGTTGAGAAAAGTTTTTAGCGGTACAGACAGACAGACAGACGTTTACTGCGGTTAATAGTATAGAAGATTAAAGCATAGCACGGCAGTGCTATGCTTTATTTATTTCCAGTGTGACTCCGTAATGTTATTTTAATACGGAATTTAACATTGAACGAGTTATTTACTAGACATTTTCCCACATTTTGTACGCGCTTCCACAAATTTTCTTCAAAGGATCTAATTGTTTAAAAAATAATTCCCTCCAATCAAAAAAATATACAGAGGTCAATGGGCATATTTCCTGTTGCAATTAATCATTTTTACGTGATAAATAAAAAATAAAATTGATTTTTTTTCTTTTGTAAGAATTAAAAATGGTATATTTACAACGTCATATTAGAAATGAAACTGAGATTTGCAAACATTTCGTACAAATACAAGAATCGTCAACAGAAAACAAAATGAAGCATGATTTTTAAAATAACAGGACATTTTCAAACATTGATCAAGAAGCTTCTAACAGAAGAAATACAGAAAATAAGTAAATTAAACTTTTTTCTACTTATTGTCTCTGCAAAATAATAGAAAATAACTTAAGTATATACAGGGTGATTCAAAAAAATCCCTGTCGGCTGGGCCTATAGGCGGAGGTAGATTTCGAAGAGTGCTCATTTCAACAAAAAAATATATATGATTAGAGATAAACCCAGTTTAATAACTTCATTTGGCCGTTTATGAAAAGTTTTTAATTTCATTTTCCTGCAAAAACTGGTTTTATCAGAATCATCTGAAGAAAAATTCAGCTCAAATGCTCATTATGACAACATATTTTGAAATAGATTCTAAATTTATTAAAAAATCGACCAAGACAGTACATTATACAGTTCCTAAATAACAAAAAACTGTCAGTTGAAAGCATTTGAGAAAAAAATTGAATTTAAAAATGAGTCATAAAATAACCGATTTGTTGTTTGAATACATCCTTAATTCTTTAATCATGCTTGCTTCGAAAAATTTTGTGCGAAATACTCACTTTGACAGCATTTTTAAAAATATATTCTATCTTTATCAAAAAACTGGCCAATGCGTCACAGTATATAGTTTCTAAATAAGAGGATCTGTGAATTGGATGCATTTGAGAGCGAAAATGGATTTTAAAACGAGTCATAAAAACGCAATTTGCTATGTGAAAACTTCCTTAAATTTTCAAATCTCGAAGACTTCGGGAAATTCTGTTCAAAATACCCTTTTTGGTAGCCTTTTTCAAAATATATTCTGTCTTTATCAAAAAACCGATCAATGCATCACATTATATAGTTCCTAAATAAAAGGATCTGTAAATTGGATGCATTTGAGAGCAAAAATGGATTTAAAAACGAGTCTGAAAAAAACGCAATTTCTTATTTGAACACTTCCTTAAATTTTCAGTCTCGATTTCTGAAAATTCTGTTCAAAATACCCTTTTTGGTAGCCTTTTTTGAAGTATATTCCGTCTTTATCAAAAAACTGACCAATGCATCACATTATATAGTTCCTAAATAAGAGGATCTGTAAATTGGATGCGTTTGAGAACAAAAATGGATTTAAAAACGAGTCAGAAAAAAACGCGATTTCTTATTTGAATACTTCTTTCAATTTTCAGCCCCGATGACTTTCAGAAATTCTGTTCAAAATACCCTTTTTGGTAGCCTTTTTTTGAAATTTATTCTGTCTTTATCAGAAAATTGACCAATGTGTCACTTTATACAGTTTCTAAATAAGAGGATCTACCATTTGGATGCGTTTAAAATCAAAAATGAATTTAAAAATGAGTCAGAATATAAGCCGTTTGGATTTGAGGTTTTTTTCTCCAACTCCTATTTTTGTTTAATTTCTTTTTGCTATACGAATTGGCCCTATGAAAAACTTGTCAGTATAAAAGTTGTAGATATTTTTGAGAAGATGTAAAATAAATTTAATCAGATTTGATATCTTAAAAATTGACGGACTTATGGATTTTTCTCTTTTTTCAGCGCCCTTTTTCTTTTCGTTTTTAATTTTTTTCATCGGTAAAAGTTGGTCCTATCAAAAACTTGTAAGTACAAAAGTTTTAGATAATTTTAAGAACATTTATAAAAAATTTAGTTGGACTTGATATCTTGAAAATTAACGAAGTTATGAATTTTTTTCTCTCAAAATCCCTGTTTTTTTCGCCCCTTGAGCCCACTTCTAAATTTATCACAAAACTGTCATATATATACTTTTGGCCCATTTTTAAGAAGTAATATAAACTTTAAACCGATTCGATATCTACTTTAATTAAGAAGTTATGGCGTTTTTTCGGTTTTCACAAAAACGCCCCCTATTCCGACCCCCTTGGTCCGATTTTGCCCATTAACGAACTCATCCAAGATTTTATATCCAAGTTTGTTGGAGATTGGTGAAGAATTATAGAAGTTATCGTGTCCATAAAAAAGTGATGTATGTATGTATGTATGTATGTATGTATGTATGTATGGATGGATGGATGGATGGATCGATAGATAGATAGATAGATAGATAGATAGATAGATAGATAGATAGATAGATAGATAGATAGATAGATAGATAGATAGATAGATAGATAGATAGATAGATAGATAGATAGATAGATAGATAGATAGATAGATAGATAGATAGATAGATAGATAGATAGATAGATAGATAGATAGATAGATAGATAGATAGATAGATAGATAGATAGATAGATAGATAGATAGATAGATAGATAGATAGATAGATAGATAGATAGATAGATAGATAGATAGATAGATAGATAGATAGATAGATAGATAGATAGATAGATAGATAGATAGATAGATAGATAGATAGATAGATAGATAGATAGATAGATAGATAGATAGATAGATAGATAGATAGATAGATAGATAGATAGATAGATAGATAGATAGATAGATAGATAGATAGATAGATAGATAGATAGATAGATAGATAGATAGATAGATAGATAGATAGATAGATAGATAGATAGATAGATAGATAGATAGATAGATAGATAGATAGATAGATAGATAGATAGATAGATAGATAGATAGATAGATAGATAGATAGATAGATAGATAGATAGATAGATAGATAGATAGATAGATAGATAGATAGATAGATAGATAGATAGATAGATAGATAGATAGATAGATAGATAGATAGATAGATAGATAGATAGATAGATAGATAGATAGATAGATAGATAGATAGATAGATAGATAGATAGATAGATAGATAGATAGATAGATAGATAGATAGATAGATAGATAGATAGATAGATAGATAGATAGATAGATAGATAGATAGATAGATAGATAGATAGATAGATAGATAGATAGATAGATAGATAGATAGATAGATAGATAGATAGATAAACTGGTGCGATTGCAATAGGTAGTATTTCTTACGAAATCTACCTAAAAGGTGGGGGAAAATTTAAGGGGTAATAGTATACATCAAGACAAACAATATTAAAAAGAAACCAAGGGTCCCAAGCGTTTTCCAAAGGAGATAGCCGCCATTAAAATTTAGGGACCAAAATTTCAAATAAACATAAAAAAACGGAAAAATCGGTCGATTGATTTGCGGTTTTCACTAAAATTATTCTTTATCTTGGTATTTTCTTGAAAATAAATTATAAAGATAAATTCCGAAAAAGGTCGATAGAGGGCGCTTTAGACTTTGGAGTAACGAACAACTGTTTTTTGCCGTTATTTTTTGCATTGCATTAAATGGTTTCGCAAGCTTAGACTTAAGCTTAAATTTTGAGCTCAAAATCTGAATAGTTGAGAGTGGTTAAGTAGCTCAAACTGAATTGTGTTCAGAGGGTTCAAATTTCAAATGATTATAAAAAACGGAAAAATTGGTCGATTGATTTGCGGTTTTCACTAAAACTATTCTTTATGTCGGTATTTTATTGAAAATAATTTATAAAGCTAAATTTAAAAAATGGCGATAGAGGGCGCTTTAGACTTTGGAGTTACCAAAAACTATTTTTTACCGTTATTATTAGCATCTCGTTAAATTTTTTTAGAAGCTTAGACATAAACTTAAATTTTGCGCAGAAAATCTGAATCATTGGGAGTGGTTAAGTAACGCAAGCTGAACTGTGTTCAATGGGGGTGGGGAGTTTCAAATTTCAAATGATTATAAAAAACGGAAAAATTGGTCGATTTGTTTCCGGTTTTCACTAAAACTATTCTTTATGTCACGGTTTTCTTGAAAATAAATTTTAAAGATAAATTTTTAAAAATTTCGTTTGAGGGTGCCCTTAACTTTAGAGTAACCAACAACTATTTTTAAACGTTATTTTTTGCATCTAATTAAAAGCTTGCAAAAGCTTAGACTTAAATTTTGAGCTCAAACTCTGAATCGTTGGGAGGAGTTAAGACGCGCAAACTGAGCTGTGTTCAGGAGTTGAAATGTTACCCTAACCACCCCTCGAACACAGCTCAATTTTGCGCTACATAATTACTCACAACGATTCAAATTAACTATAAGCTTCAAAAGTTAACTATAAGCTTTTACAAGCACTTATTAGATACAAAAAATACCAGTTAAAATTAGTCGTTGGTTACTCTAAAGTTTTAGGTGCCCTCTAACGGAATTTTTTGAAATTTATCTTTAAAATTTCTTTTCAAGGAAATACTGGCATAAAGAATAGTTTTGTCGAAAACCGTAAACGAATCTACCATTTTTCCGTTTTTTAAGATAACTTGAAATTTGAACCTCTCCACCCCCATTGAACACAGTTCAGTTTACTCTACTTAAGCATTCCCAACGATTCAAATTTTTTGCGCAAAATTTAAGTTTATGTCTAAATTTCTAAAAAAAATTAACGAGATGCAAATAATAACGGTAAAAAATAGTTTTTTCTTACTACAAAGTCTAAAGCGACCTCTATCGTCATTTTTTGAAATTTAGCTTTATAATTTATTTTTAATAAAATACCGATATAAGGAATAGTTTTAGTGAAAACCGCAAATCAATCGACCAAATTTTCCGTTTTTTATAATCATTTGAAATTTGAGCCTCTGAACGCAGTTCAGTTTGTGCTACTTAACCACTCCCAACTATTCAGATTTTGAGTTCAAAATTTAAGTTTAAGTTTAAGCCTGCGAAACCATTTAATGAGATGCAAAAAACAACGGCAAAAACAGTTGTTCGTTACTCGAAAGTCTAAAGCGCCCTCTATCGACATTTTTCGAAATGTATCTTTATAATTCATTTTCCAGAAAATACCAACATAAAGAATAGTTTTAGTGAAAACCGCAAATCAATCGACCAATTTTTCCGTTTTTTATGTTTATTTGAAATTTTGGACCCTAAACTTTAATGGCTGCTATCTCCTTTGGAAAACGCTTGGGACCCTTGGTTTCTATTTAATATTGTTTGCCTTGATGTATACTATTACCCCTTAAAAATTTTCCCATCTTTTTTGAATCACCCTGTATATGTAACTGGTATTTGAAAGCGAGTTTTGACATATTGGCATAAAAAAAAAATTAAAAAAAAAAAAAATGCATCAAACCCAGTGCATATATGACATTTGCGCCGGGATTTCGTACTTACACCACATTTTTAAAAAAATGTTCGTCTTATATGTTCGAAGAAAATCAAAATAAATTTAGGTGAATAAAAATTTTCAAAAATAATAGTATTTGAGAATAATAGTATTTCATCCTTGGTATGTAATGAAACTAGTAAATCTGCAGAACTGGGTCTTCAAACATAGCAATTTTTTAAGGCTAAACCGCAGAATCGTGAACTACTTGGTATAACACTTTTCGGCACTGCAATAAATTCGCCAGTTCTATCAACCTAAATATTCAAATCCAATGTAAACAAGTATGAACAATGTTTACAAATATATTTTTTTAATTCTCGATTTGGTGATTTTTTTAAATCGCGCCTAAATTTGTAATGTTACAAATAATTAATCATTGGATAAAATCAATTTTAAATCAACGGTACTACTTGGTTATCCCGTCGACCAAAAAACTATCACCAAACTATAAGATAAAATGCCAGTAATGGAAGATCGTGAATGTCACATTCAATGACATTAAATACCTATACGTATTTAGAGATGTCATCAAATGATTTTATTTCCACTTTTTACTAGTGTTTTACCCATTTATTTGTACTTTTGTTATAAAAAAATGCCAATATGTATAATTTGGCTATTAGTTTGGCGACTTATATAATTTGGAGGAATTGGTTGAATGGATAACCAAGTACCGAATTAACTTGTATTAAATTCATTATTCCGACTAGTGAAAAATGCTCCAAGGAGCAGTGCAAAAGCAGAATATGATTTTAATTGAGCATTAAAAAGTAATGGACAAGTTTATTTTTTGGAAAAAGTACAAAAAATGCAACATGCAACATTTATGGGAATTAAAAATTAATTGGCATGTACAATTGCCTTCTAGCTCACTTCGAGAATGGAAGAATTTTCTTAACAAGCTAAGTGAAATAAATAATCTTACAATTCCACGGTATGTTTTGTCAGACAACATTGCAAGTCTAGATTTACATGCATTCTCAGACGCCTCTGGAAAGGCCTATGGAGCAGCTATCTACTTGAGATCTTTCTCCTCAAGTGGGAAATTCAGATCTAATCTTCTATGCAGCAAGTCCCGGGTAGCCCCACTAAAGCCAATGACAATCCCAAGACTTGAACTGTCTGCAGCTCTACTTTTGACAAGGCTAGTTCAGAAAGTGATTGCCACTCTAAAATTAAATCTTGAAAGAGTATGGTTCTGGACAGATTCTACAATTGTCCTATTCTGGATTAATACATCACCCCAAAAACTGAAAACCTTCATTGCAAACAGGGTGTCCGCGATCCAATCTCTTTCCGAAACTCATCAGTGGAACCATGTTGCCTCAAAATCTAATCCGGCAGACATCATCTCCAGAGGTGCAACAGCAAAGGATCTCATTGACAATGATTTGTGGTGGTTTGGACCAATATTTCTTCAAAGAGAAATTACAGTTCCCAGCCAACTTCCCACTCCCACTGCCTTTGAATGTGAACAAGAAATGAAAGCAGACTTTTCCCTATCCTTACTAACTGTGGAAAAAGATCCGAACATTTTAAACGAACTATTCAAATTGAACAATTTTTTAAAACTAATTAAAATATGTAGTTTTATTTTCAGGTTCATCAACAATTGTAAGAGAAAGGAGAAAACCAAAGGCTTCCTAACATCGGAAGAATTGAAGTGCAGTACTTTTTTTTAATAAGGAAAGCCCAGGAAAGTAAGTTCTCTCCTGAATTTTCAGCATTAAGAAAGGGGCAACCTGTTCCTTCCTGCAGTAAGTTAAAAAGTTTGGACCCATTCATTGATGAAAGTGGAGTCCTTCGCGTTGGTGGTAGATTAATCAACTCTCACTTGCCTTTTGATGCAAAGCACCAAGTAATTTTACCCAGTGATCACAAGATCACTAAATTAATTTTTGAGTACTTTCATAAAAAGTACTTCCATATAGGTGCTCAGGGACTAGTTCATCAAGTACGCATGAAATATTGGCCCATAGAGGCTAAAAGCATTGCCCGGAAAACAGTACACAATTGTGTCACATGTTTCAGGCACAATCCCAAGACGTTAGATCAATTGATGGGAGACCTCCCTTCGCAACGCGTAACACCTAATTGCACATTTTTCAATTCAGGCGTAGATTTTTGCGGTCCCTTTCAAATCAAATACAAAAATCAGAGGAAAGGTAATTATTCCAAAAGTTATGTGGCTATATTTATATGTATGGCTACCAAAGCCGTTCATTTAGAAATAGCAAGCGATTTGTCCGCTGCTGCATTCATTGCTGCGTTTAAAAGATTTTGTGCCAGGCGAGGCAAAGTAAACACACTAACTTCGGATAATGCCACTAATTTTAAAGGTGCGTCAACTGAATTAAATAATTTAAAAAAAAATATTGGAAAAACCTAACGAGGAATTATCAAATTTCTTTGCTGAAGAATTCATAACCTGGAAATTTATCCCTCCTCGATCCCCTAATTTTGTTGGTCTTTGGGAAGCTGGTGTTAAGTCCTTCCAACATCATTTGCTCAGAGCAGTTGGTAATAATAAAATCACTTTAGAGGACTTTGAAACTCTAGTGGTCCAAATCGAAGAGATCTTAAACTCTCGGCCTTTATTTCCTCTTTCTGATGACATAAATGAGTTTGAGGTACTTACACCAGGCCATTTTTTAATTGGCAGGCCTATCAGCAGTATTCCAGAGCCTAATGTCATGAATATTTCTGATAATAGATTAACCCATTGGCAGTTAATTTCCAAATATGTTCAATGCATTTGGAAACATTGGTCTGTTGACTACCTAAATCACTTGCAGCAGCGAGGTAAATGGCAATTTAAAAAGGAAAACATTAAGCTAGGCTCCTTAGTATTACTAAAGGAGGAAAATGTACCACCATGTAAATGGGCTCTTGCCCGGATTATTGAAATAATTCCAGGGAAGGACCACAAGGTTCGAGCAGTGAAGGTAAAAACTGCTACTGGTATTTTTTCACGAGGCATTTCTAAAATATGTCTATTGCCCACTAGCGACTGATTGATGTATCTTTGTATTATTATTATATTATTTTTAAGCAATTATACTCATTGTTTATGTATTAAGTGTTTGTATTTAATGTCATTTTTATTCTTAATTATTGTATTATGTTTATTGATTGATGAAATATTGCATATTTCATCCCCGGGCAGCATGTTCCGTTCCGGAAGTGTTTTTGGCTCCACCTGGCGAGCGCTTGTAAAAAATGAACAGTTTAGCTGTTGATCATCAAAGCATCAGCACGGACTCGAATTGATAATCATCCATACATCCCTTAAGCTATGGAAATCAATTTGAATTTTATAATTGCATATTAATTTACCATTTGTGGTTTTGTGTTGTTATGTGTGTGTGTATCTGTGCAAGTAAAATTAAAAAACTTTAAAAAGACTATCAAGAATACAGTCCATTCTATTCGACCACACCCAATGAACACTTTGGTCTGTGAGTGACTCAAGGTACACTCCTTTAAAATGTTGTCCTTTATTTCTACTGCAGAACTTTATTACCTATAATTTTTGCAGTTAGAGTGCTCTGCTAGATGAAAAAAGAAAACTACCATATTTTGCTGAAAATTTTTATGTAAAAAGCAAAGATATGTACTGTACTGCCCAATTGTTCATTGTTCTTCAATCGATGCTTTTAACTGTCTAAAACCACAAAACATCATTTAAAGTTTTTGTAAAAATAACAAATAAACACCTTTTAAGCTAGGTACAAAACGCGTTCTGTACTGAATGTCATTATAATTAAGATCATTAATGTGAATCCATCTATTATCTGAACATCTGACTAAGCATGTATAGTGACCACTTTGAGGTGAATTGCCACTGTGAAAAATTGCACCAACACATTTGTAATTTTTACCACCTATAGAAACTTTATTTGCATTAAATCCTGATATAGCACGATTACATTTTCTTTGTACATTACCATCAAACAACTAAATAATGCTGATCATTCACACTAAAATCATAGGTATTCTGCTCAACTACCAGCGATTGTTGTTGACATTCATTACAAAAAGACATACTTATCTGTTCTCTAAATAAGCTACTAAATGTGCAAGGGCCATCAGGAGGCGCTAAAATAATTTCCATTCCTGCTGAAGGTGTTTCTCGAATCAAGTGGTTTCGTTCTCTACAAAATTTTCTAGTGGACACAACAAATTCAAACAAATTTCTACAGGCAATAACTTCATCCAACTTGTTTATAAATGTACTAAAAAATTCATGAGCATCTTGCTGTGCTCGTTGATTAAATGGATCACCAACCAATGATCGTAAATGAGACAATGTTGTCACTTGGTTCGACTGACTGCTATATAAATTAAATAACTGATGAACTTCATTACAAAAGGCATTGTTGCCAGTGTAATTCATTACTTTATTGTGCAAAGTGGTTATTGGTAATAAAATGTGTAAAACTGAATTTGCATAACATGATACAAAATCATTGTTTAACAACTTCAAACATTTGAATTCAGTATTAGTACCATCATTGGTATTAAACGAGACAGTACTGGTTTTACTTTTTGTGTTCATTAATTTTTGTTTCTTTAATGGTGGTTCAATAATATCTATTATCAATGGAGCTTTCACTACAGTTTTTTTCATCTGTGCAAATTCTTCAGGCAGCTGATTAAATACACTATATGGAGGCAAACCAACAGATGCTCGTAATTTATTGTATTCAGCAACAGCTTTTCTTTTACACATAATTGAACAAGGATTTAACAGTGTAGCCAATTTTTACACTATACACAGTTAAAAAAATTGACCGATTTGGTGCAGCGTCACTCCACCGCTTTTATAGGAAACGATTGCTTTACTGTGTTATGGAGCATTCTCATTGGCCATAAAGAGATATTCTATAAAAGCTGTGGAGTGACTCTGCAACAAATGGGTCAAATTTTTAACAGTGCACTGTTAAAAATCTGCTGCATTTTGCTGCAACGCCCTCCACCACTTGTATATAATATCTCTATTCCAACCAATGAGAAAGCGCCATTTCACGGCCAAGTAACCGTTTTCTATACAAGCAGGGGAGTGCGTTGCAGCAAAATGCAGCAGATTTTTAACAGTGTGTATATCCTTGGCGCTATAGTTTACAGGAGTGGTACATTGTTCAAAATTTGAAACTTTTGCTGCATCGCCACTCCATCGCTTTGATAGAATATCTCTATTTTGATCGATGAGAATCCTCGATAATGCATTTAAGTAATCGTTTTCTACTTATCTACTATATCGTTTCCGTATATTTATTTTTTCAATCAGCACCAAGGTGCGCACTTTATTAGAAGACGCGCTCTATTAAAGGGCGCATTCTATTAGAATAAATACGGTATATACTTATAGTAAATACACTTTGTTAAAGTACAGGGCCCCAATATTTGACAGGTATGCCAGGCATTTTTGCCATTGATGCCATTGTGCTAAAAACAAAATATAAATAAATGAAAAAAATGGATAAAATATAAATTTGGCATGGTGCAAAAAATTGCCTAATTTAAAATTAAAAATCAAATTTGACAGCCACCAGGGCTAGACACCGTGCATAATTATTCAGTAAATGATTCATTAAAAAATGACAAAAATCAGCATGTCAAAAATTTCAAAAAAATTCATAATTCGTTAAAAAATTAAGTTAAAAATAAGAGAAAAAAAAAGCATTCTGGGTCATTCTATGTCAAATCACCCAGATTTTTCCAAAAATGACACCCACCATCTCCAATTTCGATCAAATTCAATGGATTTGTAGAATTTCTAATGCTGATTCCAAAAATATCAATTATATTGAAATTGATCAAACAGTTTGGGAGTTATGAGCTTTTAAATAGCTCCCAAGATGGCCGATTTGCCGCCATTTGAATAACACATGTGACAACAAAAAGTCCATAACTGCTTTCAGGTTTAAGCTAGAGCTTTCAAATTTTTTTCGTTTTGTTCAGAATAAAGTAAACTTTCATTTAAACAGCTTTTTGTGAACCTCATTCTTTAAAAATAGTGTCAGAAAATGACTTTTTGTCATTTTTTTAAGTAAAAAAGGGTGCAACTTTAATGGCTGATTTCCCCCAATGTACCCCCTTCAATTTTCATCTAATTCCATAAATAGGCAACTCAAAGTGTATTTTAATGACTGATAAAAAAAATTTAATGGGCGGTTGGTTCACAGGTTTTTATTTAAAAAAATAAATTCAATTTTACTGACTTTCCACAATAACAGAAAACACGAGATAATGTTGATATTTCTTTTATTACCAGAAATATCATACATATTTACATCTAAAAGTTTGTAAGTTTAACGTTACATAAATATATATATTTAATGTGGCTAAAAAAAGGGGAATCCCATAGGAATAAATATGAATACCAATAATGGATTCTTGCAAGACATAGAAGTATTTTCCTGACAAATTGAAATCTATTGCAGTCTCAGTAAATTATGAATAAAAAAGAAATGATGGAAAAAGTTCTACAAATAGTTGAATTTTATGGCAAAATCGTACTTTTATTTTATACAAAATACAATAAAATTGCAGCTCTTAAATAAAAATTATGGTACTTTAAAATAATACAAAATAACGTATAACTTACACAATAAACATGCTATTAAAAATATATCTACATCAATAATAATTTAAAGTAAAGGTAATTAATATTTTTGAAAATCCCTGCCAATAGGCAGGTGTAAATTTTGAAATTAAATACAGTAGACTCCCTGAAATCCGCACAGCTTGGAACCAGAAGTTATGTGGATTTTATAATTTTGCTGATTTCTGGTCATTACTTTGTTTACATTTTTTCAAACAGGAATTTGAATGCAATTAATAATGCAATCAAAACTAAAATGAATACTTTACAATAAAATATTAAAATAAGTAATTAATTAAAATAATAAAAATTTAGATAATTTTCAAAGTGATTAAAATATTAAAAGCAAGGGTCAAGTTAATAATCAATAATATATGACTAAATATTTATTATAAGCATGAAATATATTTTTCCTAAATTATTCAATGTAGTTAGTAATGGTACCTCATAAAGATACATTACTAATTCACAACAAAATCATAAAATAAGGAAGTTTTATTTCAGGTTTAGCCAGATTTAGATTTAATAACCAAAAAGCTTGATTAATACATAAATATATTTGATAAGAAGATTGTGATTACCAATAATATCAGAAAAATCTTGAATTTTTTCAGAATAAATTTATTTTTCCTTCGTGAGAAAAAAAAAAAAAAAAAAACTTTAATTTAGTACCATTAACAAAAATTACAAATTAAAATAAAATGGAATTGATATAAAATTATAAAAGTCAAATTTTGTCCCTATATCTGAACTGAATGTTTCATTATTTACATCCGTAAATTATATGCGGATTTTTGAGAGTTGTGGAATTTAAGGTTCCGGATTTGAGATAGTCTACTGTACTTGTTTCATTAACAAAAACTAAATCAAATTTAGATATAAACCTAGTTTAACAATTTTATCTGGCCATTTTTAAAATTTAATTTTTCTGCAAGAACTGGTTTTATCAGAATCATGTTAAGGCAGTGTATATAAAAAAATATTTTTGTACCCTCAACAACTCAAAATTTTCTAACACATTTTCAGATTCATTTTTAAAAGTAAAAACATGATACTTGTTGATGTGATTTTTTTTCACAGATTTATAAGCGACCTCAGGGCTGCTACAGGCAACTATTTTTATATTCTGTGTGCACCAGTATTTTTCTAATATAAAATTTGAATTATATTTTTCTTGCAAATGTAATCAAAGCATATATTATGGATTTCAGTTTTAAGAAAGTGGTGCCAGTTAGAATTAAAAAAGTCGCCTGTGGCAGCCTTGTAACCTGTGTTTTTATTTTTTGTTAAATGAATTAGATATTAGTTTACAACAATTATGTTTGCAGTATTACCATTTTTTCCGTTTCCAGTACTATTGCTTTGGAAAATTCAATTCAAAATGCCCACTTTGACGGCATTTTTTAATATAGTATGCCTTATATATACACATACTATATATATATATAGAACTTGCCAATTGAATGCGTTTGTGAGCAAAAGTGGATTTAAAAACGAATAGGAAAATCCAATGCTTTTGCTTTGTCGGACTGTCCCGTTCACATAGAAAGCAAGGTATTTTTGTATACCCAGCTTTCTGTGCGTATAATATTAATATGCACATGAAGTCACTGCAGATAAACCATTTGTATACTTCACGCTCAATACAATCAGATTGTATACTAAAAGTGATTAGATAAGTTCGCAAGCACCCACAAGTATACATTTACATTATCTGGGACTATTACATGATGTTGTTCTTGGCAATGAATCTTAGAAATCACCTCTGGTTGATCGCAAACAAACTATACGTGATAGAAGAAAACTAACAACAGTTGTGTAATTAGCATAGAAAAATGCATTAAAGAGATGCATTGGTTCTTAATCATCTGATATGCAGACTAGTGCAACTTTTACTTACTGTATTTTTTACTTAAGAGTTTTAATTTTATCACATTTTGTATTATATACAAGTATGATTTTGTTATTTAATGTACCTATTTGTAGAGTTTTTCTATCACTTCTTTTTTACTTATAATTATTGAAACTCTGCAATAGATTTTAATTTGTCAGGAAAGTACTTATTTGGCTTGCAGGAATCCATTATTGGCATTCTTATTAATTTTCTTTTTTACAGAAGATTTTCCTTTTTTAACCATATTAAACATACATATTTGAGTAGCATAAAACCTTATCAAACTTTTGGATGTAAATATGTATGATATTTCTGGTAATAAAAGAAATAAACTGATTATCTTGCGTTTTCTGTTATTGGGAAAAGTCAGTAAAATTGAATTTATTTTTTTAAATAAAAACCTGTGAACCACCCATTAAATTTTTTTTATCAGTCATTAAAACACATTTTGAGTTGCCTATTTATGCAATTAGATGAAAATTGAAGGGGGTACATTGGGGGAAATCAGCCATTGAAGTTGCACCTTTTTTTACTTAAAAAAATGACAAAAAGTCATTTTCTGACACCATTTTTAAAGAATGAAGTTCACAAAAACCTGATTAAATGAAAGTTTACTTTATTCTTAACAAAACAAAAAAAATTTGAAAGCTCTAGCTTAAACTTGAAAGAAGTTATGGACTTTTTTGTTGTCACATGTGCTATTCAAAATAGCGGCAAATCGGCCATCTTGGGAGCTATTTAAAAGCTTATAACTCAAAAAACGTTTGATCAATTTCAATATAATTTATGTTTTTGGAATCAGCATTACAAATTCTACAAATTCACTAAATTTTATCAAAATTGGTGATGGTGGGTGCCATGGTCTGGGTGATCTGACATGGAATGACCCTTCTGTATTTTTTTATGCTTAATCGAATGGTGTAACTGGTTTTTCTCTCCGATGATCAGAAGTACCTTAAATTGATGACTGCTATTCTTTTATTTCATCTTGTAAAAAAACTGTTTAACGTAAAGCTATGAATTTTTGCAGGATTAATTTGCATCGCAAAATCTTTAAAATAAACTTTACCGCAACATTCTATCTGCAATAGAACGTTAGATATACCCATTTATGACCAAGTTTGGAAAATACGCAATTTCAGAAAAACCGCCCAGCGAAATAACATTTTCTCGATGACTACCCCGGGA
This sequence comes from Maratus speculifer, assembly GCA_964019185.1. Classification (NCBI taxonomy): domain Eukaryota; kingdom Metazoa; phylum Arthropoda; class Arachnida; order Araneae; family Salticidae; genus Maratus; species Maratus speculifer. Next base: position 300,707,901 of record OZ025297.1, on the reverse strand, counting down.
TAAAAAGTTTGTCTTTTGTTTAAAAAAAAAATTAAGTTTTTATCTTTAGTAGTTTTCGAGAAAAGTGCTGTGACACAAAATTTTTGTCCGATTTTCAGAATACCCTACAGTACACCTACAGTATGCCATAAAAAAAAAAAATAATTTTTGTGCTATGTTGTGCTTCTTGGTCAGACGAACATTTAAAAAAAAATCATCAAAATTGGATAAGTATTTAGTTAGTTATTGCAAAAAGAAAAATTGAAAAATCCATGTTTTTGTGGTTTCCTATGCTTAAGCATTATCGCTCAATCATATTATTGTTGCGCGCTGCCGCGCGCACAATGATGATTTTAGTATGATAAAACACTACACGATTTAATTTTTAAAATATCGCAAAGAGTTTCTGTTGAAAAATAGCTGTTTTTTATACTTTAAGTTAATATTTTTATGGTACTACTAGGTTATCCCGTCGACCAAAAAATTATCGCCAAACTATAAAATTAAATGCCAATAATGGATGATCGTTAATGTCACATTCAATAACATTAAATACGATTCACGTGTTTAAAATGTCATTAAGTGATTTTTATTTTGACTTTTTATTTGTATTTTTATTAATATTCTACTAATTATTTGGTTTTTCGTTATTTAAAATACAAATTATGTCAACATGTATAATTTGGCTATTAGTTTGGCGATTTGTAGAATTTGGCGAAATTGGTCGACGGGATAATAGAGTAGTACCATTTTTATAAAACTTTTGATTCACTATCTCTATGAGTTAATAACATTTAAGGACATTTGGAATATTCATAATGCGTCACCTTCATGCACAGATGTCTAATACTTACCATGTTGGCGCAGTTTTTTTCTCACGTCAATTTGGCGAAAATTTTGTTTTCAAACACATATCACATATATATTTTTTAATTATTTTCTAATATTTAAAAAGGAAAATAAAGATAAATAAAAAAAGCTTATTCATAACTATAGAACAAACGATCTACGTAATTTTTTTAATTAAAAGTAATAATTTATTAGTAAAATAAACAACGATAACCAGGTTAGCATGTGAGGCATATAATATCCATTTTGTTCCAATCGCGTCAATGTATTGTATATATGACATCTATCCCTAACTTTTCTACGCTGAACCCTGCCCAGAGCTCCGATAGCGGTTTGAAGTTCTGTCGATGTTAAATTTTAATTTTGGGCAGAATTTCAACTCAAACATTGATTTATCTATCAAGAAACTTCTAAGTGAAGAAATACAGAAAATAAATAAACATGTCGTAACACAAAAAATAAAAAAATATGTGTGCCACTCGGGGACTGCCGCGGTAAAGCTTTTGCATAGCATTTTTTATCAACTTATGCAAAAATACCGCGTCAATGTCTGCTGAAGTCTATCGAAGGATACCTTCCCGAAGTCTGCCAAACTGAAACTTCGTTAGCCGGATTGTTAGGAATTTTTCTCGTTGCGGAATTCTTAAATTCGGTCGCCGCGCTCAAAGCCCGCGATAAAAGCTATGCAATAGCTTAATAAATTACCAAACAAAATTTGGTCGCGCTACGAAAATTAGATCGCGAGTTATAAGCATTTTAAATTTTTCGACCCTCACGGTGGGGGGGGGTCTCCTGTCACCAAAAATTAACACTGTCTCATAAAAAATTACCAAACAAAATTTGGCCGCGCTAAGAAAATTAGATCGCGAGTTATTAAGCATTTTAAATTTTTCGACCCTCACGGTGGGGGGGTCTCCTGTCACCAAAAATTAACAATGTCTCATAATAAATTACCAAACAAAATTTGGCCGCGCTACGAAAATTAGATCGCGAGTTATGAGCATTTTAAATTTTTCGATCCTCACCGTGGGGTGTCTCCTGTCACCAGAAATTAACAATGTCTCATAATAAATTACCAAACAAAATTTGGCCGCGCTACGAAAATTAGATCGCGAGTTATAAGCATTTCAAATTTTTCGACCCTCACCGTGGGGGTCTCCTGTCACCAAAAATTAACAGTCTCATATTAAATTACCAAACAAAATTTGGCCGCGCTACGAATATTAGATCGTGAGTTATAAGCATTTTAAATTTTTCGACCCTCACCGTGAGGGTCTCCTGTCACCAAAACTTAGCACTGACTCATAATAAATTACCAAACAAAATTTGGCCGCGCTAGGAAAATTAGATCGCGAGTTATAAGCATTTCAAATTTTTCGACCCTCACCGTGGGGGTCTCCTGTCACCAAAAATTAACAGTCTCAAAATAAATTACCAAACAAAATTTGGCCGCGCTACGAAAATTAGATCGCGAGTTATAAGCATTTTAAATTTTTCGACCCTCACCGTGAGGGTCTCCTGTCACCAAAACTTAGCACTGACTCATAATAAATGAATAAACAAAATTTGGCCGCGCTACGAAAATTAAATCGTGAGTTATAAGCATTTTAAATTTTTCGATCCTCACCGTGGGGTGTCTCCTGTCACCAGAAATTAACAATGTCTCATAATAAATTACCAAACAAAATTTGGCCGCGCTACGAAAATTAGATCGCGAGTTATAAGCATTTCAAATTTTTCGACCCTCACCGTGGGGGTCTCCTGTCACCAAAAATTAACAGTCTCATATTAAATTACCAAACAAAATTTGGCCGCGCTACGAATATTAGATCGTGAGTTATAAGCATTTTAAATTTTTCGACCCTCACCGTGAGGGTCTCCTGTCACCAAAACTTAGCACTGACTCATAATAAATTACCAAACAAAATTTGGCCGCGCTAGGAAAATTAGATCGCGAGTTATAAGCATTTCAAATTTTTCGACCCTCACCGTGGGGGTCTCCTGTCACCAAAAATTAACAGTCTCAAAATAAATTACCAAACAAAATTTGGCCGCGCTACGAAAATTAGATCGCGAGTTATAAGCATTTTAAATTTTTCGACCCTCACCGTGAGGGTCTCCTGTCACCAAAACTTAGCACTGACTCATAATAAATGAATAAACAAAATTTGGCCGCGCTACGAAAATTAAATCGTGAGTTATAAGCATTTTAAATTTTTCGACCCTCACCGTGGGGGGTCTCCTGTCACCAGAAATTAACAATGTCTCATAATAAATTACCAAACAAAATTTGGCCGCGCTACGAAAATTAGATCGCGAGTTATAAGCATTTCAAATTTTTCGACCCTCACCGTGGGGGTCTCCTGTCACCAAAAATTAACAATGTCTCATAATAAATTACCAAACAAAATTTGGCCGCGATACGAAAATTAGATCGCGAGTTATGAGCATTTTAAATTTTTCGATCCTCACCGTGGGGTGTCTCCTGTCACCAGAAATTAACAATGTCTCATAATAAATTACCAAACAAAATTTGGCCGCGCTACGAAAATTAGATCGCGAGTTATAAGCATTTCAAATTTTTCGACCCTCACCGTGGGGGTCTCCTGTCACCAAAAATTAACAGTCTCATATTAAATTACCAAACAAAATTTGGCCGCGCTACGAAAATTAGATCGTGAGTTATAAGCATTTTAAATTTTTCGACCCTCACCGTGGGGGGTCTCCTGTCATCAAAAATTAACAGTCTCAAAATAAATTACCAAACAAAATTTGGCCGCGCTACGAAAATTAGATCGCGAGTTATAAGCATTTTAAATTTTTCGACCCTCACCGTGAGGGTCTCCTGTCACCAAAACTTAACACTGACTCATAATAAATGAATAAACCAAATTTGGCCGCGCTACGAAAATTAGATCGCGAGTTATAAGCATTTTAAGTTTTTCTACCCTCATTGTGGGGGGTCTAATGTCTCCAAAAATTAACACTGTCTCATAATAAATTACCAAACAAAATTTGGCCGCGCTACGAAAATTAGATCGCGAGTTATAAGCATTTTAAATTTTTCGACCCTCACCGTGGGGGGTCTCCTGTCACCAAAAATTAACACTGCCTTATAATAAATTACCAAACAATATTTTGCCAAGCTACCAAAATTAGATCGCGAGTTATAAGCATTTTTAATTTTTCGACCCTCACCGTAGGGTGTCTTCTGTCACCAACAATTAACAATGTCTCATAATAAATTACCAAACAAAATTTGGCCGCGCTACGAAAATTAGATCGCGAGTTATGAGCATTTCAAATTTTTCGACCCTCACCGTGGGGTGTCTCCTGTCACTAGAAATTAACAATGTCTCATAATAAATTACCAAACAAAATTTGGCCGCGCTACGAAAATTAGATCGCGAGTTATAAGCATTTTAAATTTTTCGACCCTCACCATGGGGGGGGGGAAGTCTTCTGTCACCAACAATTAACAATGTCTCATAAAAAATTACCAAACAAAATTTGCCCGCGCTACGAAAATTAGATCGCGAGTTATAAGCATTTTAAATTTTTCGACCCTCACCGTGGGGGGTCTCCTGTCATCAAAAATTAACAGTCTCAAAATAAATTACCAAACAAAATTTGGCCGCGCTACGAAAATTAGATCGCGAGTTATAAGCATTTTAAATTTTTCGACCCTCACCGTGAGGGTCTCCTGTCACCAAAACTTAACACTGACTCATAATAAATGAATAAACCAAATTTGGCCGCGCTACGAAAATTAGATCGCGAGTTATAAGCATTTTAAGTTTTTCTACCCTCATTGTGGGGGGTCTAATGTCTCCAAAAATTAACACTGTCTCATAATAAATTACCAAACAAAATTTGGCCGCGCTACGAAAATTAGATCGCGAGTTATAAGCATTTTAAATTTTTCGACCCTCACCGTGGGGGGTCTCCTGTCACCAAAAATTAACACTGCCTTATAATAAATTACCAAACAATATTTTGCCAAGCTACCAAAATTAGATCGCGAGTTATAAGCATTTTTAATTTTTCGACCCTCACCGTAGGGTGTCTTCTGTCACCAACAATTAACAATGTCTCATAATAAATTACCAAACAAAATTTGGCCGCGCTACGAAAATTAGATCGCGAGTTATGAGCATTTCAAATTTTTCGACCCTCACCGTGGGGTGTCTCCTGTCACTAGAAATTAACAATGTCTCATAATAAATTACCAAACAAAATTTGGCCGCGCTACGAAAATTAGATCGCGAGTTATAAGCATTTTAAATTTTTCGACCCTCACCATGGGGGGGGAAGTCTTCTGTCACCAACAATTAACAATGTCTCATAAAAAATTACCAAACAAAATTTGCCCGCGCTACGAAAATTAGATCGCGAGTTATAAGCATTTTAAATTTTTCGACCCTCACCATGGGGGGGGGAATTCTTCTGTCACCAACAATTAACAATGTCTCATAAAAAATTACCAAACAAAATTTGCCCGCGCTACGAAAATTAGATCGTGAGTTATAAGCATTTTAAATTTTTCGACCCTCACCATGGGGGATCTCCTGTCACCAAAAATTAACACTGTCTCATAATAAATTACCAAACAAAATTTGGCCGCACTACGAAAATTAGATCGTGAGTTACAAGCATTTTAAATTTTTCGACCCTCACCGTGGGGGCTCCCCTGTCACCAAAAATTAACAGTCTCTTATTAAATTACCAAACAAAATTTGGCCGCGCTACGAAAATTAGATCGTGAGTTATAAGCATTTAAAATTTTTCTACCCTCATCGTGGGGGGTCTAATGTCCCCAAAAATTAACACTGCCTCATAATAAATTACCAAACAAAATTTGGCCGCGCTACAAAAATTAGATCGCGAGTTATAAGCATTTTAAATTTTTCGACCCTCACCTTGGAGGATCTCCTGTCACCAAAAATCAAAACTGTCCCATAATAAATTACCTAACAAAATTTGGCCGCACTACGAAAATTAGATCGCGAGTTATAAGCATTTTAAATTTTTCGACCCTCACCGTGGGGGGTCTCCTGTCTCCAAAAATTAACACTGTCTTATAATAAATTACCAAACAATATTTTGCCAAGCTACCAAAATTAGATCGCGAGTTATAAGCATTTTTAATTTTTCGACCCTCACCGTGGGGTGTCTTCTGTCACCAAAAATCAACACTGTCCCATGATAAATAACCAAACAAAATTTGGCCGCGCTACGAAAATTAGATCGCGAGTTATGAGCATTTTAAATTTTTCGATCCTCACCGTCTGGGGTCTCCTGTCACCAAAAATTAACACTGTCTCCTAATAAATTACCAAACAAGTTTGGCCGCGCTACGAAGATTAGATCGCGAGTTATAAGCATTTTAAATTTTTCGACCCTCACCGTGGGGTGTATCCTGTCACCAGAAATTAACAATGTCTCATAATAAATTACCAAACAAAGTTTGGCCGCGCTACGAAAGTTAGATCGCGAGTTATAAGCATTTTAAATTTTTCGACCCTCACGGTGGGGGGGGGGGGGTCTCTTGTCACCAAAATAAATAAGACCACCAAAATAAACACTGTCTCATAATAAATTACCAAACAAAATTTGGCCGCGCTATGAAAATTAGATCATAAGAAACATAAGTTTGAGACTTGATATTCTAATATCTGAAAAATACCGCGTCAATGTCTGCCGAAGTCTACCGTTCCGAAGTTTTCCGAAAGGAAACGACGTTAGCCGAGTGTTAGGTTTTTTCGTTACCGATGTGTTAGGATTTTTCGCGTTACGGAATTTTTGGATTCGGTCACCGCGCTCAAAGCCTGCGATAAAAGCTATGCAATAGCTTAAAAATAAATACATTTTATTGATACTATATCTTGAGGTATTGTTGGAGGAATATTATATTGTCTAGAGGTGAATGTCTAGAATTATACTAGACATTTATGACGTCATATTGGAAATGAAACAAAGATTTTGAAATATTTGGTATCAAGACAGGAAGCATGTACAGAATTCAGTTCTAGATGTAAAAAAAAGTTAACGATTTGGAAATGGATCAATGAAATCTGTGCAAAACCCAATGGAGAAATGAAAATCTAACGTAGATACCACGGAGATAGAGTTTTTAATTGGTGGTGGTTTTGGAGTCTAGGTATCATGATCGGTATAGATCTGGAAAAATAAATCAGAAATTCCTACGTAGGGGAAAACGTAATAGTTAGTATTTCATCAAATAAAATTTTGTTCAAAAATCTAATTTAACTTTGAGGCCCCACAGTTTTGCAGAATTGCTAAATTGTAACTAAAGTGCTTCAACACTCGCTCATCCTGTTTGCACATATGAAGCCAACATGATGTTTAATCTTGAATTAATTATATACTAAAATTTTTCATCACCATATTCTTTTTTAGCATAAAATGGAGCTATTGCAACAATTTAATAAGAAACATGGAACTTACAATGTGAATATGCACTAATATATTTTTTTGCGTCAGAGGAAGAGAGAGAGAAATATGAGCACCTCAGACGTTCTCTTGAGTGTACAACCCCCCCCCCCCCAATAATTCACTTCTAGCTATCTCCCTGGGTAAATTACATCAGTAATTATGATACGATACCACACAAAGGAAGTCCTGATGATGGTACCCTCAGTTCATTTTGAAATGAGCTCATCTGAATGCAGTAGTTATTAAAAAACTTGAGATATTAAACAAAAACATAATTTGCAGAACAAATTAAAAAAATAAAATTTATTTCCTGCTCTATTTAAGCCCGAAGAAGGGACAAATATTAATTATTATTTGATTTATTTATTTCTACATTTAGTATTAAATTTTTGTATCAAATAATTTAAATTATGTGAACATTAAAAAAATAAAAATGAAATTCAAACAATATGATACTTAAAAACCCTAAATCTTAGATACCGTTCAAACGAAATCGAAATAAATCTTAGACTTTTTTCCAAACTTAACTTGCAAATATTTGTTTTGCAGATTTTGTATAATGTTTACGGTAGGTATAGATAAAAGGAATAGACACATCTAAAAAGCAAATGTTCAGAAAAAGTCTAAGATTTATTTCGATTTCGTTTGAACGGGATCTAAGATTTAGAATTTTTAAGTATCATATTGTTTGAATTTCATTTTTATTTATTTAATGTTTACATAATTTAAATTATTTGATACAAAAATTTAATACTAAATGTAGAAATAAATAAATCAAATAATAATTAATATATGTCCCTTCTCAGGCTTAAATAGAGCAGGAAATATTTTTTTTTTTTTTTAATTTGTTCTGCAAATTATGTTTTTGTTTAATTATTATTATTACTAAATGCCTAAATATAAATGAAGTCGCATAGTAAATGCATAGACATGTACTAACACTAGTACATGTAAACAGTAGCAAAAGTATTTCTTAAAACAAAAAAATACTCCATTAAAAGACATATACTATTAATAGCACAGCAGAGCCGAAAGGGTTAAAATGCAATTTTCGGTCAAAAAGATGATTTTCTATATTTGGTTTAATATTAAGTCATCCGGAAAATTCTGCAGTATTTTTTTTTCATAAAGTTTAAATTTACAAATGCCACATTTTATCCCAATATTATAAGGTCTGACATTTTAGCTTTCTTACTCAGTTTAAATTTTGTTTATATCTTGCTCAGAATTTGAGTTACAGACATTTCAATATTAGTCGTTTAATAGGTAAAACCTGGTTTTTAGCAGCGTTCGTAATTAAGCAAATAGTACGTAGCACCTATAGTCGTCGTTCAGTCAGGGCCGTAGCTAAGGGGGGTGCTATGGTCGGCTCAACCTCCCCCCCCCCCTAAAACATTTTAAGCCTCCCCTGGAAAAGATTCCTATTCTTTGGTGAAATCTGCATTTTTTTTGCAATACTTTGACAAAATTTGTGGGGGTTTTTTTATGCAATTCTTGGACAAAATTTACGTTTTTCTGTCATCTTATGACAAAAATCACGGTTTTTTTTTTACGATCTTTTGACGAAAAGCGCTTTTTTTCGCGATCTTTAGACGAAAAATACCTTTTTTTCGCGCTCTCTAGACGAAAAATGTGTTTTTTTTCGCGATCTTTGGACGAAAAACGTATTTTCTTCTCATTCTTTGAAGGGAAATCGGGCTTTACTAACGATTTTTTGACGAAAATTGCGTTTTTCACGCGATCTTTTGACAAAAATCGCGATTTTCTTGCAATCTTTGGACGAAAATCGTGATTTTTGGACGAAAATAGTGTTTTTTCACGATCTTTTGACACAGATAGCATTTGTTTTCGCGACTTTTTTTAATGAAAATCGCACTTTTTCACACGTTCTTTTGATGAAATTCGCGTTTTGCTGATATAAATCAAAAAAGCGGAAAATCGCGGATCCGCAGAAGAATTTCATGCCTGAGAAACATTCAGTTCCCATATAGGGAAAAAATTTAACTTTTTTAGCTTTTTATCAATTCCATATATTTTTTAATTTGTATTGTAAGTTTACTAGTATTACTGAATTCATGTTTTTTCATGAAGGAAGAATAAATTTATCTCTGAAAGACTTCAAGATATGATTGACAATCACAATCTTTTTACCAAATGTATTTATGTATTAATCAAGCTTTTTTGGTTATTAAGACTGGCTAAACCTGAAATAAAACTTCTTTAATTTATGATTTTTATGTGAATTAGTGATTTACCTTTGAGGAAGTTTCATTAAATAATTTAGAAAAAATACATTTCATCTTTACAATGAATACATGTATAATCATTACATTATTGATTATTAACTTGATCTTTGCTATTAATACCTATTTTAATCATTTTAAAAAATATCTAATTTTTTTATTTTAGTTTATTACTTATTTTAATATTTTATTATATTGTAAATATTTATTATAGTTTCAATTGCGTTATTAATTACATTCAAATTGCTGTTTAAAAAGTGTAAACAAAGCAATCCACAAAATTATAAAATCCGCACAATCTCTAGTCCCAAGCTGTGTGGATTTGAGGGAGTATACTGGTACACTGGTAGCCAATACAAAACTATTTGTGCCTTATAGCTTTATTTTATAGCTGTCCCATACTTCCTTGTTTGTAGGAAGGTATGGGACATATTTTGAAATTTACAATTTATATTTAATTATAAAATAACTTTTGCATGTTATGTTTTTTATATTGTTCAGGGAGATTAAAAAATGTTTCACCTTGCACTCGTTAAATAGATTTATTTTTTTTTTTTTTTTTAATGTCAATATAGTTGATTTTCCAACTTTTGTAAAAAGTGTCTCACACCACCCCACTCTCCTCTCAATACGAATTTTAGCAATTTTAGAAATTCATGCCGTAAGAGGGTTAAAGGGGGGGGGGGGACAAAATTTTTAGAACATTTCGCCATGTGGCAGCAGCTGTTTCAGGCTGGAACATGCAATTAAAAAAATAAATTAACTGAAAGAATAATTTACCCTATAAGGTCTGGTTTACTATTAATATTACTACATATCTTTTCATCGAGTAATATTTTGTCTTAACAAATATTTTGTTCTTTTCTACATATAGAACTGGTGGCAGATGACAAGGCGTTTCTTATTATGACTTCATTTATGTTTTGACGTTTAGTAATAACAATGATAATAAAAGTTTACTTAAGGGGATCCAGAACACATTTTAAAACTAGTTGGATGTGCCAATCCCAAAACTTTCTTCTATCTCATACGTACATTTTAATATTTAAAAAAAAATAGTTACTCGTTTTAATGTTTTAATAATTTTAATTCAATGCCATACCAACTTTGATTTTCATCTTAAATTTCTGCTTCAATCAATTAATCGGAGTAAAAACGAATTTCCGTCTCTGCACGAGCTGACAGACAATAGAATGATAGGCAGATTTTTTTTTTTAATTTAGGGAGGACCTACTTGCCTTACCAAAAAATAATCATATACAAAAAATTTAGTTCAGTTCTAGAACTAACTTCATACACTTTTATGCGGTGCAATATTGAAAATGGCATAAAATTCGCTATTGCAGCGCCCACTTCCGGCGGATTTTTATCAGATTCAGGGCGATCCATCTAGCCACTTACACAAAAAATTTCGTTCAGTTCGATTTATAACTTCATGTACTTTTGGTCGGTACAATATTGAAAATGTCACAAAAATCGCGATTGCAGCGCCTCCTTCCGACGGATTATTTTCAAATTCAGGGGGGACCAACTAGCCATAGTCATACACTTACACAAAAAGTTTGGTTCAATTCGATGCATAACTTCATATACTTTTGGTCGGTACAATATTGAAAATGGCACAAAAATCGCGATTGCAGCGCCCCCTTCCAGCGGAATATTTCAAAACTGAAGGAGAACCTGCTTGCCACAACCAAAAACATTCACAAAAAATTTGGTTCAATTCTATGCATAACTTCATACACTTTTTGATGGTAGAATGGCGACATACACTCAGACAGACAGACATTTTGTAAAAACATGTCTTTTGGAATCTTTGACCCCTAAAACGTGTAAATCCGTCGAAAACCGGAAGTCGAAAAAAAATTTCGATTACAATAGTCTATTGAAGATAGAAGAAAGTAATAACTTTTATTTATTGAGTTAAAATTTTGAAATTTTTTGAAAAATTTTAAATTTAAAATTTATAAAAAAAAAAAAGTGGGGTTGTTTAAAAATCGTTATAACTCAAAATTTTTTTTGTAGAATAGATTTTTTTTTCATTTAAGTAAACAGAAATATAGAAGCTTTAATTTTGATTCAGCATTTTTAAAAATATTAATTTGAATAAAAATTTAAAACTATTTAAAGCAAAAATTAAAATAAAATTATGGAACTTTTTTTTTAAATTTGCTGAATCAAAATTAAAGTAAAACAGTTGAAAAAGGCATATTTCAAGTTTGAAAAAGTTATCTTTAATGGTTCTTGAAGTACAACAATTTAAATATGAGAAATAGTGAAAAAACTCATCATGAAGAAAAACGTATTCTCACAGGAAGTCATTTCTATGACAACCATTGCTTGAAAGCTAGATTTTGAAAATAGACCAAAACAAAAAAATTAATATTTCCTGTTCCAGTTAAAATAGGAACATGAATTAAACGTCATTTTAAGCAGAAAAAAAATAGAGATTTTTTTTAGAAATTTTGAAGATCTTTGTATCCTGAACTTCCTCAATTCTCTTTGCACCATTAGTGATTCCTTTATTTTATACATCTACTAGCTGACCCGCCAGGCGTTGCCTGGATTCGTAATAATAATATTAAACGAACTTGAAATTTTTATGTTTTTCTCTTTAACTCGAAATATATGGAAATACATTGTCTAAAATACGTGGCCACTGACTGTGTGAGAAATTGGTTTTAAAAAAAAAACAACAACTTATACTTAGCTGTAAAAATGCTCAAAATGACTGCAATGGGAAACACAGGAGGGAATATGTGTGCAGAGATTGCGTGATTTTCATGTTAAAGTGTTGATCCGTAAAAATCACTGCTAAGTCATGTAACTGATTACTTTTTTCACACAGAAATATCAAGTGAAATATTCTGAATTTCAAACTAATTATATCACTCTCTAATCCGCCTATACCATGAATGAAATCGATACTTGAATGATTAGCTAAAAGTAAATAATATTATAAACATAGCTGCCAACTTTCAACTAATCTTCCGTAATACTTGGATTAGTTTGATACAGGTTAACCTCATTTTGAACCAAAACAATTATTGCATGAATCTTTATTTATTTATTTTTAGTTTTTTAAGTAGCACTCATTTGATTTCATTTCTTTAAAAAAAATTTTTGGTTTGAAATTTATTACACTAGGATCAAATTAACACACGTATTATGGAAGATTAATGTAAGGTATCCGTAACCTATGTATAAAATGTAATCTAAATGTATATAATATTATCATTTCATTTCAGAACCTTTGTAAAAAAAAAAAAAAAAAAAAAAAGTCTATAGGGTCATTCCACATGAATTCAACCAATGGGTGTTGCATCATAGTCACAGATTTTTTTTTTAAATTTTATCATAGATAGACATAGTAGTGAAACCCTCAAATCTGAAATTTAAAAGTAATTTTCACAATATTGGCCGAGATATGGCCATTTGAAAACTGGCCATTTTTACAAAATGGCGGCCATCTTGGAATTGTATCACTGTCTAAATATGGCCATAATTTGACAACTAATGGCTCAAAGTTTATATATCTGGTACCAATTTGAAGCTATTTGTACAAAGAATGAATATTTCACATCAAAACAATAATAAATTTTCATTTTTTTACTTTTTATTATGTGCAAAGTGAAAATTTCACCCCAAAAAAGGGCAGATTGTAATGGCTCATAAAAAAAATGAATCATCATGAATTTTTCTGAAACTTGGTAAAAACGTTGCTCCATCTGTGTGCTTTAAATAAAAAAAAATTGGAAAGGTAAAATTTGTTGTTTTAAAATAAATGGTTTTTTACAGATAAGGTGTCATTAACCAAATAATGATATTTTTAGAATCTGTGAGCATTCCTGATTCAAAAAATAATGGTTAAAATAAAATTTTCTAACATCTAAATTAATGTAAAAGTATAATCAAAACCTCATTTGTACTAATTTTGTAAAAATCTGCCTCCAGCCCCCCTCCCCCCCACCACAAAAAAAAAAAAAAAAAAAAAAAAAAATTAGACAATTCAAAAAATTTTACACTGAAAAAGATAAGATAATAATTAAGAAATATAATGTATAATTATAAAATACCTATAAATGCAATGCATACATATGGTGATTTACTTCACATATAGGGGCAAGTGGGGTAGAATGGGACAGTAGGTTTTTCTCTTTATGTATCATTCTAAATATTTCATCAATCACATATTAGATGAAGTAATGGTACCCCAATCTTCAGTTGAAAAAAGTAACTAATTTACACAAGCGTGCAATTATATAAAGAAAAAGATTATTTCAAGAATCAAAACATGAATTCAAAATTTTAAATTTTGAATTCAAAACATGATGTAAAAATTTCATTATGTTTCTATAAGCTGATGTAATATTGCATCATGTTCTATATAAGCTGATGCAATTTAAAGAAAAGATTGCTACTGTACCTTCATCTGCTTCTTAATTGGCTATAATCAAAGTATGATGCTATCTTGCATCATGTTCTATATGAGCTGATGCAATTTAAAGAAAAGATTGCTGCTTTACTTCAAAATTTCAGAGGAAACTCGAACAATTCAAGCATTATTTTTAAACTTTAAAACTAATTAAATACATTTTAGCTTAAATCTGAAGAAAAAACTGCTATATTATAAAGTTATATGCATGTAAGTAAATATTTTCTTCTTATTTTGTCTAGATTTGTTCCATGTGTAATTTTAAACTTTGGCTTATTTCTCATCATATTCAATGTTTTGCCCTGGATTTGTATTATATTATTGTTATTTATTTTTTTGTCTCATCATATCTAGATTTTTGTTCATATAAATTTTAATTCAGTGTGAACAAAAAATAACAAATGTCAACTCAATTAACTCATTTATATATATTTATTGTATTTAAATTACACAATTGAATAATTTAACTCTGTAATTTACAGCTAGTATTTCTCCAACATTTCTGGAGAAAATATTATGTGCCTTTTTTTTTTATGCATTCCATAGTAAGGTATTTAAAATATTTATGTAAATATGTTTTGAGAATTATATTATCATATTTTGAATGAAATGAAATAAAAAGTACTGTAAAAATAAATATTTAGTGTAAATAACTGCAAATTGATATTTCTTTATTGAATTATATAATATAAACACAATACTTTAATTTAGATGCTAGAAAATTTCATTTTAACCAATATTTCTTAAATTAAGAATACTTACAGATTTTAAAATAATCATTATTTGGGTCAATGACATCTTATATGTAGAAAACCATTTTTAAAACAACAAATTTTACCTCTCTAATTTTACAGTATAATGTTCCATATATAGAGAAACTGTTACATCTATGCATAATCAAATCATTATACAGAAAGCGTAAAAAGTATATGAACTAAATTTACTTTTCATTTTTGAAATAATCTTTTTCTTTATATAATTGCAAGCTTATGTAAATCAGCTACTTTTTTCAACTGAAGATTGGGGTACCATTACTTCACCTAATGTGTGATTGATGAAATATTTAGAATGATACTTAAAGAGAAAAACCTACTGTCCCATTCCACCCCACTTGCCCCTATATGTGAAGTAAATCACCATATGTATGCATTGCATTTATAGGTATTTTATAATTATACATTATATTCCTTAATTATTATCTTATCTTTTTCAGTGTAAAATTTTTTGAATTGTCTAATTTTTTTTTATTTTTTTTTTTTTAGCATCCGATGCTATTTCTTTCAGACAAGCTAAAAATGTCGTGTCATCAGCCCTGAATTTTCTACTGAACCGATTTTGATAATTATTTTTTTAAATGAAAGCTATTTATTTGTAGTTGTGCTCATTTTAGCTATTTTTTAATTTATTTCCATTTTTATATTTTATTTTTAATTTTAAATGCTTTTTTACGATATTTCTTCAAAATGATGGCAACTTAGTTTAGCTTTTCTCTCGATAATAAAAATTTATTTTCCATTATTACTTTCCACAAGTCAGAAACTTTATTTCATCAGTGAACATGTCCTCGCATTTAAAAGAAAAAAGTTAATTGTTTTCGTAAAATTTAACCACAATAAAATGATTGCATATAATTATGCACTAATTGAGGTAAAAAATATATATTTACTGAGAAATAATATTAATAATGTAAATAAAATAACAGAAAATAATTTATGATAAAAATTAATGTCTAAAGCAAAGTAAGAAATATTTCAAATGAGGAAAATGATGGCATTCAGCAACCAGATAAAATGAATTTACAATATTATTACGGACGCCTTTTTCATATTACTAATAACAGTAACTTTTAAAAAACATTTGAAGAGAAAATGACGTCACTATTTAAAACATCGCATTTTTACTCATAACGATATTACATTTCAATATTTCTTTTCATTATGGACACTGAGATTGAGATTTTACTTTCAGATGACTTCAGTTATTGAAAATAATGTCATAGTAAAAATAAGATTAGTTTTTTTTTTTTTTTTTTTTTTTTTTAATTAAATCTTTTTTTTTTTTTTGTAGTGCATATAAAATAAAATTTCTGGATTTCGCCGGCACTCAGATTACAATTTTAACTGAAGATGTGCAAATATTTGCATGCAAAATTGTAACTGGAAAACTTGACATTAAGTTTGGAAATATATTTATTACATATTGATTGAATAATGTAATTACTTTTGCTTTTTTTTCAAGCCAAATCGATCGGGTCTTTTAAACATTTCATTCGTCGAATTCGGCGGGATTCCACTCGTTTTATTGTTAAAATGCATTTCCTTTTCCCCAGAGTCTATAAAAAAGCGTTTAAACTAAAGAAAAAATCCGTTTTTGATGATCTAGTCATTGAAGAAATAACACGTCAAATTGTATCTCTTTATTATTCCGCAATTCCAAAGTCTCAGAGAGAAATTGCTAATCAACTAGGTTTTTCACGCCGTTCTGTTTGCTATTATATTGATAAACACAAGAAAAAGGAAGTTAGTTCATTGCATTCTAAACAAGGTCGCCCTTCTAAAAAACCTCTATCGATTTTTTTTTTTTTTTAATTTTTTTTCCTAATCGGAGGCGAAACTGAATTCTGCAATGGCAGAATCTACATTCAACTTTTTTTTTTTTTTGGGGGGGGGGGCTCTATTTTTGTTTTATAATATGATTCCTAAATATAATTTTGTTATGTTTTATCAATTGTACATATACATTTGAAGTTATTGTCACTCTTCTGATGGGTTTTTTTTCTGCCTTGCGGTGGACATTACAGTTTAAATTTGATTTATCTGAAAAATAACAGTTTTCAATTAACTATATAAACATCACGATGTACCGACGTGCAAAGTGAACTCTTCTGTCTGAAATTCCAAAATATATGTGTATATGTCTTAATTTTAAATCCAGATTGAAATAGTCTATGCATCTGAGTTTTTTGAGTCGCTAATTGCTATTGTGATAAATTACTTTTGACGAAATGTAATGATATCGGTATTCAACATACTATTGCTAAATTGAACATGTTGCTTAAGGGGTTAAAATGTTTTTGTTCAAGTGATTGGATAAAGGGATTTGGAAATAATTGATTTTTGCTTTTAAAGTAGCCATTGTCAAAAGAGAGAATTAAATTTATTTTGAACGACTGTCTTTTAATGTTAAAAAGTATTCGCTAATGTACTGTATAATTAATAGAATAATCGTGCAACCGATTTAAAAAATGCACATTAGAAAAAAATAACTACTTTAAAGTTTTGTGTTACAATTGCAGTACAATACAGGTTTTTTTTTTTTTTTTTTTTTTTACTTATCTTTATTTACTGGGGAACTAAGATTATAAAAGGGAAACATGTTATTTCACTTTACAGAAACTGGAATATTCAGTATGTTTGGTATTTTTTTTTTTTTTTTTTTTTTTGGGTGGGGGGGAGGGGGGCTGGAGGCAGATTTCTACAAAATTAGTACAAATGAGGTTTTGATTATACTTTTACATTAATTTAGATGTTAGAAAATTTTATTTTAACCATTATTTTTTGAATCAGGAATGCTCACAGATTCTAAAAATATCATTATTTGGTTAATGACACCTTATCTGTAAAAAACCATTTATTTTAAAACAACAAATTTTACCTTTCCAATTTTTTTTTTTTTATTTAAAGCACACAGATGGAGCAACGTTTTTACCAAGTTTCAGAAAAATTCATGATGATTCATTTTTTTTATGAGCCATTACAATCTGCCCTTTTTTGGGGTGAAATTTTCACTTTGCACATAATAAAAAGTAAAAAAATGAAAATTTATTATTGTTTTGATGTGAAATATTCATTCTTTGTACAAATAGCTTCAAATTGGTACCAGATATATAAACTTTGAGCCATTAGTTGTCAAGTTATGGCCATATTTAGACAGTGATACAATTCCAAGATGGCCGCCATTTTGTAAAAATGGCCATATCTCGGCCAATATTGTGAAAATTACTTTTAAATTTCAGATTTGAGGGTTTCAGTACTATGTCTGTCTATGATAAAAATTAAAAAAAAAATCTGTGACTATGATGCAACAAGTTTTCCTTAAATTGGTTGATTTCACGTGGAATGACCCTATATTTTTAATCAAAGCATGCGTAATGTTCAGACTGTGGTCAAAATCCTAACTGTAACTAATTGTACTGTAACCATAACCTGTCTGTAAACATACTGTGACTTAACCGTAACCTAACCGTAACTTAAACATAACATAAATGTAACCTCTAGCTTTTATCTTATTGCAACCTTATCCGTAATCTAACCATAACCTAACTGCAACTTAACCTTAACCTAACTGTAATTTAACTGTGATCTAACTGTAACCTAACCGGAAAATAAATATAACCTAAGACTAACTGTAAACGTAATTGCAACCCATCCAGGCAAAATTGCAATCCGAACCGAACTTAAAAATTCAATAAGATAAAATATTGGAATCTGTCACAATGCAAATTTGAACTGAACAAAAATATTCCAATGAACCATAACCCGATACAATTACGACAAAATAATTTCTGTATACATGTTATTTGAGCCGAACATAAAAATTCAATTTGAAAAACCCTGAAATCTGAGCAGAGTCAATTCCGAAACGGACAAAGTTGTTGCAAATAACTATATCCATCCGAACACGACAAAGTAATTTCCATGGACATAAACCCAATCCAAAACTAAAAATTTCATTTGAAAAAAAATTTTGTCCGGAAATTTGGTTCAAAAAGCCAAGTTTGACAACATCATTTTAATAATCATCTGGTTTTATCGAGCAACAGAAATACATTAAATAGAAATAATTTGCTTTGCTATTTGATAATTTATTATGGTGTATTAATCGTCTGCCAATTCGAATAATTGTATGCATAACAGTCATTTTATTTTTGTTTTAAAAGCAATTTAAAGTCATAAAACATTTTCAATTAAATAGAATACATTTAAATTTAATCAATGATTAAAAAAATAACTCCTACGTATATATGTATATATATATATATATATATATATATATTTACTGCAACATTAACCACACATACATTCTAATGTATGAAGTGCCAACATTCTGACGTACAACTGCTGTGATCAAAATCCTAAATTAAACTGGATGTTTGCCTGTCTATGAATTTTAAAGGTCTTTGGAAAAAAAAAAAAAACAGTCACTTTTAAATTGGTTTCTTTAATTCTGTCCCAGATTTTTCATTATTGCCTCAAAAGTTTTATACAACCAACCAACCATAAGCAAGCGAATGGAGAGAAAAGCGGAAAAAAATCATTTTTTGATGAGAGTGAGTTCTGGATTTTAATTAATTATTGGAATTTTGAAATTCTGAAGCTCAGCTGCATCAGGAGAGATTTGGGGCTACTCTCAAAAAAATTTTGAGCCTCATACATGCGATAGATTTTGCTAGCCATCGCAGACACACACATCCGCAAACAGACAGAGCATTTTGCTCTTTTATTAGTATAGATTTCACTCTTTAAATTTAAAATACAGTACAGAACCATTTATCCGGAATGGTTAGGGTCAGATGTATTCCAGATAACTGGTTTTTCCAGTTAACTGAATGGGCATTAAATCACCATCCATTTGATAAGTTTTATGGTTGTGGTATTACTTCTGATTTTAAATTAGATTACTTGAACTAAGAATCAGATGCAAGTGAGGTCAAATGTTAAGAGTTTTGAAAGAAGGTCATTTATGGGAATCTCTTGGGAACAAAAACTCTTCTGTTTCTTTTATCATCCATACAATCTATATTGAAAACATCTAAAACACGACTGTATATGCTTCTATTTCAAATACTAGGAACTGTTATCAAACTATACAATTGTTTCAAGCAGGGTTGGCATGATTTAAATCAACTGATTTAAATCAAGATTTAAATCTAGATTTAAATCAACTGATTTTTTTTAAAAAATCATTTGATTTAAATCAATTTTTTGCAGTATCACATGAATGCACATATCAAAGGAAAATTTTGGGTAAAAAGTCAGAAAATGTATTAGATAACGATAGAATTACAAAATTTAAAGCAAGATATGAACAAGCTATTAATGGCTGTCATTTTTCTGGAATTTTATTAAGTCCCTCTGTTTTAAATCGAAATGAAATTTCACTTAGTGTAGGGGAAAATAATGAAGGTTTGGCATTCATTAAAGAAGATTGTTTAAATCTTCTCACCACTGTAGTACATTTACAAGCAAAAAATGGCCCATTCCAAAAATTAACATTGCTTGAGAAAAGACTTTCTGATATTATGACAGATTATGATTGGTGGAAGTCCTTTTATGTAATTGGAAGTAAAGAGACAATCGGCAAAATTGAAATTGAATTTTTTTACCAAATAACAACAGCCGTAACTTCATCTCCTGGAGTAAAAAGACAATTTTCTTCTTTTGGACTAGTTCATTCAAGCCCTCATAATAAATTAGGAGTAGGCAAAGATTCTAAATTAGTATTTTTGTTCAAACAATTAAATCCCTGAATTTTTCCTATTTGCTTAAAAAATATTGAATTAATTGTGATTTTTATCCCTTAATAAGTAGCTTGCATTAAATGAATACAGTAGACTCCCTCAAATCTGCACAGCTTGGGACCAGAGGTTGTGTGGATTTTAGAATTTTGCGGATTTCTGGCCATGGGTTTGTTTATATTTTTTAAATGGTAATATGATAGTAATTAATAATGCAATTGAAATTATAATGAATGTTTATAATATAGCAAAACATTAAAACAATTATGTAAGGTAATTAAACTAAAATAATTAAAATTTACATAATTAAAAATGATTAAAATATTGAAAGCCGCAAAGATGAGTAAATAATCAATGTATAATTAGACATTTATTATAAAGATGAGATGCATTTTTTCCTAAATTATTCAATGAAACTTGCCCCATAAAGATGCACTACTAATTCACTTCAAAATCATAAAATAAAGAACTTTTATTTCAGGTTTAACCAAACTCAATAATAAAAAAAGCTTGATGAATGTATAAATGCATTTTGCAAAAAGTTTGTGATCACCACTGATATTAGCAATACCTTGAATTTTTTTTCAGAAATAAATTTATTCTTCCTTCATGAAAAAGCATGAATTTAGTAATATCAATGAAAGTTACAGATTAAAATACAGTCGAGTCTCCCTATAACAAAACTCCATACCCCATAACGAATTTTTAGCAGGAACGGTCCCCTTTTTTCATTAAAAACAGTCTCTATATAGCGAAATATCTATCTCCATATAACGAATTTTTTCATAAAATGTTCTTTAGTTATTCAGTTTTAAAAAAGCTTCAAAATCACATGGAATCAAATTTCCATCATTTATTTTTGATTTATAGTTCAAGGCTGAGTTTTTTATATTGCTTCTCTACCTTGAATCTCCTTGATCTTTAAGTCCAACGAATTCATTCCACCAGCCCCCCTCTCACACATCTTTTAACATCCTTCGAGAAATAGTGTCAATTTAATTTTTGCACATATAAAACCTGGATCAATGTGGTAATTGAAGTCAGTGTTGATTTCAGAGGGTTGTTTTGGGCCGGGAGTGAATGTCAGTTCATTCCCGGAGCAATGAGATCTCTCCCGAAAATTTGAGATGTTGTGTTTTCAATGGCAAAAAAAATTAACGTATGTTTTTCTTGTGTGATTTTTATTAAGCTTTTAAATAAACGTCTATTCTCTTTTTTGAAACTGTTCAAATAATTAAGAAATGGATATTAAGTTAATATTTATAGTTAAACACTTCAAATTTTTAATTAAACGTATAAAAAATATTACTTGTTCAAAATTTGCACATTAAATAGAAATTTTAATGGCTTTCTCTATTCAACGAATTTCTGTATAATGAATTTTTTACTGGAAAAATGGATTTTGTTATATAGAGACTCGAATGTATATATAGAATTGATATAAAAAAAAAAGTCAAATTTTGTCCCTAAACCTAACCTGAAAGCTTGATTGTTTACATCTGTAAATTATCTGCAGATTTTAGAGAGTTGCGGATATTAGGGCAGCGGATTTGAGGTAGTTTACTGTATTTAATTTGTTTTTTAAATTTTACCATTTTCTGTTCATTTACAACATATTTAAATTTATTTTTTATTTAGTGTGCACAATTCAGTTACAAAATAATAGAATGGTTTTAGATTAAAGCCTAGATCTTTAATTTTTAGTACCAATCAGTAACTAGAATGTAATATTTTCTTAACTATATAATTATTTCTTATATTATTTTTATAAATTATAAATGTTATTTATTCTTTTTTTAGTTATTTATTATAAAAAACTGCTTTATATATTGTAAATACATAAAAACACAGTAATTAAATGTAGGATTCTAAAAAAATCAAATAAATCGGATTTAAATCAAAAAAATCTGATTTAAATCAAATAAATCCGATTTTTTTGATTTTTTAAAAAAAATCATGATTTTTTTCCAACCCTGGTTTCAAGCAATGTATATATCAAATTGACAGTGTATGACATTTTGTTTCAACAAAGATTCTAATATCAGTCTATTAGAAATGTCATTCCGGATAAATGGTTTTTCGGTTAATTGGTTTCCAGATAAATGGTTCCATACTGTATCACTTTTCAGAATGAATCATATGTGATGAAACAACATTAGAAAGTTGTAATATCTCTTAAACCCTGTAGTAATATGACATTTTCCAAAAACTCTTCCTTAGCCTATTATAATATAAATATGAAATGAATAGTATATGCAAAATAAGTGCATTTGTTGCATTTCAGACAATGAGATAATTTTTAAACATCAGAAAAGTCTATTTGGATAGCTACAATTAACTTTATTAAAGTAAAAAAATTTTGTTCTCAAAATGGAAAAAAATTCAGGCTTGAAAGGGTTAAACACGTGTTTCAGCGACTTTAAAAATTCTCTCTTAAGGGAGTTAAAGAATGGTGTGCGCCGAAAATTTTAGAATATTTGGACATATCCCAAGTGCAGTTTTAGGTAGAATCATGAAATGTATGATAACAAATTTATTAATAAATAATTAAATATGTAGGTATTTCAGAGATTTCAGTAATTCTCCTCGTCTTTAAGAGTATTAAAAAGGGGAATATCAAAACTTTTACACCATATTTCATCAGCCATTTTAGATAGATAGAGGCATGAATTGTTCAACTAAAACATACTTAAGCATACATATTTAATCAATATTAGAAATTCTCACCTAAAGGTATTTATTAAGATAGTCACAGGTTTAAGGTCATTTTGCCATATCTCATCAACAGTTTTAGATAAAATCGATATATTCAGGTTAACAAACCTATTAAAAAATAATTAAACACATATTTCAGCAATTTTAGAAATCAATCCTAAGGGGTTAAAGGAATGGTTGAAAATTAAAGCACATTTTGCCATATCTTAGCAGCAGTTTTAAGTAGAAGCGGAAATTTCAAAATAAACCTACTCAAAAAATAATTAAATAGAGTACTTCAGTGATTTTATAAGAATTAAATAGCCAACTACTACTTTGATTTTGATAATGGAAGATTATACACATTTGACAGCAATTAGATGTTGAGAAGATGTTTAGTTTTTTTTTCTAATTCCATCTTTGTTAGCTATATTTTGTTTCATTCAAGATTCTTTTAGAGAAACTGACCAGCAAAGTGGGCAAAGGTTGCTAGTATATGTATAATACATAGGGGAGAGTGGAGTGGTGTGGGACACTTTTTACAAAAGTACAAAAATCAACTTTGTTTGACACAAAAACAAAACTTTCAATTTATAGAGTGCAAGGTGGAACATTTTTTAATCTCCTTGAGCAATATAGAAACATAACATGCAAAAGCTATTTTATAATTTAAGAAATTGTACTGTATACCCCCTAGTATTGAATTCAGATGCTTTTCTCCGGGAGGGACTGCACTTTTTGACCAATGAAAACACAGAATCTCAAAATTTCCGGGAGGGGGGACATTTCACTGCTCTGGGAGGAGAGAGTAGTAGTAATGAATTTATAGTAAGTAATGAATCTAATAAATTTGTAAATTAGTAGCCTTGAACATCAATTCTGTAGTTTTATTTTGAAATTATTTTATTTAGTTGTTAAAACATTCAACCCACAGTATTATTTCTTTCATACTTGTAATGCTAATTACTATACAAGTAATAAAATCAAGTAGATTCAGAAAATTCAACTAATAAAAATATTGAGAAATATATGAATCTACCTATGCAGTTAATATTTCAAAACTTTCTTCAAGATTTTTCTTTTTTTAATATTATTATTTATCTAATCCTTGCATCCCTACACCACATCAATAATTTAATAATTGTAATTCCTCAACGTTTAGTATTTTAAACCATCTAAAGTAATTAAAATATTGATCTTAAGATAATAACAGTAATTTTTAAAGTGAATAATTCTCACAAATATTTTATTCATTTTCTAACTGCTAAACTTATTTGAAAATAACTATTTTGTTTCTGTAATATACTTTCATCAATTTCTGTTCCTAAATACAGTTATAAAAATAGTTATATCTATTACTTTTTTGTGAGTTGTCCATTTCTGGAATTTGGGGTACTTTGGTATACTTTGGTTATTTATAGGGATGGGACGAATGGTGATTTGGCCGAATAGCCGAATACCGAATATTCGGCCAAATTTTAGGCCGAATAGTGAAATTTTTTTTACAATAAAGAAAATAAATTTTGATATATAATTTAAAAAATAGGAATTCATTAATAATTATTACTCTTAAATGTGCTTTTAAATGTATTTTTAAAGTTGAAAAACTTATTTTAACACAAAAAAATTATGAAATTGCATTATATCCTTTATTCTAATGTACATCAAATTGATTTTCAGTAAGTCAAGATGGGAAAATATTTCCATTAAAATATGAAGAATGTACTCAACTTTTACTATCAATTGATACTTCTTGTATCCAAAATCAATAATATTCTTAATCTCTCTCTCTCTCAGAACTCACAAGGACATATTTTCTGAAATAACCTTTAATGAAGTAAATTTGATCATTTAGAGTTTGTGTCCCTAGTGGTAAGCAAATTTGTAAGAATGAGACTGTTCTGAAATCAGATTCAAAACTTTAAATTACAAATTACGTTAAAGCCAAGGTTATGCTTAAAGTAGAATGCATATGTTAACAATATCTTTGACATTTGAATCGGCACATACAATATTCAACTTCAATATTCCACTTATTCAACAAGCATTAAAAGGATAAACAGAAATTGATAACAACATGAAGGAAGGAAGATTAAATTAAAAATATATACATAATAATGTTACATATTTAAGTCAGTAATTATGCAAATAATTATTTAAAAGTGAAAACTACAGAATGAAAAAATTATTTTGTTGAGTATTTAGAATTTATATTACAATATTTATAAAACCATCTTCATAAAGCAAGTTGTGTCATCTAATGTGTATCGAGTTTGACACCAGTTCTGCTTTCAGATGTACCGTTGTATTTGGAATGGTGATATATTGTATTTAATTTTGAAAATGAATCTTCATTAACACACCTAGTGAATAAATTTTTTCATTTCTTACTTTATAGAAAATAAGTTACGAATTTCGTAAGAGCCTTTTTTATATGTGCATGGAATTTGCAGACATTAATAAATATTTGAGCATTTTAGAATAAGGCAGTATTTTTATATTTTGAATTGCAATATATCATTCTCTAATGATGACATTTCCTGTACAATTAAATCTCCAACTTGGGCAGCATTTTCTAGAATATCACTAACTTTTATAGGAAATACAGAAAGGCTGTATATTTTTTAGTATCTGAATAACTCTATATTTTGTAAGTAAGAGTGAGAATGACTTCATAAATGAAGTAGCCAATTGGGATTAGAGGGGAAAAAAATTGCAAGAATGAAATTCTTTAAATCCGAAATTTATTTGGCAAGATATCTTTCACTATTCGGTGAGATTTTAGCAATATTCGGCAAGATATCTCTAAATATTCGGCTACAGGTATTCGGCCGAAGTATTCGGTCAACAAGCTTTCAATATTCGGCCAACCGAATATTCGGCAAAAGGGCCGAATAGGCCGAATACCGAATAGTGGCCGAATATTCGTCCCATCTCTAGTTATTTACAATAAAACTTTGGTTAATATTGGGAATGAAATTATGAGAATGGTTAAATATTGTTGATGTATTAATATAACATTGAAATATAATAAATATAACTATTAAATGAAAAACTTTTTTAACGAAAATTCTTTAAGAATGTCCGTAATAGGCACATCTATCCTATTTAATAGTTATGCAAAAAATGTACATTCAGTTCTCTTCGTTTTTATTTAAACTAAAATTGATGCTCATAATTTATTATTTTTCAAGGGAACTAGTCAAATGTTATGCGAAGATAATATTTTATTTTTTCTTAGAGCCTCTAAATTAACCATACATTTTACATGCGGATATATACGAGTTCGAATGAACAAATTAATTTAAAATCGAATAGTCGTCAATTACTTTAAATATTAAGGACAGCCTTTCAGTAAATCAAATGAATTTACTTTAAACAGATTATTTAATTATGATCATCATGCAACATTTTCGCACCTTACTGCAGAAACCGGAGTGTTTATGGATATTTATAAAATATGTTTATATTGATGTATTAAAAATACAATAAATTTTCTACATACCTTTTCTGCAAAATAGATAAAAGAGGATACTTGTAAAACCTGCATAAAAATCGCATGATTACGTTATGAAAGATGTGTTCAAAGAAGCAAACAGAATTAGAAATTACAATAAATAAACACGCGAGACATTTAAATTTACTTTTTGAAGCCGACGATTATTTTAATTATTATAGTACCTATAGGTCGGCAAAACACTTTCTCATATTGTACCGAGTACCGATACATAAATAAAAACAAAACAGGCTCGATCACGCATACTTCCACACCCCACACCGTGCGCGTCCCCGGAGTTTTTTTTTTTATGGAGCATGTCTACTCGTAAAAAGGAATTTTTTAATTTTTTAATTATTTCATATTTTTATTATTCAAATTATATAACCAACGATCACATTTTTTATTAAGCACAGTTTTTAACAGGAATACATGCCTATGTTACTTCAGATAAAATCCAAAATATTTAGGAAAACATCACGAAACTGATTCACCTACTTCAACCCGTTCACTATTCAAAAACTGCGAACCAAACTCGCACAGACTTCACGCACTTCACCCTGAAAAATTTTCTGGGCTTAACAATTTTATTTTTATCTATTTAAAAACGGTTTATCATTTATTTATTTTTCGCAATAAATAAAATGCTGTTAATAAACCAAAATATAAACATATTACGAGATTTATTGTAATCTATATTATACTGGCTAAATTCCAGTAGGACTTGCACCGTTAATTAGACGATTTATCAGAGAAGGTTTTAGCATATTTCCTCTTTTATAATTGCATATTTTAATAGCATGTAGATAATAGACCAAAATACATAATAAAAGATAAGAAACAAACGGCACTCAAAATCATGTTATTATAAACAAAATACTTATTTATACGTACTTTCAGTAGAAAATTTATAAAATTTCTAATCATATTTTATTCACTACAAAACTAGACGGCAAACCTCATATATTTTATCTCTTTAAAATATGTATACATACAGATACGTTTAGTTAAAATAATGTACATCTATAACATTTTATTTTTATAATACTTTCCATGTTGATTTTAACATAGTAAAATATAATTTGCATCCAATGGCATATACAAATTGATGTCAAGGGAGTCATGACTCCCCCTCCCTCCTTCTACCCCTAAATAAAAAAAATTTCTAAAGGACATTTTAAAAATGATATATATATATATTAAATTTGTTAAAAATTTACCACTTCCTCAACATTGGGAATCTTTCCTTTTTGACTCTTTAAAGCTCTTATTAAATCCATAGTAGGTAATTTCCGACACATTCATGAACCCGTTTTTAATCTCAGATGCAAGACGGTTGGAAGTGCCCTTATTCAGGACAAATCTGGTTGATAAACGTTTTTCTATTTCGATAAAGGCAAATAATCTTTCGGCATTCTCTGCAAAATGCAGGTTTAAAAGTGAATTTCAGGCCGCGATAGCTAATTGTTCCCTCATTACGGCAAAAGCTGTCAAAACCATGCTAATTTTCTTCAATGATTCTTTAAAGTTAAGAAAATGGGAAATTCTTTAATTTCTTTTTCATCAAAGACATTTTTAAACATATTGTCAAAAGGCAATTTAAGTTCACTTTCGGATCGAAATAACTTAAGGAACGTTCGCTATAAGGAAGCATTGAACTATAATTGAAGATGGTTGGCAAACTCTATTCGATTCTTTGGAGGATAAAGAAAGGGTCATGTTTTCAAATTTGATTTGAAATCCAAACATGCTATTTTCTGAAGCATTTAAGTCATTTTCCTTTGTATCAAAATAAAACTTTAAAACCTTTTTTTTTTTTTTTTTTAATATTAAAGAATAGAAATTATAAATAATCAAAATTAACATATTCAGTTTATGAAGAAGTAATTATATAGTAAAATAGTGAGTAATAAAGTAAAACATAACCATTTTTTACTGTAAAATAAATAAATTCGTGATTTAAGAAAAAAATGATTTTGAGTCGACATATATATGTAACTCTCGAAAAATTGACAATTAAATTAATTAATAACTGATTAATAAATTAATTAACAAATTATAATTTTTTACATTAACTAAATAAAAAGTAATTTTTTTCTCAAATAAAATCACATTCATGCAAATGATATTCCAATGATTCCCCAATGTGGGAAATATAACACATCTTTTTTTCGTAAATTAATAAAGATAAATAAAATGAATATTCAAATAAAAAGTGCAAATGCATTTTATTTATATATGTGTACAGCACAATACTGTACTATTTTGCGATAGAAAAGCAAAAAAATCAAACCGAAATCAGTGATATTTTTTCAGATTTGTAAGTATGTCATTTGCTTAGTTTAAGTATTCTTTTAAATAAGATTTTAATATCGGAAAAAAAATTCGAAGAGAAAAAAATCTAAACGACATTTGTCATGAAATAGTAAAGACAAATATTAAATTTTCAGTTTTTAACGTTATCAAAGAGGAGGGAAATTTTTTGAAACTGTAAAATTTAAAAAGTAGGATTACAGTAGAAATAAGATTGCTATAAAAATTTTACAGACAGAAATCTGCTATAAAATTTGAACTTGTTTTGCAGGATTGTCTTCTCCTTATTTTTTTTACTTGGTAGTAAAACCAGCACTGTTTAAAACTTTTTTATATTTTGACTTGTAAACCTACTTATACCAAGTTTGTATTTGATGTGTTTTATTCTTCTTTTCTATTTTAGGTTTTTAGGTTGATAAACATATGCCGACATGAAGTTACAAAAGGGTCGGTCAAGCTGTTTGCAATCTACTTGTTCTGAGTTTTAGAGTGGTTTTCTCAAGCGTCGTGAATGCCAGCTACATTTGTTGGAACAATTCAAATATCTATTCTCTACCTAACATAATGTATTGGTTAATAAAATTTTATATTAAAATCGGTGTTAAATGCTTGTATTTTTTTAAAGGTTGATCATCTATATATTTGAAAGATCAGGCTGTTTTTTTTATAATCTCTGATCTGAGATTTCTATTGAACCGATAATAATTTTTTTTTTTTTTTTTTTTTTTTTTTTTTTTTTTTTTTTTTTTTTTTATAGATTTACCCGCTTTAACTATTTTTTTAAAATATTCTCCTTTTTATTTTTAATTTTAATTTGAAAAGTTTTTTATGAAATTTATTCACACTAGTGGCAATCAGTTACCAAGAGAAACAGCAGGAAAATGCTATACCATTACGAATGCCATTTTCGTGTTACAAAAATACCTTTCTTAAAACGTCACGATTTAAAATGATGCTTTTTTACTCATGAAGCTTGACGAATTCCAAACAAACGATACTAATAAAACAATTCTTGCTTTGAATTAGATGTATTTATATACAGGGTGAGGCATAAATATCGAAACAATAGGCTATCTCCTTAAATATTGCCCCTAGACCCATACTTAACAAAATATACAAAAGTTCATAAAGAAAGGTGAAATTTTTGATAAGATATGTTGCAACTCCACGGGGGGGGTCTATTTGAAAAGATACGAAAATTAAATTTTTAAAATAAAAAAAAGTCCCCGTAGGGCAAAATTCCCAATTAGGAAATTATTCCTTATCCATTCCTAAATCAAACAAAAAAAAAAAAAAAAAAATATATCATCTCAATATCTCAAAACCTAACAGAGATATTAAAATCCAAAATTCTCCAAAATTCCTGATTTACACCACTTTTCCCTGCCTCTAAACAGTGATTTCTTGACTCAGTTTCAACGCTAGATAGGGAACATTCACGAATTGCACTTTAATAAAAATCGATTTAAGATAGCGCTTTTTCTTTGGACATAACATAGCAGCGTATAGATTTTACGCTAAATTTGTATGAAAATATGCTAGTGACATCTGCACTAGATTTCTGCATGGGTCGAAATATCTAGGTCCGGTCCCGAATTGATCCATGGGGAAAAAATTTGGTCCGACCTGGAAAAATATTAAAATTATAAACCGATCCGGCCTGGAAAAAGTTTAAATCATAGCTCGGCTCAACCGTGAATTTCTACATAGATTTTTACTTCGGTATGGTTAAAAATTGTTCGTATGGAAGAGTTCTGACCAAAAATACTTATAGCTTTTTGTTTTTCATATTTATACTTTATATTATTAAAGAATCGCCAAAGGCTGTGATGTTGAATAACAATGATCAATGAATCTATATTTATATGTAAATGTTCCACTTATATTTTAATATCGTTAATCCATATTCGATGCGTTGGAGACTTTGCAAAATGGTATACTGTAAAACATTTTAAGACGGAATCATATAGGAAAGGAAAAATACGTTATAGACCAATACCCTGCTTAGGAGGTATCTAAATTAAGTTTTTTTTTTTTTCTGAAGTATTATTATATTTATTTTGCAAGGATCAACAAATTTTCCGTTTAAAACAGGATTCCGTCATCGATAGATTTTTTCCCACTGGACCAATGTATTTAAATTGCTTTTAAATATGCTATTCTAAAAAAAAAAATAATAATAATAATAATTTTTTTTTTTTTTTTTTTTTTTTTGTAAAATAAAAGCAATTTTAAAATCTATGTGTTTTTTTGTAAAAAATTTTGATTGAGCCAAATTTTACGTATTTTATGTACGTATTAGGTCAGTCAGAGACCGTGATTTTAATACGGATTGTGTCTAGACCGGGATTGAAAATTTCGTCAAATGCAGACCTCAGAAAAAGGAAGATGTCCCCTCCAGTATGAAAAATACGTTATGCCCGGCCTGGGCCCAGAATACAGATTTTTTTAACAGCCTCTCCAAGACGATGAAAAGCCTGAAGTTATTAGAACTAAATTTTAAAAAAGATTTAATCCGCATCTTAGAAAAAGCACTGTTTTAAAAAACTGACGGTTATTTAAACTGTACAGAAAGGAGATGGAAATGAGAAAAGTTAAACTCGATCGGAAGTTTGAGCTACAGAAAGGAGTTACTTTACACTTTCAATTTTTTAAAAAGCTTTAAACACCTTTTTACCAGCCAAAGTTTATTTAAAACTTTAAATTCATTTTACTGCATGAAAAGTTTTTTCCCACTATTTTTCGTCTTTATATCATTAAAAGTCTAGATGAGTTGAAGAAAAAAGTACAAAAACATGAAACATGTCATATTAGATTATTTTACCTTAGTTTTGTTACGGCAAATTTGAAAAAATATTTCTTTGAAAATATGATTTTTTTTTTAATTATATCATTTTTTAAATAAATATTTTTAATAGTTTAAAAATTAATATTGAAAAAAAAACCTGGAACGAAACTAAAATTAAATTTTCATCTTTAATAAAATAGAAAGAAATTAAAATCCGATAAATAACGTTTCGAGTTATAACGATTTTAAATTATCCCATTTAAATTAGTTTTTTAAATTAGTTTTAGAAATTTTTATAAATTTTAGGATGTGATTTTCTTGGCGATTTATATGGCTAACCAACACAAAAAAGAAAAAAATAATCGAATTTTTAACTCAAAAGATAGATTTTTTTACATGTTTCCTAGAACTGCTAAAGTAACATCGTTTCTTGAATTGCGCGCATTTCAATTTTCAATTTGTGTCTAATCACTCAAAACTTGATTAATTATTTAAACGCCTTGCAATTTATCTGCAAGTTTTCAAGATATGAAGATGCAATTTTTTGTGTCTAATTCAGGACTGGATAAGGAAAGTTTACCTAATTGGAATTTTTATCCTAGGGAGGCCGTATAAAAATTTAATTTTCGTAATTTTCCAAATAGACCCCCCCCCCCCATGAATTGCAACTTATCTTTTTTTAATAAATTTTACCTTTTTTTAATAAATTTTTGCAATTGGAAGTATGGGTATAGTGGCAATATTTAAGGAGATAGCCTATTGTTTCAATATTTATGACTCACCCTGTATAATTCATAAAATAGTCTCGTTGATCCTTTCCATATGAAATAAATCATGTATTCTTCAATAAATTCGAAAATATATTAAAAAATAAGTTTTTTTTTTATTATCATCAAGCTATATGCCTGGTTCAGAAAAGTTGATTATAGCGCCAGCCACTCGCTTCAAAAATTACAACATACGTATCTACATAAAAATCGCAGTAAAAGAAAAGGATTACAACAATGGCTTGTCTTTTTTTTTTTTCCAACAAAAAGGGGGTTTTAACACACTGTCCACAATTATTATTGTTCATAATTCAAAATAAACTTTTATCAAAATTCTCAAGTCATTTAAAAATTAGAACATACTTACAAATGGATTACAAATACAATTCTCATTTCACCGGAATGAAAATAAAGTAAAATATATAAAATAAATAAATTAAAGCATATTAATAAAAAAAATTGTATAATGTAAAAATAAAATATTTATCATAGGTAAAAAAAATTAAAATCAGTCCTTAATATCTAGTTCAAGTTTGTATAACAATTGGACCGGTCTTTTTATCACTCCGGAAACAGTCTGAATGCACATGATCTAATTTTCGAATCTCTTCCTAAAGAAAATTCTGTAAGAAAAAAAAATCTACATAACAGCGCCATGTGTTGAATGATGTACACCGAAAAGTAATCAAGATCAACTTTTAACCAGGCACTAACTGAATCTGAAGTTTGGTGAAAATCCATGCATTCTTGATATACAGTCATTGCAAAATCGTGAAAAATGCATCACAAAACTAAACAACACGAATCTGTATCATTGACTAACTGAATCTGAAGTTTTAGAAAATTTCGTGCATTAGTTCCTGCGATGGAGCTATTGCGATAATCAAGAATAATGCATCATGGCAGCGCCACATGTTGAGAGATTCGCACCGAAATGTTATCCGCACCATGTAATGTCAAGTATTAAACAAAAATAAAATTTTGTGAAAATCCACGCTCTAGTTCTTGAGGTATCGCTATTGTGGAAATTGTAAATAATGCAACATAGCAGCGCCACCTGTTGAGCGATATACACAAAAAACTAACCATATCTAGTTTATATAAAGATCTAGCAGAATCTAAAGTTTTGTGAAATTCTGTGCATTAGTTCTTGAAATAGAGCGCCCACAAAATTTTTGTCACATACAGACTGACAGACTCACTGACAGACATTTTGTAAAAATATGTTTTGCGGGTGCTCTGACCCCTAAAATGCGTAATTCCGTCAAAAACCGGATTTCGAAAATTTTCACGAATCCAATACTTTCTTCTTATAAAGATAGAAGAAAGTGAAAATCACAGGGTTATCTAAAAAAGTTAGGAAAATACACTTTTCGAGAGGAAGGGTGGAGGGGTTGTAACCCCATCACCCCCTTTTCTCTTCTTTATCAATGTGAACTAATAGGAATTAATAGGGTTGGCTAAATCGCTGTATGATAGAAAAAATTGCAAATTTTTCTGAAAAGGAAAGAAAAAAAAGAGGGTTAAAACATAATAACTTTTGAAGCTGTATAGTGAAAAGTAGATATTTATTTAAATATATATTTGTAATTCATTAAGGTTGTTTTCATATCCAAAAGAGCTACTTCTTGACATTCTTCTGAATTCAATTTTGTTTGGAAACTTATAAAATTGACTAGTATACTTATTCAAAAATTATATAATCAAACGGTGTTTTCATTTTTTTTGAAAAATGGAAAAGATTTTTCAGAAAATACTGTCAAAGTTGCCGTCTTAAATCGAATTTACGGACGTAAAAGCATTGCGAATGAGAAAAATCTGTCGTCACGTGAACAAAATCGCTTACATCTTTGTAAGTTATTTATTTATCAAAAAATAGAAAACACTACTTCCAGACGTTCATTATTGCTATAACTTTTTTTACGAAACAACTTGCTTGCTCGACGTATCAGGGGAACAAGTCAGTCCAATTCCGGCCCGGATCGATTATCTAGGGAAAAAATGCAAGTCTGATCTCGGTATGTCCAGTGACAGATTTATGACAGGGCATTCAGGGCACAGGCCCAAGGCCCCCGATTTTCAGGGGGCCCCATATTTTGCTGAAAGTTTTTCAGTTATTGCCCAAAATCTGATGTAGCTTTAATATTCAATGAAATTTTAGTTTCTATTATGTTGATATTCTACTTTTATAACATTGTATATTTTGTCTAAAACATCCATTTATTATTTTATTATAGTGAACATTTTCTTTTATCTTTATCACTTAAAAAATATATTGTATTTTTAATTCTTGTTAAAATGTTAAATCCTTTTCCTTTTATAGTCAGGTTATTTGAGTATTAGGGAACATACATTGCAGGCGGTAGTGTCCCCAATATTTTAAATAATTGTAGCTTGGTGTTTTTTTTTTTTTTTTTTTTAATTATTATTAGTTATTCCATACTTTACATTCCAGATATATACACTTGCTTAGGAAAAGATAATTAGCACTACACACTTTACTATAAAACGTCTATTCACTTAAATTTCAAAATTGTTAAGTAATTATTTCAAAGTAAGTTAATGATTATCATATTTACTTTGTAATGGATATATTAAAGTCAATAATGGTTATTTTAGTAACTATCTTTTATAATTATTTTAGTCAGTTCCCCTGTAAGTATCGGTGCAAGGGGGGGGAGGGGCGTAAGTATTTGTGCCCAGGGCCCCCAAATTTGTAAATCGGTCCCTGGGTATGTTCCGAGTCTGCTAAAATAATTAAGCTCAATCTCAGACACGATGTAAATGTCTGATGCCATTCTTTATGCCAGAGATCTGCACGGGCCGAAAATTCGTGGCACAGCCCGCTTAAAGTTAAAAGCTATCATGGCCTGTTCCGGTGTAAAAATTAAAGAATCGGCTTAGCCCAACCCCACCTGTTTATAATTTCACAGTCACGGCATAGGTAGAACAAAATTAAGTGGGTCCGGGCAGTGCAAGAATCAGTTAAATCAAACCCGGTTCAGACCAGAAAAATTTCTACAAAAAACTTTCTTAATAGGTAATTAAGATTCTTATAAATAATTTTGCATGCATATTGATGTAAAAATTTTACAAAATGTTTTAGATTATTTATTATGGGTTTGGAAGACAGAAAATACATGATAGAAACACATTAACTAACTGGCTTTGCCCGCTCACATGCACCTAATTACACGAGATCTCTAATAATATGAAATCTCGAACCGAATGAACCTAGCTAAGAGGATCCATGCTGGCTGCTTACGGCAGCTTATACCGTTGCGCTGCACACGAGCTGGAAAGCGCCTCCAATTTATGCGATTTTCTCTAACTCAATCGAAAATTTTCCAAAGGAACTTCGAACACGATCACCAAAGAGCCCATAAGGAACAAAATAAAAAATTTAGGCCTCCCCCCCCCCCCCCAAAAAAAAAGATTGAAATAGGGCAAAAGAAAGCGGGCCTAGAGAGCTACAGAAGGATACCCTACAAAGGTATGAAGGAAGCAAAAGAAAAAATGTCTGTTTATGGGCAAAAGAGAGAGGGAAAGAAGGAATACATGCAGGAAGCAATGAGCTTTACAAAGATGTATTAGAATAAGATAAAAAGCAAGAAAAAAATGTTCCCTGCACGGGGGGAGATGTGTCCCAAATTAAGATATAGAAAGAAGGTCACAGAATATAAAGGAGAAAGTAGTACAAGTACAACTCTCGGTTGAGCCTCAAAACATAATTTATAGATGTATGTTTAAATCACAAATAACAAGTTGGAAATTGTACGTGAAGCGTAGCAAATGAGGTGCGTTCGTACGATAACGAAGTTTTAAAAATATTTCTCGCATATATCAATCTCATGAAATTGTAAATAGTGAATTACAATTAAAACGCTCATCAAACAATGTTCTCTCTATACCATTATGTAATTGAATACTTTTGTGTGGCCTTGTAAATCAATAACAAATGTTCTTTGCACCACAAATTATGTAAAATGTATATTATAATATGCACTTTATAGTTGCATATAAAATTTATTAAGTTCGAATGAGTGTAACACTATTAAAATGCATTTGAAACATTTTTCCCCATTGATTGTAATGTATCGGAATACTTTTGATTGTCCCTGTAATTGATCTATGCATCCGATTATCAAAAAATTTGAAATAACTCGACAAAATTATGCAATAATTATGTATTTTAAATTTCAAACGATTAAAATGCATTTTAAACTTTTTTCCCTGTTGACCGTAATATAACGGAATCCTTTTGATTGTCCCTGTAATTGGTCTATGCATCCGATTTTCATAAAATTTAAAATGACTCGGCAAAATTATGTAATAGTTATGTATTTTAAATTTCAAACGATTCGGTTGGGTAGTTTTTGCGTTGTTATATGCGGACAGACGGACGGACGGACTGAACGACCACTATAGGTACTACGTATTTACAAATTACGAACGCGTCTAAAATGATGAAAAATGCAGCTTAGAAAAGTGGCTTATTGTGGGATAAGTCGAGAGGGGGGGGGGGTGATGGAGGTGCATAATATCAAAAAGTAGTCAAAACGCTGCTCAATGATGTATCATACAAGACGTCTCTAAAAAAGTTAGAAAATCGCCATCACCCCCCGGGGGCCAATTATCACAACCCCTGGAATGAACCCATCTTCCCTCTTTAAATATTTTATATGTTAGAAATATTATATACTAAATTTTCAAAATTTGCTTGAGGCGCCTCTCATTTTCCGCGTATTTTAAACAAACTCAGTCGACATTAAATTACTATAGATTTAGACCTGGAGACGGCAGCACAAACAAACATCTCATCCAGTTCAAGGCTGAAATTCTAGGATTAATTAAATATCGATTCGCATATTAAAACGGTCTGCCAAGTCATGTCTTGGTGGAAAAGACCCAAAAACCCGATTTTAGCGATTGACTCATAGATTTATCAGCACCAAAGAGTATAATAACATGGAGGACAGAGAGCAGTAAAACATAATGGTAAACCTATAAGTCAACAGCTAAAATCAGTTTTTCAGGTGTTTTCCACCAAGATATGACTTGGCAGACCCATTGCGTTTTAATATGCGAATCGAGATTTGCCTAATCACTATAATTTATTCGTGAACTCGATGAGGTGATTGTCTGTGCTGCATAATTCCCGAACTATAATATATTAGAGTGTAATGTGAATTATATTAAATATATATATAATTAGAATTGACTATAATACTACAGAGCAGGGATGTCCAACGCGGCGCCATTGCGCCCTTTGCATGTTTTCTTGGCGTCCTTCTGAAAATTTCCCGCTACTAGATCTTTTTTTTTTTTTCATCTTTTAAATACAGTTCCCTTTTAAAGGATACTTTATTTAAAATCATTGATATTTTCATGAGAGATTTTTAAAAATAACGTATGCAACGTATTATAAAAAAGGCAACAGCACATTAGTTCTTTTTTACTTTCTTCTATCTTCAATAGAAGAAAGTATTGTAATCGAAATTTTTTTCGACTTCCGGTTTTCGACGGATTTATACGTTTTAGGGGTCAGAGATTCCAAAAAACATGTTTTTACAAAATGTCTGTCTGTCCGTGTGTCTGTGTGTGTGTCTGTGTGTGTGTGTGTGTGTGTGTCTGTGTGTCTGTATGTCGCCATTCTACCATCAAAAAGTGTATGAAGTTATGCATAGAATTGAACCAAATTTTTTGTGAATGTTTATGGCTGTGGCAAGCAGGTCCTCCTTCAGTTTTGAAATATTCCGCCGGAAGGGGGCGCTACAATCGCGATTTTTGTGCCATTTTCAATATTGTACCGACTAAAAGTATATGAAGTTATGCATCGAATTGAACCAAATTCTTTGTGTATGTGTATGACTATGGCTAGTTGGTCCTCCCTGAATTTGAAAAAAATCCGCCAGAAGGGGGCGCTGCAATCGCGATTTTTGTGCCATTTTCAATCTTGTACCGACCAAAAGTATATGAAGTTATGCTTCGAATTGAACTAAATTTTTTGTGTATGTGTATGACTATGGCTAGTTGGTCCTCCCTGAAATTGAAAAAAATCTGCCAGAAGGGGGCGCTGCAATCGCGATTTTTGTGCCATTTTCAATCTTGTACCGTCAAAAGTATATGAAGTTATGCATCGAATTGAACCAAATTTTTTGTGTATGTGTATGACTATGGCTAGTTGGTCTTCCCTGAATTTGAAAAAAATCCACCTGAAGGGGGCGCTGCAATCGCGATTTTTGTGCCATTTTCAATATTGTACCGGCCAAAAGTACATGAAGTTATGCATCGAATTGAACGAAATTTTTTGTGTAAGTGTATGGCTATGGTTAGTTGGACCGCCCTGAATCTGAAAACAATCCGCCGGTAGGGGGCGCTGCAATACCGAATTGTATGCCATTTTCAATATTGCACCACATAAAAGTGTATGAAGTTAGTTCTAGAACTGAACTAAACATTTTGTATATGATTATTTTTTGGTAAGGCAAGTTGGTCCTCCCTGAATTAAAAAAAAAATATCTGCTTATCATTCTATTGTCCATCGGCTCGTGCAGAGACGGAAATTCGTTTTTTCTCCGATTAATTGATTGAAACAGAAATTTAAGATGAAAATCAAAGTTGGTAAGGTATTGAAATAAAATTATTAAAGCATTAAAATGAGTAACTATTTTTTTTTAATATTAAAATGTATGTATGAGATAGAAGAAAGTTTTGGGATTGGCACATCCAACTAGTTTTCTTTTAATTATAGATTTGTTGTTGCATTCCTTTACTAATTTGTAGTTATGCTTTATAAATCTTTCTGCGTAAATTATGCCAATGGGAATTAATAAATGTTGGCAATAATTTTTTAATACATTGAGAAGTACAATACAATCGAACCCCGTTGTAGCGAACCTGGTATATAACAAACTCACGGATGTAACAAGCGAAAATTTTGATCACATTGTTTTCCTAAGATATTTAATGCTAATTTATTCTTTTATAGCGAACTTATAAAATCTTAAGAATCAGCTATAACGAACAAAACATCTTTTTCAATCTATTAGTGTTTTTTTATTTATTTATTTATTTATT
Source organism: Maratus speculifer (assembly GCA_964019185.1). Taxonomy (NCBI): domain Eukaryota; kingdom Metazoa; phylum Arthropoda; class Arachnida; order Araneae; family Salticidae; genus Maratus; species Maratus speculifer. Next base: position 300,668,284 of record OZ025297.1, on the reverse strand, counting down.
TTTTTAATTTATTCGCAATTGTAAGCACAGGATTTCGACTCTAATTTTATAAGAAAATATATGCCGGACAGTGAAAATAAATTAAAATGAATCATTCGGAAATTGGAGTTCCTCCATCTAATGCTGATATATAGGAGCACATAAATGACAAAAACACCACCGCCTGAGATACTACAGCAGCTATTCGTGTTAAGTTTTTGTCCACGCATGCAATGGTATAAAAAGTGTAGGAGTTTAGATTTCCGATTACTTCTGTATGAAGACAGTGATTATCAATTAAAGATAAAATGAATTTATTCACATTTGTCTTCATTTTTAGGTATTTTTTTTAGCATTGTTTCTGTTTAGTATAATAGATTTTGGTCAATTCACTAATAATCTCAGTAATAACTCATTAACAATTATTAATTAATGGTAATTTTTTCAGGCTCTCTTTTTGGAACGACCTATAACTTTGTTTCTGTGCTTTTTTTTAATGGTAAATTTAGACTTTCCAAAAAAAAGTGTAGATTTGCAGAGTATGTGTCCCAAAAAAACTAACAGTATCTCCAACTGTCATTTTATCTTAATAATAGATGATAATTTATTTTCTGGCTTCTTTCAATTCAAAATTGTTTGAGATAATCCCTCGCCAAAAAATGTATTTTTCAAAATTTATTACGATTTTCTATTTTTACTTTCTTCTATCTTCAATAGAAGAAAGTATTGTAATCGAAATTTTTTCGACTTCCGGTTTTCGGCCAATTTACACGTTTTAGGGGTCAGAGATTCCAAAAAACATGTTTTTACAAAATGTCTGCCTGTCCGTGTGTCTGTATGTCGCCATTCTACCATCAAAAAGTGTATGAAGTTATGCATAGAATTGAACCAAATTTTTTGTGAATGTTTTTGGCTGTGGCGAGCAGGTCCTCCTTCTGTTTTGAAATATTCAGCCGGAAGGGGGCGCTGCAATCGCGATTTTTGTGCCATTTTCAATATTGTACCGGCCAAAAGTATATGAAGTTATGCATCGAATTGAACCAAATTTTTTGTGTAAGTGTGTGACTATGGCTAGTTGGTCCTCCCTGAATTTGAAAAAAATCTGTCGGAAGGGGGCGCTGCAATCGCGATTTTTGTGCCATTTTCAATACTGTACCGACCAAAAGTACATGAAGTTATGCATCGAATTGAACGAAATTTTTTGTGTATATGTATGACTATGGGTAGTTGGTTCTCCCTGAATTTGAAAAACATCCGTCGGAAGGGGCGCTGCAATCGTGATTTTTGTGCCATTTTCAATACTGTACCGACCAAAAGTACATGAAGTTATGCATCGAATTGAACCAAATTTTTTGTGTAAGTGTATGACTATGGCTAGTTAGTCCTCCCTGAATTTGAAAATAATCCGCCGGAAGGGGGCGCTGCAATCGCGATTTTTGTGCCATTTTCAATATTGTACCGACCAAAAGTATATGAAGTTATGCATCGAATTGAACCAAATTTTTTGTGTATGTGTATGACTATGGGTATTTGGTCTTCCCTGAATTTGAAAAACATCCGTCGGAAGGGGGTGCTGCAATTGTGATTTTTGTGCCAATTTCAATACTGTACCGACCAAAAGTACATTTGTGTAATTCTATGGCTGTCTAGGTGGATCGCCCTGAATCTGAAAAAAAAATCCGCTGGAAGGGGGCGCTGCAATAGCAAATTTTATGCCATTCTCAATATTGCATCACTTAAAAGTGTATGAAGTTAGTTCTAGAACTGAACTAAACTTTTTGTATATGATTACTTTTTGGTAAGGTAAGTAAGTCCTCCCTGAATTTAAAAAGAAAATCTACCTATCATTTTATTGTCCATCGGTTCGTGCAGAGACGGAAATTCGTTTTTATTCCGATTGATTGATTGACGCAGAAATTTAAGATGAAAATCAAAGTTGGTATGGTATTGAATTAAAATTATTAAAGCATTAAAATGAGTAACTTTTTTTTAATATAAAAATGTACGTATGAGATAGAAGAAAGTTTTGAGATTGGCACATCCAACAAGTCTATTTTTTTTTTAACATGGCGCTTTAGATTTATAGGGACATTAAGTCTCATTCGCATGTATAAAATGTTACTAATATTAAAAATATTATTTTTTTTTGCATGTTTTGAGCCATTTTAATAATGGCGCCTTTAATTGCTTGCCAAAAGTTGAAATGCGTCCCTGTTTAGTAAAAGGTTGGACAGCCCTGCTATAGAGGTTAACAAAACTATACTTTATAATTATTTATATTATAATTATTTATATAATAAAAACTTTATAACTATACTATATAATTAAAAACATAATTGAAATCATATTGTATTCTATTACAGGTTAATTAGATTATATAACTTAAAAAAAGCAATCGAAATCCTCACTGTACCTATTACAAATTAATCTAATTAAATTTTTAAAGGGTTTCGCGTTTGTAACGAAATGCTCGCCCTCTCGCGGACAAAGTCTGAATCAAATATAAGGAAAGGGCATGTTTACAAACAAACACTTCTATCAACCAATCTGCCGCTACATTTTTGTTATAGCGGTCATTGTAGGAATCATCTTGACGACGTAGCCTAATCATAGCAAGCAGACAACCATAATAAAATTTGTAGACCAATCAGAATGCCTGAATTCATATGTAGAGTAGGTGCTATAACGAAGCACGGGCGAAAACAGCTTGCCCACACTAATAAGAGCCCACAGTGACGTCAGCTGCCCTTTCCTTATTGAACGTATGCTGTTTGATTTCCCCATAGAAGTTAATGCAAAAAGCGTGATTTTTATTAACTTGTAACTTTATAAAATGCGATTTTAAAAGACCGATTAAAACATGTGGCTGAAGTTTCTAAGTACCTTTATGTAAATAACGAGAATTGAAAGACTTTGAGTACTCATAAATTTCGAAATTCAAAGAAATTGTTAAGTACAATACTGCAATCTGCAGTTTAGTAGACGGCAATGTTTATTTATATTTTGGAGTTGGGAAAAACAATATCGCCGTTGAAAAACATCTGCTTGAAATATTTATTCTTGATAACATTATTTTCTAAAGTGAGTAATATGCATGATTTATTTAATTTAATTAATATTAGTATTTTGTTACAAACTCTTTAAAAATCGTATTATACCAGTGTTATTAATTTTTTGATTGACAAGTGACAACTGTTAATTTATTTTTTCGGTATTTACATTTTTCGTTTTAATATAAGTCATTCATTAAAAATTTTGATGAAACGACGTTGCAGTCTGTTTTTTGTTTCTTTTGTTTACACTGCCAATTTACGTACTGTATTGAAACGTATTTAGTTTATTTGGTTATTTTCATGCAATACTGTTTACCCTTATTTCTATGGTCTTAAACAAAAATATAGCAAAAGTAACTGCTAGTTTTTTCATTGATTAAAGTATAATTCGATAGTATCGTATTTAATCCAAGCTTGATGACACGTCCATTTAAGAAAATTTAACCTAAACAAAACAAAAGAAAAAAAATACTATAAAGAATATAAAGATTGGGTAATTTTATGGATACTTTGAATAATGATAATCGTGCAGTTTAGCCTAAAAGTTAAGAATTTTAATTTGAAGCTTTTGAGCATGTCTGTTCTAAAAGATATAAAACTGAGTAATTGTGCTAACTATTTTGATTTATTTTATTACCACCAGGTTATCAAATGTTAAGTTAAATAGGTTGAACAACTAAATTTATTCATAATGTTGTTATTTATAACTTTTTGTAATCCATAAATATATCATTCTCTTATGAACTCTTCAGTTTAATTTACCTTTGAAAGATAATTCTTACTGATTTTGGAATTTCTAATCTAAACACATTGCAGAGAGTAGTATAAAATAAAAGTATTTACCGAAAATAGAACATTTTGAAGCTGTTATCTAAGTGTATCATTAAAATATCTTTTCCTAGTTCTAAATGAACTTATTATATCAAGATATTAACTTATAATGAAGTGCAATAAAACTATATTATCTCTAATCTGTGAGATGAGAAGCCTGCTTTTAGATGGCGAAGAATGGAGGAAGTGTTCTATTGGAATTGTTATAACAGCAGTACATTATCAGGCAGAAGTTTCTATTAATTTTCTGTCTGTAAATGTAACCTGCTAGTTCTTGAGATACCTTCTACACCGAGAAAACCCACCCTTGTCAAATTCAAACTGTCATTTACAGGTTTGTATCAATAGATGTTTCATTCACAATAAGTTAATATGTTGATATTAAGCTCATTTAAAATTTTGAAAGTTATTTAACTCATACTTTTTAGGATAACAACATTATAAAATGTTCTTTCTTTTCCAGTAAATACTCCTATTCTCTATGTCTCACAGTATTATGTCTTAGAAATGCAAATACTGTCTTACTTTACAATTCAGAGCATATTTATATCATCAGCAGTTAAAGAGATTACCCCCTCCCTCCGATATAGGTGTGAATTTTGATATTCTGGCTAATAATATAACTACACTGTGTACATCATGGACAGGACTGCATAAAAGCCAGATATGATTTAGTTTGCTACAATATACATATCATCCATGTTAAAAGGGCATGCTTTGTAACAATGATAGTAATAATATTAAATTCCATAGTTATTATTATCTATGTAAATGCTGTTTATCAGTAAACACTGCTAACCTGATGTTATGTATACAATAAATTCTTACAAAATTATAATTTTGTATTTATTATTTTTAAGGATATATTCAATAAATGTATGTTAAAGTATTGTTTTAAATGGTGTTAGCAACAATAAATATGACTAGTGATTGACATATTTGTAAATGCGTTGTTTTTGTGCAAAAACTGAAATTGGTGTGGTTGAGATGAGTTCACGAAAACCGTTGAATGTGTTTAGTATCTCACTGAAGATGAACAATTTATGCTTAATTGCGATTTTGCCCATCTTGGCAAGGAAAAAGAATGTACTATTCTGATTAAAGTAAGTTTTAAATCCTTTATTATTTATGATAGAATATAATTTATCTTATGGTAATCAATATTGTTGAAAAACTGCATTTCTCAAACACAGATCAAAATCATCATAAAAATAAATATTGACGATTGTTTATAGAGCCTAAATATTCAATGAAGGGTTAATTTTTCTTTTATTGTATTTCGTAAGAAGATTCTCAGTTCTCATTTTTATATGTATAATAAAGTTTTGTGTCCATAAAGTTATGCGTCTTAAAAAAGTTCAAAGGCAGATTTTTTTTCCGTAAAAAAAAATTATACTATTTTGATTCTGTAGTGTACATTATGTAAATGTAGACTTTAAAGTAATTTATTTAGATGAATCGAAAGAAAAAAAAAATCACATGATTAGTTTTATGGTATTTCAACGTCATTTTTAAAGTAAATATAGGGTATATTTTTAATATTTAAACCCTACATTTTATTAGATCTTTTTCTGTGCTCCTTCAAATTTATAAATAGCGAATTTTTTTTCTTCTTTTCAGTGGCATTTTCTTCTCACCACTATCACCAACAAGTCCAAGCATATTTATTGAATGTGTATTGTCTATGCTGTATGGTTTGTTAATTCACATCATACCATTGACAATACTTTCTCAATTACTCCTACTTCTGTATACTAGATGTTAGTTATGGAAATGGAAAAAAAAGAGAAATTTTTGGCTTAGTTCAGAATAGTGAGGATGGAAGACAATGAATTTGCATAACTTCAATGATAAATCATGGTAAAAATTTTATTAATGATATTAATTATAGTAATTCTTATTTATTATTTGCTTTCTTCATTTTAATTACATGAATTTCATCAATGGTTAATATTATTGAGTTGCCTTTATTAATGGTAGTTACAGAAGTTTTTATGTATACTTTTAACTGTGTAGTATTATACAGACATTCTTCAACAACTTTTGTGTCGATATGAATGGGTCATGCCTTCCTCATAAAAATGTAAAATAATTTTAAGTCTCATCAGGTTTTCCAAGAAACTGTCTTTAATGGATTAATTCATGCATTAAAAGAAAAAACATATATTGTACATTATGAATATTGATTTAATTTTCAATATGCCAATCTGCAGATCTCCAACCAAGGCTTTGATATTAGCTCTTCAAGTCGATTTTTTTTAAAGAATATATTTTGTATAATATTTAAATTTTCCATACTGAAATTTGTTTTTAAATAGAAGTATTTTCAACTTGATGGGTCCTACTTTAATTTTATATTAAAAGTTAGGAAGCTTCCATAAATAACAAAGTCCCCCTTTATAATGATTACATATTAAATAATAAAACTGTGTTTAATCACCATAAAACAATTCACACACAGGATGCGTTTCAGGCTGAAAATATAACCAGACCATCATCAGCCAATGTAAACATGCATCTGCAATAAGACAAGATCACAAATGATCCCAATTTACATGTAGCTTAAATGTTTTACTTTATCATAAAATTCAGATTTTAAAAAAAAATTATAAAGTTCCATCTTACAATGGTTATATGTGCTTCTATAAATTTGAAGTGTATTGCTTCAATTAGATATAGTTGTTTGTATATAATTCTTAAAATTGTAATTACTCTAACTTTCGATTGCTTTAACAACAACAACAACAACAAAAAAATATCTCTAAATGATTATCTGTACCAAAAATAAGAAGTAATGGTAAAAAAAAAAAAAACCATTGTTATCATTATATTTATCCATTAAAAAAATGAAAGGCTACATCAAAAAGGCCACATCATTCTGTAATTTCAGAAATACGTAAAATAACCAGCTGCATGACCAACTGGTGTCTGGAATACACAATGAAAAAATTCAACAAAAGCTGCTTGATTCGAAAGAATCAAACTTCCATTCAGCGAGAATGTATGAATGACTTGATGCACTGCATTTGAGCGGCTGTTGTACATAAGTGTAAATAAACTATATGGTACAATATTTATGCTTCCTTGAGTAAATCATACTACTAATTAAAGCCATGGATTCAATAGAAAATATGGAGGATTGGGAGCAGGCAAATATAAGGGTAAACATATGAATCAACTAAATTCTGGATTATACATGTTTTCCACAAGATATGACTTGGCAGACAGATTGCGTTTTAATATGGAGATTGAGATTTAATTCACCGGTGAGCTTAATGAGGTGATTATCTGTGCTATCCTCTCATGGTCTTTTTTTTTTTTTTTTTTTCCAATAAGGAGTTTTGCTTTCTCTTTCCCTTTCAAGAGCCAATTACTAGTAGACAATATTACTGTTGAATGCATTCTGTAATAAAAAAAAAAGCTGTTATTAAATAATTTCAAATACAGTAGAACCCCGCTAATTCGGATCCGGATTGGTTTGGTCAATTTTTTCTTTTTAAGTTTGAGAAGCGATTGGCTAATTTCCATAACATTAACTTGTTTTATCGACGTATTCTGAATAAAAAAAAACTTTTCTGAAGAATACCTTAAGCTTTCTTATTTAAACTCTTTCATGTTATCTTTCAAAGAAATAACAATGTATTACTAAGTTTGGCAATTCCAATTTTCCCAATTTTCTATTTAAACTACTTAGAAATGTTGTTAAAAATCACTACAAAATAAATTTTTACTTAGAACGTTGCAAGAAAGCAAGGTAAAATAGTCCCTATAAGACTGATACGGATCGCTTTCTTATCTTTGTCAGCCAATAGTACTTATGCTCAAGAAGATACGTGACCATACGGCTTAAGAATCTTTGCATCCTACGTGGTATGTTTATACCAACCCATGTCCAGATTATGAATGCGCTGAAAAATTCTAGTTATCTGTTTTATAGAGATCACCCAATTATGAAAGACTAAAGAATATTATTATTATTATGATTAGTATCACTCTTTCGTAATTCATTTCTATTTGACTGGAGGAGTTTCAGGTTTCTAGCATCACATTTGCTGCTGTTACGACACCTGTTTTTCTGATTGATTAAATCTAAAATATATTTGTAAATCAACTTGTGTAAAATAGCTAAATAAAAAAAATGTTGCTACCTCTTAGATTTTTACAATGAAGTTTTCTGTTAAATGCAACAAGAAAGTATTTTTAAGTATGACAATTTAAAGATTTGTTTAAATACGACTTAAGGAGCTATTTCAGTCACCTAGAAAGACTCGCTCATTAATGCTAATCCTATGGAAGAAATTTTTAAAAATATTTCATGTGCATTTAAATTTTTTGCATTGGCTAGCTGAGATTGATCTCTACATCTGCACTTTTTTACTTTCTTCATTTTGTTTGCAGTTTTTTTTTTTTTTTTTCCATGGGGATGTTTTTACTTTTGACACCGGTTCTGAAAATGAAAGTGCCCTAATTAAAAATATTTGTGAACAAAATGAAAAAAAAGATGGCCTCTGCACAGATTACTCTCAGCTAGTCAATGCAAAAACAATTGTTTCAAAATGGTGAAGTGCAAATGTAAACAAAAAAAAAAAAAAAAATTCTATTGGATGAGCACATATAACGGTAATTTCATTCAGTTGACTGAAGTAACCTCCTAATTTTTCTCCATTGAATATTTTTTTTTTTTTTTTTTTAGCAGATAATTTGTTTTAATATTTTCTTACTTTTTTTAATATTCACTTGTAAATATATTTTTCAATAGAAAATTGTTTGGAAATATTATTATCTGACCTTTTGTGACGTAATTTTTCATAATCAGAAATACATCAAATTAATGTATTGTAACAGAATTTTTTAGAAGCAACATGAATTGCAGTTCTGAAATTGTTATTTTTATAATAAACATTAAATGCTTATACAAGAGTCAGATTTTTTAAAACTATTTTTATTCTTACTCTTACTTAACAATTCTTTTGCTTTTTTAAATTTTAAAACTAGCTTAGTAATGTGTTAGGTATTGCTAAATGTTATATTTACATAATACGAATTAAGAAGTATTGAGTAGTTACTTTTTGGCTAGCTGGGTGCCAGTGATATATATATATTTATACGCACACATGTGCCCCACCAGTAGACGAGAAATTCTGTTTTCGAAACTGGTAGATGAGAGGTGTTGGGTTTGAACCCAATCGTATCTGTCGGCATAATTGTTTGGAGTTTTTGTGTTTTTCTTCGAGCCTTGGATTTCCTTGCACAAGTACGAGTTAGATTCTTAAAAAAAAAAAACTCCATGGAGGGCAACCCCACCCTTTTTAGGTCATATATCCCTCGTGTTGATAATTGGTTTTCATAAGCAAAAACACACACACGGATATACAGTAGACTCCTTCAAATCTGCACAGCTTGGGACCAGAGGTTATGCGGATTTTAGAATTTTGCAGATTTCTGGTCACTGCTTTGTTTATATTTTTTAAACAATAATTTGAATGTAATTAATAATGTAATCTAAATTATAATGAATGTTTCCAATATTTTAAAACATTAAAATAAGTAATAAACTAAAATTATAAAAATTTAGATAATTTTTAAAATTATTAAAATATTAAAAACAAAGGTATAATTAATAATGTATGATTAAGTGTTCATTATAAAGATGACATGTATTTTTCCTAAATTATTCAATGATACTTGCCTCATGAATTATATACAATATTAATTTACATCAAAATAATAAAATAAGGAAGTTTTATTTCAGGCTTAGTCAGACTTAACAGAAAAAGCTTGATTAATACATAAATATATTCAGTAAGAAGATTATGATTATCATTGATATCAGCAATATCTTGAACTTTTTCAGACTAAATAAATTTATTTTTCCTACAAGAAAAACATAAAATGAGTAATAACAAAATTTACAAATTAAAATATGTTTGGAATTGATATGAAACTAAAAAAAAGTCAAATTTTGTCCCTATATCTGAACTGAATATTTCATTGTTTACATTCGTAAATTATGTGCAGATTTTAAAGAGTTGTGGATTTCAGGTTTGCGGGAGTCTACTGTATATATAATATTGGTGCTCAGCTAATCAAAAAATGACATTGAGTAATATAAACCTTGCTGATTTTTGATCTAGTTGTTCAAACTTTAAATAGTTTAAAACTAACAATTCGACATAAGAAAAGATAGGATTATGAAAATGGATTTGTTTTTTCATTACATATAAAAAAAAGCATTTACAGAAAAAATTAAACCACATCGACTCCTGATGTGAAATCATACAGTAAATTGTACAATTTTAAGTACACTATATTACATTTTACTGTACCTTAAAGCAATTGAATTTGTGAGTATGTAAAAAAAGGATTAATTCGATATTTTAAGTTATCTAGACACAGATTTCTGTAAATCTCTCACATGCAGAAACAGTTGTTTTTTAATTGTACTTAAGTTTCTGTATATTTTGGTTATTGCTAGATTTTTTTTTGTAAGTTAAGGATGTTCTATCTAGATTTTTGTATTTATAAACATATCGTTCAAGATGCTTACGTAATAGATACACAAAACTAATAAAAACCTACTGAATCTGAGTAAATTCTGAGTATTTTTTTAGTTCAAAGTTAATAAAAATATAAGTTTGAAATATTTTTGCCAGACTTACTTGCACAAAATGTAAAAATAATAAATAAATTTCGTTTTTATCTAAATTCCTTTCGCGATGCTCTTTTGACTAAGCCAAGGATTGATTCATAATTTGATATTTAATATAATCTAACACAACCAACATAGGCCTAATTGAGAGTAAATAGTTATTAAATTTCGCATATAGTACGTTTTATTATTACCAGCGTAAAGTGATGATTAATAATAAAATACAATTTCTTAATAAATTCAAGAATATCTTTTATTTAGATAAATTAAAAGCATTAATAAGTGCAGTATATATAGGCATACAGCTAAACTAACTTGATTACCTACGCGTATTAAAAATCTAGAAACTTATTTAAAAATAAATAAATAAATAAAAAGACATATTCCTATCTTCTATTTGTAAAAATAATAGACCTAATATTCTGTCGTAATTTTTTTTTTTTTTTTTTTTTTTTTTTTTTTTGCATGTTTATAAACACAAACCCACACTGACTGCAGCGACGATATTATACTCCATCATAGTAAGCATTTTGAACGATATTTTTCTATATATTTTATGCCATTTCTTGTTTTAATCAGTTTATAACAGTTCAAAATCTTATATATTTTATAATTTACACCAATATTTTAAGGATAATTCTAAATTTATTCACAATATTTCAAAGCAGATGCTATTACCCGTACGATTACATTACGTAAACAAACCGGGAATCCGTTCTATCGGTGCGACCCCCCCAACAGAACAACGCCACCTACCGTTGATTACAAACGCGATTAAATAAGAATGCATTTGTATTCCGTTGCACGATCATCGGATTATATAATTCAAAAGCTTAATTGAAATTATTCTTCAATGCTCTGGACGTTAATTAATTGCATTGTGATGTAATAATAATACATTTTAATCTATAATTTCATTATTTTGTTATCAGAATCTGTCCAACACTGGTATATCCATTGAAAATCGTTCATATTTTATCGGTTTCGATAAAATTTTAAAATAAAAATAGAAAAATAACTGATTTTTTTTTGTTTTCTTTTTGGAAAGAGGGGGGGGGCAGTTTTTCGTTAAAAATGTCCTAATTCTGCCGGGGCAGCTCATTAGGAAGCTTCCCTTCTTTTCATCAGACTGCTAAACGTTCATCGAATAAAAGCAAATACAAACTCTCAGAAAGCTCGACTAGACGACCCCCTCTAGACTATTTTATTATTTCTCTTTTCTCATCTGTGACTGTGAGCTAACCTTTTTGGCATTCCTGCTTCTGCTTTCTCCATCTTCCGTCTAGACTACACAGAGCGAGACACAGAGTATGGCGACAAACTAGATTATATCGATTACAATTGATAACACATGATTAGATTAAGATTTCTTAGATTACAGTCGGCTGCAAAATTCTTCGAGCACTCTAATCCCTCTGGATTTTTTTCAAAACGAAAAAAATATGCAAAAATTGGAACATGTATAAAATAAATTTTTTAACGTCGTTAAAAATATATATAAAATTCTACTGTTTGCGTTTATTTACACAATGGTACAAGCGAAAAACAACGTGAACAAAGCGAACCCAAGTTCCAAAAGAGCACAAATTCCACAAAATGTGTCTTTCCACTTCATTTCTTTACTTGATTTTTTTTTAAAAAACCTGCCCAGCCAAAGGGTAATATTGTAATGTTCTGTAATTTATTAAAAAATATAAAAAAAAGATGTTTTTTTCCCCCCCAACCTGATGCGTTATTAGTATCGGATCTCTGATAACCTAACTTAATTTTTTCAGAACTGGGTTTTATTTGTGAACTAATTTAAATATTGCAGTGAAACTTGCAGCTTAGTGTGTGAGCCGGCGGAAGTCAGGAGGTTAAAAGAAATTATATCTACCAACATTGGAGTATTTATATGGATTGGAAAAGAAAGTCCTGTGTTGAAATTTAGGCGTGACCTTGCGCAACAATCGGGTTGCACGTGGCGGATTAAAAATAAACAAGGCCGGCTTCTCGGAAAACAGGATGCTGGTCAATTTATCTACGTCAAAGAAATACAAAAACAGGTCGAGACTCTTATGTAACCAGTTTTTCCTTGACACATGATTATTTTAGTTTGTTTGTTTTTCTACGACCTATTTTAACGGAATTCTGGTGAAGCAGGAAGTTCTAGAAAGATCTTTCGAGGTCGAATGCGAGTATAAATACGGGTCTGCCTGGCCGAGCAAGCTATCATTTGCTTGAGCTCCTGCTGTTGTTCCTCATCTCCAGTCATAATGTTTTTCTATTTAGTCAACGATTTGCTTTCTTTTCCGATTCTCGTAGTTTTATCATCCGATGGCTTGCCCTTTGTCCGGGCAACAGATATTGCTCGAATATTTGAATACAAAAATTTACATCAGTATGCATCTGCACACGCCCATCTGAGGGTGAAAGATATCATTTATAAGAGAATGGACTTGCCCCGTGGGTCTCTGAAAATTCGAATTTTTTCAATTGGAGAGGCCGTGAAAATTTTGAGAGCATGCAAGAGGCGAGCAGCTGAATATTTGGTTTACACTTTTCAAAACCCAGAGGTGGCCAGGATCCTACCGCTCGAACCTATGAGAATCACGACGGAACATAAGAAAGCGATTCGAATTAAAACAATGGCTGATGATTATTCAAATTCACAGACTTTCAGTCAATTTCTAAGCGACTTTAGACGCAAAACTTTTGATCTGTACGAGGACTTGGCTAATGAATATATATTAAAACGACGAGAAGTTCACTTGTATGAAGAAAATTTAGAGAACTTGAGAATGTCAGGACCCCCGAGAAAAGTTTTGATACATTTCGGAGAAGAGGTTTATGAATACAGTTTGTGTTAAAAAAAAAAAAAAAAAAAAAAAAAAGGGTCGAACGAGGCATGTGTTATGGAAAGACTTTTATAGTCTTTATCCATACATGCCTCGTTCGGCCCATTTTTTTGGGTTAGATATAAATCCAATATTGGAAAACTTGAAAAGCAAAACTTGCATTTTTTTCGAAAAAATAAATTACACATAATCATTGTTGGGGCCCATTTTTTTTGGGAGGGGGGGGGGGTTAAATCTAATATTGTAAAATTTAAAATGATAGAAAGACTTACCCATTTTTTGGGTTAGATATAAATCCAATATTGGAAAATTTAAAAAAGCAAAACTTGCATTTTTTCGAAAAAATAAATTATACATAATCATTGTTGGGGCCCATTTTTAATCATAATGTAAGGGAAATCTTTTGAGATGTATTTAAAAAAACAGACCCCATTAACCATAATGTAAGGGTGTGCTGTATTTAAAAAACAGTTTTTTTTTCGCCATTGATTATAATGTAAGGGAAATCTTTTGAGCTGTATTTAAAAACTAGTTTTTTCGCCATTGACTATAATGTAAGGGGAAAATTCAGTAAAAAGCTATTGATGTATTTAAAAACAGTGACCATAATGTAAGGGAAATCTTTTCCTATAAAATATTAATGCATTTTAAAATTTACTTGTCGCAAGTTAGAGAACTTGTTAAATATTGAAATATTCGAGGTATCAAAAAAAAAAAATGATATCAAGTAAAGATTTTACAAGGAACTTGTAATGACCGTAATATATTTTCCAAAAATTCTAAAAATAAACTGAATGTTCTAGAAAATAATTATATAACTATTTTTTCTCGTGATCAGATAAAAAAAAAGGAATTGCATCATTTCCTTTCCGAGAATTTAATATCACGGCCTCCGAAAATAAAATGTTCTAGAAAATAATTATATAACAATTTTCTCGTGATATGCATCTGTTTAAACAGATAAAAAAAAGGAATTGCATCATTTCCTTTCCGCTTCCGAAAATAAAAAATGTTCTAAAAGTTTCTTTCAGAATTGGTTCTGATATTTTTTTTTACACTGTGGCTTCCTGTTAACCGCGATAAAAAGCTACATCCTTTCTGATAATTCTATTTCAGTCCGATTGTTTTGACAAGTCTTTTATATAAAAAGGAGATCGCATTGTGACCAAAGCATCATTCTGCTCTTGTCAGAAAGCCTTGCTACCACTTTTTATCGACTAGTTGGAAATTTTCTTTATCTGAGAACTTTGTCTTTGAACCATGAGCCTTTCAAACATTTGCATGGTCGTTGATTTCGACGGATTCCGCATCGGGGGAAAATTTTACTGCCGAGAACTGGGATTTGCCTCACTGACGAAAGGCGATAGCGGCATGTACACCTTCAGATTGAACCACCTGGCTAATCAAGCGACTTGGAAAGATTGGAAAACAATCAACTATTGTACAAACAACCTGCACGGCCTAACTCTCGAACCCCTGACTAACGAAAGACATCTTTTTGATTTCGAATTTTTTGAAACCATTGTAAAGGCCGAGTATGAGTGCCAAAAAAGTGATGAAAAATATATAGTAGCCTATAAAGGTGGCCACGTTGAAAGGGACGTGCTGCAAGACCTAGGGATTCCATATGTGAATCTGGAAGATTTTGGATGCCCAAAATTTGATGCAATATCCCACCCATTGAAATACATCCTGGTAAACGGCTGTGGAATTCATAGAAGACTGCTTAATGATAAAATGCCACATTGTTCGAGAATTGAATGTATTGTTTTCGCCGATTGGATTCGAGATAAACTTTAGAAAAAAAGAGACTTGTTGATTTAAAAAAAAAAGAAAAAACGGGTCGAACAGAAACATGTTTATAAGGTAAAAGACAATAGTCTTTTATCCATACATGTTTCTGTTCGGCCCGTTTTTTCGCGTCAGATAGGAAACCAATATTGGTTTATTTTTTTTTTCTAAAAAAAAAAGAAACAAAGTTTATAAAGTGATGAAAAAATGAATCGTGTTATCAGATATATTGGAATAATTTTTTTTTTTAAAAAAAACTTGTTAAATTCTAAAGAAACATTTTTTTTACGATCAAAATAAAAAAAAATTTCAAATCTTAAATTGCAATCTTTTAGCGCACTACTTTTTCCCCCCCAGTACACTCACGATTCATTTTTTCCCCCCCAAAAGACTAAAAGTTTTTACATTAAATTAATAATCAATAATTTGACCAAGATTTCAAAATCACTTCTTCGCGAAAAAGATCCTCGATAGGCACCTCTGGTGTACACAAGAGGATTAGAAAAATCTTTTTATATGAACACCATTTCTTAAATATTTACACAACTTAATAAATTTGGTTCCACCCAAGTAAGAGATTAGCAGCTCACATAGCTATGAATGTATTCCAAAATATCTATCACAGAAAGTTCACACAATAAGGCGGAAAATATGTTGTTATTTTTTTCAAAAGTCACCAGATATCTATACTTATTCATTTTCAATTAATACAGAGTTGAAAGAAACATGTCTCACTAAAAAATTTGGTTCAATTCGATGCATAACTTCATATACTTTTGGTCGGTGGAAAATGGGCACAAAAATCGCGATTGCAGCGCCCCCTTCCGGCGGAATATTTCAAAACTTTTTGGCTGTGGCAAGCATGACCTGCTTGCCACAGCCATTCACAAAAATTTGGTTCAATTCTATGCATAACTTTATACACTTTTTGATGGTAGAATGGCGACATACAGACAGACATTTTGTAAAAACATGTTTTTAGAATCTCTGACCCCGTCCATCGAAAACCGGAAATCGAAAGCGGCCGAATCAAGTTATTAAACTGGATGTAAAAAAAAGAAACAAAGTTTATAAAGTTATGAAAAAATGAATCGTGTTGTCAGATATATTGGAATAATTTAAAAAAAAAACTTGTTAAATTCTAAAGAAACATTTTTTTTACGATCAAAATAAAAAAAATTGCAATCTTTTAGCGCCAAAACTCTTTTTTCCCCCAATACACTCACGATTAATTTTTTTTCAAAAGACTAAAAGTTTTTACATTAAATTAATAATCAATAATTTGACCAAGATTTCAAAATCACTTCTTCGTGAAAAAGATCCTCGATAGGCACCTCTGGTGTACACAAAAGGATTAGAAAAATCTTTTTATATGAACACCATTTCTTGTAACCCGAACTTCTTAAATAAAATAGATATCGAATCAGTTTAAAGTTTATATTACTCCTCAAAAATGAGCTGCATGACAGATTTTTGGTAAAGTTAAAAATGGGGGGGGGGGGGCGAAAAAAAAACATGGAGAAAAAAAAATCACAACTTTGTCAATTCTCAAGATATCAAATCCAACTAAATTTTTTATATAAATGTACTCAACATTATCTGAAACTTTTGTATATATGGGTTTTTTGACAGAATCAACTTTTACCGACGAAAAGAAAAAAGAAAAAAAAATTCATAACTTACTCAATTCTTAAGGGTGTTCTTAAAATCAAAAAGGGTAACTTTGTGACACATGCATTAATTTATTTTTGTTTGGAAATGCATAAAAAAAAGCAGGTGTTGTTATTCAGAAACTCTTTAATTGCACTCATTCTTTTGTTTTTTTTTTTAAAAAAAACACAATAGATTTTTCATAACAAGCCTTCAAAGTTGACACTTTTGAGCATATTTCCCGACGAAAGCAGAAAAACCGGTCGAAAAGGAGGAGAAAAACGGGTGATTGCGTCATCGAAATAGCTTATAACTCGATAAGTAATTTAATTATCATAAAATGGAAAAATAAGTTCAATTCGAAATCGCTTTCATAGTCAGGCATTAAAATTTTATAACTTTTTGTTGAAAAATGAATTTGTAAATGTGTCAAAACGTTTTTCGCTTGTTGAGCGGATCAGTTGAGAACAACACCCTTAAGTAATCAAATATAATTACATTTATTTTACATCTTCTCAATAATATCTACAATTTTTATATTAACAAGTTTATCATAGGACTAATTTTTCTAGCAAAAATAAATTAAACAAAAAATAGGAGTTGGAGAAAAAAAAAACTCAAATCCAAACTGCTTATTTTCAGACTCATTTTTAAATTCAATTTTGCTCGCATCCAAATGACAAATTCTCTTATTTAGCAACTATGGCGAATTGGTCGAGTTTTCAATAAAGTCAGAATATATTTTAAAAAAGGCAGCCAAAAAAGGTATTTTGAACAGAAATTTCTGACTTTATGGTGATTGAAAGATTGAGAAAATATAACAAATTGCGTTTTTTCAGACTCATTTTTAAATTCATTTTTTGCACTCAAACGCATCTAGGGTCGACTTATTTAGACTCTGCATTAGTTCTTGAGATATAGCTATCGCAAAAATCGTGCAAAATGTAGCATAGCAGCGCCACCTGCTGGCCAATTTACACCAAAACTTAATCAGCGTCTATTTATATCAAGGGGTCACAGAATCTGAAGTTTGGTGAAATTCTGTGCATTAATTCTTGAGATATAGCAATCATGAAAAACGTGGCATAGCAGCGCCACCTGCTGGCCAATTTACACCAAAACTTAATCAGCGTCTATTTATATCAAGGGGTCACAGAATCTGAAGTTTGGTGAAATTCTGTGCATTAGTTCTTGAGATATAGCAATCTTGAAAATCATGAAAAACGTAGTATAACAGCGCCACCTGCAGGCCAATTTTCACCAAAAACCAATAGGCACTAATCCACATCAAGGTCTAACTGAATATAAAATTTTATTAAATTTCAAGCATTAGTTCTTGAGATAGAGCGCCCACAAATTTTTTGTCACATACAGACAGACGTATAAATCCGTCGAAAACCGGAAGTCGAAAATTTTCATGAATCCAATACTTTCTTCTTGTAAAGATAGAAGAAAGTAAAAAGGCTGCTAAAAAAGGTATTTTGAACAGAATTTAGCTTAAGATGATTTTGATAAAACTCGTTTCTACAAAAAAAAAAATAGATTAAATTAATGCAAGTTGCTCATTTTTATTATAAAATGTAACATTATTGTGTGTCATTATTATATAAAAATAGAATCAATGCATGAATAAAACAAAAAAAAAATCTTTTCCTGCTCGCTCATGTTGAACGAAAACCAACTTTTCTAAAAAAAGAGTCACAGTTAAATGACCTTGAATTGAGTTTTAGTTTGGAAATTATTTTTAGCGAAAAAACGATGATGGAAAAATATTCCTTTTACGCAGTTGGATGACCTTGAACTCAGTTCAAGTTAGATGTTTCACTTTTAGTTAAATATTTTAGTTTAGATTTGAAATTTGACGTCATCCTAGCATATAAATACAGCCACCGATTTTGTGCGAATTAGTTTGGATTCGGCGCCGAAACCAGTGGCTACTAAACCTGCAGATTGTGTTTCAATAAGTTTTTGGGGTAAGTCAATTCAATTAATTAATTATTTCATTTAACAAATAAAAAATAATGTGACTCTGTTGTATTAAAAATAATGTTTTATTAATATTTTACTTTGTAATTGTTTCAGAAACGTACAGTTTTTTTTTAACATGTATAAAATTTTGTAAATTTAATAACAAAAATGTTAATAGTGGGGACCCCCTGGTCGATCCATAAAAAATAATGTTTTATTAATATTTTACTTTGTAATTGTTTCAGAAACGTACAGTTTTTTTTTAACATGTATAAAATTTTGTAAATTTAATAACAAAAATGTCAATAGTGGGGACCCCCTGGTCGATCCATAAAAAATAATGTTTTATTAATATTTTACTTTGTAATTGTTTCAGAAACGTACAGTTTTTTTTAACATGTATAAAATTTTGTAAATTTAATAACAAAAATGTCAATAGTGGGGACCCCCTGGTCGATCCATAAAAAATAATGTTTTATTAATATTTTACTTTGTAATTGTTTCAGAAACGTACAGTTTTTTTTTAACATGTATAAAATTTTGTAAATTTAATAACAAAAATGTCAATAGTGGGGACCCCCTGGTCGATCCATAAAAATTTGTCACATAATTTCGCGTGCCGTCGATGATAGACCCCCATGGGATGACCTTGAAATTTTTATATCTCTGACTCTAATTATCCGAAGCGGTTCAAATTTTGTACGCAGTACTATGTTTAATCAAAGTTTGCCCCCCCATGGTGTAGTATTAAAAATCACGTTTGCTCATAGTTTATGATCCAATCGACTTGATTTTTTTTAACATTTGTTGAGAATTGTACACAACAAAACTATTGATGTGGGCCCGATAAAATTTTGTCGCTTGACTTCAAGCCTGGAAAATGGAACCCATGAATGACATTGGGATGACCTTGAAATTAAAAACTTTTATATCTTTGACTGTAATTGTATGGCGCTTACATGTAATATCCTATTATGAAAAAAAAAAAAAAAAAAAAAAAAAAAAAAAAAAAAAAAAATTTTTTTTTTTTTTTTTTTTTTTTTTTTTTTTTTTTTAACTTACTAGAAGAAACGCAATCACAAAGAGACTTTTTAAAGCCATGGCATGGGTAGCCCGCGGCATCACAAAAAGTCACCGTGTCATTCACCTTCACGCTCAATCCTCTTTTTGGAATAGGCGTCATGTTACTTAACAACAGAGGATTCTTAAAACACCCCATGAAAGAAGATACATCTCAAAGTTTTCGGTCAATTTTGAAAAAAAACTTTGGTGAATCAGAAGGTGTACTTTCGAGATTTCATTAGATTAGGACTGAAAATAAGCAAAGAGTGTGTAAGGAACATGAGATTCGTATATATATGAATGTAGTAAAAAAAAAAAAAAAAAAAAAAAAAAAAAAAAAAAATTTTTTTTTTTTTTTTTTTTTTTTTTTTTTTTTTTTTTTTTTTTTTCATGTTGTAAGATTATAAAGCTTGTGGCTAGTTTGTAATTTTTACATTCTCCGCTTGTTGAAACAAAGTATCTTTTCTTCGCAAAATGTCTAACAATTTGCTACTTAAAGCAGTTTTTTTGCGTGGGGAAATTGATGAGTGTGAAAAGAGAATTTATAGCAAAAAAGATATAATAAGAACAGATTGTTTTCTTGAAAATGTATTTTCTTTTCTACTGAATCATTATGAAAATTTTCATGCAGACAGTCCGATGAATGAAAAAGAAACCAATCTCATTGAAAAAACTTGCGAAATTCTTAGTGTATTTCTCGACAAGTATGGTAATGAAATAAAAAATCTATGCTGTGAAATAAAAAATATTGATGAAGATAATATAAATAGTCTTTTAACAGGTGTATTTAATGAATTGTTTATCGAAGGTATTACTTGGAGTCGAATAATTGCATTTTTCGCTTTCGTCGGGGAATTGGCTGTAAAATGCATCCAAGATAAATTACCTAAAAGCATTATAGATGTAATGTATGAATGTTTTTCAAGATTGGTACAGGAAAACTTATTATCATGGGTGGAAGATCATGACGGTTGGGAGGGTATAAAAAAAGTTGTTCCTGAAACTTTCTCATCAAATCCAAAACCGAATTGGGCGAGGAGCTTATTACATTCCACAGTTAGAATGGTTGGTACCTTAGCATCTATAGCAAATGCTATGGAAGAAATTTGCCGCTAAAATGTTTATAAAAATACTCTGGGGAAAATCATATCACTTTAGCTATTATAATTTATCATAACTTATCTTGGTCTTTTTGTAATTATTTTTAATCTAAAGTTAAAGTGGGAGATTTTTTAAAAGTATTTATTCACTAAATAAAGGTTTTTTTTAGTTTGGAGAATCAAAAGATGCACTTTCGAGATTTCATTCGATTAGGACTGAAAATAAGCAGAGAGTGTCTAAGGGACATGAAATTAAATTATATATGAAAAAAAAAAAAAAAAAAAAAAAAAAAAAAAAATTTTTTTTTTTTTTTTTTTTTTTTTTTTTTTTTTTTTTGATTCGACAGTATAAGTTTCGGATGAAACCAAGACTTTAGCTTTCCGCTCTATCGCTTCGCTATTGTTCGGAGCAACTGGAACCTTGCGGTGTTAACGTAACGTTGCTTCGATCCCTTTTCCTCGCTGCCTTTTTGCATTTTTTTTTTACATCTTTTAAATGTTTGCTTTTAATGTTTGTTTTTTTTACATGTTGTGTTTGTATTGTCCGGGGAGGGGGGGGGTTAAACTTTGCTTTTAATGTTTGTATTTTTTACATGTTGTGTTTGTGGGGGGGGGGAAACTTTGCTTTTGATGTTTGTTTTTTTTTCATGTTGTGTTTGTGTGGGGGGAATCCGCGGTAACATTTGTTTGTTTTTTTGTCATTTTCGCTTTAAAAGGAATCCGTGGTGGTAAAAATTTTTTTTTTCAGCACAAGGGAAAATAATGGTAAGTATAATTTCTTTTTCAGCACCCTTCGAGTTCAAATTTCTTTTTAAATAGAGCGCGTTCAAAAAAAAATTTTTTTTGTTAAATTTCACAACACACAATCCAATTGCGAGGTGTAGGCAAGTCCACATTATCTTGGGTTTGTGGTGAAGATAGTTTTGTCAGAGCGCGTTCAAATTGTTATTTTTTTTTTAAAAAAAACGGACACAAAAAAATCCCAGAAGTTGGAGAAAAAAAAAAGTCCTTCCTCGATCCTGGGCTTGGAAGGCAAAATATTTATTTCAGGCTAGTTTTTAACAAAAAGAAATTTGTACTCGAAGGTCATCGAAGAAGCCAACCTGTTTTTTTTCTCCACTTTCTCTTTTTTTTTCGGAAGCGGGCTTCCCGGCTTTGAGAAATTGATGGACGAGGAGTTATCCGAATCCAAGCCACGAATTCCGAAGGATCCTCTTGTCTCTCGGCGAAGGTTTAGGGAAGCACCTCGAAATAACGCCCCTTGCGGGGTGTTTCGCAAAGCCTCTGGAATGGGAATTGGGGGCCTTCCGATCCCTGTTGCAGCTGCGATGGTCTGACGTGGTACGCATCGTAGACAGGCCAGCGGTTAGAGACTTTCAGCTCGGTTTAAAACTGACGGCCTCGTGGGGAGACAAGGGGCGAACTCCCTTTTTTTGTTTAAAAAAAAAGGAGTTCGAACTGGTTCGTGAGCGAGCATCTTTTCCACTTTTTTTTACTCCGTGCTGATCCAGAAAGAAAATTTTTTTCACCATGTCGACTTTTTTTGTCGTCCGTGCATAAAAATCTATTTCTGTTTATTATGGCTCGGAGTGGAAGTGAAAGATGTCTACACCTGTTTGGTAAAGATCGGGCTCCTTCGGCAACTATTCTACTTTTAAAACAAAAGCTCCTAAAAAAAGCTTGAAATGAAAAAAAAAGTGTCTAGTTGTCGAATTGCGATGGACCGGTCGTAAACTCGCAAAGCGGGTGCCCCATTCAGGAGTAGTGCTGCGTTGGGCGGATCGGAAACTCGCCGGATGAAGCAAAAGTATCACCGGGTCACCCAAAACCGTTGAAAAAAGAGAGGTGGAGGAAAAGGAAACGAAGGAGTTGAGAGAAAAATTAGGTGAGTATGAATAACTAATAAAATATTTTTCTTTTTTTAGAAATTGTCTCATTTATTGGAGTCTTTGTCTCATCTTATTTCACAGGCACGCAAACAATTGCAACCCGTCGGGCAGGAGCAGAGCAAGAAAAAAAAAATTTTGGATAATAAAAAATGCTGGCTCTTCCTCGGTGGGTTGTTTTTTTCCACACATCTTTACACAAAAATGAAGGATTCCTTTTAAAAAGCGAAACTTTGTCGGAGCAAAAAAAAAATTTTTTTTTTGTTGAATAATAAAACATGCTGGCTCTGTTTGTTGTTTTTCTTTTCACAGGGGGGCTTCCTTGAAAGCAAAGTGGTATAATTTTTTTTCTGTTTATATTATTCTTGCGCTGCGAAATAATTTTCTTTGATCGGGCGTTTTGTTGCGATTTCTGGGCGATATTTTTTTCTGGGCGATATTTTTTTCTTTCGTTTGGGAACTGTTTTGCGTACATTTTTTTTTCTGGGTTGCGATTTCTTTGATTGGGCTCTACACTTTGTTGCCTGCGAAATGTTTTGCGTACATTTTTTTCTTTCGTTGGGGGATTTTTGTTGCGATTTCTTTGATGCGAAATATTTTGCGTACATTTTTTCTTTTGTTGGGGGGATTTTTGTTGCGATTTCTTTGATGCGAAATGTTTTGCGTACATGAAACATGGGGGGTGACATTTTTCCCGAGGGAAAAATGTTTTTCCGTCGGCCTAACCGTTCGAAGTTTTCTGTGGTTTCCTTCGAACCTAGCGTGAATACGGGTTAGGTTTTCTTTTAAAAGTCCCGCCACAGAGGGCAACCCAACTCAAATTTCCAAAATCATGTTCCACATAAAAATTTCATAATCATTATTTCATCATCATTTCACCATCATTTCACCATCATTTCATTACCATCATTTCATTATCATGATTCCATAACCATCATTTCATTATCATGATTCCATAACCATCATTTCATTATCGTGATTTCATAACCATCATTTCATTATCATCTCACAAAAAATTCATCTCATAAAAAAAATTCATCATCACACAACATTTTTTGGAAATTTGAGTTTTAGTTGTAAATATCTATTTTTAGAAATAATGACGTCATTATATAACTTTGAATTTTTTAATATTAAACAGGTATGAAATTAAAACTTCCAATTTGAAAAAAAAAAAAAAAAAAAAAAAAAAAAAAAAAATAATAATAATAATAATAATAATAACATTGTTTGAACATTTAAAACTGACTAGCAGAAACGCAATCATGTTATTATAAAAATTTAACTTGACCAATATTGAAAAAATTACGAAAAGGCACCGTGTCGTTCACCTTCACACTCAATCTTCTTTTTGGAATAGGCGTCATGTTGCTCAACAACAGAGGATTCCTAAAACACCCCATAAAAGAGGATATACCTCAAAGTTTTCGGTCAATTTGAAAAAAAACTTTGGTGAATCAGAAGGTGTACTTTCGAGATTTCATTAGATTAGGACTGAAAATAAGCAAAGAGTGTGTAAGGAACATGAGATTCGAATATCTATCAATGTTGAAAAAAAAAAAAAAAAAAAAAAAAAAAAAAAAAAAAATTTTTTTTTTTTTTTTTTTTTTAACATTATTTGAACATTTAAAACTTACTAGCAGAAACGCAATCATGTTATTATAAAAATTTAACTTGACCAATATTGTAAAAAAAAAAAAAAAAAAAAAAAAAAAAAAAAAAATTTTTTTTTTTTTTTTTTTTTTTTTTTTTTTTTTAACATTGTTTGAACATTTAAAACTTACTAGCAGAAACGCAATCATGTTATTATAAAAATTTAACTTGACCAATATTGTAAAAAAAAAAAAAAAAAAAAAAAAAAAAAAAAAAAAAAAAATTTTTTTTTTTTTTTTTTTTTTTTTTTTTTAACATTGTTTGAACATTTAAAACTTACTAGCAGAAAAAAAAAAAAAAAAAAAAAAAAAAAAAAATTTTTTTTTTTTTTTTTTTTTTTTTTTTTTAACATTGTTTGAACATTTAAAACTTACTAGCAGAAAAAAAAAAAAAAAAAAAAAAAAAAAAAAAAAAAAAATTTTTTTTTTTTTTTTTTTTTTTAAACATTGTTTGAACATTTAAAACTTACTAGCAGAAAAAAAAAAAAAAAAAAAAAAAAATTTTTTTTTTTTTTTTTTTTTTAACATTGTTTGAACATTGCTTAAACATTTAAAACTTACTAGCAGAAACGCAATCATGTTATTATAAAAATTTAACTTGACCAATATTGTAAAAAAAAAAAAAAAAAAAAAAAAAAAAAAAATTTTTTTTTTTTTTAACATTGTTTGAACATTGCTTAAACATTTAAAACTTACTAGCAGAAACGCAATCATGTTATTATAAAAATTTAACTTGACCATTGTTAATCATCCAACTAGTTCGTTTCTAAAAAATAAGATACAAGTGTAAAATAAAATTTATTGTAGTATGGATTACATAAAATCTCCGAAATCGAAACACCTTGAAAATTTCGATCTACTAGAAAAAGAAAATCCGGAACCAGAATGTTTTAAAAAATTACCTCGGAAAAAAGCAGAAAGAAAACAATATCCAGGTAACCCGTGTTCCGATTGCGAGGAATATTTTAATACTCTAGGTTTAAATGAAGAAGAAATGAAAAAAAGAATAAATGATGTATCAAGACACAGAGGAAAACCACGGCCAAAAACGCCTGATTTTTATTACGAACTAGAATTTCCTGATGAACAGGAGTGTTTAAGACGTGGCTATATAGAACCTCCACAACCGTATTCTTTCAAAACTGATACTTTAAAAAAATACGGTTGAAAAAAATAAAATGCTGTCAAGTTTTATTGTAAGTCTTTTCTGTTATCAAAATTATTTAACTTGACCAATATTGTAAAAAAAAAAAAAAAAAAAAAAAAAAAAAAAAAAAAATAATAATAATAATAATAATATTTTTTTTTTTTTTTTTTTTTTTTTTTTTTTTTTTTTTTTTTACAATTTCAATTTTTGTTCTCCAGCAAACAGGAAGTTAAAAATCTGAAAACTAATTAATATTCAAAAATTCGAGTTTGTAACTAACGTCATGATTCTAAAAATAGATTTTACAATTTCAATTATTGTTCCCCTAATTAATATTCAAAAATCCGAGTCATAGTTTTCCGGACTCAAATTATTATTTAAAAAAACTCGACCTTTCTAAAAAAAAATACATATTATCCTAATGTTCAATGTGATCATAAAATATTTCAAAAATTTCTGAAAGCAACGAAACCGCTATCCATCTGTGACAGCGTTTAGAATGGCAATAAGCGCATTCCATATCCAATTTTTTCAAACTTCTCACCACGATCACATTTTCCAACAGATGCGAATAGGATTTCCGGAGGTCTTCGATTTTTTCCAAAGTTCTTTTATCGTAAACGTGTAATTTTCTCACACCACTTTTTACAATTTCACGAACCAACTTGGCATTGTCCACGCTGCATCCTTCGTAGACCACGCTAACTCTTCCATCAAACAGGGTAAATCCGTTGGTACCGACTGCCAGAGAGGCTACGCACCTGGAATGTTTGTGTTCGGACCGGATGGCCGACTTGACTTTGTAAGAAGAAGTGGAAATGAACAGATCCATTTTGTGAGCGAGCAAATGGAAAACTGCGTGAAAAATATTGTTGGAGCGAGTAAGTTGAACTATTAACATAATCAAAAAAAAAAAAAAAAAAAAAAAAAAAAAAAAAATATTATTATTATTATTATTATTATTATTATTATTATTATTATTTTTTTTTTTTTTTTTTTTTTTTTTTTTTTTTTTTTTTTAATATTTGAATCTCATGTCCATTAGACACTCTCTGCTTATTTTCAGTCCTAATCTAAAGAAATCTCGAATGTGCACCTTCTGATTCACCAAACTTTTTTTCAAATTGACCAAAAACGATGAAGTGTATCTTCTTTTATGGGGCATTTTAGGAATCCTCTGTTGTTAAGCAACATGATACCTATTCCAAAAAGAGGATTGAGTGTGAAGGTGAACGACACGGTGCCTATGTTAAATATCTATGTTTCTTTTTTTTTTAAAAAAAACCTATATTGGTTTTCAAAGTGTTATAAAAAAAAAATTAGGAGCGGGAAACCCGCTCCTAATTTATAATTTTTTTTTTTTTTTTTTTTTTTTTTTTTTTTTTTTCAACAATTAATTATTTTTTGACAATACATATTCAAACGCTTGGCTTCCAAAATAAACTAGTATATGTTTTGGAGGTGTTTGTTCTGACAATTTAAACTTTTCCAAACTCTCGTGGAAAAAATTAATTTTAAGCAATTTCATTTTGTAATCGTTGATCATAGTATTGTACATTTCCAGAGTTTTCATTTTGAATTCGTCTAGAAACTCCTTGAAGCTTATCGCGTTTTCTAGACTAATGGTATCCATTTCCATAGTGGATTCTTTCAAGTTCCACGTGTTTTCATCACTTTTATGCACTATTTGTATTTTTAAAGCTTTTTTCGGGTTGCTACAAGCCCTAATTCCGTCAGAACCAAATGTTAATATTTTTGTTTCGTCGATATTTCTAAACCAACGTTTAATTAGCGAGAGGCTTATTTTCGCTTTGCAATTTTTCAACATATTCAAAGTTTCATCAATTGTAAAGATCCTCGTTGACAAAATTTGAGGAGACAAATCAATCTTTTCGGGTACTACATCTTTTACTATCAATTTGGCATATTTTCTTGCAAATTGATAAACATTTTTATAATGACAGATGCGGCCAATATCAAGCGCCCGTAAATACGGCAACCCGTCTTTTGAAACAATAACTAGAATTGGAGTAGCAAGAGGATCTGTCGCAATCCAGAACAGCATGTTGAAATGATTCCTTCAACCGACAAACGGAACCATATATATATGCATCCGAATCTAAAAATTTCCTCTCCCCACGTGATTTTCAAGGAAAAAAACAATTGCGCAACATCCTGTCCTTCTAGATAAGAGCCCTAAAAATGGCATTGCAAAACATCCTGTGACCTCGATATGATTTTGAAGGGGAAAAAAATCAATTGCATAACATCCTGTCCTCGTTAAAATTAGCACGGATTGCACAACATCCTGTGACCAGAATTTTGTATAAAAGCCCGAGTGTTTGAGATTGAAAAATCATTCTTATTCGTTTTGCTAAACGAGTTTTTTACTCTGTTGAGAAAAAAAATTTCTTTTCAAATTTTTGTTGTTGGAAATGGACTATAAAAGATCAGTCAGGGCAATTGATGTTTTCCCAAATTTTATTTCTGAGTCTGTCGAAAAACTAACTTATCCCGAAAAAAATTTCAAGTTTTGGGCTTCCAACGAAAATGTTAAATGTTTTGTTTTATTCATGGATGAATATCATAAAATTTATTTTTGCAAACATCCCATGGACCAGAAAACCATGGCTGCAACAAAGAAGATGGGGCGGGAGTGTCAGATTTTCGAAAAATTTCACCCAGAACTCATCGATTGGAGTCGAATGACCACTAGGTATTCGAGAAACCCACAACCTGCGTTCAAAAAAAATGCAGACGTGAGGATGAGTTTTAAACTCAAAAACATGTTTCTTGTAAAAGCATGGTTCACCTTTGGTTTGAAAACCGTGAAAAAAATACGATCCATTTTATTCAGACTCTAAATGTACCCCTGTTATTTTATTTGCTTCCAAAAACCATGCACAAAAGATTGAGTGTTGAAGATAAAATTTTCCACTACGAAAACATTCATTTATTCGACAGGCGGATCTTGTTGCCCAATGGCGCGTACAAGATCCCAGAGGGTACAACTTACATGTTATATACCACTCAAAAAGTTTTTTTCAGCTTAGATATATTACCAAAAAACTTTGAATTTCCTTTTCCCGTGGACGATCCGGTAGCCCATAGAATTACTAAACTACAAAATGCGTTTGATGTTCCTCCTGAAACGCCATATATTGATGATGAAAAAGATGAGGATGATTTTAATAAAATGCCACCCCCTCCGCCACCAAAAAAAGCAAGAACGGAAGAGGAAAAAGATTTTGCAGATTTTTTTAATTTAGATTCCTCGACCGTTGCATGTCCAAATACTTTTTCTGACAATGAACAGCAACAGGAGCAACAACAAATTACATATTGGTTAATTCCGAATCCACCGATATTAGAAAGAAATGTAGTAACAACACCTGTCGATTTTGTAAAACATTTTCAAATTCTAACTTCTAAAATAATGAATAATCCAAAAGAAGGATATTTTCCAAACGTCAACTCGGAGGATCCGGAACCTCTAGATCTAACTTTTCATCATGAAAAAACAACAAACTTGCCAAATGCAGCAAAGTCAAATTTTGAAATGTCCAACCCGATAAATACAGAAATGTGTTTAAATTTTGGAAATGATGTCAACTCGATAAGTACAGATATGTCTTCAAATTCTGGAAATGATATCAACTCGATAAGTACAGATATGTCTTCAAATTCTGGAAATGATATCAGCTCGATAAATACAGAAATGTCTCCAAATTTTGAAATGATCAGCTCGATAAATACAGAAATGTCTTCAAATTTTGAAATGACCAGCTCAATAGATACAGGAATGTCTTCAAATTTTGAAAAAAATGTAGATGTAATGGAAAATTCTTATTCCGAAAGCACAAATTTCAATTTAAATTTAGAGGAAATATTAAACACGCCTTATGACCCAACAGAAAATATTGATATTGAGAGCTTAATTTCCGATTTATTAACTCCAACAGTTTGAAAAAAAACCAGTTTTATTTCTAATTTTTTTCAATTAGAATGACAAAAAAAAAAAAAAAAAAAAAAAAAATAGGAGCGGGTTTTCCGCTCCTAATTTTTTTATAACACTTTGAAAACCAATATAGGTTTTTTTTAAAAAAAAAACATAGATATTTAACATAGGCATCACGAAAAGGCACCGTGGCAATCAAAAGTATTCAATTACATTATGGAGGGATCAAATGTATTTTATAAGTTTTAAATTTAAAACGCATAATTATTACATAATTTTGTCGAATTATTTCAATTTTTTTAATAATTGGGTCAATCAAAAGTATTCATTGTAATAAACATTTTACATAATTTGTAGAAACATTTGTAATTGATTCCACACAAAAGTATTCCATTACATAATGGGGGGAACGTGTTTTAATTGTAATTTACTATTTACAATTTTATGAGATTGATATATGAGAGTAATATTTTTAAAATTTTGTTATCGCGCACCTCACGTACAACTCATTTTTTTTTTAAAAAAAAAAGAAAAATATTGTTACATTATCATTGATTTATAAGTTTCAATATCAGTCAAACTTTTAAATGGAGCTCTCAGAGATATGGATGCATAAACTTGTATGTTTTGTTTTTAAAATATCCATTATTCCAAGTCAAAAAATACATTTAGTATATCAATTATTCCAAGTAAAAACTAGTTTGTTGGGGGGCCCATCTTGGTTAGGTATATGAAAATAAAACATGTGAAAACTATTTATACAATGCATTGCAATTCCAAAACAAAATTTAAATATTGTTATTATGCATAGTAATGCTCTATTAATGAATTGCTGATGCAACAAATTATATAAAACGCCAAACTACTCAAGTAATACCAAACTGTGTAAATTGTGTATCAGCTTTGTTTTCAAAATATCAATTATAGAGATGCAAATTTTTCGAATTTTGTAACTACATGGATGAGATTCTAAAATGAATTATATAAAAAAAAAAATCTGTGTCATGGTTTACTGAAAAGTTCAATTTTTGGCATCAGTCAAACTTTTAAATGATCCTAATATTGTGGTTAAAAACAAATTGATACAGTCTGCACATATTTTACGGACAGTTCAAATGTAGTTTTATATCATACATTTTTTTTTTTGATTTGTAATTTTTGTTAAGGAAATTCATGTTTTTTCATGAAGAAAGAATAATTTATTTCATGAAGAAAATCAAGATATTGCTGATATCATTGGCCAAATATATTTATGTCAAGCTTTTTAGGTGCGTTCGTAATTATGTAAATACGTCGCTCCGACCCAACCGAATCGTTTGATATTTAAAAACTTATAATTATTACATAATCTTGTCGAGTCATTTCAAATTTTATGAAAATCGGATGTCAGGGACAATCAAAAGTATTCCGTTACATTACGGGGATCAAATGCATTTTAATGGCTCATTTTAAATTAATAGAATTGGATTTTTGAAGTATGCACAAAAATATACATTCTGTACAATCTGTGATGCAAAAAATATTTATTATTAAATTACAGGATCTTTTGTTATACGCATTGCTTGGCTTAAATTATTGTTACTTTTATTATTAAAAAAATTTTCAGAAAAAAATATATACAAATTTCATTAAAAGATTGACTCTGTGGCTAATTTTATTCCAGACCTTTTCTGCTGTTCCGCGAATTGAGTTACATAACTTCCTGACTGTGATTTCTAAAAACGGATTGCGCAAAACATCCCGTGACACGATTCCTTTTATTCTATAACGAACTTTGTTACGTAATATCCTTTCTCAATAACTTTGATATACGATTATTTTTATCTTAAATTTCCTGTTTTTATCTTTCAAATGACCTCGGTGATTCGTATAAAAAGGCGGTAATCGACGCCATTCGCACATTTTGGACGCTGATCGCTTTTTGTTGCTGGTGGATTTTTTTTAAAAATGGCTACTTTAACTGAAAAAGATCTTGAAGATTTGCTTAATTTTATAGATGCGAATGTTTCGCATCTAATAGAAGATCCATATCAGAAAGTTTTAAATACGCCTCTCATAACTTATAATGATAGCTTTCCACGACCTCCGACTCCGATGGAAGAAGATATAACAGATTTTGCCTTGCCGCCGCTGCTAGAAACGAAGAAATCTGCAGAGAAGACAAGTGGATTTAAAATGTCCTCATCACCAGTGGTGACTAATAAGTTAAACTTTCCTGTAACAACTCTTGCCTCACAAGTGAAAACAACTCCAGCCAAGCCCGTGACAACACCCTCTCCTGCCAAGAAACAGCAAAATTTTATAGACTTTCTTCAATCTTCAAATACGAAAATGAGAGAACAGTTAAAATTATTTAAAATTCCGAAGAAAACTCCTAGTAACGAGAAGAACTTTCCTGTTGCGAAATCTCATTTAAAGAAAAAATCAAAAACTTCAAAGGGAAATCATTTGAAACTTGATGGGGAAAAGAAAAAAGCTATGGACAAAAAAATCAAAGTGAAGAAATTGGACGAAAAAAAGGATAAGGAAATGGATTCAGATTCAGTATTAATTCTGTCACCTGATCTTGAAGATTATGAATATATATTTCAACTAAAAGGTGACAAATTTTTGAAATTTAAAAAACAATACGAACTAAAATTCGCTAAACTTTAAATTTCACCTCATGTTTTTCTTTCAAGAAAAATTATTTAAAGGTGAAAGTGAAAAAATGGGTCAGAGGCGGTTGTCCAAACCGCCTCTGACCCATTTTTTTGCGAAACGTTACATACCAATATTGGTCAATTTTAAAACTTTAACTTGTCATTTTTTTCACCAGAAAAATTATTAATGGTGGCCCATTTTTGACGAAACGACCAATATTGGTTAATTTCAAAAATTTGTACTTTTCAAAATTTCCATAAACTGAATTTTCTTCCGACAATGTTTTTGATATTTATATACTCGTTTCTTTAATTGTGTTATATCAATCATTCATTGATTTCTCGTTTTTAACGATGGTCAAAGTTAAAAGTCAGTTAAATATAGATTTTGAAAAATACTGACTGTAACAAATCACCTACGTCACAAAATTTAACTGAAAATTCTAAACTTCTTCCACCAAATTTTGTGGTCAATAGCGGACCGTGCGAATCAAAATTCAAACTACCAGCCACAGTTATTCGAAAAAATTTTGACAAGAAAAGCTCAGAAATCTGATAGTAGCGTCAACCAACCAATCTCTCTACCATCTTCAACCACATCATCAACCACATCTGAACCATACAGATTAATAATTAGAAGCAAAAAGTAACTGTCCAGCTAATGAAAAATGTTGCTTGTTCGCTTGCTTTGAACATTTAGAATACGATATAATAATTGTATATTTTTCTGCTGTTTTAAACACTTTCCAACATAGTTGAAAAAGCTTTATGAATTGTGTTTTTCTATCCATGCTCTAACTAGTGTAAATATATTCGGATTCTTCAACCACATCATCAACCACATCTGAACCATACAGATTAATAATTAGAAGCAAAAAGTAACTGTCCAGCTAATGAAAAAATGTTGCTTGTTCGCTTGCTTTGAACATTTAGAATACGATATAATAATTGTATATTTTTCTGCTGTTTTAAAAACTTTCCAACATAGTTGAAAAAGCTTTATGAATTGTGTTTTTTCTATCCGTGCTCTAACTAGTGTAAATATATTCGGATGCATTTGATGTATGTTAATGCAATTTACTACTTCGTATTCGGCATTGAAAATGAAGTTTGTAGTTTTATAGTTTATTTACAAGAACATTCAAAAGAATTGACATTTATGGTCAATAGGGAAAAACTGTTTGCAATGTATTTCAATGACCAATTTCAAATAAAATGAAACTGATAAGAATGACAAAGATCAAACATTTTACAGAGATTAAAGTAAGTTATAGTTCGAGGTACATAAAAGAAATCCATTATTTTATTGTCTAATATGGGGGAAAAATTCGTTTGTTGTGTATTTTAATGATGTTACACTATTTCAAACATATTAAAATTGGTCACTGAAATGCACTAGAAGAGATTTGCTAGTACAATGAGCTTAGCATTCATCATTTATTTACGGGCAATGATTCACTTGCCGTACTATCCAAGAATAATAGTTGCTGGAAGTATGTTTTCGGTTTTGGGAAAAAAACCAAAGGGTTTAAGGTGCTCGAATAATTTTACTGCCGACTGTTTAAAAAGCACTTTGTTACCGTAATCTTAGATCAGGTGTCGATTTTGCAGTACCTGGTAACTAAACAATGTTTATTGTATGGTGAATAATATTACAGCGTAAGAAGCATCTTTTTTTCTCCAGTTTGACTGGAAACAAGCCATTTTATCTTGTCCCCCTTTTTTATGGTTCACAAAATTTTAATCACCAGAACATGGTTGGCGACAAAGGAGGGAGGAAAAGAGTGCCATAGATCAAGATTCATAAAATACTACTGATGAAATAAATAACGAAAACTTTTAATCGCGAAAAGTAGATTCCAGTCACAGGAAAAATCACAGTTTCGAGTTTATGAATATTTAAAATTATTTTTTTTTTAAAAAGTTCAAACCCTACAAAATCTATTTTTAGAGTTGATGACGTTATCTGAAGAAAACTTGGATTTTTTTAATACTTAATGAGCTCTCATTTCGAAAAAAAAAAAAAAAAAAAAAAAAAAAAAAAAAAAAAAATTTTTTTTTTTTTTTTTTTTTTTTTTTTTTTTTTTTACAATATTGGTCAAGTTAAATTTTTATAATAACATGATTGCGTTTCTGCTAGTACGTTTTAAATGTTAAAAAAAAAAAAAAAAAAAAAAAAAAAAAAATGTTTATTTTTTTTTTTTTTTTTTTTTTTTTTTTTTACATTGCTTTGCTTGCCATAACCATTGTAAGTAACAGGATTGGAAGAGCGTAAAAAATATAGCCGGCTGGATTTTCAACATCTTTGGGAGATAATGGTTCGCATTTTACTCTGTCAATCGACGGTACCCATAATCCATTTGCTCCGCAAAATAGAGATTCGTTTCCTTTCATTTTATAACCGTCTTTACATTCGTATTTCACTTCGCCGTTAAATGAAAAATTCGAACCTTTTCTTGTTGCGTGAGCTACGTGCCCCGGATCACCGCAAGTAACTGGAGTACATTCAGTATCGATTTTCCATACGGCAGATTCACCATCTAATACACATTCAAACTTGGGAGTCTTTGTTCCAATTATAAAAGAGCCATCGCGGAATTTGTAGCCTAAATCGCAATAATAGGGTATTGTCGTGCCTATGGGGAACGGTGGATTTTCACGAGGGTCTTTTAATAACGATAAATTTTTTCCCGTGGGATAATCTCCGCATTGAACCGACATTGTGTATTCTTTACTTTTAATCCAGAACCAAGCCGAAAACAATAAATTACTCACGTTACTAAATTTGAAAAAAAATAAAAATAACCCTAATTTATTTAAAATAATTGGCATTGAATGAAAATGAACAGGGGATAAGGAAAAAATTTTATAGAAACTTTTTTTTAAAAAAAAATAACAAAATATTTTCTGATGCCTTATTGAACTTTCTGTGATAGATATTTTTAAACGCCTTGAAAAAACGTAAAAATTTATTTCTAAAAATAGAAATGATGACGTAATCTCATTTGCCCGAATTCTTGAATACTTAATGAGTTTCAAATTCTTACTTCCGGTTCGGTGGACGACAAAAATTGAAAATGTAAAAAAAAAAAAAAAAAAAAAAAAAAAAAAAAAAAAAAATACAGGTCAATGACCTCATATTGAAAATGTCATTTTTTTCCATTTTTTGGTCGAGCAAATTTTGAAACCGTTTTCTAGAAATACAATTTTCTCTTTTGACCTTGGTTTGACCTTGGATCTAGGTACATGTAAAATATTACAGGTCAATGACCTCATATTGAAAATGTCATTTTTTTTCCATTTTTTGGTCGAGGAAATTTTGAAACTGTTTTCTAGAAATACAATTTTCTCTTTTGACCTTGGTTTGACCTTGGACCTAGGTACATGTAAAAATTACAGGTCAATGACCTCATATTGAAAATGTCATTTTTTTCCATTTTTTGGTCGAGCAAATTTTGAAACCATTTTCTAGAAATACAATTTTCTCTTTTGACCTTTGTTTGACCTTGGACCTAGGTCAAATTTTGACCTTAACTCTTTCGACAGGGATCGCAAAGTTTTTTACCTCTAGTTTAAAAGTTAATGGAAAAGTTTTTTTTACATGTTAATTTTAATAAATTATTTGATTTTTTGTTCATTTTCAGCATGAATATTGCAAATTGATAAATTATTTTTTATGTATAAAAAGACTGTTAACAATATATATTTTAGAAAAAAAAATAAAAATAATGTTTTTTTTTTGCGCCTCATGACTCAAACTCTACTTCTTTTTACTCTGCCGTGCTCCAATTCCTCATTTTTCCTTTTCAGTATTTCGTTTTCTTTTTTCAGCGTTTCATTTTCCCTTTTCAGGGTTTCGTTTTCCTTTTCAAGTTTTTCAATTTTAATTTCCGCTTGAGCAAGCTCGTATTTCAGTCTCGCGATTTCCCCTTCGTGCAGCTGATGGATTTTGTCATTCAGCTGATGAATTTTGTCATTCAACTCGGAATTTTTATCGTTTAACTTTGCACATTTATCGTTGGACTCGTCCAATTTAACAGAGAGGCTTTTGATCTCCTCAGCGTGCTTCTGTTTCCATCGAGCCGCTTCTTCTTTCAACCCCGTGTTTTCGGATTCGAGTTGCCTGTTTCTATCGACTATGGGTTTGAATTCGTTGATCAGGGACTGTTGATAAGGCCGGGGGGTCCAGTGATCTTCCCCCACTACAAAGTAAAAAAGATTGCCCATCTGGGCTTGCTTTTCGAGCCAGGCTTCCTGAGTGAGATTTTTCAAAGTCGGGTTGCGTCCGAAAAAAAGTTTGCGACCTTTCGTGAGATGCAGAAAAATGTCCGTCGGACCTGGGCAGGGTTGAAATTCCTTCGCGACTGGGAGGACCGTGCCGAGCGTGATTCCGGGAATGTGTTTGATTTTGAAGCGCCATTTACTTTTGTAAAAATCCATGTCCGCCTGTACCATTTTGTCTCGTTTCAAGTCTTTGAAGGTCAAATTGAGGAGATTTATGAGACCGCCTTCCCATTGCAAGACGAGTGGTAGTCGGTAGTCTTTCGGAAGGCTTTCGAAACAGTAAAAATGGTTCAGTTTTTCGGCACCCTTTTTGTTTTCGCCCGCGAAATTGCAGCGGGATTCGCGCTTGGACAGATAGCCGATGGTGTGGACGAGTTGCAAGGGCGAATCGATGGCTTTGCAGTACAGACACCTGAAATTTCTACGAGGGCGTTCTCCTACCTCGATTTTCGCCCACACGTCTCTCAAAAAGTGGCCTGGGGGCGACGAAACCACGATCATGTGCCTGTGTTGCCTGAATCGGGCTTCTGGTGGCTCGCCACCATCGCACCAGCACGAAAACGTGAGGGTGCGAGTCCGACCTTCGTCCCTGTCTATGGCTTCTAAAAAACCTGGAAATGCGGGAATTCGGACCATGGCGTGGAACCATTCGGCCTCGTTCCCGAGTTCCAAATATTTTCGAACGCAAGAAACGGCCCTGTTCAAAGAATCGTCTTCGAAAGTTAGAGGGTTAGGATCCAAAGGCATGGGCCAAATGAGATCGTAAGCTCGTGGTGGAGGATCGAACGCGTGATCGAACAGACATTTGGACTGAGCCATGGGTTTCAAGTCGAAAAGAACGGGTTCCGGTTTGGCCACGAAAGTCTGATTTTCTGGCGGTAAAGTATTCAGTTTTAAAAATTTTCTCCAACACTGTATCATATGATCGCCGTGCTCGCGTTTCTGTTTGCTTGACCAAGAGGTTTCCCCGAGGCACCAGACGCAACAACGTCTGGAATTTAAATTGTGTGATGCGGAGCAATGTTTTTCGAATTGGATGGATACAAGAGAAACGTTACAGAGAGGACACTGAAAGGAGGTGGGATTTCGCCTAAGAAAATTCCAATATTGTCTTAAATTCTCACATCCATCTTTCGAAGATTTGTTATGACAAGGCGACATGATGAGGTTGGAAACAAAAAAAAGATCCGACAAAAGAATAATTTGAGGGTGTGACTAAAAGTATTTATAAGCTCTAACACATTAAAAAAAAAAAAAAAAAAAAAAAAAAAAAAAAAAATTTTTTTTTTTTTTTTTTTTTTTTTTTTTTTTTTTATAGAAACACGAAAACAAACATTTTAGCCGTTCATAAATGAATAAAAATTTAATTTCTAGGTCTTTTAGGACTATCGAGTTCCTGCTTCAATTCCTCAATTTCTCTTTTGAGCGTTTCATTTTCCTTTTTCAACCCCGCGTTTTCAGATTCGAGCTCCCTGTTTCTGTCGACTATGGGTTTAAATTCGTTGATGAGGGACTGGAGATAAGGCCGGGGGGTCCAGTGGTCTTCCGCCACTACGTAGTAAAAAAGATTGCCCATCTGGGCTTGCTTTTCGAGCCAGGCTTCCCGAGTAAGATTTTTTAAATCTGGGTTGCGTTCGAAAAAAAGTTTGCGACCTTTCGTGAGATGGAGAAAAAAATCCGTGGGACTTTGGCAAGGTTGAAATTCTTTCGTAACCGGAAGAACGGTATTTAGCGTGATTCCAGGGATATTTTTTATTTTGAAGCGCCATTTGCTTTCGTTGAAATCCATATCGGCTTGTACCATTTTGTCGCGTTTCAGATGTTTAAAGGTCAAATTGAGGAGACTTAGGAGACCTCCTTCCCATTGCAAGACGAGTGGTAGTCGGTAGTCTTTTGGAAGGCTTTCGAAACAGTAAAAATGGTTTTGTTTTTCGGGTGAATTATCTTTGTATTCCGAAGAGAAATTGCAGCGGGATTCGCGCTTGCACAGATAGCCGATGGTGTGGACGAGTTGCATGGGCGAATCGATGGCTTTGCAGTACAGACACCTGAAATTTTTGCGGGGGCGTTCTCCTACCTCGATTTTCGCCCAAACATTTCTCAAAAAGTGGCCCGGAGGTGATGAAACTATAATCATGTGCCTATGTTGCCTGAATCGGGCTTCCGGTGGCTCGCCACCATCGCACCAGCAGGAAAATGTTAAGGTACGAGTCCGACCTTCGTCTCTGTCCATGGCTTCTAGAAAACCTGTAAAGGCAGGAATTCGCACCATGGCGTGAAACCATTCTACGGAATTTCCAAGTTCCAGATATTTTTGGACACATGATACAGCCCTGTTTAAAGAATCATCTTCGTAGGTTAAAAGATTCGGGTCCAGAGGCATGGGCCAGATGAGATCGCAAGCTCGTGGTGGAGGATCGAACGCGTGATCGAATAAACATTTGTTTGGGGTCATGGGTTTCATGTCGAAAGGAACGGGTTCCGGTTTCGCCTCGAAAGTGGGATTTTCTGGCGGTAAATCAATGGGTAAAGTATTCAGTTTTAAAAATTTTCTCCAACATTGTATCATGTGATCGACGTGCTCGCGTTTCTGTTTGCTGGACCAAGAGGTTTCCCCCAGGCACCAAACGCAACAGAGTTTGGAATTTAAACCGTGCAATAAGGAGCAATGATATTCGAATTGGATGGATGTGATAATATCGTTACACAGAGGACAATGGAAGGTGGTGGGGTTTCGATTAAGAAAATTCCAATAACGTCTTAAATCCCTGCAATTGTTTTTCGAAGATTTGGTTTGACAAGGCGGCATGATGCGGTTGGAAACAAAAAAAAGATCCGACAAAAGAATAATTTGAGGGTGTGACTAAAAGTATTTATACTAAAAATGTACTCTCTCTCTCAAAAAAAAAAAAAAAAAAAAAAAAAAAAAAAAAAAAAAAATTTTTTTTTTTTTTTTTTTTTTTTTTTTTTTTTTTTTTTCTTATAACATTTGAAATCTTTTTTTTTTTTTTTTTTTTTTTTTTTTTTTTTTTTTAGGTAATATTGGTCAAGTTAAATTTTTATAATAACAT
This sequence comes from Maratus speculifer, assembly GCA_964019185.1. Taxonomy (NCBI): domain Eukaryota; kingdom Metazoa; phylum Arthropoda; class Arachnida; order Araneae; family Salticidae; genus Maratus; species Maratus speculifer. The sequence goes on along the minus strand of OZ025297.1, from coordinate 300,628,724 downwards.
GATTGCGTTTCTACTTGTAAGTTTTAAATGTTCAAACAATGTTAAAAAAAAAAAAAAAAAAAAAAAAAAAAAAAAAAAAAAATTTTTTTTTTTTTTTTTTTTTTTTTTTTCAACATTTGAAATCTTTAAAATCATAGAGGCTCAAAACATTTGAGAAAGAAAATGATACAATTGATGGATTTACATATAGATATTTTACTCAAGATTTTTAGGGATTTTGTTCCTTTAAAGGAGAAATTGCGACTCTTGTCGACCATGCCCGAATTTCGTGACATTTTGACGTACCGCGGAGCCTACCTGTATTCTTCCACTCCTTTTTCACTCGTGTATTTGCAATATTTGAGTGGTATTCGGTTTGGATGGTATTTTGCACGTTTAAACTGGAACCATTGGTGTTACGTACAAATTGACGAGAAAACACTAAATGTAGTAATTTATCATTTTTTCTTGGATGGTTTCAAACCCGTTGTTCACGATCAACAATTTTTTCGCGGTTCTATAAGCCGCATGTTTCGAAACCTCGGGATCATTTTGTCTGGATTCGAGTATTCGGAACCACCGAGAATCTACATTTACCGTTCCACGGGCCACGGACTCATCATCATCGACTCTGCTAAAGATGGTTGGATGTGGTTCCACGATGGAAGCAAATTTAAAATAAAAATTGGCCACAGACAAAAAATCCCAATGCGTTGGCGCTTGGCTTATCATTTCGAGATAATTTGGACAATCCACCGCACCCTAATTGTAAATTGTCTATTCCCTTCCCAAACTCGCTGTGGTTGTACGTCCCCCGTTCAAGAGCTGTCACCGATCACTTTTCAAGCTTCTACAGATTTTAAAATGTTAAATTGGAGCGATGGTGGTGATTCCGTTTCTCTGGCAGCATGGCAACGATTTCAATTGGCGGAGGATGAAGAACATGTGGAATCTGATATGATTTACTATATGGATGAAAAGGAACCGTACTTTTTACCTTGAAAAAAAAAAAAAAAAAAAAAAAAAAAAAAAAAAAAAAAAAAAAATGTTATAGATGACATCACTGTGTTCGAATAATTTTTCGACCGACTGTAAAAAAAAGCGGCTTTGGTAGGGTAAAGTCAAATCTCCCTTGTCATTTTGCGGTACCTGATAATACGATTCAATGTTAAATAAAATGCATTGTCCAATGAAATAGTTGGAGATCGTTTGGCACCTGGTGAAAAATACTAGTGAAAAAACACGTGACTCGTTTTTAAATAAAGTAGTTTCAATATGAATAATGAAAGACATAATCCACATTTACCTTCACATTTAAGAAATAATAAACCTCCTCAAATAACTGCTGAATATAAAGAAAATTATCGGTTTACAATTCTTCCACGAGATGGTTATATTTTGAATAGCGCTGATGCTCGATGGAGAAGGAAAGAAGGAAGGACTTTATTTGCGGAATTGAATGATTCTTGGAAAAGAAAAAAATAAATAAAAGTATAACTCGTGTAAAAAATATTTCTGAATATTATATAAATTCCAATTCAAAAAAAAAAAAAAAAAAAAAAAAAAAAAAATTTTTTTTTTTTTTTTTTTTTTTTTTTTTAACCATTTATGCGCATTTTAAATCTCGTTGCATTTTGCTTTTCTTCATTAAATCACTTGCAATTTGTTTTTTGCGTTTGATTTGTACTTTAAGTAAGATTCCAGTAACCATGTCTGATGCTGCTCATTCTGATTTTTCAGAAACACCTGACATTTCAGAAGAAAACGAGTTGTTACTTGAATTCCAAATCAATAATTATCTTCCGAAGACTCAAAAGTCTTTATTATTTTTTTCTGACTCAGATTTGAATTTAGTAGCTCACTACGTACGTACACATTTAGAGAAAAAATTAGAATGGTCTCACGTCATGTGGCCCGAAGAGAGCTACGATCCTTACCATATGTATATTTTTGGTAAAGATAAAAATAATTATTATCATTATTTACTGGCATCTCCACCAAAATATTCATATTTTTACCATTGGAAAAATCCAAATGTAAAATTCCAAAAACCCTTAATATTTGATGTCTATGATTTGGTTCAAATTATCATAGAAATGAGTAAATTTCCTGTTTCCAATTTTTCGTTACCACCTCATAGCCAGTGGATTTTGGCGAGTCTTTGGAAAGGAGGATTACAAAAGTTGTTTAAAGACGAGAATGAAAAAATACCCCCATCTCCCTTTTGCTTTCCAGTGGAAAAGAATTTTAAACCGACTAAAAATGGTCCGACCAAATATTTTTTGTATTTGAGAGATGGATCTCCATTATACTTTGAAAAAGACAATAGTTTATTGAGTTTGAATGATGATGAATGGACTAACCTTCAACTGAAATTGGGAAATAAACTCATTTCATAAAAAAAAAAAAAAAAAAAAAAAAAAAAAAAAAAAAAAATTTTTTTTTTTTTTTTTTTTTTTTTTTTTTTTAACTTAAAAATGGTTATAAGAATACCTTTCTAAAGGTTTTTCATTTAGTTATACTTTTATACTTGAATCGAATTGAAAGTTATTGAATAATTTTATAAATAAGATTCTTCTAGAATTGGAATAATAATGAATATTATAAATGACATGTTTGAAAAAAATCAAGCTATCACACAAGTATTAATCTCAATGATAGAAGAGAATCAAAAATTAACCAACAAAATACGTAAAATGGCCCGATTAGCTGAAAAAGGTAATATGACAGATTTGGAAGATGAACCCGATATGAAAGATGTTGGTACTCAATATTATGATAAAAAATTTGAAGTTATAAAAACAAATTTTTATTTTAAATTAGAGTACTTAGTTTCACACGATACAGAATTAGATATTTTGAAAGAAATTTTAAAAATTCATCCAGATGATAAAATTGAATTAGCAGACGTACTTATAAAGGCTGTTGGAGATACTTTTGCAAAAGGAATGGAGTTATCAGGTAAAATAGGAGATGAAAAATCACCAGATGACTGCGAAGAAACAATAGAAAACTAGAAAAATGTGTATATATTCGTAATTGTTATTTTCTTGCAAAACTAATTAAGCAATCCAATTAAAAGAAAAAAAAAAAAAAAAAAATTTTTTTTTTTTTTTTTTTTTTTTTTTTTTAAGCAATAGAAAAGATTTCGAAAAACACGTACAGTCAAAAAATATTTCTCATTTTGTTTAACAATTTAATTTTCATTTTTACTATTATTATAAAGGATTTATCAATGTAATATAGTGTGTTTAATATGGGTATAAGAAATTTCTGCAAGTTGCTTGAACCACTCACGCAACCATCTTTTTATCCAGACAATTTCGACTCTGTACTTATAGATGCTCAAGGTTTACTGTATGTGGCTATTGATCATTGTTTGGAAACTGAAGAAGAAAACATTTTTCATGAAATTTCCAAGTCGGTATGGAATCAACTGACAGAGTTGTTTGCTCAATTTTTATCTTATACATTCGATCCCATCACGTTTGTTATATCGTTTGATGGGGAAGGAGTCCCGATGAAATGGGCAACGCAAAGAAAACGCCGTAATAATTCTAAAGATTCCATTCCCAAAAAAACCTTTTACAGATACATTTTATTTGGCGAAAACAAACTGACCCATCGAGTACAAAATTATATAATTTATAAACTGAATAAAATCAAATATCCAATGTCGGTTATTTTGTGCGGATGCAATATTCCGGGGGAAGGCGAGCATAAAATATTTCAAATGGCAGAAAAACCAGAATTCAAATACCAAAATCCAATCGTAGTAAGCGTGGATCAAGACGTATTCGTATTGTCTTTTATGCGTTTGAACAGGTACCAAACGATACAAATTTATCGTTATAATAAATTTTATAATATAACTCAATTTGTTTCGAATCAATTACCTTACCCGCTCTCGCGATTGATTGCCGTTTCCTTTTTGTTCGGAAATGATTTCATCCCCGCGCTGATAGGCATTACGGAAACCAACCCAACGAAAATTAACGATTATTTATCCTCTATTGATGAAGACGACGATCCCCCGACAATTATTTCGCAATTTATTGAAAAAATGGAAAAACACATTCAATTGTCAGTCGTGGAATTTGTTGACGCAAAATTAGTCATTTGTTTTTGGATGACTTATCTATGGATTTCAGATTATTACACTGAACGTAGTTTTCCCCAACAATTTTTAGAAAACCAGATCTACGACGCGTTTGACAGGAATCAGCTACTGACTGGGTTGATGAACAAAAAATTTTCGAAAGAAATGTTTCGAGAGGCCACAGCAAATTACAAAGGTTTGGAAACGCAACCCATACCTGATGCAGCTCCACACGTTTTCATTGACTCACTCGTAAATCGTTTAAAGTCTTATTGGATAAAGTCAGGAAACCAACTCTATTATAGAATGAATATAAATAATTCAAAATATAAAGTAGTAAAATCGCGAAAATTCCAAATCCGAAATGGCGGAAAGATTCAAAAAAAGAAAAAAAGCGAAAAGAGCCAAAAATGGCGTCAGCGGCTCGCTCGTATTGCAGTCGACGGTCCAGTCGAACAAGTTGGTGAACTGGATCAGGTGCTAAAATTAAATTCAATTCGTTGTCGAAAACAATAATGGCTTCGTTCCAGTCGATTCTTTGAAATTCCGAACAATCTGCTGTTTCGGCATGAGGGTATTTTTTGTAAACGTCCAATTCCATCACATGTTTTAGGAGCTGAGCAGTGAAAATGACGTTTTCGGGATACGTCAGAGTAATTCGGGATTGGAGAAATTTGTCATTGTACGGTATCCAAGGCGACTGAAATAAAATTTCTCGGAGAGACATTCAGACTTGGTTGAAACAAAGGAAATGGACGATGCCAATAGCGATGATGTCCAACTACAATTTTCCAATAAAGCAACAGTATTGACAGAATATTTTAGCCAAGATGACGAAGGAAAATACTATGACATTTTTGATAAAACAATTTTAATTCCTGAAGGTTCAGATCAAAATATTAACCAATATTACCAGTTTAAAATAAAAACTTTTGTTAATGAAAATGGATATTTACCACAGTTACCCGATATTAATTCTCTCGCCCAAGAATTAATTCAACGCAAACTCGAATTTGTTAGAAAAAATATTAATATAGATAATAAAACGTTTCTGAACCCGTTTAAACCAACTGAAACATTAACTTATGCAAATAATCCAGAGAGAGAAATTCCTGAATTTATTAGAAATATGGTAGATGAGCTGATAAAAGATCTAGCAAATAATGGGATAATAGACATTAGTCCAGTACCAATTCAATTTCCCCCAAATTTCGTTTTCCCTGGTCCCCTTCAATCAGAGAAGATAACTAGTTCATCCTTAAATAATTTAGATAATCAACCAGAAGATCCACAAAACGTTTCCGATTTACCTTCACAAATCGACAGTAACAAATTTCTTCCTTCTTTTCTAAAAGCAGGAGATGCTACGAATCCCAATACACGTTTAGCTTATTATTATTTGAAAATGAGAGATTATTCGCGTACTTTGAGAAGATTAATGGGTCTTGTAAGATTTTATCAAGGAAATGAAAAAGAACATACGTTTGTAAACATGAAAGCAGAGACAACAGAACTAAATCATATTTATTCTACAATGCATGGAAAAAATGGAGATGAAAAAGATCGTTTAAAAAGATGCATGAATATTGAAGAGATACAAACATACAAAAGAATTAAGAAAAGTAATGTGTGAAAAAAAAAAAAAAAAAAAAAAAAAAAAAAAAAATTTTTTTTTTTTTTTTTTTTTTTTTTTTTTTTACAATATTGGTCAAGTTTTGGTCAAGTTAAATTTTTATAATAACGTTTCTGCTAGTAAGTTTTAAATGTTCAAACAAAATTGTAAAAAAAAAAAAAAAAAAAAAAAAAAAAAAAAAAAATTTTTTTTTTTTTTTTTTTTTTTTTTTTTTTTTTTATAAAGTTTTGTACGCCTTTTCTTTAAAAAATTAATTTCAAATTTTTAAGATATTGCGCAAAAATTTTCCCCAGATTCTGCTTGAGATTTTGCAACACGAGCTTCGTTTATAAACTGAACTATTCTCTCATTCATATAAAATTTAACATGATTATCCGTTAAATTAACAGGTTCTTTGGTATCCTCAGACGCGATTAAATTATAACAAATATTATGTTTGGATAAAGTCATCGCCAACCGTACTGTGCTAACATCCACTTCAAATGTGTTTGGTTCGGCTTCCGTAAATACTTTTAACCATTCTTTAACGAGATAGGGTAATTGAATATTTTTCGGAAACGGATGCATGTTTCCGGCCCTTGTCAAACACCAAGTTTCCAGATGGATGCCTTTTAAATAAACTCGTCTTAATGAGAAATCTTCATTGTATTTGAAACTATCGAGGATTTGAATTTTTGAGTCCATTTCAATGTCCTCGGCGGATGCCACAGACAAAAGGTATTCGGTGTTTAACGCAAAACTGTTTGTTGGTCGGCCTTCCAGCAGCGGTTCACTCAAACAAAAAAATGCGTCTCGATAAACCAATCCGATAACAACCGAGTCCAAAACCACTTTTTTCACGTTGATATCAGTTAATAACGTGTAAAAGACAAACGAGATGGGTGTCCAAATGGTAGCCGGAACATGATTGTATTCCACGTATCGATCGTACGGATTCAAAACACAAACAACGCGATTAGGATAATTTCCGTTCACGCTCAACGCAACAAATTGTTTATCCTCGTTTTGAGTTTTGGATTGCCTGGAACCTTCGAAAGTCAGTTCAAAGGGCCATTCGATAACTAAACCTAAAAAGTTAAAATCTAAATTGCTCGCATCACTGACTTGGCGCGAAATATTTTTGTAATAGGAAATTAACAGGTCTTGAATAAACAATTCTGGTTTTCTTAAACTCAGGTCACGATGAATTAATCCCATGGAAATAACACTCGAATCCGAAAAACTAAATTCTGGAACGGGTTTGAAATCTATAAATTTTGGAACAGTAATCGTGTTCCTCGTTAGAAAAGGTATGGTTAAAACTTCCCGACGAGATTGCCATTCCGAAGCCACCTTTACCACGTTGTCGATCGACTCGTCAGATAAAAAACAGATTCGATAAAATGGCGTAGCTTCGCACTTGTCAAAATAATAGCCTCCTGGATATGGTAAATCATGATTGTCCAAATACATTATTGTATTTTTATAAAAATAAACGTTTTCAAATGACGGTCGTATTGTACCCTGTAAATATTGGCTTACTATCTGAGGATTTGTCACAAAGTATGGAGTCGCGTATAGACGGAGCACGCTATCAGGTTTTACATCTACGCCGATGGGATAAATCATGCGTTCTTTTCCAAGGCAAATTGTCCACAAGTATTGGCTGTTTGAAATGACAGATGCTGTGACATCAGATTTAAAGAAAGATTTCAAAGCCTGTAACAGCGGTTTGTCTGAATCGATAGTTATTTTTTCAGAGGGATACATTCGAGAAATTGTCCAAGTTTCGTAGGGCGAATTTCCCAAATCGAATACGATGATGTCATTTCGGACTACTGAAATGGAACATTTGTGAAATTTACCGTAAAGCGATCCATAGGTATTAAAATTCATAATCTTATCCTTGTTTAAAAATATTTTTTAATCATTTTAATATGTGAGGAAATGAAATAATGACGTTACCTCATTTACATATTATAAACTCGTTTTTTTTAAATATTAAATGTTGTTGTTAAAAAAAAAAAAAAAAAAAAAAAAAAAAAAAAAAAAAAAAAAATTTTTTTTTTTTTTTTTTTTTTTTTTTTTTTTTTTTAACAACAACATGGTCAATTGTAAATTAATATGGTTTATAATACAACATTATAAAGAATAAACAACATGTCCAAATATGGATCCATTCCAAAAATAACAACGTGCAACAAATCATTATGAAAATTATGCATTTGAATAATGTTTTGTTCCAATCTTCCTTTTCATTCCAAACAAACTGGATTAATGGGTTTTGTTTTGGTTTTTGCTGTTTATGATATTCATTTTCCGGTATGGTTTCCAACGCTTTTAGATACTCTTCCACTTTAGATGCCATAAAGGCCAGCTGATTTTCAATGTCTTCGTTGTCTGCCAATATTTCATGTTCCCAAATGTACACAGGTGTCAACTCGGAGCGAATAGGTCCGTCCTGAAAATAGGTGTAATCCAATTCATTGTCGATTGCTTCCAATTTTTCTTTGTCGATGACTTTTAAATAATCGAACGGATCTATAGCATCCAAAATACCAACAACCAAATCATATATTGCGTACACGGCTGTAACGACTCCCGCAGCGGATCCTAGTGCTTTCAAAGATAACGTACCGATTTGCTTCATGCTTACAACAACTGAATTTTTGAGGACGAGTTTAGTTGCTAGTTTGTCAATGCTTCTGGCTAAGAGTTTTGGCGCTCTGCGTTTCAAAAAATTTTCAATTGTATATTTTGAATAGTCTATTCCTAAATCCTTGACCAAATCTGAAGCAAAATTACCAAGATTTTCGATCGCGGAATCCTCAATCGAAACAGAACGCCTTTTCCGCTTTCGGGTAGTTTGATAATTCATGTAATTAGGTATAGGAGGCGGTTGATCTTGCAAGGGTTGCACGTTACCTGTTTTGGCGGCTCGAATGACAGTTTTTCCGAATAAAAATTCGCCAAACTTTTGTCCGCCTGACACCACGCAATCCCCATCCACGAAATCCAAACCGTATGCGTCACAGTATCTTTTATTAATTTTCAACTCGCCATCAACAATATCCAATCCTCCATGAAAAACGTGTCTCGAAGCTCTCTGGAAAAGTTTTTCGGGCATGGAAGCCAAAACTTTTTTCAAAGGGTTCGCGATTACGCAACGGCCATCGGGCAACCATTCCGTATTGATTGAATGTTCCTTGCAAGATTTTTGACAAGCCAACTCGTAATTATCTCCTATTCTGACCCATTGTAAAGGGTCGTTTTTCTCACATGCTTCCCAGTTTTTCTTAAACGGAAAACAACCTAATCTCTTACAGCTGATTTCATCAAATTGAGTTTTCACCACCACGATGCATTTGTCAGCGATGGATGGGGGAATGAAATAATCTTTATCAGTGGCCGGTCGTGTTTCTAATACGGCATTTTCGAAATAATGGGGAAATTTTCTTTTGTATTCCTCCATCAAGTAACATTTGGTGGCTTCGGTGGCGTATCGAAGTGCATGTACATTTATCGGATTATTCATGGGCTTGGTTTTGTGGAGAGCGGACAATTTTATTAATAAATAAACTCGGGTAAAACAATTACAGTCCAAAAATTATTGTCGAGTGTCGAAAAAAAAAAAAAAAAAAAAAAAAAAAAAAAAAAAATTTTTTTTTTTTTTTTTTTTTTTTTTTTTTTTTTTTTTTTTTTTTTTTTGACATCTCCGAACTAGCCACGCTACATATGTTTCTTTTAGCATCCGGTAAAGCATGAATTTTTTTTCACACAAGTTCCAGTTTTTCCTTAAACGGCTCGAGTCCTTCTTCGAACGCTGGGTTTAAAAATTCTCTTGGCACGTTCTCGGGCATGATGAACGAGGCGTAAACCATGATCAAAATTGTAAAGTTTACAACGTATAGTTATAAATGTTCCTTGAAAATTCCAAGAATCGATGAAAACTTTGACGGCAATGTGACCACGGTGAAACAATCGAAAGTAAGAAACGATATAAAAAGCCAACAATCGCGAATTGAAAGCTAAAGCGGGATTTCTAACTTGAATTTGAAAATGAAAAAATGCCATTTTACCTTTTTGAAACGGAATTATCTATATAATAATATTAAAAAAAAAAAAAAAAAAAAAAAAAAAAAAAAAAAAAAAAAATTTTTTTTTTTTTTTTTTTTTTTTTTCACTAAATCAGAAATGAGAATTTAATATTAAAAATTTGAGAGATAAAGATTTTTATAAATTTCTATTTTACAATTTTAATGTTTCCACTAAAATGACAAATATTACATTAATCATTTTTGCTTAAAATTAAGAAGATGAAACATTCTACTTATAAAAAATTATATCAAGCTCATTTAGGGGTTATAGACGAAAAAAGTTTATTGGAATCTCGAAACCAAGAGTCGGATCCATTTTATCAAAATCTTATCGATCTGATCGTTACAAACAATGCTCCTGTGGTTCAATGGGATGTAAAACCATTTACCTCAGAGTTTCTATCAGGGTCTCCGCGTCAAAAGTTAGATGAAACTTTTTTCGCTTTCATTTTGCGCGTGGTTGCCATCATCAAAGAAGAAAGCTATGTTCGCACATATCAAAAACCTGAATCCCATAATATAGTGATGGCCTGGATTTCAATTTTGCGTAGCATTATGTATGCCAGTTTGGCTTTGCTCTATAACGTCCATTGGACTCCTGAAACGATTTTCACCCATCTTGAACCCGCAATCACAAAAATGATCAGCAAAGGTGAGAGTTCGGCTCTTCGTTAACTCATGACTGATTTAGGTATAACTCTAGCCCAAAAAGAACTTTACCTCGCTGAACGGTCGTTTGAGAAATTAAATTTTTTACAAGTTTTACAGTTTGGTTCCTTTTACTGGCGTTTTTTACACTGGATGGCTGAAGCTGTTGACTTGAGAGGTGAAGAAATGGCACCGTATAAAAAACAATGGAGGGAATTATTAAAAGGACCACTTTATCGAACGGTTCGGTGTCAGATTTGTATGGTTCATTTTTCAAACATGTTAAAAGAATTCGAAACGCAACTCATGGACGGTAAATTATCCCAGTTGTTTTTTACATTGCACAATCGAACTCACGCCATGAGGCGGGAAACCAACAAGTTTTTACAAGAGCCCGATTACACAGAAGATCAATACAAATTAGATTCTGAATTTATGCGCCAAGCTTTATCGACATAATACGAAGACTTTCTAGTTTTAGATTTTCGAATCGTGTTGATCCGCATTTTCGAAAACATGGATGGAGTCACGGCTACGCGATTTTCGAATGCCAAGGCGCAAACATCTCCGACAAATATGGGACACGAATTCCACCAAACTAAAGACACATCGTTTCCCAAACTTTCAGAGATGCAATCATTTTCATATCCTCGAATGACAGCATCGTTCAATATACCTCCATATGACCCGAGATAAATTTGCGGGTTGACCAAAACGAAATTTGGAGCAGGATTTTTTTGCGTAGGACTGAGGGTAAAAGTAGTCACGTCTGATTTTTGAAAACGATCAATTAATTCTTTTACAGATTGGTAAGGGATATAAATGTATGACATGGTTTATGATGTTGATTTATTATTTGTGCAATTTTATAAGATTAACAAATCTTATTAAAAAAAAAAAAAAAAAAAAAAAAAAAAAAAAAAAAAAAATTTTTTTTTTTTTTTTTTTTTTTTTTTTTTTTTTTCTAAGATTTGTTAATTTTATAAAAAAATTGTATTTTCAGATAATAATCCTTTTCTTGAAATTTATAAAATTCGTAAGTATTATCAAAATAGGTTTGAATGTTTTTATCACCAACAGAATAACCCAATTTTGCCAATTGTTTTGTTAGAGAATGGAAAAGTTCATAACGGTCATTTGAATGTCTTCTAAGATTGTAACGTTTCACTGTATACTTCACATCTTTTTGGTTACTTTCTACTTCACATGTAGCTATTCTTACATTACTATGCTTTAAGTCTTCTTCACCAAACTCTTGTATATCAAAAATCACTGTTCCTCTTGACGTTTGAATTTCCATGATGAGAGGTAGCCGAAATATCAACTGGATTTATCTATTAGTGTATGTATTTATATATTTATTTAAAAAAAAAAAAAAAAAAAAAAAAATTAATTTTTTTTTTTTTTTTTTTTTTTTTTTTTTTTTTTTTTTTTGTTGAAGTGAAAATTTAAAACTTTTAATATAAAAAAATTGAGTTTGTAGATAATGTCATCATTTCTAAAAATAGATATTTGTTAAGCAATTTTAAATCAGCATTTTATTTACAAGTGCATCTACAAATTCTGTAGGATCTGAAGAATCCCTTTGAATCCATTCTCTAAAAATTAACTCCCTATCGGTTGTCGGACAAATTAAAGTTTGTTTTAAAAATGAATTTTCAGTCATACAATCTACTCTTCCCGTAAAATTTTCGTTTTCCACTCTCGATTTCTCCCTTCTACATGGTGAAGTTTTGTCGTTCGAATCCAAATGAAAATACGGACCGCATACGCAATGTTTTCCGTTCCAACCCATGAATGGAAGGGGATTCGGAATGTCGCGTAAACAATAATCTGCCAAACACATAAAAGGAAAAATGGAAATCATGGGTGTTCCGTCTAAAGATTTCGATCCGCAATTGCATCGATATCGAAGATTTTGCCCCAGAGGTTCATAATAATCGTCAATATTATCCCCGGCCTCTTCATTTTTTAGATAATCCCACAAGACATTCAAATCATCATTTTCGGCTTCTTCGTTTTTACAGGCTTTTTTCTTATCCCCTTTAAAAACAACTTGGTTCAGAGGCAAGCATGACCATCCTGCCAGGGAAAACACATGATAATTTGCTTTTAAATTACATTTGTCTACTCCTTTTGGTAAACAATATGTACCTGGGGTTAATTTTTTATTCATGACATATATGCGTTCGTCGTGATTCGTAATGTGAGAAAGGACAAATTCATTTCCGTTACTGCAAAATTTGTTACAGTCGCACGGTTCACCGGAAGGGCATTTGAAACCTTGCAGAGGACAAATGGATTTGGAAATGGGGTTTACGACTCTTTCGAACAAGTTAATTAATCGATCTTTATCCGTGAGATTAGGTTTGTAATATAAATTAATCATAGTAACAAAAATTATCATGAATAAAATCAAAGAAATGTATTTATTCTTTGGCATTCTGTGCTTGATGCTCTTGGCTTTTAACTTGGAACTAGTACCAGGTCGACCCTGGCATGGGCATTACATTTTGATATGGAAATGGAACGAATTTACACTCTTACGGATTTTTCCTCAAGACATATTTGTTTTGGTTGATAAAGATTTGATTTACAGATACGAGATGACTTCTTCGAAAAACACATATATTCCAGCCATTTGTCTAAATACAAAGGTGGAACGGGATATTTTACACTATCGGTACCTGTTGGAATGGATTAAAGAACCGCCGGTGTTGAAATCTTACCCTCCGGATTTGTCTGATGATGTGGAAATTTTGAATTACGTGTCAAAGAGTTTGACATGATGGTACAAAAGCTTTTATAGGATGCCGTAGTATAAATTTTTATATGCGGATGTCTCTCTCGTAATTCGTTTATAATTTTATCTTGCTGAAACCACATTTTGTATACGCAAACGAGACGGATATCTGTCAATTCCAAATACAGATGAAAAAATTCCAAACCAATTTTACAAGACTCATCTGTATGTTCTAATTTGATTCGAAAAGGATAATATGGAAAGATGGATGTGAAACGAGGCAATCTGGGAAGTTTTGAATTGTTAAAAGGAACGAGAATAACACCCTTTGCCCCAAAAACCAAACGAGATAAAACTGGTACAGGTGGATCAAATGCAACGAAATGTGGTACTTTGGAAAAACTCTGAACTACGTCAATCCAACGCTGAATAAAAAAACGAGTTTCATCCATTTTGTTGTATCGACGAAATAGCCTAAAATAATGTTCGGCAATTTGAACTTGCAAACGATCGTCTTGAAATGAAAATTGAAATTGTTCCATTTTTGTAAATGCACGCGACCAAATATTGCCATTTAAATAAAGAAATTTACATCAAAAAAAAAAAAAAAAAAAAAAAAAAAAAAAAAAAAAAAAAAAAAATTTTTTTTTTTTTTTTTTTTTTTTTTTTTTTTTTTTTTTTTTTAATGTCCACCTCTTAATCTTAACACTAGATGTAAAGTACTTTCTTTTTGTACATTATAATCAGATAATGTTCTTGAATCTTCCATTTGTTTTCCAGAAAAAATTAATCGTTGTTGTTCGGGTGGTATGCCCTCTTTATCCTGTATTTTATTTTTAACTACCTCTACAGTATCACTGGGCTCAACTTCCAAAGTTATGGACTTTCCGGTTAAAGTTTTTACAAATATTTGCATCGTTATATTTTATATCTTTATTTATATTATTTTATCTGTAAACCGATTAAGAATATTTCTATTAACATGAAGAATATTCTTCTTCGTCATCACTCAAAGAAATGTTTGAAATATCCGCGACTAAATCATTTACAATATCAACCTCAAATAAAATGCCGGTCGTACAAATCTTTTTACTTCTTCCAACTCTTTTCTTTGTTGCGAAATGATCATTTATAGTAAATGTATATTTTATAGCCGGTTCCACCAACAATGCTATACGTTTGTTTGTAGCATGATAATGTAAAAGTTCGGCATGAACGAATCGTTTCCAACGTAGGTTATTCAAAACGCAATCGGCCAATATAAATGAATCTTTCGATTTCCAATAAGTCATGTTCAACAGTAAGCAAAATATTCTTTTCTGACTGATAAACAATTTTTCGAAATCGACCCAATGACAATCTTCAACGTCCATTACCCAGTTGGATGCTTCTCTCACAGAAACATCGGCCCTACTGTACGTAAATTCAATGTGTTCCTGATTTTTGTCTGGATATTTCTTCAAAAACTTTACCGCGGGACAAGAAACAGATTTATACTCACTTAAAGTTTTAACTCTGCGGTAAATTGAGAATTTTTTAGGATCCCTGCATAAGTAATTGGCTTCTAATATCGTTTCAACCCAAAGTTGCCAACCTGTTCTGATTTTTTCCTCTTTTGTGTTTAAAAGTTCATAAAAATTATTTTTCCAAACTTGATTCAGTATTTTATCAGTCATAAACTCAACAAGACCATTAATTTTCTTCTGGAAACCTTTTGTTATAGGTTTGGGATCATCAAAGGTTTCGTATATATATCTTTTTTTGGACAAGATGAGGAAATGTTTTATGCGTTGTTCATATTTCAACTCTACGTTCGGTATATTTAAAAATGCATTAATTTGATTGCAATTTTCGACGGGCCATTTATGAACCATTAAGCTGTCCGTGTCAGCGTAACAAACGTCGTAACCCAGTTTTTTCAAATAATGATAGGATCCCAATAACTGATAACGTGCAAGAGTCACAATTGTCATGGCTACGGGTAAATAGGTTAGAGGCGAATCCTTGGCGGCCATAACTCCGTAAAGAGAATTGATCAAGATTTTTATACCCAACTGGACATTGTAATGATAAATTTCTTTGGTTCGTTTCCACTCTTCCTGATGATGCTTCCGCATTTCAAGAAAATGGTCCACGATTTTTGGTAAAAATGCTTCCGTGTGCGGGTTAATAACAATGGCTATTTCATCCGAAGCGGGATCAAATTTCGGATAGGAAAATGTAGACATTTCCACATTTTTTTCAAAATCGTCATCGGAATGTTGTCGGTACGGAATACAAACCATCTGTTTTGCTATTTCGTTGGATAACCATTCTTCCCGAGTCATGATTGTACATGTACCATAACACAAATTGCTGCTTCGTAACGCATTTGGATACATGCTTGAAAAATCCATGACCGAGACGTCTTCTTTTATTTGTTCAGGAGTACAAAAATTTAACGCACCTTGATAAGTTTTTCCTTGAAAAAACTTTTCGTACTCTGAGGATGTTTCGAAAAAAGTTGGATTGATAAAATAACCTAGACGCGTTCCATAAGTCTTAAACAATTCCAACAAGTAACGCGAATTTCCCAAATATAAGACTTGCGTGGCATCCAAAGCGGTGAAATTGGCACGTTCGACCAAAAAAGACAGTACATGTTCCTGTACAAACAACCTGTACACAAGTTCTGAATCTTTTAAACAATAGTCCAAGTAGGTGCGAAACGTTCCAAATTCAGAAGATTTTGATACCGTTTCAGGTTTCAATAAATTGAAGCACTTTTCAACATCTCGTTCATCCATCAGATTGCTGGCTAAAGAAGGATTTCGATACCAACTCCATATTCCCGTGGATTTGACTTGGATTTTGGTTTCTTTCAACTTTACCCGAGCCACGTCATCCAACTTGAAACTTGGTAAATCGTAACCTGAAAATGTTTTGATATAGGTGTAGAGATCCAGAACCGTTTTATTTTTGTATGTGACCACCAAATCTGAACCCACTTTACTGGACGTGTAATGGGAAAGCACTTTGTATAGATTAAGCCAACAAAGCCTTGCAAAAATACACGGGAAATCAAACGCGTTGATGTTGTAACCAGTTATAATTTGAACATTGTCCAACAAAGCATGAAACTTTACCAACATTTCTGATTCAGTTTCAAATGCGTGTTCGTAATCGGGTAAAGGTTTTCCACCTTCTGGAAGCAAATAGAGCAACCATTTTTGAATTCCTTGACGCCTGTTCCATTTGTAAATACTCATCATGACAATTCTGTCTGATTTGTGATGACCTATCGGAATGTGGTTACCGACTAAAGGTACAGATTCAATATCAAACGCAGCCACGGTCCAGTCTGGTTCGACTCTGAAACTGGATACCATCCTTAAAGAATCTGTCAAATTTTGAGAATCGTTTATAAACTCGTACCATTTGTAATAAAACGAATACGTCTGGTATTTTGAACACAAGTCAATATAAATTCGTACCAACCAGTCGTCTGGATCGAAATATCCAACTTTGTATTTGTGGAATAATTGCCCAACATCTTTATGAGGAGCCGTTGTATATAATTTGTAAAAGGGTTTTGATCGATAATCCAACTTGTTTTTAGCTAACCTGTCTTGAAAATATGGTAAAATTTTTTTAGCGTTTCCAATTTCTTGATATAAAACATTATTGCGAGGAAAAAATTCCTTTAGGGCGCCAACGACCTTGTCAATGTTGTTTGTGCATACACCTATCCAATCTTCGTAATATTTAATTTTTTTTACGTAATTTCCTTCTTGATCAAGAAACGTAATTTCTATCTCTATTATAGAATTGTGGCGCTTAAGAAGTCTCCAAAGAATAGAAAAGTACATGATTAAAAAACAAGTTGAATAAATGCACTTTAATATAACATTCTAATTAAAAAAAAAAAAAAAAAAAAAAAAAAAAAA
Organism: Maratus speculifer; assembly: GCA_964019185.1. NCBI lineage: Eukaryota > Metazoa > Arthropoda > Arachnida > Araneae > Salticidae > Maratus > Maratus speculifer. Next base: position 300,611,620 of record OZ025297.1, on the reverse strand, counting down.
AAATTTTTTTTTTTTTTTTTTTTTTTTTTTTTTTTTTTTTTTGAACATTTAAAACTTACTAACAGAAACGCAATCATGTTATTATAAAAATTTAACTTGACCAATATTAAAAAAAAAAAAAAAAAAAAAAAAAAAAAAAAAAAAATTTTTTTTTTTTTTTTTTTTTTTTTTTTTTTTTTTTTTTTGAACATTTAAAACTTACTAACAGAAACGCAATCATGTTATTATAAAAATTTAACTTGATCAATATTAAAAAAAAAAAAAAAAAAAAAAAAAAAAATTTTTTTTTTTTTTTTTTTTTTTTTTTTTTTTTTTAGTTGTTGAGTCTCCGATATTTTTACAAGTTCTAATCTCTTTATAATATCTATTTTTAGAATTGACGCCATTTACAAACTCGAAATTTTTAATATTAATTAATTTAAAATTTTTCACATCCGGTTTGCTGAGGAACAAAAATTGAAAATATAAATTCTATTTTTACAACCATGACGTCATTTACAAACTCGAATTTTTTTAATATTAATTAGTTTCAGATTTTTCACCTCCAGTTTGCTGATATACACAAGTTTATGCATCCATTTCTCTGAGAGTATCTTCTATGTTCTGAAACTTAGCATCTTTATAATCTTTTATAACTTTCTCAAATTTATATCATTTATTGATGAATGAGAAACAGAATATCCACAATGTTCAACACCAGGATTTTGACTTGGAATAATTGATATGCTAAATGTATAGACTAGAGTTTATGCATCCATTTCTCTGAGAGTATCTTCTATGTTCTGAAACTTAGCATCTTTATAATCTTTTATAACTTTCTCAAATTTATATCATGTACTGATGGATGAGGATCCACAATGTTCAACATCAGGATTTTGACTTGGAATAATTGATATGTTAAATGTATATACACAAGTTTATGCATCCATATCTCTGAGAGTATCTTCTATGTTCTGAAACTTAGCTTCTTTATAATCTTTCACAGCTTTCTGAAAAGGTTTTTTTATGTGGTTACGTAAAAGTTGTAAATCTTCTAATCCTTATAGACTAGATCCCGTATGAAAAATAGCTTAATATCATTATGCTTGCTTTTATAATATTCGATCGGAAATTCATAACGGCCTGTTATAAAAAATCAATTTTACAAAACTTATAAGATTATGTTTAGTTGATAAAAATACTATGTAATAAATAAGTTTTTAACAAGCCCTTTCAAACAGGGTTTCTAGCACATATTTGAAAAACAAAGATTGAATGACTTGCAATAGGTACGTATTTAATAAGTCTTTTCAAACAGGCTTTGTAATACATGATTCAAAAACGAGTTTTAGAAAAGAAGGAGTAAACGCCTTGCAACGGGCAAGTATGTATCAAATCCTTTCAAAAAGGATTCGGAAACGAGTGGGGGAAAACAAGAAGTAAATGCCTTGAAACATGTAAGTATGTCCTTTCAAACAGGATTTTTAGCATATGATTCAAAAAAACTAGTTGGAGAAAACCATTATATTCCATCGCCGTAAGTGGGGACCCTCCATGTGGGGGTGGATTGGGGTATGGAGATTTTTTTTTTTTTTTTTTTTTTTTTTTTTTTTTTTTTTCAGCAAACCGGAAGTTAAAAATCTGAAACTAATTAATATTCAAAAATTCGAGTTTGTAACTAACGTCATGATTCTAAAAATAGATTTTACAATTTCAATTTTTGTTTCTTAGCAAACCGGAAATGAAAAATCTGAAACTAATTAATATTCAAAAAATCGAGTTTGTAAATGACGTCATGATTCCAAAAATAGATATTATAAAGAGATTGAAACTTGTAAAAAAATAATCTGAGACTTAACAATTTAAAAATATTTGTTAAAAAAAAAAAAAAAAAAAAAAAAAAAAAATTTTTTTTTTTTTTTTTTTTTTTTTTTTTTTTTTTTTTTTTTAACAAATATTTTTAAATTGTTAAGTCTCAGATTGTTTTTTTTTTTTTTTTTTTTTTTTTTTTTTTTTTTTTTTTCAATGTTTGGCTCGTATGATTTTCCCACAGCTTTTACATTTTTTATACAAGCTTGGCATTTCATCTATTGCTCTATCTTGCTTTAGAAAAGAAATATATTCGGGAGCTTCACAACATTGTCTGTCACGAGTATATTTTGTAAGCCATTCTTTACATTCTGATTCGGTAAATAACTGTATCATTTTCAACAAAGTTTCTGACCAAGAAAAGATGATTCAAGCTTTCTTCTTGTGTTTACTGTTAATCTATTATTGGTATTTTTACGCATCACCTCTTTTTCAACACATCGCAAAGCCGCATGCTGGATCCCCTTCCGATCCCCCAAAGCGCCAATTCCAATTTGATTCGAAACAGCCTAATCATTTTCGATTTTTAGTCGATGGAAAGCCTGTTTGGGAACACATGTTACCTGTCGATACTTTTACGTTTCATCGAGATAAAATTGTTCAAAAAGATCCGTGCTACGGATATCCAAACCATGCTGTCGTACCGGCAAAAGGAAAAGTTCTTTACGATTATTTGAAATCAAACTCGGACACTAAAAACATTTTGAATTTTAAGGAAAACAGTTCTTTTACAGTTCAGGAAGGAAACGTGTTTTATTTTAAGTGTATGCAGAATCACGTGGATAGACTCCAAATGTGTCCTTCTGGTACCATACTCACAGGAAACCGGTGTCAAGCTATTGATTCTTGTACGGGAAAAAAGGATGGAACCGTGCTTCCTGATCGAATTTCTTCTCGCTATATTGTTTGCATGAATGGGAAAGAAATGATTAAAAAATGTCCCCCGCAAATGGTTTTCCACCACAATCGGTGCGAGTCCATGGATGATCTCAATCATTATTGCCAATACTTTTCTGCACCTCTTCAGTTGGACGACGAAACGCGACTCGAATGTCGAGATGGTAAACCATTCTACATCACGTGTAAGTCTGGGACAAAATTTATCGACAATGATTATTGCGAACCTGCAAATTGCATTGGATTACCTGACGGAACAAACTTACCACTCCCTGAACGGAAAACGGACCTTTTTAAATTTTCACCGGGCTACATGACTTGTCGAAAAAACAAAATTCACGAAATTGTGGAATGCTCGCAAAATTGGGACGAAAGCTTGAGCAAAGGCGAAAATTTGTTGTCTTTACCCATGGTTTTCGACCCCCAAAGCAACCAGTGTTCTGTCCCCACGTTTTGCGAAAATGTTTTCTCAGATGACCCAGATGTAATTGTACCCGTTTACGAATTTACCAGACACGTGAAAAATTGGAAATTTTCTGAGATTTTTGATCGTGCCGCAGGTTTCGTATGCGAAAATAAAACTCGAAAGCGCAAGCTTCTTTCACCGGACAAGCGGATTTCCAAACGTTTCAAAGAAGAATCTGCTTGCGGACCTGAAATGCCCGAAAAATTGCCCATATTTAACAATTCTAAAAGTTTTTACGATTGTACTGGGGGAAGAATCGAAACATGTCCCCCGCAGACATTTTTCAATGGTTCCGCTTGCATTCCGGAACCGGTCGACGCCTTTAAATTAAACGACTTACCACTTTTCAAATTCGACTCTTTGAATCTCGAATCTTGGATCAAACCGTTTGATTATTCAAAAACTCCCTTAATTTCTTGCCAAGAACCCGAATCTACTTTAATCGAACTGTACAACATTTGCTCTCATCCTGACTGTTCGAAATACGCATTCGTGTCTCAGATTCCAGACATGGCCATTCTGTTACCTCGCGAGCAACAAGCCAAATGCAAATTTTATGAAAACGAGCGACTCTTAAAGAAGGAATCTGTGGATTTCGACTACCATTTTTGGAGTCAAAAAATATCGAATGACGAAAAAGAAAAGCCTTGTCAAGTGGGTCAAAAGCTTCAAACGGGGAATTTTATTTGGGACAGTACAGTATATGCCACTTGTAACCTGGATCAGCCATTTGTTTTTTGTCCCTCCACGCACAGCCAGCGTATCCTTTCTGTACCTGGTGGTTACTTTGCCTGCGAGCCCCCGAGTACAAAATCATATGTTTTTAATATAGCGGATTGGATCCTTTTCGAAACCAACGAAATCAAACACATTTGGCCAGCGTATTGGAACATCAACGATACCAAATTCCAATACATTCGAAGATCCAAAGCCAAAAAACAGGAAATTTTAACCTTGGCAGGTTTGGATATCAAGTTGGGTGAAAGGCTCAATTTACTCGCTAGTCAACCAGTCAGGTTAGAACCGAGGTACAGGGTCACGTATCCGCCCAACGTGGCATTCGAATATGACGATCGAAACAGTAAGAATGTGCAAACATCAACGCCGAATCACGGATTTATGGTCAAATTGAAAAATTTCACGAGCAAACCGTTGAATTTTGCTACGCATAGACCCATTGTTTTTGTTGAATCGTTTGATCATTTACTGTACGTTTAAGCAAGTGTTTTGTAAAAAGAATATGGACGACCGTTCTTTGGCTAATGGAGTTTTATTTTATTCTTCTTTGTACGTAAACTGTGTTCTTTTAGCGATCGGCGTAATGACTGGTCGTTGGATTTTCATGCTTTTGATCTTGTTGACGATTGGATTAACAACTTATATGATGTACGTTGCCTCACATAACGCAGATCATTTAAAAAATATCGGTAGCTGGGCGGAAAACAATTTTTCTAAATATCTTAATCAGTTGAAGCAATTGTTTTAACAAGAAAAGCTCGAACTTTTCTTTCTACCACATAAATATTGAATCGACCTATTGGAAAAAAAAAAAAAAAAAAAAAAATTTTTTTTTTTTTTTTTTTTTTTTTTTTTTAAGAAATATATTTAAGGATTTAAATTTCTTAAAGGTACATTATAAAATACTTTGCTCTATAAATATGTATAAAAATATTTAAAAAAAAAAAAAAAAAAAAAAAAAAATTTTTTTTTTTTTTTTTTTTTTTTTTTTTTTTTTTTTTTTTTTAAGAAATATATTTAAGGATTTAAATTTCTTAAAGGTACATTATAAAATACTTTGCTCTATAAATATGTATAAAAATATTTAAAAAAAAAAAAAAAAAAAAAAAAAAAAAAAAAAATTTTTTTTTTTTTTTTTTTTTTTTTTTTTTTTTTACCTATTTGTATACAATCAAAATTTTATTTCTTTCTGATTTCATATTTCTTAAAGTTTTTATTTTAAACTTGTAATTTAGACATAAAATAGATAAATATTCAATATGCATAGCAGAATAGCAACGTTCTCTCAATTTATGTTTCTTTATTGGAACATAATAAGCTTTAAATATTCTATTATATAAATAATCAGATAACAATACTTTATACATGCGTTTTGATAAAACACAACAAGGTACTAAATATAATATTGAAGATTCAGAAGCATATTTAATAAATGTTTTAACAATTCTGATAGATAAATTTCTACAAGCATGTATGCCTATCCATACATTAAATATTGGTGATATTGATTCAAATATTTCATCATATATGTCACATTGTATAAAATCACATATATTCATTTTATTTAGTAGATTTATACCCATATATCTATTTAAATCAAGACAAGTTATTTTACAATTTAAAAGATGTATACCACATGCATTTCCTGAACATATATTAAGTATTTTTTTGTTTTTATTATCTATAATATCAAATACAGATAATGTTTCCGAATACTCTTTTTCTAAAATTTTTTGAGGAAAATGATGTTTATTAAATGTATTTATTAAAAATTTTATAGTAATATTTACAGAATCGTTTAATACAGTTAAACTATGTAATATAAAAGTTCTCAGACAATAATTGTCTAATTTAAATGACTTGTGTTTCAAATCAAAGCCCATATATTCTCTTAAAAAATTTTCAAAAAACATCTTTACATGACATTCTTCATATTCCTTAGACATGTAAAAAAAAATTATAAGATTTTTTACTATAGGGTGCATATTATATAGATTTGTTGTACCTACAATAAGATCATAGGTCTGACCTTGAAATATAATTTCTATTTTTGTATCACAATCTAATAAATTTTTTAACAATTTATCATATATAGCTGAAACTAACAAATCTTTAAATCCATTTCTTAATGAATCTATATTTTCTAGCATAGATATATAACTCAATGAATCTTCATTTTCTTGAATAGTTTGAAAAAAATCATAATACTCATTAATATCTCTATATATAATTAAATCCATTTTATACAACTTTAGAAAGAAACATGATTGAAATTTGTACTACATTTATATATATCTAAAAAAAAAAAAAAAAAAAAAAAAAAAAAATTTTTTTTTTTTTTTTTTTTTTTTTTTTTTTTTTATTTCAAGGAGTTGAATATTTACAATATTCAAATTAAATAAAAATATTTTTACGAAATCCATCCAGGTTTATTTTTAATTTGTTCATAAATTAAATATTTACGCCATTCTGTCGGTTGAATATTATGATATAAAGTTTTCCATGTTATGTTTGCATACATCCTATATAATCTATGATTCCAACATACAAATAGCATAAACATCCACAAAATTATAACAAACATTATCTTACCTTTCAAGATGCATGTTAAATAAAGTATGTCAACTGGTAAATTGATTTCAACTAATGGAAGCACGAACAGACGCAGGAAGCGTGAGGCTCCCTCACTTCAGCCGTCAAATAAAAATCCAAAATTAACGAAGCCAAACACTTCAAATCAGGCTAATAGTGAAAATAGAGATATAAATGTTTTACCAGCCAGAATGGAAATGGAGGTAGAGGAAATGAATAAAATTAACGAGCAGCCTATTAACTCGACAGTTGATGAAAATGATGAGAAATTTAATCACATACCCATTTTAAATGCAAAAGATAATAAAAACGCGGAAAATCTGAACAATAACGTTTCCAAGCCCGCAAATGATGATGATGTTAGCATGTCAACTGATGAATCCAACAAACCCTCAAATACATCTGTCGAACCCACAGATGAATCTAAAGAAATCGGGGACAATTCTGATGAAATTCCAAATGAATCTACAGAAATCGGGGACAACTCTGATGAAATTCCAGATGAATCTAAAGAAATCGGGGACAATTCTGATAAAATTCCAAATGAATCTAAAGAAATCGGGGACAATTCTGATAAAATTCCAAATGAATCTAAAGAAATCGGGGACAATTCTGATGAAATTCCAGATGAATCCACTGACAATAATGAAATTCCATCCACTTTGGCAGAGAATGAATCCGTTAAAGGTGATGAATCAGGCGGATATTTTGAGATGTATCTCAAAAAAGGCTATGCCACTCGAAATAACGGTAAAGAAGAATATTATGCAAAAAACTGCGATAAAGATGAATTTTATTTTACAGGTCCAACTGGAGAAGATATTTATGCAACAAAAATAATAGAAGATGGTAATTCAAGTCAAACAGTCGAATATCCGGCGAAAAATAAAGATGGGAAATTTGATTACATTTACGAACGCGGAATTCCAAAGTATCCGGAAAATAAAACTACAGGTAATTTAATTTTTCCTAAAGATCCACAAACAAATGAGGAAATTTATCTCCCAAATTCAGATGGAAAAGTAATTGACTATCCCGCAAACAAATTCGGTCGCCAATTTTATCGCAAGGATGCGGATAACAATGACGTTCCTCTACCTAACAAGTCATATGCAGAAGAAGCAGATGGAAGCCAAATTTATCCAAAATTAAATAACGGAAATGAATACTATCTAACAAGAGATGATAATAAAACTGAATATGGAGCCTATAGAATTGTAAATGGAGAAAAAATTCATTACTATGCTAAAAAAATTAATGATGATGAAATTTATCCTCGAATATGGTTGTAAAAAAAAAAAAAAAAAAAAAAAAAAAAAAAAAAAAAAAAAAAAAAAAAAAAAATTTTTTTTTTTTTTTTTTTTTTTTTTTTTTTTTTTTTTTTTTTTTTTACATATTTTCCGTATCTTCTGAATCTTCATCTGAAAAATCTACATCCTCATTATCGTTTACTTCCTGATTCTTCTTTTTAAATAATTTTTCTAAATACTTTTCAGTCTTTACCATACATTGAACTAATAATTGATCTTTAGACAATTCTTCGTGAAAGAGTCGTTGTTTTTGCCCAACTATTTTTTCTAAATCATAATACACATATTCTTCAAAAGTATTTAATAATTGGTTCTCACGTATATTGTGTTTTTTATCACTTCTATATTCACTTGTTATTTTCTCCAATATTTCTAATTTTCGTATCATTTCCTGTTGAATTTCTACTATATTTGGTATTTCATTTACTAATTCATTAAATTTTAGTTTAAAATATGCTTTGTATATGGTAAAAAACAAAGTTTGAATTTCCGTAACCGACCAACTTTCACTCAATCTACACTTTTTTTCGAATCCTTCTTCGTCATTACGATTAACAAACACACGTTTATGTTTATATTTTAATTCATTCGTTAAATTTTCTAAAAATTGTTGTTTTGAATTGGATTTTAGTTTTAGTTTTTCTGACCAATTATCGTAAAAGTTATTAAATTGTGATAATTCCTTTTCTAGAGTTTCAATATGTTTCAAAATTTCCGTATAATAAGTCTCAAAATGTTTTTCAAACGTAAAATTTTCCTTTAAAAAGGTGTTTTTATCGGGTATTGGAATGTTTAATTTCGCATTTAGAGCACTAAAAGTAGAATCAATTGTGGATAAAATATCAATAAAGTTTACGTTCTTAATATTGAAATACTCTTGTAATTTATTTGAAAGAGTAAAGTTTCCATAACAATTTATAATAAAGTCACTCTTCATTACGTCGTTATCAAATGTTTTATAGTTGAAATTTTTGGATACATTAAAAGTTTTTAACAATTTCTTACATCGCCTTTCTAATACTAAATATTTTTTATTTGCGGTTTTTCTTATCAACTTAGATTTACTACTTTTAATTTCGGTTACATCATCTTCAGGTACGGATAATTCAAGATTGTTTAACATTATAATCTTCCAGTTTTCAAAGTTAGCGTCATATGGATATTTTGTATGCAATTCCATAATAAAATTTATTGTGTCATGAATAAGTAATTTCATCCATTCTGATTTTTGAAAAATTTCGGAACCTACAAGCGTTGCAAAATTTGTCAAAAAGTCAGCAACCTCGTTTAAAGAATCGTCAACATAGTTTGGATTTTTAAAGTTTTCAGATTTAAAAGAGAAAAAATTTGAAGCAAATTCAAACAGAATCTTACATCTTTTTCGAAATAAAGTTTTCCACTCATTGTTATTTTCAATCGGTGAATCCAGAAATAGATTCGAAGCCTCTTGCAAAATAGTTTCATGGTCGTTAAGTTTATCGAGTGAATCCTTATCTATTAAAGTATATTTTTCCATCCAGTCATCTTTTAAACTTGTATTAGTTTGAATCATTTCACTATAAACTGATTTAAAAAGTTCAAGAGCTTTTATTAAAAACGGACTCATTTCCTCAAATTTACTAAACCAATTTTCGTTTTTGGAAAATTCGGGGTTGAAATTAATGACAATACTCTTCAAAAATGTAAATACACTTATGATTTTTTCAGGAAAAGTTTCGACGGTTAAATCGCAATTAAATTGCTCGATCACAGTCTTATATTTTGTATAGTTTGTGAAAATTATTTCTAATTGCGGGATTAAGTTATCATCGTTTGTTAATGAAGCCAACTTTGCAATTTTTTTCAATTTGGCTGAATAATCCGGATTTTGATTCAATATGTTTATTACTTGATTTGCGAAATTTTCAGGAGTCACGTCAACTAAATCGGCTTCTGTTTTCAATTTTTGACATTGTTCGTCCACCTGCATTATTATTTCATTTTGTTCATCAAATTCTCGAATAAAAGAATCATCTAAATCATCTATATTCTTATATTTTTCTCGTAATTGTTGAAGGATTAGACGGGTTTTTTCGCGATTTTTATGTAATTTGTAACCTTGTCTACGTTGTTTATAATTTTCTAATCGATTTAATGAGCTTTTACATTTGTCGATTTCATTCTTTAATTCCTCTATATAATTCTGGTTCGTTTGTTCACGTGATTTATATGTATTTAATTCAGCTTTAATATTTTGTAATTCAACAGATTTTTCATCCAAATTCCGTTCTAATTCTTCATTTTTTTCATCAGAAATTTCTTTTAAAGATTTTTGCTGGCTCAAGTTTTGGTTTAAATCTTTTATTTTATTTGATAATGTTTCAATAGTATCCATCAATGTTTTTTCTCTATCGTTTTCATTTTCTTTTTTCAGTTTTTCTACTTGAAGTTTGCAAATTTCAATTTGTTTTTCCAATTCCTCTTTTGATTGAATGCATTTTTCTTTTTCTTTTTCCAGAGTTATTTCTTTAGTTTGATACGTTTTCAACTCATTTTCCAGTGTTTTTTCATTCTCTTCTAAATTATTCACTTTTGAATGTAATTCTTCAATTTCCTTTTTTAATGACTTTTCGCGTTCACTTTCATTTTGAGTTTTTTCATTTTCCAAATTTCGAATTGTTTCCTTGTACTTTCTTTCATTTTCTGTACAGTTTTCTAACTTGCTTTTTATCTCTTTTTGTGTCTGAGTTAATTTATCAATTTCCTCATTTGATTGTTTTTCCAATTTTTTATATTTTTCTTTTTCAATATTCAGCTTTGATTCAAACTCTTCTCGAGATTTTTTATTTAAATTTTTTTCTTTTTCTATTTCTCTCTTTAAATTTTCCACTTCATCTGTTAATGTTTTATTGATATCTTGCAATGACTTCAAATTTTCGTCGTTATTTGGATTTTGTGAATAATTCTGATTCATTTGTAACTGTCCCATTTGGTTATTTTGAGGAATAGCTTGGGAAAATGGAATTGCTGCAGAAGGTGATGAGGTAAAATTACTTTGCGATGCAACAGGTGGAAACATGTTAATAGAGGATGCTGGAAGAAAGGAACTAGATTGCTCCATCATTGGATCTTCTAATGTAAAAGACGATAAAGGGATGGGACAAGTTCTTTTTCTAGAGTTACAAGTATAACTGATTTTTTCTCCGCTACTGTCGACTTGTTTCAGAAACTGTTCACTTTTTAAAAGTTCATCTTTTTTCTGGTCAAGTTTTTCTTTCAATTGTTTTATTTCGGTGTCAAGGGCATTTATTTTCTTGTTTTTTTCCTGCAATTCATTAAACAACTTGTCTTTTTCTCGATTACATTCATCAATCTTTTGTATCAAATTATCATTTTCTTGCTTCATATTATCCAGTTTAGTAGACAATGATTGGTTGTACTCCTGCAATTTGTTTTCTAAAGCAGTCATATTAACAGAATGTATAGACGTGTTTTCATTTGTTTTGTAATCGTGCGTAGTTGGCAGCTGATTGAGTTTAAGCAAAAAATCCAAAAAACTATTGCTTTCAGTAAAGAGAGTTTTATTTTTATTAATTAGAGGTTGACTCAAGTCATAAGCTTGAATCAAGTCATTTCTCAACTCGCGACTCAGCGTATTAACAACACTTTGAGACAAAGAATCATCTGGATTCCTTTTAGATTTGATGATGGCTTCGACTAAGGCTTTAAAGACCATCTTGTTTCATTTTCCCCGAAAAGTATTTTGGCCACTTCTATTAGATCTGTGTAAATCAATTTGTATTTATCAGACGTTTGTATTTCAAGCCACAAAATAACCTTCATGAGTTGTGTTTTTTTCAAATGTAAATCGTACACGTAAAACGGCAAACCGAAATCTTTCCAAGTTTTTCGATCCTTGTACAATTGCAACCAAGTATCACACATGACAGAACCACTGTCCAAATATGATTCATTGGTTTGTTTTACCACCATGGGAGATACGTATTCCAAGTGACAAAATTTGTCTTTGGAAAACGCGCATAATATTCCCACGGGTTCAGAATCTGTGAAGAAAATTTCGCATTCATAAAAATCCGAATCATTTACCTTTTCGGGAGAATTTTCTGATCGTTTCAAAATTTTAAAAATCTCTCGTCCCGTGTATTCGGAAGGTAGAGCCTTGGTCACGGGGAAAAAAGAGTCATAACACAGGTAAAATGCAAATGGACTCCAACGATTAAATTTGTCCAATTTTCCAGAATGTCTCTTAAAGAACCGAAGATTAGCTGCTTCATCCAATGTCAAAAGACGTTTGTCTTTTTTCGCTTCGACAATGGTAACCAAACATTGAAAAGCCGCTTCCCTTCGACACAATTTTGTAAATTTATAAAAAGGATTCCACGTGGCTACTATATATAGCGTAGAAATTGCAAAATGACTATAAATAATTTTGCTTGGTGGAAATAAGGCGCGTAATAATGTATTTACCGAATCGTCAGTCACTTTTATACTATTTTCGTTATCCGTTCCCAGCGTGAAAAATAAAACGGATTGATTTTTATTAAAGTGAATCGGTGGGCACGGTCCCCGAATAACAATAATACTGTTATCTGGAGGCTCAATAGGGTTAATGGTAAATCCCATACACTTGTATGATATAATAGGTCGTTTGAAACGCATGGCGATGAAATGTTGTCGTCTAAATTTGTTTCCATAGACATCGATAAACTTGTCGTACTCAATTAAAGACTCCATCGTAAACTTGGTTAAAGTTAAAAAAAAAAAAAAAAAAAAAAAAAAAAAAAAAAAAAAATTTTTTTTTTTTTTTTTTTTTTTTTTTTAACCTAGTATAGAATTTTATAATGGTAAGACTTAGATCATACATTCTTATTTGAACTCAACAAATGAAAATTTTTATTTGTTGAAAAAAAAAAAAAAAAAAAAAAAAATTTTTTTTTTTTTTTTTTTTTTTTTTTTCACAATTTCAATTTTTCTTCCCCAGCAAACCGGAAGTGAAATTCAAATTTGAAATGAGATGACGTAGTTTTTAAATAATTATACATTTGATAATTTTTTCATTTCAGTTGTTAAAGGTATAAAATCTAAATATACATCTTGAACTGTTTCGTTCAATATTGCATTTAGAGCCATGTCCAATTTCTTTTTCGTATTCCATGATGTAGTAGATTGTTGAACTATTAAAAAAGCCCACCAGATATTAATAAATTTTCTTTTACATACAAATAACCAAATTCTATAAATTAACATGAAAACGTTAAACGAAATTAGGATTTGAATCAATCCATAAAGAGTTAAAAATATTTTACGATACACACTACATAGGGGTAAAAGGCAGTTAAACCAAGCACTTGTGTCTCCGCTACTTTGATAATAATGTATGAAACAAGAACCGTTATCTGGGAAAATTTTGTAAACTGCATTCCATGACCAATTAGAATGGCTCCAAAGGTTGTTGAAAAATAAATCTGTTAAGTACAAAATAATAATTAGGTAAATTATATAAAAAAATTCCAAAGCCCAAATCTTTAAAAATAATAAATTGCCCTTTGAATCCTTAATGACTTGTATTGCCTCGTCGGGCTTGTCGGCAAGATTTTCGAGATGGCGAAGATAATTTCCAAACCATTTTGACCAAATCGAGTATGGAAAATAAAATCCAAACGCTAACAGCATCAAATAAACAGATATCCATTGATAATAATCATGATATATTGTTACATTTCCATCAGTCCCTTTAGTCATGGTTCCGTTAATGTAGCATTTTGTATCGATAAAATTTTGAGTTAGACTTTTTACCGTCGATTGGCATATTATGTTTTCTCCAAACAATAGACGAGCCATGCTGAGACCTGTACAAAACAAAATTAAATTCCGAATATAAATTTGTTGGAAATCAATTAAGATACTATAACTTTGACTCTTTTTAGAATTAAACTTGATCAGTTGCAAAAGAGAATTCATCATAAATCTATATTAAAAAAATCTTCTTTACTTTAAAGGGCTTAGTTTTACAAAAAAAAAAAAAAAAAAAAAAAAAAAAAAATTTTTTTTTTTTTTTTTTTTTTTTTTTTTTTTTTTATCTGAATCAGAAAAATATTTTTCGTAGCCCACTTTCTCTTTTGATGCTAACCTTTTACTGCGGCGAAGGATAAAGTTTTCTAAATTTACATGTGGAATTGTTTCTATCGATTCATCTATTTCTATCGCTTCCCAGCCACCATGATCATCAATCCAAGGTAAAAGTTTTTCTTTCATAATGTTGAAAAAAAATAAAAACAGGAGTTCATTAGAAGTATAATGCATCATGAAATTAGAGACAACACACATGAATAACATGATCCGAGACCAACTAATATGATTTGTAAAAATTTGATTGTACAGACCCCGCAACATTGCATCTAATTTGTCTTCTGTTAAGTACCGAAAATAATGATGAGTTTGATAGATTCGAAAAAAGTTTTCTTTATAAAAACTTTTGCAAAATTCCAACACATGTTCGAAAATATTTTTTTCAATTGCATTTAAAGGAGGAATAGATTGTTTCATAGGATAAAAACTTTTTATGATATTAGTAACAACATTCAACAAAATGTAATTTGGTCGTACAAGTTTATTAGCCATAATGTTCTGTATTGAAGAGAAAATGAAAAATCCTTTACTTTATTTCTTCACCTTGTTAAAAAAAAAAAAAAAAAAAAAAAAAAAAAAAAAAAAAAAAAAAAAAAAAATTTTTTTTTTTTTTTTTTTTTTTTTTTTTTTTTTAAATAATAATAATTTTAATTGAAACTTTCTTTTTCACATTCTTGGATTCTTTTGATATTATCTACATTGGCATTATAATATGATTTATCGTGATCTAACAGTTCGTCATACAAATCTCTTTCAAATATATCGCCGTCGCCTTCAAGAATGATATCATTCATGTCATCATCCTCATCAGACGAAACCTCAATCGGTTTATCAAACGAATTATCAGACGAAACATCACTGGGAAAGAGACTGGTATCACAGCGAGCGTAAAGGGGTAAATGGTAACTAAATACACTTTTATAAACACCACAACATAATAATGGCCTCGATGAAAATATGGCATCTATTGTTGTCCTACCATTAGTTGTAAATTCTTTGGGATCGTTTCGCATTTGCAAGTAAAATACATCATCCAATGTATCCCTGAGATATAATCCTTCTTCAGAATTCATTTCAATATTAAAATCGCCAAATAATATTGTAAATATTTCTTCAGTTTTTAATAAGGTTTTACTTATTGCTTTTAAAATATTCTCTGCGGAGGTTTGAGGTTTCGCGTACAAAACAGCAATTTGGCATCGCTTCAATTTTACTACGATAATGTGAACCCCGATTTCATAATTCACATACATTTTATAGTCTTTTTTGCCGAATTTGTTTTTCTTGAGATAAATGGACACGCCAGAAGGTTTTGGCTGGGAAAAGTGACTATAAATTTCATAGGGCCTTTTAAAACCCTCGAAAAGAAATTTATCACCAGGGATAGTCCAAGTTTCGGCGAAAAGTAAGATGTCGCTATTCATAAAACAGGGGTCGCTTTTAATATCGTCGTAATGTTTGCGGAGCGATTGTACGTTGTGATACATCATTTGAAGACCGTAAGGCTCACCACATTCCCGTAAAAATTTAAATCTCGGAATGACGGGATTTTTCCTTAATCGCTCAAATGCCTTTGAGATAGGATTATCTTCTTTAGGTGATTTTGGAAGATGAAAATTTGGGAAAAGATGTAATGTATTTAATTTTTTACAGCGAGAGCAAGCCACATTATAGAGTTGAGTTGACATTTTCGGTGTTAAAACAACCACGCACTCCTCGAATGTTCCTCCTTGAGATTTGTGAATGGTCATGGCTTCCGCTACTACAAGTGGAAATTGATTTCTAAAAAAAAAAAAAAAAAAAAAAAAAAAAAAAAAAAAAAAAAAAAAAAAAAAATTTTTTTTTTTTTTTTTTTTTTTTTTTTTTTTTTTTCAAATTTGCTTTTGATACTCGATAGGTGGACCAAACCATCCATGAGTAAGCACACTTTCGAGTTGTTTAGCAGTATTTCCTTTAAATCGATCAATTCTTTTTCGAATGACTCGCCCGTCAGCTGTGGAGACTTCGTATACGCGTCCATCTTCCAAATTGTTTTCTAAACATTTTACTCGGCCGTTTGGTAATTGAAAATATCCTTTAAAATACACTAAATCAACGGAATGGTTAGTTTTATATTTAAATACAACATCCTGTTGAATGTCATGTATAATAACCCCATCAACTTTGAAAAGCGATGAGCCGAGATTATTTTTGTTGGAAACGTACGTTTGTACGTAATATCCTTTGACTAATTTCAATTGCGGTAAAAAATTTAGCAAAATACCACATCTACACCAACTTGCTGTGTCGAATCCTCGAACTTGATAAACGTCCAACAAAACAATTTCACCATTTTCCATCTTTTCTGCAGCAAACACATATCCGTCTCCCAAAGTCTGGTCGCGACGAATCACACATTCGTATCCTTCCCATTTTTCTTTCACTCGGTCTGGATAACTGTACACGAATCCAAAAATTCCATCCATTTTATGTGCATATAAGTACTGGTTTCCGTCGGGAATTTCTTGCACATAAGTTACAGGTTTTCGAAAGACATTTTCATTTAGCTTGTATGAGGGCGTAGAAAAATGACTCATGGCTTCGTAAATGCGTTTGTATTTACTTAAAGATTCCAGCAATTCAAACGGTTTAAAATTTTCGAGCTCTTTCTTGAACGTTCCGTATTCCCATTCAAACACCAACTTGTAGTCTAAACCACTTTGAAAAGCGTACAACTGTGCCTGCGAATCGATTTCGACGTAATCTCGAATTTCTTCTGTGAAAGGATTTTGGAAATTTCCCGTTTCGTGCAAAAATAATTTATTCAAAGATTCCTTCCATTTCGCGTAAGGTATTTCTACCGAGTGAACCCATTTAAACCATATGTTGTCGTGGTAAACGGAATGGGTAGATTCGATGCGTTTTATCTCCCACGTGCCGTTTTTGAATCGGAAATGTGGTTTAGCGTAGTATACAACTTTTTTCCGCGTCGAATAACCCAAATTTTGGAAAAACGGAGCAAAAGACGAAGAATGTTGAACTACAAGCCTAAATTCGTATTCGTGCATTATAGCGGTTATAAATTTCTTGTAGTTGGGAACTCGTCCACACAATCCACGAAAATTTGAAACGAACAACTAGTAGGAAAATACTTAAAATGGATAATAATAAAAACATGAGTTTGAAAATACTTCGGCGTACTGTCACATAAAGAATGGGTATAAGTAGAATGGGTATGGCCATGCATAAAATAATAGCATAACTGATATTTTTTTCAAGCGAACCAAACGAACCCGGGTTAAGTTCATCTAATAGTAACAATTCTTCAACCTGGTCCATAAGCTTTATTTAACACTAGATTTAAAAAAAAAAAAAAAAAAAAAAAAAAAAAAAAAAAAAAAAAAAAAAAATTTTTTTTTTTTTTTTTGAGAATACAATTTGAAATTTATTTAATATTTAAAATTTCGTATTTGTAATCTGACTATTTTTAGACTATCTCTAAAAAAAGATAAATCTAAAATTCAGTTTCATTGAGGTATTGAAATTACAAGTACATGGCTAAGGAAAAGTGGATCCATTTAACATTTGCGCCAAATGTGTTAAAAGGTGATAAACTCTACGAATTAGTAATATACGTGGACCAACACAATACGTTTTACTTTTTTGGAAACTCAGTATTTTGGTGTCTGGGTTTCGAAGAACCTCATATATCCTTGCAACAGCTGGTTCCATCAACGGAACAACATAAACTTTCTTTTGGGAGCGGAATATTTTTGAAAGAAAACACTGTACGCAAATTGATAAATGATAGATTAATATCTGGTAATTTAAAATTTAAAATATTTCAAACTGTTAAGAGATTTCAAGCATGGTTTAACAACTACCTCGTCATATGTAAGAGTGGTCATGGAAAAACTTGCCCTTACTAAATACAACAGTAAAATTTTTTATTCCAAGAAACGAATTTCAATTTTTTAATTTTATTTTCTGTAATTGACAAAACACTGCTTAAAATCTCACGATCACGATTATTCATCAAAATTTTATATGGCCTTGGACCAATCATTTCCTTTCCGGTCAATAGTCTGAGGTAAGCTTCATTTGCCGTTTTTGAATTTCGAACATCCAAGAAAATGGGACCATCCGGTAAGGAACCTCTCGTTTCATCGTGAAAAATTGGAGGTTTAAATTCCACACCTTCTAAAAGGTCGTTGTATGGCGGAACATGATTTCTTTTACTGGCCAAGTGAAGATAATAATATCTCCTGTCACGATCGATAGCGAACAAATTTAAATGACTAGTTAAAATAACCAAATGTTTAACGCGTGGAGATTTCTTAATCGTAAACCCAAAAGGAGGCTCGACGACAAATAAAAAATCAATATCTTTTTCGACGGTTGTTTCGACTTGATAATGAGACTGGAATTTCCATTGACATTTTAAATTTACCTCTTCTTGATAAGAAAAACACATGTCCAAGTAATAGTTTAACAAGTACGGCTGACGTCCCAAATTACCAAAAACAATACAAGCATCATGTTTTCTCCAAGATGCAACCATTCGTTGAAATCGACCTAGTTCAGTATAAGGTTTTCTAAATACGGATTGCTCCATGCGTTTTCGATGTGAGGATTCGTGTATCCAATCTGAATCGAATGTATCCATACCTTCGTAATAATATTTTTCCACCGTTTCATTAGCGGGTATAAAAACTGATTTCTTTTTTTCCATACTTGCTGTAAAAAAATGTTGAAATTCTAATTTATAAATATATTGTGTATTTAAAAGATGTGTATTTAATGTGTAATGTGCAATTAGATGTGTATTGTGTATTTAAACAAAGATGATAAACGATAAAGTTTGAAAAAAAAAAAAAAAAAAAAATTTTTTTTTTTTTTTTTTTTTTTTTTTTTTTTCAAACTTTATCGTTCATCATCTTTGTTTTCCGTTTCGATATCAGATTCTCTTTTTTTATTGACAGCCTTTTTTTCAACTCGAGATTTAAACAGTTTCTTTTCAAATGTGACATTTTCATCTTCACTTATTTCCGTTTCAGGAACTATTCGTTTATCTCCTCGAAGTCTCAAACTCTTTACGAGTTCAGCCATTTTTTCCCTTCCCATGCTATTCATGTACATGATGGCAATTTTTCCTTCCAACTCGCCATTCATGAGCTCTTCTTCACTAAATTCAATTTCGGGAAGAATGGCTCCAATAGTTTGGTAAAAACATTTTCGCAAAATGTCATAAATATGTTTTGTAGGGTTGGGTGTATCTGCCATCATTCTATACATTTCTCGAACCGTTTGGACATGGAGTCGTTTAAATTCACTTTCTTCATCAAAGTTGGATTTGGGTTCACCCTTGTTGGCAAAACGAAGATTACCGATGTAATATTTGCATTCAAAGTTGGGTCCGTTACTGATGTTTCCCGCAAGACCGTCCACTGCCAAAATTTCTTTCATTTTGATTTCGCGTTGTGCGAGCTGTTTGACTATGCGTATGAGTTTATCATTTCGAACAAAACCCTGGCACAAAATACAGGCCATTTCATCGTCGCCGTACTTTAACAGTTCCTGCGCAATTTTGGGATGAACTGGCGTGTGGGTTTTGAAAAGCTTGAGAACAAAATTCCAACCCCCGAGTTGAAGCTTTTCAAGAATCATTCCAACCATATGTAATTTCATAGTTTTCATGGTTACAGAGTCCTCACCGTTCGTGTGGAAAGTCTCGACAGTGGAATTTAACAGCTCGCGAATTTGAGCGTCAAGTGTTTTAGGTTGATAGGTTTCCATCTTGTTTATTATAGATTAGCATTTTCATGAGATTTTTAATTTCCTCTTCGTAATTCGGATCGCTTGCCAAAAACAGTTTGAACGTGTCCATGGTCCAAAGCAACTGGGTATTTTGATGTTGTCCTGGCATCGTTTCGAAATCATTAATCTTACGGACAAACTTTTGGACTGTCCCATGAAGGCTCTTGGCCGTCTGAAAAATCCCTTTCACAACCCTGCCATTATTTCTGTTCAGAGTTTGAACTAGATAGTTGTAACCGATCGTGAAACCCAGTTGGTCCGCATGGTCTTGAAAGCAAACGGCCGGAAACATTTGGAAAAAAGCCATTTCTTTCACTCGATTGTTTTTACCCCTGCAAAATATACCTTTCAAGAACATTTGCAACTCGTAAAACGGTACTAGAAACGTGGAATAGTGTTCGATTGATTCACCTGATCTAATATTTCTTAAAATGTTGAAATGATCGGATTTTTTGACATGGTGGCGGATGATTCGATTCATGATTTTGACAAAGTGGCAATCGGGATATGATTTCCAAAAGAATTGACCTCGACATACCCTTGCCATGAAATCCATAACCCAGTTTCCGACCACGTCCATGTCAACCGAGCAAGCAAAACAACAAACCATGACATGAATCATGTCAAAGGAAATTGAGAATTTTCCAAATGTTTTACGAATAGCGGAAGATATTTGTAATTGTGTGAGTAATTCTACGGCTAAATTGGGAAGAGAATCGTTTACATGTACGGATTGCCACTTGGGTTCGCATTGTTGAACGAAAGGAACCAGATCATTAAAGTACGTATCAAAAAAGTCGATTGAGTTTTTGGAGGAGTTCAAAATCTGATACATGGTTTCCAGAATATTGTCTAACATTTGTCTCGCCTCGCTCGATTCGGAATCAGGATGTTCGTGTATAATTTTCAAAAAATCAGCTAGAAATTCGTTCATGTCCTCGAAACGATCTACATGTGATTGAGTGGTGAACGGGGCGTTGAGGGCTTTTAAAAATCTCAGACTTTTTACCACGCGGTTTAAAGATTGTCCGACGATTGTTTTCGAAAATATTCCTTCCACATCGATAATCGTGAAATTCATGGGCACGTTTTCATCTCCCGTCCATTCGTAAAATGCTTGTGCCAATTGACTAGAACGAAAATAATCATTAGAAATTCTTGTGATGTATTCGTAAATGTTAAAACCCTTTTGACATTCGTTGCAAAACAGCGCGGGTCCTGAAACTAAAGAAACTTTTTCTGGATGGCAAATGTCAGTTTGGATGAGATTCAAAAAATGCATCCTCTTGATTGTTTTTATTCATTGATGTAAAAGTAATTTTTTTAGTCTTGCACACCGCACAGTCGCCTCTCAACATCGGTCTACCATTTTTTGACATGGTTTTTGACACTTTAACAGTGTTTGTTTTTCTTAGACACTTTGGACAATGTACGAAAATGGTGGAATCCATTATAGTTTTATTCTTTACTTTTTTTTCCTTTAAAGTTTTTACACACAAGGATGGAACACAGGTACGAAATTGTCAGATTGCATGAAGAGGAACATTTATCCGAGCGGCAAATTGCGAGGAGACTTGGAATCGCTCCTTCGACGGTTCATTATTGGTTGATCAAAGAAACTTTGGGCCCGCCTTCCGTTCCCAAAAAGCGTGGAAGACCTCGCGTAACGGACGAAGCTTTAGACTTGTACATCTTGAACGCATCCACAACAAATCCTTTCATGTCAGCTGTGGAAATTCGAGACGAGCTGGCTCCCAGAGTCAGTGTGGACACAATTCGCAAACGTTTGAAAGAAAAAGGAATGAGATGTCGAATTCCAGCACGCAAGCCTTATTTGAAACCCGTACACATTCAAAAACGATTCCAATTTGCAGTCAATCACATTGGATGGGGCATGAACGAATGGAATAATGTGGTGTTTTCGGACGAAAAAATATTTCGAGCTTCATCAAGAGGTCCTCTGCGTGTTTACCGACCGCGAGTCAGTGATCGATTTGATCAAAATTATATTGTGTCAAGTAGTAATCCGAGAGGAAGATTTACTATTTGCGTTTGGATGGCGTTTGGAAACAATTTCAAATACATACACAGAATTAGACAGAGAACGTTAAATGCCGATTACTATGTGAATGAAATCCTTCCAATTATCGAAGACGACGTCCTAGACAATAATTTAACTTTTATGCATGATCTTTCTCCGATTCACACGAGTCGACTCGCTAAACACTGGTTGGAAACACATAACATAACTGTAATGGACGATTGGCCTCCCAAAGGTCCAGATATTAATCCAGTTGAAAATGTGTGGGCCGAACTCGTAAGGCGAACGCGTCCAGATTCGGCCAATAAAGACCAATTGTGGGAAAATATATTGTTTGCCTTTAATGAATTAAACGATGATTATTTTAATAATCTCATTCAATCCATGCCCCGGAGAATAGCGGCTGTTTTACAAAAACGTGGAGGTTGGACGAAATATTAACAAAATAATTTGATAGAATAGGTATCTAAATAATATTCGAATAGAGTCTTTTGATCATCTTGCGTCACATATCTCCAGTTGCAAGGTTTTATTCTAGCATTTCTCAAGCACATTGGCTTAATATGTGGCCATTTTTCAACGCGCATAAAATACAAGTCGCGTTCCGAATCGTAATTTACTTGCTCGATATCGGGAATGATGGATTTGAGATCCTCGACTGCATCTCTGCCTTTGAGAATAAATGTATTTGAATTGTAAAAGTTTTCAATTTGAACCCTTTCTTCAGGTGTAATAATTTCATTTGCAACAGCTGCGTCCAAGGATGTAATGCTAAACCTTCCGTAATACATGACAAAGTTTTGTTTGAAATAAAAAAGAATTTTGAATTCTAGAACATTAAATAGACCTCAATTCCTCTTGAAAAAAAAAAAAAAAAAAAAAAAAAAAAAAAAAAAAAAATTTTTTTTTTTTTTTTTTTTTTTTTTTTTTTTTTTTTTTTTTTTTTTCGTAGGATGGAAGTTTACATTTTAAGCTCATTAAATATTCAAAAAATCAAATATGTAAATGAAGTAAAATCATGATTTCTAAAAATAGTTACAACTATTCACTTGAGCGAGCTAGTGAAATTAACAACTGGGCTGAGTACCAAGATTGTGGATCGTATAATCTTAATTGTTTTTTCACCTCTTGTAATTTCAATAGTTTACATTTCTCAATTTTTACTTTAGCAGACAAACATTTAGAAAATAAACTACGTTTAAAAGAAGTAGAGCTTGTATTATTCCATATACTTTTATAGGGTTGAGTGTCAGGAGCTGTTGACTCATTCAAATTATTTTTATCACAAAGAATAGATTCTAAAGAGGGTAAAATTTCAGGAGTTGAAAGACTTTTGAAAAACGTATCGTTTTTATCATAATCAAACGAAGCTATTGATTTTTCTTTTGTTACATTACAAGTAGACTGTAACAATAATTCATCCCATGAAAAGGAATCAGACATATTTAAGAACTGGGAAAATTTTAAAACTTCTTTTTTTTCAATCTATGTTTCTTTGTCTCAAATTTTTAATAACTAATCCTTCATAATACTCCTGCATCGAATTCATATCGAAATGGTACAAATGCTTAAATTCTTCTTTAAAGAAAATCAAAATATCCACTTCACGAAACGAAAAAATGTTATTAGCTTTTAAAAATTGTCTAATTGCAGATTTCACATCATTTATCGTTGTCTTGGTTCCAGCCATTAAATTCACATCCATAAATAATTTAAATTGAACGTAAATATCCATGTCAAAGATTCAGAATATTTAAGGCTTTAAAAAGATAACGTGTGAAAGATGGTGCAATACAACTAAAATGTGCATGGTGAAGACGCTGTCCTTTAAACACCACGAAAAAAAAAAAAAAAAAAAAAAAAAAAAAAAAATTTTTTTTTTTTTTTTTTTTTTTTTTTTTTTTTTTAAATAGGAATTTTAATTTTTTTAATGTTTAAAGATTCAAGTTTACGAAATGCTACTGAAATGACGTAATTATTTCTATTAACAAATAATGCAATAGATAAACGTACATTTTTCTAGAATCAAATAAACCTATATTTAAGAACCATATATTATATTTAGCATCATAATAGCAATCAATATCTATGGCCTCAAAAGTTCCATATTTATATCGCTTGCTTGATTGAATTAATTTTCTTTTGTAACTGATATTATTTTGTTCAATTCCATAAACATTTTTCACATCGTCAGGCACATGGAATCTTTCCTGATTCCGTTTACAGGAAAACATTTCTTAAGAGTTGTGATTACTTTGCTTTAAACAAAAAATGGATGGATAAAATTTGAAAACATCATATATAACTACCAACTTTTATTAAAAAAAAAAAAAAAAAAAAAAAAAAAAAAAAAAAATTTTTTTTTTTTTTTTTTTTTTTTTTTTTTTTTTTTTTTTTTTTTACATTGATTCATAACCTGAATCATCATCAAAAGTGTCGTTAATTAAAGTAATTCTTCCTCGATCTGCTTCATTAAAATATTTACGATCAACTTCTGAAAGTGTTTCCCCACATACAGGACATTTGAATAAACGATTTTGAAAAAAGTTTAAAAAACATCGTGTGTGAAAAACATGTTCACAATCCAAATAATAAGTTGTTCTTGTATCGAAAATGAACCTACAACATAATAAGCATGTATCCATAATTTTGTAACAGAAAAATTGTTTTATTCTTTTTATAAATTAAACTAACACTTTTATTATATATTATTAAAAAAAAAAAAAAAAAAAAAAAAAAAAAATTTTTTTTTTTTTTTTTTTTTTTTTTTTTTTTTTTTTTAATGATACCATCTAAAAACTTTACGAATTCCTTTGCAAACAATTGGAGAAATTAAATTTATTAGTTCTTCTGAATCTATTTCACAATCAGATAAAGTTTCGTCATTTGAATCTAAATCTGATTCATTTAATCTTCTCAAATCCTTTTTCCCATATATTTCAGAGCGCAATATTTCTCTATTCAATCTTTTCCGACAATATGGACATTGTAATTGATTCTTTGATTTTTCAATCAATAATTGAATACATTTTTTGTGAAAAGAATGTTTGCATTTCAAAAGAGTAAACAAATCTTGGGATTCCTGAGATTCTAAACAAATGCCACATTCACCCATGATTAAAATTTATAAGTGAAATATGAAATGTAAAATTTTAAAAGTGATTTTTTATTAAAAAAAAAAAAAAAAAAAAAAAAAAAAAAAAAAAAATTTTTTTTTTTTTTTTTTTTTTTTTTTTTTTTTTAAACAAGATAACTAACATGTATTGCAGTGTATACAATTTACTTTTACGATTGAAAAATCAACAAACCAAACTGAAATTTTTAAAGTACCTGGAAACCATAAATGCCGTTGATCCATCCTTCGGTTTAGCCCATCATCGAGGGGTTTTTATAATCGTTCGCATTTACTAAAGCATGTTGATTGCCTTTTGGCTCCTTTTGTTTTTATACGTAGGCTTAACGCTTCTTTACGCAGCAACAAAAACAAAAACTACACAAATATCCTCATGGCCAATTCTAACAGTTACACCGAAACCAGAAAAGATGAAATCAGAATGTAAAACCAACAGCGATTGTCCATCGAGTCACGTTTGCCTCGGAAATCAATGTATTCCAAAACTTATACGTTACGGCCGATGCAATCAAGCCACTGGTCAATGGATTTCATACGTCCATCAAGGTGTTACATTTGCCATTTGCGTTTGCTCAAATCCACATCTCGTGACCCAAAAATATTTCGGAGGAAACTGTGATGTAAACGTGGGTTGCGGAGTTCACGGTCGATACATTTTAGACAAAAACATTTGTGAATGTGATCCGGGATACAAAGCGGTCAATTTCAGCTGTAAAAAATTACCAGCGGTTGATTACATGAATTCCATCCCTTGTGAACCCGATGAAATCAATGTTTCACAGTTAAATTCTTCCAACGGATTTCATACAGATTACATAAAAAGTTTATCAAAGTTTAAATGCGTGAAACGACCGTGTTCTTTTGATGCTTTGAGTGGAAGGCCACTCAAACGCGCAAAGTATGTGGATGGATGGGGGTGCGTTTGTGATCCTAGATACGGGCTTTTCGGAGTCGTGCTCGAAGGTGCAAATAAAAAATATTTAAACTCTCCCGGTTTCGATGCTTGTGCAAGCATTTTTACCCAAGATCCTCAAAATGAAATTGACGTAAAATTAATTACATATTTTTACTTGGGAAATCGCGAACCCTTTTCCATGGTTTTTTTCGATAAACTGAGCGAGGAGGATTTAATTGCACCCTTGAAAGGATCGATGCAAATTATGATAAGTCAGAAAGATTGGCGATACGATTACGCTCAGTACTTTTTCAAAACGAATCCGTCTTTTCGAGCGAGAACGCGAAAAATTGATTCGTCTTACATTTTTCACATTGAATCGGTAAATGAGTGGTTGTACGTCGACAAATTTCGTCCGGCAAAATGTAATCAAATTCCAGATTTTTGGCAAGACCGATTCAATCCTCGCGTGGACGTGTACGACATTTTATACAAAAGTCCAGTGTGTGAAATGACTCCAGACGATCCCAATTACCGCATGTTTTGGGACAAGGTCATAGTCAATCCTCAACAGCTAACTTTTAAAGAAAAAACTCATTTACATCGTTTCAACGCATTTGTCTTACATTACGACGCGAGCGTGGGCAATGAAAAATGGACTTTGGATTTGGATTACCCGTATAAAATAGACCAATATTTATCCATGCAAACAAATGTACCAAAATACAATATTCAAAAGAAAACAAAACCAAACTCGCCTATAGGCGGCCCACCGGGGATGATGCTTCCATAATGATTCAACATTTCAAATGTATAAAGAAAGACATAGTTTAAAAATCAAGAATGAAACGTTCGCTAGATGAAGAGGATTTGGAAAACGCACCAACCACATCAAAACAACCCAAGTTGGAACCTGAAAAAGTTGAAGAAGTAGAAGAAGAAAAAACAGTCGAAGAACACGATGATTCTCCTAAAGAGACATCAATTTTAAAAAACATACAAGCAAATTTACTGAAAGGTGATTTGAATAACCATATAGAAAAACGTTTATTTGAGACTCAAAAACAATACTTTACCGTTTACATGGAAAGACTCATGAATAAAATGCCATTAGGGAAAGATTTGGTTAACATTATCTCGAGCAGGGAGGGGCCCAATGAATTTGAATACATGTTCACCGCGGCTAAAAGTTTAATTCAGTCTCAGATGCGCGTCAAACAAATTAAAGCTTTTCATGCCGTGTTTGACATGGTTTACGGATTAGTCTTACGTTACGTTCATGAAAAAGTTGTTTCGCCGGCCTTGCTCAAAATTTTATCACAAAAACAATTACAATTGGCTTACGAAAAATATCAGAATTGTTCAGAGGCTGAGGAAGATGGAACTGAAACAGAGTTTCAATGTCTTTTGTACTGCATACAAGAAATGTTGGAAAATAAAGAAACTGTTAAAATTCCAAATCCATTATATAGCCGATTTACTCAACAAATGAAAGCCATGAGCGAATATATTATAGCATTATTGGTATCAATGTCTAAACCAGAGGTAGCTACAAACATAGACACATTTAATATTGGTCCAGAATTAATCACAAAATAATTAAGCACAAAAAAAAAAAAAAAAAAAAAAAAAAAAAAAAAAATTTTTTTTTTTTTTTTTTTTTTTTTTTAATTAAATTTATCGTTTGGATTTCTATATTGCCAACAAGGTGGTTGTTTTTCTTTTGTTTTCAAAACTATTCCCTTTTTCAGCATGTCATATAAACATCTATTTGCTGTTCTTTTGTCACAACCAGTATATTTGTAAATAGTTTGAATGCTATGAGACCTATCATTATGTGCAAGTAAAAATCGATAAATTTTATCATAAGCCACTACGTCATTCATGATTATATATCTTGAAAAAAAATGTTCAAATAACTTTATATACGTTTTAAATAAAGATGAATATTCTGAAACGTTTAAACTTTTATAATAATTATCAGTTGCAATTTTTTTTAAGTTGTTTAATCGGTGTTGGGATTGCCTCTGCGATTCGACAGTTGTTAATTTTGTCAGGAATGAAAATATTTGAAAGAGGAATAATACTAGAGCTATATGATTCATATAAATACAAAGGTATCTAAAAAAAAAAAAAAAAAAAAAAAAAAAAAAAAAAAAAAAAAAAAATTTTTTTTTTTTTTTTTTTTTTTTTTTTTTTTTTTTTTTTTTTTTTTACAAGGTCCAAATTTTTTTCACACACGTTTTCATGGTGCCTTTCAATCGGGTTCCAAACTGATGATATCGGTTTCCATTTGCTATGTAATCTAAAGTGATCCAATTAGTGTGTGGATTTGCCAATAAAGCGTAAAAATATATCAGATATAGGCAAGTAACATCAAATTCCATCGTGTTTGCTTCTGAAAATTGTTCAGCCATTTTTCGGATTTTATTCAACACGCATTGCTTTTTGATTATTAAAGGAAACTGTTGGTAATCAAAATACGGAGCATTGTACCAATGATTTTTATTTTCTGCCACAAAATATAAATAACCATAAAGGTTTAAATTCTCTTTTATAGATTTAATATGGTCGAGCCCTTGCCGGTAAAAAGTATCGACTAATTGAGGTGTAACATCGTAGAACATGCTCCATATTCTGCTCTGTGATCGTGTTTTACTAATCTCGCTCAGATTCTTTGACGTGACTTGATCTATCAGGCAATCTATAGGTAAATTACCCTGTATCAACAGTTTCAAGTCATAGTAATCGTCAAAATGTTGCTTTTCGAGTTTACAAGACATTTTATCTTGGTTAAATTTCAGTGTTTGTTCGCCTCAAATTTTTTATAACCACCCCCTCGTAATACACCAACATTGAATCATTCATTTTTGCCAATTTTTGAGGAGGTTCTTCTTGTTGATCTACGATGCTTACATAACTGAATGGTTCGGACTTGAAATTCATGTCGGAGCGACGCAAATGGCTAAATTCTTTTTGGAAGCAAATGAAAAGATCTGTTTCGTGAAACGAAGTGTTTTTGGTCGTTTTCAAAAATTGTCTTACAGCAGATTTGACATCATTTATAGTCGTCATTGTTCCAGTCATCAATTGTACGTCCATAAGCAGTTTAAACTGAACGTAAATGTCCGTGTGAACCAAATAATCATTCGTGTATTCGACCACATATTCAGGTTCGGTTCGGTAATGGAGCAACCCGTCGTCTAAACTCATAAATTTTCTCAAATGATAATACAACATGAAAAAGCAACCTTTATATGATTGTTCCACAAGGTATACGTCCTTCATATAAGTATTTTTGGCAACTTGTTCCGAAGTCAATTGTGGAGCATTGTCGGTAAATTCAGCGTCAAAAGGTATAGCCACAACACGATCCTTGAACGCTTCCGAAGCTTTACATTCCGGATAATTATTTGTTGTAACAAACAATTTTGCCGTTGGAATTCCACCAGAATTTTGCTCGTACATATTCCTGAAAGCCACGAAAGAATTACCTGTAATTTGTTTCACGCGGTTCTCATTGATTTTCTTGTCCAGTTCTTCGCTCGTGACCATTCGACACGAAAACAACGTCGAAGCCAACTCTGGAGTGGCGTTGCTTGTCGAATGTCCCGGAGCCAAATTTTCGGATTGAATCGAATGATAATATCCGCCGAGCACTTTTCCCATCAACTCAAACAGTTTGCTTTTTCCGTTTCTCGTCAAACCTTTCCACACGAAAAATTTTCTCTCGTAATTTGTTCCCACATACACGCTCGCCAAAATATCTAACATGTACATAAATATATCGTATTCAAATGATGTACATTTGCAAATATTTATGTAAAAATGCATCATGGACTTTGATAATTCGTCATCCACGCTGTCGATCAAATCACGAAGGGTGTTGAATAAATTATCCGTTACATCTAAAAACAAATTTTGCAAGTATTTGAAGAAAAAACTCTTATCCGTGAGCTTTTCGTACAATTGAACGTGTTTCGGAGACTCGTTACAAAAAAACATCATCTCCTTCGATGTCAATTTGATATCTATTTTTCGATCAGAAAGGAAAAATTCAGGAACAACTCCACCAATGTGGCCCGTTAACAAATCCAAAACTCCATCGTTTAGTCGTAGGAGCCATTTGTGATTATCCATTTGAATGTCTATTCGTTCCATACTCGTGTCACTCATAATGGAAGAAACGACCGAATTGATACTAAATCTACTTATAAGATCATCATCTGGTCCACCTTTACCACCAGACGCATAATATTCGTTGAGAAACTGTTTGATATTGTTCCATAAATTATTAATGTGATCCGAGACTTCTCCCGAATTTGAAAGGTCTTGCCAACTATCCTGAAGGGCGTTCCATACATATCGACTAGGTTTTTTCAGAGTATTTCTTAGTTTGAGAACTCGAATGGGAAAATGTCGATCTTGTATGTTTCGAATCAAATCGGCAATTTGATCGTGAGTGGTCACTGATAAGATTGCCCTTTTGTTATTTTCTACGATAGATTTGAGTAACAATTTGTAGCTCTTTGGCCTTTCCAAATACAAATTGTTTGCGCAAAAGTGCAAAGTGTTGATAGTGATATTCGTTATCTCGTATTGTATGATTTTGGAATTGATCGATTCAATTTTTTTCAACAGCGGATGAAACTCCTCGTCTAAAAGCAAATGCAAATTTTTGGCCATTGAAACAGAATCCAACTGGTAATGTCGACAGAGGGCGTAAAATACAGGTAAAAAATAATATCCATTTTTGAACTGCATCACAGTTTTTATGGGATTTGTATTTTCTGACAGGGACGGGTGTTCGAATCGAAGCGACTCGTGCAAGTCCAAAAACAACTCTGGAATGTGAGAGTTGGGGAAACTGAGAGTGTCATTTTCACAAATGCGGTTATACCACATTTTTAAAGCATGATTGTTTGTCTCAAAATCTTTTATCATTTTCGCGTTGAATTGCAAATATTGAAAAACTTGATGCATTTTATGTTTATTAATACTGGGAGTTTTACTTTTACGGATGAAACCTTGCTGGTTTGTTTTTTTAAAAACGTAATTTGCCACATCTTGAAATTCTGATGATTCGCTTATATTTTTTCCTATAACCGTTGCGTATGCCAAAGTGTCAGTAGGAGTTTTGACAACTACTGGCATCATGTACTGTACAAGTTTAATAATCATCATTTGCGGTGTACAAGTTAAAATTTCACGAAAGATGGATTTCTCGTTATCCTTTCGCTTCGGAAAAGTTTTTTTCAAATTATTCACTTCCTGCTGAAAACTTGGTTCTCCCAATTTACTCATTTTAAGAGAAAATTGTTTTTGTTCGTCTACATAAATTAATTGAAAAGGAAGATATGGATTTTGATTGGGTTTGGCGGCTCCGGGCAACATGGCATTAGTTAAAATGTCCAATTTGTAAGATTTATCTGACATCATAGCCTCTTTGAAAGTATATTGAAGAGATTCACAAAAAAGAATATAATCGTCACTTCCAATTTTAAATTCGGGTAAATGAATATGTATACCTTTTCCACCTTCTCTCAGAGCTACGAGATATGTGAAATTTTTCACGTTAGGTAAAAAAGCTGATTTCAGTACATACTCAATTGCGTTTAAAACTTTTACTGGATAAAATGGATGTGGAGATTGGTAATCAAAATCTAAAATGATTGAATGGACAAGAGCTGATGACAAATCCATCGTTAAAGGAGGTCGTTTCGATGCTCCTATCCATTGTAAAAGAAATTCTTGATAATCTTTAAATTTTACCCAAAATATACCTCCATTAAGATTATATAAAATGTAACTATCTGGAGGCACTTCCGAAGTCTGGTTAACTGCTTTCAAAAAAGGTGAATGAAAACTCATAACTTTATTTTTCTCCAAAGTATAAAAGAGATTTTTTTTTAAATTTCGTCATTTTTTTCAGTTAAAAATTCAAATATCAAATGTATGAAAATTGTAACATACAAAAAAATACTTGCCAAATAAAATAATTGAAAAAATACAATTGTTTTTATGCTTTCAGTTTAAAAAAAAAAAAAAAAAAAAAAAAAAAAAAAAAAAAAAATTTTTTTTTTTTTTTTTTTTTTTTTTTTTTTTTTTAAATATTCAAAAAATTATGTTTGCAACATTAAAATATAATAACGTCAGCATTTCTAAAAATTAGATATTGTAAAATTTGAATTTTACGTTTCCATGTTACTTTCACCGTTTAATTTTGCATCACGCTTAGATTTATTATCATTAATCTTCTGTATATACATATATTTAAACAACAATTTTTGTATTGTTTCTGGTACGTTTGAATCATAATATAAATGATTAATTTTTTTATTTGTTTCATTAAAATATGTGTGTTCTTCATCCGCTCCATGGTAAAAATAAACTAAACCTTTAAATCGTCGCAATGCTCGTAAATATGATCTCATTTGAAGGTAACTCAATACTTTGTCTTCTGCATGTTCATCATCTTCGTCAATTACACGCAATTTCATCTGAATTATTTTGTTATTTACTTTGTCCCTGTTCAGACTCATGTTCTTATTTATAAAGCCTGGTCCAGAATTTTCATCTTTATTACTTTTCATTGCATTGTTTTTTTGTTCATTTTGTTGATTTTGTTTCTTTTTTCTGCGTCTTTTTCTGGGTTTCAACGCATTTTTTTGATTTTCATCCACCTCTTGTTTTTTTGAAATTTCATTAACAGGCTCATCCCCTTTCCTTTTAAGAACATTATCTGTTGACATCCTTTCTTATATATTGCTAATAATCAATCGTTATGCATCGGGTCGGAGTAAAATCTTTAACCGAGCTAACACCTTCGACAATTTTTTCACACACGTCTAATAAAGCTCGATCTTTATTTTCAGGTTTATTGTACGGCTTTACGTATATCCTGATGTCATATGCGTGGTCCATATTTTCAGTCACCTTGTCATCCACCCCGATTAAAAATATAGGCTCATCGTACATTTCTCGAATGCGTTCTGATGCTTTCGAATATCCGTACAAGTCCATCGAAATTTTTGCTTCGCTCCGTGCAAATATTTTATGCGCAAACTTATAAATGGACGGTAAAAAACCATTCACAACTCTCTTGACATAATTGTCATCCCCTAAACTCCACAATATAATTTCGATATCCATGGCTCGCATCATTTTTATCATAAAATCCAATTTTGGACGAGGATGGAAAACATTATTGTAGTAAACTCCCAAAGTTTCATCCATATCTAAAACCGCCACAATCATTGCTTGCCTTGGAAGAAAAAAATGGGGTATTAAAAAAGACATGAGTCGTAAAGAAAAACGTTCAAGTGGTAGCAACTCGGATAGAGTTAAAAGCCTTATTCGGCATATTCAAAAACAAAATCCTCATTTTTCTGCGTCTTTATGCGTTTTTCATTTCAACAAACCCTGTCTCATGCTACTCAATAATTTCAACTGTGAGAGATTTCATTGTCTGTTTTCAAACCAGGCCATTCGGTGGATGTCATATTCTATCACAAAATCTTGTGACATTCCCGAACACTTTAACGACCTGATGATTTTAAATCA
This sequence comes from Maratus speculifer, assembly GCA_964019185.1. NCBI lineage: Eukaryota > Metazoa > Arthropoda > Arachnida > Araneae > Salticidae > Maratus > Maratus speculifer. The sequence goes on along the minus strand of OZ025297.1, from coordinate 300,578,212 downwards.
AATTTTAGGAAATCGGTTTGTTTTACCGTTTGCGGGCCATTTTCGAGAAGAAACCGGATATACCATCGGCATGTTTCGACAAACCGTCGGATTGTATCCGCCGCACATAATTAGCCAATCCGACTTTGCCAAGACTATTTTCACAATGATTGTGTTTTTCGTAGCCGTTTGCCATCGACTAGGTGGAAGTCCTCCTAACATGAAGTATTTTTCAGTTTTGTACACCAAAGAACATCCAGTTTTATGTGACATTGGTAATCATAACGTAGAAAACAGAGAAAGACGGGGAGATCGTAGTGAGCATTTTAACATTAAAAAATGGAAGAAATTTATGCAACGTAGAACACATAAACATGTGATTCAGTATTTAAAAGCTTATTTTCCGAAATTTTTCCAGAAGAAAAAAACGGGAAAAGTGTGCATTTTAAACGAAGAGGAGAATCCATTTCCAGACGAAGCGCATCGACTTGTTTGCAAAAGTGATAAAAAAAGCCTATTAAATATCATTCAAGAGTTTAGAAACTTGATGACAGATGAAAAAATATCAAATTTATTAATAGATTGGATCGCTTCTGTAGAAGAAACAATTTGTTAAAAAAAAAAAAAAAAAAAAAAAAAAAAAAAAAAAAAAATTTTTTTTTTTTTTTTTTTTTTTTTTTTTTTTTTTTTTAAATATTGAGGAAGAGATTAATGAGACCGATTAGCGGTAAAACATCTTCTATTAGAGTATGTAATTCAAAGTTATTTCCTGTTGGGTCTTCTTGTAAGGAACCACTAACAATTGTTTCTGTATTTATTTCATTATTTCCTATAGGTGGTTCCTCATCTTGTAACTTTAGTTCCAAAAGCTCATTTACTTTTGGATAACACATGTTTCTTTTCTTTGTTTGAAAAAAAGGTAAAATAAAACAAAAGAAGTAATCGAGAATGAATTATGTGAAACTAATTCTTGTTTTCGGGATCCTGATTGCGATCCTAACTTTAGTTTATCAGCAAAGATACCTAATAACTTCCACAATTGCAAGCTTTGGTATCTTTTCCTTTGTACTCTACAATAAACAATATCTTAAGAAAATATTTTCGTCTTCTGATTCAAAGACAAATAAATAAGTTCTATATCTAACAACAACAACAAAAAAAAAAAAAAAAAAAAAAAAAAAAAAAAATTTTTTTTTTTTTTTTTTTTTTTTTTTTTTTTTTTTTTAATATGGGTCAAGTTAAATTTTTATAATAACGTGATTGCGCTTGTGCTAGTAAGTTTTAAAAGTTCAAACAATGATTAAAAAAAAAAAAAAAAAAAAAAAAAAAAAAAAAAATTTTTTTTTTTTTTTTTTTTTTTTTTTTTTTTTTTTTAACAACAGATTGAAAGTTAAAATTTATTTATTTCACACGACTTCTGATTCAATTCTGATTGATTCTTCAAATTTAAAACTGACGTCATCATTTCTAAAAATAGAAATAGATTCTTATTAAAAATCAGCATCTTTTGTAAAGATTCGATCACTTGACAAAACACCTGCTTTTTGATATTCACTGACTCTTTTTTCAAAAAAGTTTGTTTTACCTTCCAAACTAATAAATTCCATAAAATCGAAAGGATTTTCTACATGATAAATTTTTTTGCAATTTAATTCTTGTAAAAGTCTATCAGCTACAAATTCTATATATTGTTTCATTAAACGATTGTTCATTCCGATAAGGGCGACAGGTAATGCTTCTGTTAAAAATTCTTGCTCAATTTTTACAGCATCCGATATAATTTGAACAATTTTTTGTTCCAAAGGTTTATTTTTCAAATGCTTCATCATCATACAAGCGAAATCGCAATGTAAACCCTCGTCTCTACTAATGAGTTCATTGCTAAATGTCAAGCCTGGCATTAAACCTCTCTTCTTTAACCAAAAAATTGCAGCAAATGAACCAGAGAAAAAAATACCTTCAACTGCTGCAAAAGCAACAAGTCGTTCGCCAAAAGAGGCTTGCCTTGATGTAATCCAGGTAATAGCCCAATTATATTTCTTTTTTACGCAAGGTAATGTTTCAATCGCATTGAAAAGTTTTTCTTTTTCCAAAGGATCCGTGATATACGTATCGATTAGCAAACTGTACATTTCCGAATGGATATTTTCCATCGTTATTTGAAAACCATAAAAGCATCGGGCTTCAGAAATTTGCACTTCCTGATAAAATCTTTCAGCTAAATTTTCATTCACGATACCGTCACTTGCGGCAAAAAAAGCTAAGACGTGCGAAATGAAATGCTTTTCTTCAGATTTTAACTTTTGCCAGTCATTTAAATCTTTAGACAAATCCACTTCTTCAGCAGTCCAAAAAGATGCCTCAGCTTTTTTGTACATTTCCCATAAATCATGATATTGAATAGGAAAAATAACAAACCGTTTTATATTTTTTTCCAATAAAGGCTCATTACTTTCCTGTTGATTTAATTCCATACTGAAATTTTTTATAAAAAATCAAGTCCAAGAAAATTTGTAAAAAATAGGATAAGAAAAATGTGAATAATTTTGAAATCCAACGACAAATTTATTCTTTATATAGTTAAAAAAAAAAAAAAAAAAAAAAAAAAAAAAAAAAAAAAAAAAATTTTTTTTTTTTTTTTTTTTTTTTTTTTTTTTTTAGAATGAATTAAAGAATCGTGTATAATGTATCCTATTTCTAGTCAATAATCTTGTACTACGACGAATAGAAATATACGGAATTGTTTTTGTTTCATCGATATTTATAGCTGCCCACCCACCATGGTTGTAAATCCAACACAAAAGATATTCATCCACAAACCGGGATAGGTGTGATATCAGGTGGTCATGTGAAGTGAAAGGTTCCAAGAATTTAGATACGATACAGATAAATAACATGATTCGAGACCAACTAACTTTCTGCGAAAATATTTTTTCATACAAAATTGGCAAAAATTCATTAAATTTCTCTGCCTCAACATACGGAAGACCTTCTGTGGTTTGCCTTATCCTCCAACTATAAGTTTGATAAAAACTGTTGAAGATTTTTAACACATGTTTTAAAACATTTTCTTCATTTGTAGTCAAAGCGTTTATACTGGATATTTTTATAGGAAAATAAGAATCTTTAGTCAAATCTATTAAAACATTTTTAAGAATGTATTCCGTCCGAACCAATTGAGTATTCATCCTTTACTTTAATACTTTCTATCACGTCAACCAGTTTTACAGCAATTTTACTTGTCAAGAAATTACTGAAAAGATTGAGAAAATTTTTCGCAATTGATAGGAGAAATCTTTGAAAGATTTCGGGTCCCAAGATTATTTCAAAAAGAAACAAAAGTATAATAATGGTTAAAAAGATGAGATTGAATATAACATAAATTGGAAGTACAACTAAAAGAAATGTAACAAAATGTAACATTCTCTTAAACATTTTGCTTATGAAAAAAAATCTAGCAAAATTTGAACTATAAATTACCACCCTCCCCTCGGAAAAAAAAAAAAAAAAAAAAAAAAAAAAAAAAAATTTTTTTTTTTTTTTTTTTTTTTTTTTTTTTTTTTTTTTAATAATCTATTTTTGCCAAATCGAAATTTTTCTTAACAAGAACTTCATTAAAAATATGATTAAAAGTTTCTTCTGACATAACATCTGTATAATGAATGGAATATAATACATCCTGTTCTACAACTCGACTTTTACCATCAATTAATCGTCCCAAATAATCCACTTTTAAACCTTGAACATTAAATATTATTTTATTATGTCCGTATCCTGGCTGCCAAATTTTCGATGTTTGCCAGAGGGCCAAATGCGAGGCTTTTGCATGGGCCACTGATTCAAGCTGCGTCAAACCGGACCAAAACGAGTTTTTCACGAAAACATTTCCTTGTATTCCGATTTCTCCAAACATTTGATGTAAATGTTCAAAAGTACCTTTGGCTTTTGCCAAGACTTGAACCACTAAACAGCCGCGACCTTGCCTTATATCCCCGCCTTTGGCAATTGTTTCCACTAACCAATTCATCTCTTCGAGAGTCAAAGCAAAACAGTAATCATTTTCAAATTTTTCGAGTTGAAATTTTCGCATGTCGTCGAAAGCTTTGAATGCCGTTTTTGATCCGTAAATTTCGAAAATGACTCTGAGTGTTTTTTTCAAATCAGGATATTTATAGGGTAAAAAATCAATTTCGTCGTAAAATAAATAGTAAGCCACCAACATGTCTTGACTCGGGCTCAATTTCATTCCCACGACAAAACTACCCATTTCCCATTCTGGATTTAATAAGGTGGCGCATTCAGCCTGAGAAAAAATGCTGAAAAACAGATAAATATTCACCTCGTCTCCATCGAAATCGCCGTTGATGCTCGGCAAAATTTCCAAAGGTACACCGAAACAATCGTACGGCCAAGCAGGTCCATCTAACGGTACTTGCAAAGCCACAAAATTTTCGGGTTGGAGAGACGGCATCCTGTTCAAAACAACCCATTTACCTTTCAATTCAAATTTTTTGACTATGGAATCAGGTAATCTAATTTCGTTGGCCTTGAGAGTTGCGTCGGGTACAATCATACCTCTCATCGAGTAACAGCAACGTTTTCCAAACGCCGCTTGACGAATAAAAGTGGCTTTTCCGCACGAACGAGAATCTAAGCTACCATAGTTTAGAGGTGCTTCTTGAATTTGCTTATAAAATACTGGAGTTTTTGAAGGAGGTTGAACTGTTATTGTCCGACAAGTCATGGGTTTACCCGACACAAATTTCAAAATCTTTTCGTAAATGAGAGTAGTTGCCATTTGCCAGTAAATAGGATCTGGTATAATCAAAAAATCCTGATTGGTTTCGATACCGGCTTTTTCAATCATGCGTTTGAGTTGTGGTAAAAGAAACGTGTATCCGGGAGTGGGTACTGCGATAGACATGAGAGAATAAAACGGACATTGGTCGTTGAAATAAAATCGGTCGCAGCACAAACCAAAATTGGCCAAACCAAATTGGATTTTCTTTTCGCATTCTGAACAAGCGTTTGCAAATTCGTTGCTTTTCCGCCACGCTTTTAAAACTTCGAGTAATTGATCCGGGGTTAATTGTAAAGGACAATCCTTAAGCTCGAGCAATGTAATGCGGTATTGGTTAACGGCCATTATATAACCAAGCTATGGCGTATCAGAGAAGATGGAACGGAGACGAGTATTATCCTCGTGATAAATTCAACACAGACAAATACGGCAAGGAAGTCTATGCCCGTGACAGAAAAAACAACGAGTTTTATCCCAAAAGTAAAAAAAATGTTTTTGCACGAGACAATTCAGGTATGTTTTACTATGCCAAAGACAATATGGGAAACGAGTTTTATCCAGTGCGAAAAAATAAATCAATTTTTATCCAAGATTCTTTGAACCCAAATATTAAACTGGCTCTTTATGCTGATGGAACCCAGCGGTATCCAGTCGATTCTAAAGGAAATGAATATTATTTAACAGAAAATGGAAAACCTTATTTAATGCGAAGAAACAACGGAGAAATTTATTTCGCCAAAAATCGCAAAGATTGTTCGTTAATCCCTTGGAATCACATACAACACTTGTGCGAAAACGAACCTTTGATATATTTGAGGGATTCAGCTGGTAATTTAGTATATGTAAGAGAATCTTCCATTTATTTACGATGTCAAGCCTATTTAAAGTGTCCAATTTGCGACAGATGGATCACTAGTTGTCTTTGAAAAAAAAAAAAAAAAAAAAAAAAAAAAAAAAAAAAAAATTTTTTTTTTTTTTTTTTTTTTTTTTTTTTTTTTTTTTTTACTAGTTTAATATTCAAATAATCGAGTTGAATTTGTAACATGCAAATGAGGTAATGTCATTGTTTCTAAAAATAGACCAACAGTTTAAGGATCATTTGAATTAAATTCCCTCTTTGGAATGTGCCAATTGGAATCACCCCCAAATCCTCTTTCTCCACGTTCCGTTTCTGACAAATCGGATTGTTCTACGGCAACCATAACCGGCCTTATTGCTAACTGAAACAACATCTGTGCAATGGGTTCCTCTCTCTCAATTATAATTCTTTTCAAAGAATTATTTTTCAAAATGATGCCGACGGATCCTCTATAGCATGGATCCACAACGCCACCACCAACACTAAGATTTTTGTGCAAAGCTTTAGACGATTTTTCCCAGATGAACATACCCAAGTATAATGGACATTCCAAAATGATTCCGGTATCAATGACCAAAGTTTCATTAGGTTTTAATTCAGTTTTTATCGGTGAATAAAAATCATAGCCTAAAGATCCATCGTTTCGGCATGTTGGATCTATGGCCCATGAAAATTTTTTTGAATATTTGATCTTTGGTTGAAATCGACTAAAAATGAAATCGACAAACCAGTCAATCAAAGATTGTAGAACCATTGTGAAATAAAAAAGAATGTGAAAAAATATAAGGAACTAAAAACAGCTCGAGTTTTTATAATACAGAAACCTCAAAAAAAAAAAAAAAAAAAAAAAAAAAAAAAAATTTTTTTTTTTTTTTTTTTTTTTTTTTTTTTTTTTTTTTACAATTTTTCTCGATTCAATTTTGGTAACAATTCGTGTCCTATCACTTTCCAAGATTTATCGCTATTTTTAAATTCTTCGCCGTAAATTTTCCCAAACATATCCAACAAGTTTTCATTTACATTTCTCACGTCATGATAATATTCTCTATGTTGTTGCAAATGTCCCTCCGCCCATGATTTTGCTTGTTTCACTTGAAAAATTATCTGATCATCCTTCATCAAATCATTTTCCATTTGATTCTCGTACCAACGCAACAGGGCTAAGAAAATCACGCACGCCGAATCCGTTCCTGTCAAACTCGACACTTTTTCATTTTTATCGAAAAAAGTATACATGTTTCTTATTCCGCGGACGTGAGATTTATATTCTTCTCGCAACGGAAGTAAAATTTCAGGAAGATATAATGTTAAATGCTTTGGTTTGAACCCTTTAAACCCGTCCACAGCTAGAATTCGATATATAGACCGATTTAAGAGAACGGCTCCAGATGTGTTAGCTTTCAGCCATTTGTTTAAAAGTTTTGTCCATTCGGATTGGTCAGATGGAACGTCGATGAAATATTTTTTCGAAGCCGTAACAAGCAAATTCATCAGTTCGTGCCGATAATGAACATTTTCGTCCTTTGAGGAAGTAAAATCATCCTCATCAAAAAAACCAACCCAATCAGCCAATTGTTTGACCAATTGACGCCGATGGAATCGCAATGACTCATAAGGTCTTCCTAGAACCACTTGACGCACAAGTTTTTCGTGCAATAATTTTTTAATTTCCTCGTCCAAGGAATTTGTCGACCAATGTTTCTGGATGGATTGATTTGAAAGGTAATTGTTTGGCGTATCTGGGTGGGCAAACGAGAGTGACAGTGGATGGATACTTTGATCGTAAATATTGTTTGACGATTCCTTGCGATGTTGTTTGGGCAATGGGGCCAAAGTGTCTAATGTCCTTTTCGCAGAAAATTGTACCGTATTCAATTTGGACGCCATGGGCTCTAAATTTCTCGACAAACCAAAAGAGAGGTCTTTTAGTGATGCGTAATTCGGATTTCAAATCCTTTTCCGGTTCAAACGACTTTGTTTTGGTAAGCAATAAAACGTAATTACAAATAGGAATTGCAATAAATTGATTTAACTGTTCAACCGACTTCCACTGCTGGAAATTGACAGACATGACACTGAGTTGAAAAAAATAATGAATGGTCTTAAATTGAATGTAAAAAAAAAAAAAAAAAAAAAAAAAAAAAAAAAAAATTTTTTTTTTTTTTTTTTTTTTTTTTTTTTTTTTTTTCAACAATTACTGAGGAATTTTTTGTACTCGAGCAGGTTTACCTATTTCTTTTATATCTTTTTCATAACCTGGGCGAATAACCGTTATTTTTTCACAATTGATAATATTATAGCCTTCAGGATTTCCTTCACAATCTTTTCTGGTACAGTCGCAAGTAAATATGCATACATCTATTTCATCATAGGCTTTGTCTGGATCCAGTTTGTCCATGGCGGCATTCAAGTCAAACAGTATATTATATTCTGCGACATCCGGAAGATTAGTTTCATGCCTATCGTAATCCAACTTATAAAGATACATTTTTTTAAAATTCAATAAACACACTTTTAAATACCAGACATTCCATCCAATTTCATAACAGCAATAAATAGGGATAGGCTTAAAAATACCATTCTTTCTTTTGTAGGTAAGAGATATATTTCCCTGACAATTGCCAATCTTTTTTTGAATACCGCCTACTCTTAATTCACTTTTCAGAAACCGAGATAGAATGGAAGATGGTACCTTTTGTTCGCAGAAAAACAGGTTTTGGGAATTGGGATCCTCATGTTCTACTCTATCATCATTTAAAATATCTTTGGTATTCATGGTATAGTTTTTGAAGAATGATGATTACAAATAAATGTATAAAACTTTTATAATTCTAATTGTAAAGTTTTATAACAATTTTTGTTTCTCAAACTGAAAAAAAAAAAAAAAAAAAAAAAAAAAAAAAAATTTTTTTTTTTTTTTTTTTTTTTTTTTTTTTTTTTTTTAAAGCAACTTGAAACTGTTTGAAATTTTTTTTTATACATTTAGGTATTTGTAACCCACTAAATCTTTCATCTTTTGAGTAACTATTAAAACATCTTTTTCTACATGAGGAACAGGGTGACCATACATTTGAGGTATTACTGGAAAAACTCTAACTTTATGTGGCCAATGATTGCAAGTTCTCCTTTCTTCAAAGTAACGAATTCTCTTTTCAATTTGTGATTTTTTTGCAAGAAAAGCTGGAGTCATACAAACATAAAGTGCACACCGAATATTTATGTTTAATCTATCTCTCTGAGGTTCAACCCCTTGATGAATAGTTCGACTATCCCATAACACTAATGAACCAGCTTTTGCTTTAACACAAATATCTGAAGCGCTTCCCAAGTTTTGAATGTAAAACTCTTTTTCTTTTGCAGTTAACTTGTGCCAATCGCTCGAATCTTTTATTTGAAACTTTTCTTGAAATTTTCCATGTAATTGATGACTTCCTTTTAATACTCTTAAAGTTGCATCTCCTTCATGCACATCATAAATATTTACTAAACCTTGAACACATTCAAAATTATTTCGTTTAAAACATTGATCGCTATGAAACCATTCTTTATCTTCATTATACCAACCTCGGTTTGTATATTCACATGGAAGAGAAACACTAATTCCATCAAAACTTGTTAATAAATCGCGTGTATTCCATATTGATGCAAACTTTTTAATTACATTTTCGTTTTGCCTAACATCCCATGATAATGGATTATGTCCAAAGTCCCAATGTTGAAATAACATTCCATGTTTAGGCATCAATTGAAATAATGAAACAAAAGTATCCGGTTTATTTTGTTCTACAGGCTTCTTTAAATGTTTGGTTTTGTAATTGAGCCATTCCCACATCATTTTTTTGAGTTTAGTAATTTCATCGTTATTTAAAACATTTTCCACAATTTCAACCCCGTCATTCTTCAAAGTATAATTTTTGCATTCGTCATAAAATAACATGTTTGTGTTTACTTGAAAGTACTTGCAATGCGCAAAGTTTTATAACAATTTTTCTTTCTAAAAAAAAAAAAAAAAAAAAAAAAAAAAAAAAAAAAAAAAAAAAAAAAAAAAAAAAATTTTTTTTTTTTTTTTTTTTTTTTTTTTTTTTTTTTAACAAATCTGAAAGTGAAAATGTGAGACTCATTTAATATTCAATTTTTGAATTTAAAACATGCAAATGAAATGGATGCTAAAGTACCAACCATTCTAATTGTGGAATGTAATAAGCTCCGCGTCCAATTCGGTTTTGGACTTGATGAGAAATTTTCAGGAACAACGTTCTTTATACCCTCCCAACCGTCATGTTTTTCCACCCATGATTCTAATTTTTCTTTTACTAATCTTGAAAAACATTCATATATTACATCTATAATACTTTTAGGTAATTTATCTTGGATACATTTTACAGCCAATTCCCCGACGAAAGCGAAAAATGCAATTATTCGACTCCAAGTAATACCTTCATCAAACAATTCACTACATATACCTTTTAAAATACTACATATGTTATTTTCATCAATAATTTTTATTTCTTTGCAATGTTTTTTTAATTCATTACCATACGTTTCTTGAAAGACCTTAAGAATTTCACATGTTTTTTTAATAAGATCTTTTTCTTTTTCACTCTTCGCACTGATCGCATCAAAATTTTCATAATGACCCAACAGGAAAGAGAATGTATTTTCAAGAAAACAATCTGTTCTTATTTCATCCTTTTTGCTATAAATTCTTCTTTCATACTGATCAATTTCTCCACTCACAAAAGCTGCTTTAAATCGTGAATTGCTAGACATTATGTGATGGGAGTTACTTTTTCTGAAATATAACAAACAGTATATGAAAGTGTAAAAATTACAAGTGAAGCAACGGTTTTTATTATTAAAAAAAAAAAAAAAAAAAAAAAAAAAAAAAAAAAAAAAAAAAAAATTTTTTTTTTTTTTTTTTTTTTTTTTTTTTAACTTAAAAATTACTTTTTTTCAACAATTGTTGTCGTTTCTTCATTATTTTCTTCATTAGGAAACTCGATAGCAAAATTTGGTAAATATTGAATTTGAGCAATATTTTTTAAATTTAAAAATGCCTTTTGAAAAAGTATCATTTCTTCAATACATCCAGATATTTTAAAAGAATTATCACCAAATGTTATTCGATGAAAAATTTTCATGTGGAAAATAGCCATAAAGTCTTTCTGCATCATTAAGGCAGGTTGTACTATTGCTGCTGAAGAATGGCTAATTTCTTTACCGTCGAAAATTTTAAGGCTTAAAACACACCAATTTTTTCGTGCGAATGGAAGATTGTTTTCCTTGTGATGTTCTGTACAATAAGTACAAAATAATGGATGACACATCTTTACCCAAAATCGGCCACCTGTATGCAGCTTTTCTTCATCGTTTTCTTTCATAACCTCTCCGATAAAGTCGAGAGGTTCGCAAATATTCGAAATGATAGAAATTTCATTCTTTAAAGATTTTTGAAAATTAAATTCTCCTGCTACAATAACATTGAATACATGATCTCGTGTTATAATTCTTCGAATATATGCTTTTTGCTCCGTACCACAAGTATGTCCCCTGGAATATTTTACTTTTTTTTTCTTGTGATTCTGATATTCTGAAGAAAATTCTAATTTATCTCGCCAAGAGGGAGTGACAAGGTTGAGGGCACATGTATGTTTTTCCATGTTTTTAATTTCTTCATTAAGAACAGGTGAGTTTAAAATACCTTCGATGAAGACATTGTATTCCGAGTTTTCCATTGTCTTGGTTATAAAACAAAATACATATGTCACAAAAATATATGTCGCAATATTTAAATAGTATAATCTAAAAAAAAAAAAAAAAAAAAAAAAAAAAAAAAAAAAAAAAAAATTTTTTTTTTTTTTTTTTTTTTTTTTTTTTTTTTTTATATATACTAATCAATTTTTATTATTTGCTTCACAATTTTTTTGCTTGTAAAGAATGTATTCAAAAAAGGCAGTTACCAAACATGGTAAGTGAAATAACTCCATTGAATTTTCACTTTTTAAAGAAAGTATCAATTTGTCTATAGTCGGTATTGAAAAGTTCATGTTTACGAAATATTGAAAAACGTATTCAGATATTTCTAAAAATAATTTACGAAATTTTTCTGCTCTTTCCTTATTAAAACGCGCCTTCATTTCTGACAAGAGAAAAAAAGGTGTTTTACACTTTTGAAATCTAGGGTAACTAAAAACAATCTCAGTCAAGTCAGAAATTTGTTTTAAAAAATAATCATTACACAATAAATTTCTTTTGATAAACTCGATTTCATCTGTAACGTTTTTCGCATTTAATTCTTTTTTATGAAGGGGTAACAATATGGAATCAGATGTTAAATCTTTCTTGTACAAATTATAAAGTTCCTTCAAACGAGTGTGGATAATATCTTTAAGTTCTCTGGTAAAATAAATATGTCCAAAAACATTATATCTTTTTAAAAGGGCTTTTTCATTCCATAAATCTGCAGACATTTTAGTGAAAAATATAACTGTATTTAACTTGCATTATAAATGATATTTATAATACAAAAAATATATACATACTAAAAAAAAAAAAAAAAAAAAAAAAAAAAAAAAAAAAAAAAATTTTTTTTTTTTTTTTTTTTTTTTTTTTTTTTTTTTTTTTAATATACTAAAATTCGAATTTTATATTACGTCATTATTTCTAAAAATAATCATGGGTTTTAGTTTAAACAAAATAGCAATTTTTTCTTTTCTACGTTTCCAACTGGCTCTTCTTCCATCCAAGTAAATTTTCTTTCGGGAGACATGAGTAAATGAACGTGTTGTCTCAAACTGTTAATCATGTATTCAATGGCCAGCCAAGTCAATTTCGGGTTCACGAGCTTGATAAAAAAGTAATAAATTTCTACCATAGTAATTTCGTGCATCAAACTCCCTCTGCATGCAAATTCGCTTGCTAATTCGTCAATGGCTTTTACTATCCTATCTCTGTCTTCGGTCTCAGTAAAAACTTCAATTCCTTGAAACTTGACGGTAAGCGGTATTAACATATTTTGACTACTCAAATAATAAACATATCCGTATTGTTCCTTATCTTCCAATAGTTTCGAGATGTATTTACGAGCCACGTCCCTGATTTTTGGGTGCATAACCAAATCCAACGAAATGTAAAACTCTACGGGCCATTTACCGTATTGTAGATTTAAAGATTTAATGATGGGCTCCAAGGATTCTCCTCCGTAAAATTCTGACAATAAGTTGTCAACAGGTAAATGGCAAGTTGCTAATCTTTCATACATCTTTCTTTTTTATAATCCAAAAAGCAGATCGAATATAATACATGATCGAAAGCACGAATATAGTTGCCAACCCGTACAAAACATATGATATCCATGGAAAAATTGTTCCAATACCTGACCAAACAGTAGAACCAACTTGGCTCGCAAAATAATTTAAAGCTTCGGCAACTGTTGGTCTTTGGCATTTCATAGTCTCACCTGGTAAACAGTTGACATATTTACAATCGCAAAGTCGACAACAAGAATTTTCGTCGTCTTCGTTAAAATCTTTGCAAACATTTACTAACTTTTCCATTCCATCACAAAACGAAATGTTGTCAAGTTTGCCTTTTTGGCAGCAACTTAATTCATTGTACTTACACACCGTGCCATCCGGTCTTTTCTTAAAACATCCAGAATTAGATTCTATGTAATTCCAAATGCTCGCTACGCCTGTGCCGATGACTGCCCCTGCAGCAACCACTTTTAAGCCTTTTTTGCTGAAGACGGTTTTGATTGCGCCACTCAATTTTTTGTTACTTTTTACGAGCTTTTGCAAAGCCTTTTGAGATTTTGTTAAAACTTTGAAATTGTTGAAACGTTTGGAAATGGGTTTAGTATTAAAATTGAATTTGCGTTTTAACATCACGTTTAACTTGATTCGTTACAATAAAGGAAAACATGTCAAACACCGAATCTACCGCGTGCCTGTTTAATGCTACAAAAGCAGATTGTAGAGCACCGAAAAGAACCAATTTAAGCATGGTCATGTGCCAAAAACATCTTAAAGATTATTTTGGTTTGGAAATGGGTTATCATCAAGACGATCATCCCACCAACGTTGCATGGGTTGGACCTTTCTTAAGACCAGTCAAAAACATGTCTTATTTTAAACGAAATACGGTCATTTTTCCAACAAAAAATTTTTTTGATATGACATTACGGCCAGAAGAATTTAAAACAGATAACTCGTTTAGAAAATATCAAATGAATCCTTTTATTTTAGACTATATTCGAAAATATGGCTTATATCCCAATAAAAATATAGAAAATCGACTAGTTATCGAAATGTATCGAAACTTGATGACTGACAAATATGATCCGGGACCCAATCAGGAAACTTTGTTCCCAAATTTAAGTTCTCTTGTTCGCAGTAAAAAAACAATTTCCGAATCTAACATAATGGATCAATCCATCTATAAAGTTCTCAAAGACGTTGGTTTTTATAAAAATGATGCATTGATTACTCTTCCACAGTCAGAATTATCTCTTTGTATGCAATATATATTATTCAACTGTCTGTATTCAGAAATGAAAATTACATTCGATACCGATAATTTTACCGACTATCTTCCATACAATTGCGAATTTGTAGAAAATGTTGGTTTAGTTGCAACAGAATTGATTAATCATCCCCATCCACTAATTATAAATGGTGTGAGTTCTGGAAGTCAAATTTTCTATAATGCATTTGTATCAACGGTGCAAAAGGAAGTTTTACACAAAAATTATTCACTGAAGGATATTCCGTCACAATATGCTTTAACAAATGCTTTAAAGAGTGGATCAGTTTGTTAAATAAAAAAAAAAAAAAAAAAAAAAAAAAAAAAAAAAAAAAAAAAAAAATTTTTTTTTTTTTTTTTTTTTTTTTTTTTTTTTTTTTTAACAGATCTATTTTTTATCCACAAACTGGATCCACTTTTTAAAGCATTTGTTTATTTTTAGATTTATTATGTTTAATAGACATCTTCAAACTCAATCAGCGACCCCAAATTGACTTTTTTAGTCGGTCTCAATTTGTTTTCACGAAATCCGATAAAGTCTAAAATTTTTCCACTGATGCGGTAAACATTATGTTTCTTCAAAAGATATCTAATGTTGATATTTAATCGCAAAATGGCCAAAAATTTATCGGTATAAATGTTTTCTATTTGATAATAAAACCGATTAACTACGTGCTTTCCATCAAATATTTGTGTATTTCTAATACATGGTTGGATAACTCGATCGCTATAGTATCCGGCTTTTAGAAATTTTATTTCAAACTCCCAACATTCTCCACATTCCATTAAATAGCACATTTCAAATGAAAATTTGAAATTATTCGAAATGGTAACATCTGGTCCTAAATCGGATGTCATTACACGAGCAATTTTATTCAGTGGTTCTGAATCCATGACAATCAAGTTTGCTTTACGATTATTTGATTGGAAAATTTCGTTTTTGGATGGTTTTGGTATTGCACAAGTAGCGACTAAAATAACCTGGAAATTGGGATAGTTAGATTTTTCACAATAGCAAATATCCGTTGCGAAGGATTTTTTCCAAAATTTTTTGGAGTGATAGAAATAATTTTGATACACAATATTATTTTGCAATCGGCTTGACCAATCTTCCGTCACAAGATTAAGAATTAAAGGGTAACATTTAACCAAATTATTAGTAGCCTGGGCCAAAGTTTCGTTGCCTAACACCTTTGACACGAGATCATTATAGCTAGCCATACTTTCCTTATTAAAAAAAAAAAAAAAAAAAAAAAAAAAAAAAAAAAAAAAATTTTTTTTTTTTTTTTTTTTTTAGTTAAAATTGAAAACTCATTCAATAATCAAATAATCGAAATTTTAAAATATAAAACTTTTAAGTTCATGTTCATATTCACATTCATCTGTATCGTCTATCAAATTTGGTTTTTTAATTTCCCTTTCTACTTCATTTTCTATATCTGGAGACACTTCTTTCCGCTTCCTATTGCTATTATTTTCTTCTTTATCTTCTATAGAAAGTAGTTTTTCACTTCCAAATAAATTTTCAAACTCAGCATCAAAGCTAGTAGAGTTGTTAGTTTTTGTCTCTAAACACAAAGGTTTATTTTTAGATTTATTTTGTTTAATAGACAATGTTTCGGTTTTATCTTCAAATTCAATCAGCGATCCCAAATTGACTTTTTTAGTCGGTCTCAATTTATTTTCACGAAATCCGATAAAGTCTAATATGTTTCCACTGATGCGGTAAACATTATCTTGCTTCAAAAGATATCTAATGTTGATTTTTAACCGCAAAATGGCCAAAAATGTATCGGTATAAATGTTTTCTATTTGAGAATAAAACCGATTAACTACGTGCTCACCATCAAATATTTGTGTGTCAGAAATACATGGTTGGGTAATTCGATTGATAGTGTATCCAGCTTTTCGAAATTTCATTGCAAACACACTACAGTTTTTACATTCCATTAAACTGCACATTTCAAATGAAAATTTGAAATCATTCGAAATGGTAACATCTGGTCCTAAATCGGATGTCATTACACGAGCAATTTTATTCAGTGGTTCTGAATCCATGACAATCAAGTTTGCGTTACGATTATTTGATTGGCTGGTTTTGTTTTTATATGGTTTTGGTATGTTACAATTAGCGACTAAAACAACACAGAAATCGGGATTTTTAGATTCCTCACAATCGCAATGATCAGTTGAGAATGATGGTTTCCAAAACTTTTCAGAGTGATATGAATAATTTTGATACGCAATATTATTTTGCAATCGACTTAACCAGTCTTCAGCCACAAGATTTAAACAGTAATCATCGACCAAATTATTAGTAGCTTTGACCAATGTTTCGTTGCTCAACACCTTTGACACGAGATCACTATAGCTAGCCATAATTTCCTTGTTATAAGAAAATGAAAAATAAATCAGTTGTATTGAGAAGATTTGGTAGCTGAGCATTTATAAATACTTTGATACAATTTAAAAAAAAAAAAAAAAAAAAAAAAAAAATTTTTTTTTTTTTTTTTTTTTTTTTTTTTTTTTTTTAAGTAAATTATTATTCAAAATATTTCTCATATTTTATCTTTCCTTTAGCGGCCAACCTTTTACTACGGCGATAAATAAAGTCATCAAAATTTATATGTGGAATTGCGGTCAACGACTCGTCGATTTCGATAGCTACCCAACCTTCATGACTATTGATCCAATGTAAAAGTTTTTCTTGTACGATATTAAAAAATGTTATAAATAGATCATCATTAAAATTGTAAGGGACCGTAAGTGTAGAGACGATGTTCATAAAAATTATGATTCGAGACCAACTAATACGATTTATAAATAATATATTGTACAGGCCCTGTAAAAATTCTTCCAATCTGTCTTTTTCATCGTAATGAAAAAGACAAATTGGAGGAATTTGAAAATCATAAGTATCGTAAATAATCTCACAAAGTCTCAAAACATGGTTTAAAACAATTTCTTCATATTCAGTTAAAGCGCTTATACTTGATATTATCGTAGGGTTAAAATTACTTCCTAGATGTTTAAGCACGTTAAATAAAATGTAACTTGTTCGTGCTTGCTTAAAATCCATCTTTGTTTTATTTGGGTAAATATTTAAAAAATTGTCCTATTATATGTACTATAGATAAGACTATATATGCTATTGAAAAAAAAAAAAAAAAAAAAAAAAAAAAATTTTTTTTTTTTTTTTTTTTTTTTTTTTTTTAAATTATGTATGGGTTGTTGATACCACCAAATGATGAATCGGAAAAAACATATTTACTGTCAACTTTAACACCGTTATCAAAATAATCCCTTTTTATAATCGGATATGAAAATAATCGGAAATTAAAATAATCGATTATATTATATGGATACAAATATTGAAATTCGGAATAAGATAATAATTGAAAAAGGGGTACTTGTTGACATGCTCGACACCAGTTCATGGGATCTAGAATAAACTTACATATATTAATATTTAATCTTAATATATATCTTCTTTGGTAATATTCATTTTCATTTTCAAAATTCATACATTTTAAACACATTTTAACACAATTATTATCAACAGTTATAAAATCAAAGTTCACGATAATAAACCGTGAAATATAATTCTCGAAATCATAATCGAGCGTAAGATTATTTTGGAACCAAACCACCAGATTTCTAGGCCAGATAAAATCCTGTTTTCTAAAATATGGAATAATTTCGATGTAGTTTACCATAACATTCTGATTGTGAAATTCTGATAAACGAAAACGAGATTTACTTTGCCAAAAAATATCTATTACAAGGGGTTTGGGAAGTTTTAATTTTTCCATGTCATGCAAATAATTCAAATTTCTTAACAATAATTTTATACACAGATACTTCAATGTTTCAACATTAAATGTAACATCGCAAAAAAAATCATGCTCTTCCTGTACGAAATGTCTATAAATATAAACTGCTTTTTTTGAATCGTTCATTTCTTCTGATCTAATCCACATATTATTTTCAATTGGTTTGGCTGAATAAGCGGTTAAATGTATATGATCCTCTCTAAACCAATTAGAAAAATGCTTCATTGATAGTCTTGACAACAGATTCTTATGAAAAGCTGATTTATGAATTACAAAATGATAATGAGTCATCATTTTTTTTCAAACTTGTGGAAATCAACTATCTTGAATGAAATGAATCTCATGAAATAAGTCTTTATAAAATCAATGAATGAATAATTTCCCATTTGTTGAAAAAAAAAAAAAAAAAAAATTTTTTTTTTTTTTTTTTTTTTTTTTTTTTTTTTTTTTTTTTAACAAATGGATTTTGAATTTTTGATTTTGACCAACCGGAAGTAAAAAATTGAAGTCATTGTTTTTAAAAATAGACGTAGATTTTTTTTCAAACGATCGAATCAAGTCACCGGTGCTATAAAAATTTACAATTTTTTCAATCAAGATGTTGACGATATACATTTTACTATTTTTCATTTTGTATCTTTGTCATTGTTACATGGCACGTAATTTGTTATCATATTACATGGCCAAGCCTTACCAATTTCATTTAAATCTTTTCCGTTGGAACAAAGATGTCGAACTCGCATTTACTTGAATGGTTTGCTCAACTGTTATTTGGTACTTCCAGTCCTAGTTCGCCTCCTTTGGAGCTGAGAAAAATAATATTGCGTATGGAATCTGAAAAGATTCCTTGGTTGCATTTAATTCATAACGGTGGCCTCACGGCGTTTCCGTATCAAATACATGGAGATTTGAATTCTTTAACTGACTACTTGGAAAAACAATGGGTCGAGAAACAACCCTACTTTGATCCGCCAACTTTTAAAACTCGCGCTGTATCGAAATTTTGGGATGAGTTGCAATTACTGCTGACGAAGCGATTCGAAATAGAAGAACCTTTACCTCTTCCATCTAAACGAGACGACGAAATTTTGAAAGAATTTTTAGAACCGACCAAACAAATTCAAACTGATCGATTCAATTTCGAATCCGCTGAGTTTTGGGGAAACGTGGCTCGCAGATTCATCAACATCAACAGACCCGGAGAAGCATCGCCTTTACCGGATGCCTCTTCCGATTCATTCAAAAAAGTTTTACAATTATACGATGTAACATGCAAGGCCCGTGGACAATATTTTGACCCTTTCAACATGTATCTGGTGCCACAATCTGAATACGTGAATGCGGTTCACTGGCAAACCAGTTTGAATTTGGAAGCGTTCTTGCATGATAGACCCACACATCCGTTATCAATTTCAGTCAAAACCCTTTTGAAAAAGAATTTAAACAATCTGCTTCGTGGTGAAAAGCCTATTTTGGAATCCTCGGAATTTGACGCTCTTTTGCACAACATCAGAGTTGTACACGAAGCGATCCCGCAAATCCCACACAAAGACGCACCGCCAAAATTGATCGATGTATTTCAAAGGCTTTTGGCTCTTTGTCAGCGAGACCAGTTATGGGAAAATGAGGTTCCAAAAATCAAACCTGAACCCGTTTCCCCGAGTCTTTTACATCTTACGGAACGAGTTCGAATACTGGAACGAGAAAAGAGAATTTTGTTGAAACATTTTAACGAAAGTGACTCAAGATTTGATCAAGAGCCACTACGGCGCACTTATTCGGATTACCTTTATGTAAAGGACAAAAAGATTCGATCCTAAGATTCCGTCGTAGCGGGGGTACGCCAAACATTTCCACGTTGACAATGTTTGTTATACCAGCGTCAATTAAAATTTTTCGTTGATTGCTTTCACCTTTGTATCCAAAAACAATGGTCGAGTTAGGATACAGTTTTTGTAAAAAATCATATCGGTTCTTCAAAAATTTTAAAGTATCTGAATAAGAAGTTCCGCCTCGGGTTGTAACTTCTACGTCTGGGCGACAATTGGGATACCATCTTCGCATTTTGGAAAAATTCATTGGACTCGTAATTTGGCAATGGCAAAACAATCCGGCCACGTCTTGGTAAGCCAGTTCTAGAGGTATATATGTGTCACCCAAAACCACACCTTTCGTATGAATAATGGCTTGCATTTTAATAAAGATGAAAGGTTTCGGATTTTCAACAATTATCCTTGGTTTCGTACTCGTTACTTTAATCGTGAGTGTGGGTTTGATTGCGTTTACAATGTATAAAATGTCTAGCGCACCGGATTATGTTTTGGACTCCTCCAGCAAAACGGTAACGACTGAAGGAATTTCTGCAAAAGTATTTTGGGATGCTAACAAACTGATGCTCCTGATCCCTACCGTCTCAAATATCCTATCAATAATCCTTTTGGGCGTGTTAACAGTAACTAGTTAAATAAAGTAAAGAAAATACCCATCATGAATTTACGAATGATATTGTCTGCTGCGTTACTCGTATTGATAATCATCAATTTGATAATGTATGGCTATCTAGTTTGGACTGTTAAAACTAATACTACCGCAGGCGTAATCGTAACTAGTAAACCAATGCTATTCTATAGCCCGATAATTGTACATCTATTACAATTTATCACCTCTGGTCTGTTGGTATACCAAAGGTAAAAAAAAAAAAAAAAAAAAAAAAAAAAAATTTTTTTTTTTTTTTTTTTTTTTTTTTTTTTTTTTTTTTTTTTTTTTTACTTTATAATGTTTATCAATTTTTTGTAAATAAATTTACGCCAATTATTTCTAGATTGTTTTTTTACAAACATTTTCCAATTACCGTTCTGTTCGATCCAAGACCTTAAGTTCTTCTCAAATATTTCATTTACACTTTTCCATGCAATATAAAATGTTTCCCTCGATTTTTCACTCTTTAAACATCTTGTAGTAATTTCACCGACAAATGCCAAGTAAGCTATAATTTTATCCCAAGTTATATCTTCAGTTAGATTCTCATTAAAACCAAATTTGAAAATATCAGGTATCGTGTTTCTCGTAACATTTTGAAATGTGTTACAAATTATTTTGTTGTCATTTTCAAAATCATTCAAATATTGTTCGAGCTTGGTACAAAAGGCTTTAATAACTTGTTTTTCGAGTGGTTGCTCTAAAGAAGGTACATCTATATTAATTTCCTGGCGAGCAACTAAATACTGTAAAACCTTTAACAAAATGCGCTTGTATTTCAAATTGAAGCTTGATTTGTCGAGAGACATTATAGCATTTGTAAAAAACTTAGCTGAATAATACTTGGATTAAGTCGGTAGCCTCTTTATACAATTGAATAAAACTTTTTTATAAAGTTTTATTAAAAAAAAAAAAAAAAAAAAAAAAAAAAAAAAAAAAAAAATTTTTTTTTTTTTTTTTTTTTTTTTTTTTTTTTTTTTTTTTCAACTAATAAAGTAGAATGGATCCTGAAAATATTATGAAAAAGGTATACAAAGAAGTGATTCATTTTTTACAATCGATGCTTGGTGTTGACAAAATGGCTATTGTTAATCAGAAATTAAATGAAGCCTATCCCACCTGGACTGATTTATGGAAAACAATTCAAAATTGGCTCGTAACCGAACATCCTTTGACAAACATGCAACACAGTATTAAAAGTTTTGCGCAATTATTTCCCAATTATGAATCTTTTGCTAAGAACTTGGAGAATTCGTTGTCCCTTCACGACGATTTTTGGAATAAAGTGTATATGTATCTTTGCGCAGCTCAACAAGGTTTAAAATGTTAAAAGTGGGACAATTGGAACCTTTTGCATTATTGACATTAGCCAGCGGTTTATTGTACTCGATCGGCGTTTTGACAATTGAGTCCAAAGCAAATAGCTGTTATCGAATACATTTCATCATTCTCACTCTTGTGATTTTTATGGCTCTTCTTACCATATGCATATTTAAATATCTTAAATATCGTTTCGCTTGTCGCCAGATGGATGAGTTTTTGATGGCGATGAAAAAGAAATAGACAAACTATGATTTCTTTGGTCTCGAAAAAGAATAGCGTCATTTGCGCGAAATCCAAGCAGTTGCCAATAACCAACTGGAGACGAAATACAATGTTCCGTATTTCCCGAAATAATTTCATATTCCAGGTGTTGAACCGTACATAAAAATTCTCGAAGACCGACATCATCTTTTTTGCAAATTTTAACGCCGTCTTCGAATTCAATGCAATATGTGAATTTCGGTAACGAAATGTATGCGGATTTTATAGGTCTGAAAGCTTTTCTTTTTATAATTTCCAAGTAATCCATACTTTTAAAAATGTATATTAAAGAATGTCTAACGATAGCGTTACAATTGACTCAATGGCCAATGCTCTGCTCAAAAAGGATAAAAATGTTTTTGGTCAATTTTTCACAAATGGTACATGTATTGGTAATGTCGACTCACAGACGAAGGAAACAGCTGAAAGAATTTTCAAAGAATTATTTTCTGATTGTAATGATACTAGTTTTAATAGTTTTGATGATTTTTTGAAAGAGTGGAAAAAAAATAATATTAATAGTGTCTACGAAGAATATGATTCAATTCCCCAGAGTGATATATGTAATAAATTCAGTTTCGACCCGTCGAAACGTGAGATGGTTAGCGTTGTGGGTCCACGCCGCAAGAAAAATAATGCGACTGAATTTGATGTTTATGATTTTTTAAAAACGAGACACGAAAGTGGATGTCCTATTAGGTTTCCGTCAGATATGGAATTGGAAGCCGATTTAGAAGTTTTGATGGAACCGCAAAAGCATGCGATAGTCGATGCCGGTCTTAGAAAAATTGCTCGTGCATTAACTGTGTTGAATTCATCTTGCAGTTATCGTTTACTGGATGTGCATAGTGAACGCGTTGTCCGTTAAAAACACCTCTCTCAAAAAAAAAAAAAAAAAAAAAAAAAAAAAAAAAAAAAAAAAAAAAAAATATTTTTTTTTTTTTTTTTTTTTTTTTTTTTTTTTAACAAAATGAGGCTTTACGTAAACCTACATGCATCTCAAGACAAATATTTTTAATCAAGAGTTATAATGCAATCTCTTCAAGACCTTGTAAATTTCGTATTGCAACAAGATCGTTGCATTATTTATGGTGACTTGGGAAGATACCCCCAACATTTAGTAGAAGCTTTTAAATCCGTTCCAATGTTAAAAGTTGTCATCGTTTCTCGAAAAAATGACTTACATTCAACAGATAATCGAATTCGAATAGTACGTACAGCGGAGCTTGTAGAAAAATGCGATTTATTAGTCTATTTGGAACCCGCGTCCATGCAAATGGTTGAAAAGCATCCTCTTGCATTCCGCGTTGCCGTTTTTGCATCCCATTACAGGTTTAAAACTTCGAACGAACATCGGTGGACCGATGTTTGTTTCTTCCTAAAAACTGATTCGGAAGGGACGCAAGAATTACGGGAAAAAGAAGATTTTTCAATCCAAACTCGAAACATCGGACTAGTAAAAATAGATTATACTAATGTTTTAACGATATCGGGGAAAGATTCCTCTCCCCCAAACACGCAGGATACGTACGTCATTGTAGACCTGACAAAATTTACCAAGGACTCGTTAAGCATGTATTTGGCATTTTGGGATGCGTTCGATTACATGTTGGAAAACAAACATTTAATTAGTAGGTGGGTCGTGTGCTTTTCCGAAAATGGACGGCAGGCTTTTCAAAGCTTTACGCAAAAAGTTTTAGATGCCCTTTTATGCAAGAAATTTGAATATGGTAATGTGAAAGACCTCCAAACTCTTGTAACTCTACTTCCTTTTTATAAATCTGGTACCATTGATAAAAAGTTTGATGTGAAATTATTGTCTTTTGGTGGAATAAAATTTGCGGTTCCTAAAACAATAGAAGATGCGTGTAAAGTCGCTATAATGTACGACACTTATCAATTAGCGAAAAATGTTCTTTTGATTCGAGAATAAAAGAAAAAAAATGTATGGGAAAAGAAATAAGACAATGTCGACATTAAACAATCTGGATACAATTGTTGCGTCTCATAGCTCACCTCAGCAGATTGTTCAGAAAAAGGGACGTGGGCGATCACCAAGAAGCCTATCACCCCTTTTTTCGATTGACAGTAATAGTAGTAGCTGTTCAAACTCAAGTCGGTGTAGTCGAAAGAAAAAAAAGAGCAATAAAAGAAGTCCTAGTCCTAGCCCTACCCGAAGTTCTAGCTCCAGTCCCAGTCGAAGTTCTAGCCCTAGCCCCAGTCGAGGTCGAACCAAAAAACGCAGCAAGAGTAAAAGTAAAAGTAGAAGTAGGAGTAATAGTAGTAACAGGAGTACCAGCCTCGATCGAGCTATAAAAAATCCATATTTAAGACAAATTTCCGATAACGAATTGCGATACGATTATCCCCCACATAGCCTTTCCTTTAAATTGAAAAAGGGAAAATTCAAAACCAATCAAGTACCAAATAAAGTTTGTAGACTTTTAACGAGCCATTGTACCAAGCGACACCCACTTTTGCGAGATCAGAAGCCACGACATACGCAAATACAACTCAGTGAGTTGTAAAAAAAAAAAAAAAAAAAAAAAAAAAAAAAAAAAAAAAAAAAAAAATTTTTTTTTTTTTTTTTTTTTTTTTTTTTTTTTTTTTACAATTCTATAGCCAATATTTGTTTCATTTGCCTTACGCGGCTTAAAGCTGTATAGACTAAATTTGGGTTTCTACTTTCGTTGAAATTAATTACAATTTTCAATTCATCAATGGTATCACCTTGATATTTATGAATTGTACCAGCAAATCCCAATTCCAAAGGAAAATTTCCACTGTAGTAATCTCTCTGTACTTGTATTTCTAAATTAGTTTTTGGATTTGTACATATTACTACATCTTTATCAGAAATGTAATTTTCAAAAATTAATTGCGTTCCGTTATTGACCTCCGAGCAACCGTTTTTTGTTACGAAAACCAAACAGCCTGACTTTAAGACGAGGTTTGGATAAATTTGAATTTTTATTCCACTGACCTTTTTTTTCAAGTAAAATTTATTGTATATTTTAACAGTTTCCTTCTTGCAAGCCATAGCCCTGTCTGCTTGCATCAGTAAAAGATTATTAATTTCTTCCACTACAGGAAAATTTTTCTGTACGAAATCAAACATACCCGTTTCATCATTTTTGTCGACAAATTTACGTAAAGCATTTATCAAGATTTCGTATTCGGGTTCGAATCTTTTGCTTTCGGTCAGATGAATTTTACAAATTTTGTATTGGGTCTCCGATAAAGTGATGGAAAATAAATTGTGAATGGATTTTATTGGAGTAAGTTGATGCGGATCCCCCATACAAACGAAAAATAGAGGGTAATTGGCTCTATCCATGAAATAATAAATCAACCAATATATGAACCAGCCTTTAATCATAGATATTTCGTCGATAACAATTATGTAAGGATAAACGTTACATTTAAAACTCTTTACAATTTCGCGACTTTTTTCTATAGATTTCAATATATTTGTTTCATTTTCCAATGACTTTTCCAAATCCGCTAAAGGACCATCCAATTCTAAGCCGAGTGTTGAATGAATGGTTCGACCCCCTATGGCTACTGCGCTTCGAGCCGTAAAACTCATGCGCAGTTGTTTTGTTTGGATATAATCGAGAGTGTTTTTGACTACATATGATTTTCCGGTTCCAGGACCACCAGAAACCACGACCAGCAATTTGCGGGGCTTCTTTATCCAATTGACCAAGAGTCCAACGAAAGCGCGTTGGCATTTCGTCAAAGTCAAGTAATGTTTACGGAGCCCCACCTTGTCAATTTTAATTTCGGAGGACATAGCATGCGTGGATGCCATTATTGCCCGATGAAGATTGTCACCCTAATTCTAGTTGAACCTGACGGATCGAGCGCGGAATTTATCCTCTTGATTTGCTCCAGAGTCGCCAAATCTTATCTAGTCGATTTATACTCTTTATACATGGGACATGCGCAACAAACAGAAAACGCAGAATATGTTGATTCTATTATTACTTTGACTGTCGATAAAATAATAAATCCAGGTAAATGGATGTATTGTATTGTTTGGTCACGATATCGACAAGAAGAAAAAAAGGCAAGTTTAGAAATCTTTGTTAAGCGACCCGCAAAATCTGAATTTTATTACGCGGTTGGAACTAATGGTACGCTTTTAATTAGCCGGAAAAATGCAAACGAATCCATCGTAATTCATGAAAATACAGTCGACGTATTGTGTGGAAAATCTAGATTGTATTGTAATGATCCAACAATTGTTTGGATTGATAAAGGTTATTAAAAATGTTTGATTTTAAAAAAAAAAAAAAAAAAAAAAAAAAAAAAAAAAATTTTTTTTTTTTTTTTTTTTTTTTTTTTTTTTTTTTTACACATTGTTAAGTAATTTTAAAGTACAATTTGTCTGCAAATAGGACATGAAATATGGTTTTTCAACCATATTTTTATACATTCTTTATCGAAAGAATGATTACAATTTAAAACAAGAAGTTTATCGGTCTTTTCATAATTTTTTAAACATATTGCACAAGTTTCATTGCTTCCAGTTGAATATATTTTTTCTTGAAAAGATTCAATTATTTCGGACGATACACCATTTAAATCATCTATTTTATATGTATTATGAATCAAATACTCTATATTCTGAATCATGTCATTTATGCCAGAAATGTATCTATCAGGAAAAGAATCAATTTCAATAATCGAAATAACATTATCTAAAAGTTGGTGTACACTTTGTAACTCATATAAATAAATAACTTTATATGCTATTTGTTGAATGATATTCAGTGAATCTTTAACATTATTCGTAAGACACACGTCACTAACGTGTCGGACGAGGTTTTTTACCTCTTGAACAAGATTTTTTACCTTTCGAATAGTATAAAACAATTGCATATCATTTACCTGACTAATCATGTTAGCCGTTTCCCTTGTAGATTGATTTATACTGTTGTAAAAGTTTCCATCTTGAAGAAATTTAAGATAACTTTCATTAGCAGTATAAATATAGTTTTCGCCAATTGTGATAACAGAAAAACTAGGTATTTTATTTATATTACGAATATCCTCTACATCTTCAATATCCGACATAAGTTTCATAATACTAAATATTCGTGGATGAATATAATAACTCGAAATAATTTCGTATATCCGATTCTCTAATACATAAGCTATCTTATCAATCGATTCTGATATCAAATTATATCTAACATCAGGTTCATAATGAGATAATGCTTCGGAATTAAAAAATATAGAATTAAAATAGTCTAGAATAAAAGGTCTGTATAGATTTAAATATGTAATATGACGTGAACTATGAATTGCAGGTGTAATTTCATTAATGTTGGATAGTTGTGAACCCATTTTAAAAATTGTGCATTATGAAGTTATATTGAAATTATTAGCAATTATATACGGTAAAAAAAAAAAAAAAAAAAAAAAAAAAAAAAAATTTTTTTTTTTTTTTTTTTTTTTTTTTTTTTTTTTTACAACAAATAAAAATCTTTGTTGAGTTCAAAAAGTAAGAATGTATGTTCTAAGTCTTACCGTTATAAAATTCTGTAATAAGTTAAAAAAAAAAAAAAAAAAAAAAAAAAAATTTTTTTTTTTTTTTTTTTTTTTTTTTTTTTTTTTTTTTTTTTTTTTCAAAAATGAAAATTTGAAACTTAATAAAATTAAGTTTTGCAATATGCAAATGAAAAAAAATAGAAGAGTTCAAATTTCTTGATAGTCATCCTCGTAACATTTTTTTGGTCGTACAGCGTAATCGAAACCTACGCCTTCTGTATTTTGTTGACCAAAAAACATACGTTCAGCTGAAGTAGGCAAACCATCAGACCATTCATTTCTTAATTCACTCGTACAGAATTTCGCCATATTTCTTTTCATGGCTTCAAAACTCACCACTTCAATCTTAGTTCTGTCGGGATTTTTTGCCAATCCATCGCGAGTTAATGGTAATGGTTTTCCGCTTCGGCATTGATATTTCATCAAAGTTAAAACGTCTTTTTCATACGCAGATTCATCATTTGTAAATAATTGTCTTTCCACGATTCTGACCATGTTGAAAAAATGACTGACGATTCCACATTTTTGAAAGAGATTACGAACGTCTGAAAACGCTACAATATTTTCGGGAGAAATTCTTCGTAACAAAGTATACAAATCTTTAAGCGATTGATAAAGAACTTTGATAGATCCTCGATCTTCTACTAAAATATATTTAAAATGACTCAAATATTCAAATTTCCCAACCAAATCCCTTCCTTTGTTGTGTTCAGCATAAGGTATCAGGTGACCAGCTCCAGGTAACAAATTCAACAGTTCTTGAATGGAGCATGTTGTATAAACGGTCGCGTATTTACGTCTGTTTGAAAATTCAAATACCTGTTTTTGAGTAGAAAATAACGCCAATTCGTATAAAATATTCTTTTCTACGTTAAATTCTGACCTAGATTCTGAAGACGACGGATTATGTTTACTATCCAAAGCGGCTTGAGTGTCAGATTTCGATGTACGACAAGCGCAATTAATTCCTTGTGCTGTTCCAGGTGGTGGAAATCGCATATGTTTAATTACTGCCCACACAAATTGTGGTACGGCTTCGATATTTTTGTTGAAAACTTCTAAATTATTGTAGCGACGCAAATGACCTTCCATTAAACATAACACCGCATCCAGTTTATGTGGTGTTATTTTTCTCATGATGGCTTCAAAAATATCAGGCCTTTTTTCCCGCGTATATTCCATCAAGCGTTTTGCTACAAAAATCATGTCGGAAATAGAATACAAGGATGCAATTTTCCCTTAAAGATTTAAAAATAATATATGATAAAGTCCGTTTTCGTAAAACGACTGAAGAATTGAGTATGCTGATATATATAATGATGTTTACGAATTTAAAAGTATCGGATCTCTTGGGATGGTTTAATGAGGACTTGGGTAAAAGACGACAATATTTAAAAAATTTAAATATTCTAGAAGATTACGAATCATCAAGAAAATTGTTTACTAAAAAACATCAAACGTACTTGATCAATTGGAAGAGGGCCGTTGAATTATGGATTGGTAAAAAGAATGCTACTTTTGAAGCCTTTCGACAATCATGTAAAAATGCAAAATTGAAAAATATTATGCGTATAGAATCTGATGCTATATTATTTAAAATTGTGTAAAAAAAAAAAAAAAAAAAAAAAAAAAAAAAAAAAAAAAATTTTTTTTTTTTTTTTTTTTTTTTTTTTTTTTTTTTTTTTTTTTTTAGTTTGAAGATTTTATCATTTCCAACACGTGCCTATACTAAATCATGTAAACAATTTTGAAATGTATCATATACGTATTCTGACATTTCAAATAAGGTGTCATCATATAAATCTTCAGAGTTATTAGAGTTTGACATGTTTGATAAATTTTCTTCATTTGAGTTCAATGTATTAAACTGGTCAGATGAATTTATATCAGATTGGTCTTCCGACACTTTTTTTCGACATATTGGACACATGTTTTGCTCTTGAAACCATTTTCTTATACAATCTTGATGATAAGCATGATTGCAAGATAAAAGCAAAACATTTTCATTCAAGGAGAAACTTTCTGTACATATAACACAAGATTCATTTAAATCAATTAACTTTTGGTCTATTTTTACAATAGGTAGTAATTTGAAAACGTTATCTGGAACGGGTTTTTTTGGTGGAGGTTCGTTAAAAGAAGCATCCATGACATCTGTGTAAATTGCGTTTAAAAACGGAGATTGGGTTATAAAATCTGTTAATCTATCTCTCTGTTCTCGAATATTTTGTTCCAATAAAGGATCGCTTCCGACATGCATAAAATGCACAAATGAATTAATGAAATCTGGAATATCGTTCATAAAATAGGAATCAAATAATATTTCAGTGTTTATGTCAGGTAAAGTCTGGGAATTTGATGAGTGTAGCAAGTCTAACATGTAATGCCTAAATAAATGGAAAACATCAGGCGGATTAATATCAAAATTATCAATCGATTCTTCCTCTACTTCAACACGAATTTCATCTAATACATTGTCAAATTGATTATCCATTTCAAAGTCGAATCGTCTAGGATGGTTTGAATAATCCATCACGTACTGAAAATGTACTTTTCGTATATTAAACTTATTTAAGTAAGCGTTGTATTACATATATTATTAAAAAAAAAAAAAAAAAAAAAAAAAAAAAATTTTTTTTTTTTTTTTTTTTTTTTTTTTTTTTTTTTTTTTTTTTTTTTTAATCACTTGTCATATTTCAAACAAAGTATCTTCCTGTTATTAGATACCTTTCCCGTTCGCATTTAAGCATTAAAGTTCCATTTCCACAACATAGATAATGCGCATACCTGGCTTCAGCAAGTTGTCTTTTCAACAAATTCTTTTCTCTTTCCAATAAGCTTATTTTCTTTCTCAAATCAAATAGTTCCGTTTCCAAAGGAGACAGTTCTTTTTTTAAAACCATATTTTCCTTTTCACTCTCTATTTTTGATTCAAAAGAATCCAATTTTTTTAACCTTTCATGATGCATATTGAAACAACAGAATTACTGGCAGTAAGAATGAAAAGGTATAATATAGTATATTAACACACACAAAAAAAAAAAAAAAAAAAAAAAAAAAAAAAAATTTTTTTTTTTTTTTTTTTTTTTTTTTTTTTTTTTACAATTTTAATTTTTCTCTTTCACCAGACCGGAAGTGAGAATTCACAATCTGACTTTGCAATATGTAAAATGAGATGACGTTCTAAAAGATTTATTTCAGTTACAACACTACTCGTAAATTAAGTATATCAAAGAGATATGGATTATCGAACATTAGTTTTAAGTCTTTTAAAGGATAGAAAATATCCAAAATTGGAAAATTATGTTGTCATAGATGTTTACTATAAAATGATTCCTGTGGATTATCCCTCCTTATCCATTTTACGTTATGATCGACGCTTTGACAATCCCAAAGATGTGTATATACGAGATTCGAAACCTTTTACCATCAATTTTATGGTATGTGTGGGAGATTACGCTTTTTATTTACACGAAGTCAACACGCTCAATGTGGAATCGTTTCCCACAAAATGTATTTCGATCAAAATTAATCGATCTTATTTAGACGAAAATATTTTGCACCAAAAAAGTGATACTTTTGAAGAAGAAATTTATAAATTCTTGACGCTTTTAAATTACGATGTTCCACAAGTTGCTAGTATATTAAACATGGAATTTTTCGCCAGTACGCGATTTTTACCGCAAAGAATTAACCTTTTTGTTTACAAATACAGCGAACGAGATGTCAATTTCATTCCCCTTACTGAAAAAGAAAAATCGTGTTTTGGTCCATCCTCAGAAATTTTTCCAGCTCGAACAATTTTGGGCCGTTTATCCGAATGTAAGTCCATGTCCACTCTGCTATCTCTCAACAATAACATTGATTTTCCAGATTTAAAGTTTACACAATATTTTTCCACTCAATGGCGTACTCTTATTCCTCTCGCCTTCAATCCGTTGGAAAATCCAATCATTGTTTAAGATTGACTATTGGCGTAAGAAACTTCCACTAAATATTGTTTATCCTCGCTAGAATCCCGTTTCAAAGGTAGGTACTGGCGATTTGAACCGTACCGTTTGCAAACGCGTCTGAGACCCGCACATGATGGCAAAGGCATGTTTACATCCGTTGAATCGCATTCGTCATTTGAAGGAGCAATGGATATAATGGATGAATCAGAATCATTGCTGGAAATTTCATCTTCCGAAAAAGAACCTAACCTGGACCGGTACTTTTTCTTTTGACTTTTCGTGGGTGGCCTTCCTCTCGGTTTGGGAACATTTGTCATGAATCGTTTTGCATATTTTCTAATGTCCGGGGAAATTCTTATAGCCATCTTCCAAATCTTGTCGGGAACAGATATATTTTCTTTAAACTCTTTAAAGGCTGGAGTGTTTTTAAAAAATTTTCTCATTTTTGATACAGGTACCAAATTACCATCATTAACTGCAATTTCTTCCAACTCGTTAGCTTCGACTCTTTCCGGATTGTATTCCCATCCTCGTTTTGAATCATTCAGTATATACGCAGCGTATTGAATTGGTATTTTTGTTGGTCTAGGCATGCTTTATTTACGGTAGATGACCTGTCCGTAAAAATGAAATTTGAAAAAGGGCGAATCTCTCACGTTCAAATGCGTGTCATAATGAGCGTGCTCGTATTTGTCGTATGCGTCCCAGTGAGCTAAAGCATGGAGCGTGTAAATGAATAAAAGGTGCCAACAAGTCATGGTCTGAAAATATTCCGCTGGATTCAAATTACTCTGCTCATTTTCTATCATCGAGGCCAAGTTGACGGTTCCTCGAGCTTCATTGTACAACATTTGGTTGGATTTTGTATAGTCGAGACAATATCGCCTTTGAATAATTGTAAACTCGTAAACGTTAAAAATAATGTAAACTACAATATGTTCGTCAATCACATTTTCGTCCATGTACAATTTAATAATTTCTTTCGGACCGTTGGGTTGGTAACAATAGAAAAAAATGGGCTCGTATCGATTCAAATGATGAATGGGTCGGTCAAAAATCCAGTTAAGGATGGGAACCCAACGTTCAAATATAGTATGAAACTGTTTGAGATCTACGACGGTAAATTCTTCAACAATTCTATAGCATGCAGACCATGCGTCTCGCCATTTATTGACCCTGCTCATGGACCGAATATTGGTCGGATTGCGTCTGGATTCGTGTCGATCGATTGGTCTTTCTTCGTCTACCATCTTGACTCTTGACATGCGACACAAAAAAAAGCATGCACAATACATGGATCGTGTTTTTCTTAATGTGGTTGGCATATGTATGGATTTGGAAAACTATGAAATTGTCACCTGACAATTCGATAACAATTCGAACTGAAGCTCCGACTTTTCGCCAAAATTGTACAACTAAAGAAGTTCCTTGCATCGACGACTGTTCTTTTCTCTGTGTGGAAAACAATACCAAATGTATAGGTGGAATTTGTCAAGTTCAAGACGAGCTGATACCGGTTCCTTGCAAAGAGGAAACGGGAGGAATTTTGATGATTGTGAATGATCCAGTGCCTCATTGGTCCTGTATTTGTACAAATTCTACATTTTATAGGGGTCCGGACTGCTCAGAATTGAATGAAGACGTGTGCGAGCACGGCGTGTTTTTATATAAAAACCGAAGAAATTTTGTATGTTTATGTTTACCACCATACAATTTGAAAATAATTGATAACAAACCACATTGCGTGGAAAAAGCAAAGATGAATTTTTTTCAATGAAAAAAAAAAAAAAAAAAAAAAAAAAAAAAAATTATTTTTTTTTTTTTTTTTTTTTTTTTTTTTTTTTTTTTTTTGTCTCTCAGCAAACCGGAAGTAAGAATTGAAAACTTATTAAATATTCAAAAATTCGAGATTAAACCAAATGACGTCATCATTTATAAAAATAGAAATAAAATTTACACATTGTGATTTTCACAGTTTAAAAAAATTAATTCAATAGCAAAATTTACAGTTAAAATCACAGTTTTTTTTTATTCCTGTTCAAGAATTTATACATTTATTTTTTTCGTAAAATTTCAAATACTTTTTTCACCATTTTACTCTGCTTTATACATTTTTCATGTCTGTGTCAACTTGCTTCAAGCTTTTTCCAGGTGCTTTACAAATTTACATTTTTGCTTTATACATTTTTCATGTCTGAGTCAACCTGCTTCAGATATTATGCATCTGCTTTAAAATTTTACATTTTTGCTTTACGGATTTTACACGCCTACTTTAAATTGCTTCAGATATTATGCATCTGCTTTAAAATTTTGCATTTTTACTTTATACATTTTTCATGTCTGAGTCAACCTGCTTCAGATATTATGCATCTGCTTTAAAATTTTACATTTTTGCTTTACGGATTTTACACGTCTACTTCAAATTGCTTCAGATATTATGCATCTGCTTTAAAATTTTACATTTTTGCTTTACGGATTTTACACGTCTACTTCAAATTGCTTCAGATATTATGCATCTGCTTTAAAATTTTACATTTTTGCTTTACGGATTTTACACGCCTACTTTAAATTGCTTCAAATATTATGCATCTGCTTTAAAATTTTGCATTTTTGCTTTACAGATTTTGCACGCCTACTTCATATTGCTTCAAATATTATGCATCTGCTTTAAAATTTTGCATTTTTGCTTTACAGATTTTGCACGTCTGTGTCAAATTGCTTTATGGATTTTGCATCTGCTTTAGTATTTTGCATTTTTGCTTTACAGATTTTGCACGTGTATGTCAAACTGCTTTACAGATTTTGCACGTGTATGTCAAACTGCTTTATAGATTTTGCACGCGTATGTCAAATTGCTTTATAGATTTTGCATTTCTAAGAT
Organism: Maratus speculifer; assembly: GCA_964019185.1. NCBI lineage: Eukaryota > Metazoa > Arthropoda > Arachnida > Araneae > Salticidae > Maratus > Maratus speculifer. The sequence goes on along the minus strand of OZ025297.1, from coordinate 300,543,762 downwards.
AAATGCTTCAAGAATTTTGCACGAATTCTGCAACCTCAGCGCTCGAAATATTTTTCACGTATTCGACATCCTATGTTTTACCGTAAGAAATATAGATTATTCAACTGGAACAAAAATTTAATTAACCAAATCTTTGTTTTTACACCTAAATATTTTTTCTAATGAAAATGACTAAAAAATGAATTTTTTCTAATCCCAGAGTACATTTTAAAAATGTACGCTGGGATTAGAAAAAGTGACATTTTTAAGCCTTTTCATTAGAAAAAATGCACTTGTTCAAAATTGAGGCTAAAAGGGCCAAAATACCAGTTATGAATCGTTTACCTACTGTAAACTTTTATAAAAAATAAAAAAAAAAATTTATTTATTGAAAATTTGCCTGTTTTTAATATGTTGATTCAAAATTCATCTATTTACGTTTTAAAAGTAATTTTTTAAACACAAATTATAGTTATTTCATACAAAAAAAGAGATTTGTTTTTTAAAAATTTAATTTTGGGTTTATCGTATTGCAATTTGATTATTCTTTTTACGCTTCTTGTTTTTATTCTCTTCTATCAGTTGTACTGATGGAGTACATTTAAATTCTATATTAAATTTATGACATTTTGCATCTTCAATAACCACATTAACAGATTTTGGTATCGCTACGGTAGGTACAAAATGTATCAGATCCGAATGTTCAAAAAAATTTTCTAGTAAAATAAATCCAGCTCCATGAGCACGCAAGGCGTTATTTTCCATAGTTCCTATCTTCATTCCACCTCCCCTGCTTCGACCTTTTAAAGGCTGATTCGTAACTCTATCGGTAGAACACCCTGCAGCTGCGTATAAATGTTCACCCGCCAAATAAACAACGACAAAATAAAAGGTTCTTCCGTAAAAAGCTTTGGCATTTTTTATCAAAATGCCGCAGGAATTTCTAACGATTCTAGTATCCTTTCCGCCACCCAATTTTACAGCTTCCAGTATTTGTCCAACAGTTTGCCTAAACATGCCATACGGGTTAACAATAATGTCAGGTTCAATTCTAGATGCGCCCAACTTTGGCATTTCATCCATGACTCGCATTACTCCCTTTTGGCCGTGCAAACTGCACAGTTTATCACCAGTATTTGAAACGTGTTTTTGTTCGACGCTTATGGAAAGCTTGTCACCTGAAATGAAATGTTGGATCACTCGAAATGGCACTTTGGAAAAATGGATGCGGTACTCGCAAGAGGACATTTTTTCTAAACTCATGTGAATGGAAAATGGTTCGACTTCCAGAGGCTTTCCGCTAATTAACGTACCCAACAAGTCCGATTCCGGGTCTTCGTCTCCAGAAACAGGATAGAAAACCGTCCAAGTTTTCGGATCCATGTTTATTTTCATTCTCACCGTGTAAAACCGATGGAAATCGAATGAACGAAAATTTTTTCTTTTCACAATGCAATCTTCTTGCGTACATCCTTTGAAACTCATGTAAGTCACGATGGGTTGAGGCATCATCAAAACAAAATTTTTTGAAAACCCGTCGTTTACGGGTTGAATCAAAACTTTATGATCTGGGGTCGGTGTCTGAAAATATGCGGACACTGTATCCATGAAATAGTGCGCGTATTTGGGGTCCGTAGCCAAAACAGCATTTTTCATATGATTGAATGCCAAAATGACTTTTGGAAAAGCCGTATGACGGAAAAAAGGGTTGAAATCCACAAAGTAGCTGATGGTGGATGTATACAAATGAAATTTATTTTCCACTCCGAAAATGCGTCTCATCCAATACATTTCGTCGTAAGGCGATACCCATATTGATATTTCTGGTAACTTTTTCATAATGATGCCAGACTTGAAACGGATGACTATAAACTTTCCTCGCTCGAAACACTCAATTGTCCCAAATTGTTTCTTCAATTTCAACAAATCAACATTGTCAAAGGATTTTTTAGAAACGGGTATACAAGCTTCATTCACTACCACGTAGTAAGGACTGTTTGTTTTCGGCTCGAGATTTAACGCATTCCAAAAATTTTGGTTGGGCTTGTCGTGATAAACTGAATCCAAATCATCGCAAGTAGATACAATTGTATCTCTCACCATCATGGTCGTGCGACCCACATTTTTCGTTTCAAAAATGCCTAGTATGCACAAAAAATACAAATAACTCGGATGAAAAGACTCGACAGATGAATGGTTAACTTTTTTAGACATTTGTCGTACAATGACATACAACAAATAGGGATTTAGCGGATACGTCTGAGTCAATACCTCTCTGTAACAACCAACGTTTTTTTCCATAAACACTTTGCCATTTGTTCCAATTTCCCGATGGGACTCTTGCGGTTCATTGGTCATTTTACCTGCCGATTTACCCTCTTTAAAATAAACAGTTTTTCGAGACAAAACGTGCAACAAATATCCATTTTCAATGGAATTACATATCAAAGCCGTTCTCGATTTGACTAGTTTCCAATCTTGCTCCCTCAAAGGCCCGTACAAATATTTTATAAAAAGTTTCGTAAACATGTGGCCTGGGCTAACAACCATTTTATTGCCCAAATGATCAATGTCAAAATGGTCGTCTCGATAAAGTTGATTCATGTAAGCCGTTAAATGAACGGGATAAGGGCAATGATCGAAAAAATGGGGATCATCGTCAGTTTCCGATCCATCATTGTGAACGACAACCACGTCCCCACACTTTTTTTTGTTCTTGTCAGCTACATAATAATTTAGTTCTTTTCCTCGATCCTGGGCGTTGTACGAATAAACACGAACAATTTTTCTCTGAATAACGTGCGTATTGGTCGGGTCGTTTGTGTAAAAATACGGAAGATGGCGCACCAAACCGCCGATAAGGAAAAATCCAGTCGCAATGTCCAATTCTTGAAAAGGTAACTTGGGCGGAACCTGAGAAAGGTCGAAAGGTTCTCGAAAATTTTGAACGCCTTTGCTGCGAATGGCCAAATCCAAACGAGATCCAATCATAATGGGAAAGACATTTTTCAGAGTCTTTTTGGAATTGCAATAAACTGAACATGCGTACATTGTTTTTTGTAAAATGTGTTGGCGAATGTCTTTCGGACCTTCGTATATCAGGTAAATTTGAAGCTTGTCACGTAAAAATCGAATAAAATTATTCACGTGCATGTCATAATTATGTAAAATTGGTCTAGTCATAGTCGGGACGTCGAGTTGTGGCATATTTGACTCGGAGGTCGTGGACTCGTTGCTTAAAAGTTTTGTCGCAGACATATTGGTGTTGCTGAAGGGTGTAAACGCAAAGCGAAATTGTTAAAGTGATGACAAAGAGACAATATAAATTCAACCCATGAAGGTATGGGCTATGAACAGAATATTGATTACCAAAGACTGATTTGAGAAAAGACTTGTAAGTCATTTTTAAACTTTATATATCAAACTATCATATCAAAAAAATTATTTATTAAAAAAAAAAAAAAAAAAAAAAAAAAAAAAAAAAAATTTTTTTTTTTTTTTTTTTTTTTTTTTTTTTTCAAATATTCAAGAATAATATGACATCAAATAATATGACATCATTTGTTTATTGCCAAAAGTAACATTTTTTTCTATTTCGAACTACTTGTACATTAAATTTATAATAAGCCATGGTAGTTACTTCGACAGCGGGGCAAGGATATCTGATTAATCTTGATCGACTGTGATCATGATAAACTTTTGTGATTTTTCTACCAGTTGACAATTTTACTCTTTTTACGTATGGATAACCACAAACATACTTGAAAAATCTATACTGGGATGGGCCCCGAACGTACAAGACAGTTTCCAAAGGAATAATTTTCTGTAACTGGTATCTCCATTTGCTGGCTTTTAGTTTCAGTTGTCGTACATTTACATTCAAATTCAACTTTTCACAATCCGAGTTATAAAATCGATCCTTGTTGTGCGCTCTAGATTTGTTGTTGGCCCAATCTCTAAAAGTCAACCAGTAATAAATGGGTAACGGAGCCACTTTAAGTAAAGTCACTTCTGTTGGACACGATGTAAAAGCAATCTCTAATGGCATGTACAAGCCATCATAACAATTTGCCCAAACAGCCTCGACAAACAACATGACTGACAACTTGATCTAGTAGAAAAGTAGATAGTAGTAGCAGTAGTAGATTAGTAGAAAAGTAAAATAACTGCTTAACTGTTGTGAATTGGATTTTTATACACAAATTGTACTCTAGTTTAACAAAAAAAAAAAAAAAAAAAAATTACTCTTTTTTTTTTTTTTTTTTTTTTTTTTTCTTTAATTAAATATTTTTTCTACCAACTTATTTTCTTGTTCGTTCTGTTGACAAATTAAATAACATTTGGGTAATGAATTTTCCAAAAGTAAATGTTTGTAATCAATCTTAAGTTCTTGCTGTTTTTTTAGAATCATGTACGCTTCCGACAGTGATAACAATTCACTTTTAAATATGAGGCGATCATCATCCCACCTTTTTACTCTAACTGTCGACAGCAGAGAATTTTCATAGGAATCGAAATATCTGTACCTTCGAAGTTCATTTACATTTTCAATGATAAAATAAAATTGCTTATAATGTCTTTGATTACAGCCTGTAAACTCAACTTTAACAATCGGATAATTTTTTATGTCTGTTTTTCTAAAAGAAAATCTATATCCAGTTTCTTCACGAAATTCTCTATAAGAATCCATAAAACATTGACCTAAAGTTTGCGGACGTTTATGAGACAATTGTCCATGTGGAAAATCATAAAGGTCTTCAAACATTTCTCCTTTTATGAATCGCATGTAATCCAATTGATCGCTTACTTCCAGTGTCGGTAACCATTTCTGTTCAAAAATTTCTTTCACGTAATTGAACGGATCATGTGTTGTTAATTCGTACGGGATATTATTTTTATACAAATAAATATAAAAATTTTGCACGCAGTATGGCACTTTACGTTTTATTAAAACAACTCGATTATTATTAGTTTTAACAATCAAACCGTACGAAGTGGTGAAATTATCGTAGCGTTTCATCTCACTTTTTACTACTTTGCTATAATCTATTTGCTATAAGTTATAACAAGTGAGCACTTGATATATATGTGCAACAGAAAAACTTAAATCTCAAAAAAAAAAAAAAAAAAAAAAAAAAAAAAAATTTTTTTTTTTTTTTTTTTTTTTTTTTTTTTAGATTGATAAAAAATTGTTTTTACATGTTTTTCAAAGTTAATTTTTTTAAATAAATAAGTTAATAAGTAATTTTAATATTTAAAAAAAATAATATGCGATTATTTGAAAAGGCACTCGCTTCTAAACGTTCGACAATTATTCATGGATATTATGGTCGTTATCCGTCATCGATACAACATTATTTAGATTCTATTTCTGAATTAGAACCTGCATCGGATTACGAATTAATATTTTGGTATCGTCCAAATTTATACGAATGTCGAATTTTACACATTTTAATCGAACCTCCATTCGACACAGTCATTCCTTCCAATATTTGGACAATCGTCTTGTCGAGCCATCTACAACTTTTTTGGAATCCTTTGATGACGCAAGTTTTGAAATGTGAAAAATTCTTAAACATTTCGAAACCCGTTGAACCGGATCCCGATCAGATAATTGTGGTTCCCTCAACTTGTCACGTTTATCCAATTCATCCAACACTCGATGAAACAGAAAAATTTCGAATTGACATGTCTTCTGTAAATAACTGCCACGAAGGATATTTAAAACTTTTAACAGTGTTTGATCTTCTCCGTCCATCGACGGTATGGTCGTTATCGATCCCTGAAGGATTACGCCTAAAACTGTTGGAAAAAATAAAACCCAGCGATTCCAATTATGATAAACAACTTTACGAAATTCTGAATCATTCTCGAGACTATTGGTAAATTTTATTAAGCTGAAAAAAAAAAAAAAAAAAAAAAAAAAAAAAAAATTTTTTTTTTTTTTTTTTTTTTTTTTTTCAAAATGTAAATTATGTCTTTTTTAATAGTTAAAATAATTTTTCAAGAATAATTAACATAAACAACTTTTTTATAGATTTTGAGGTGAATCGACCGGTGAAATTGGTTGTGGATCGACTGGTGATATTGGTTGTGGATCGACCGGTAAAATTTCCTGAGTTTGATTTTTTCTTTTACGTTTGTTGGGTTGTTGTTGAGCTAGCAACTTTGACAATCTGTCTGACTTTATACGCTCCATTTCTTTTTTTCCGACCATTTCAACATAAAGTCCTACGCATCTATCCATATCTGCATCGAATTCAAACGGATTTTCTTGCTGGATTTCAAGCGCTGTTCCCACTATTTGTTTTATTTGTTCCGGATTGTTATAGTAACTGTACAACGCCCTCACTGCGGTGTTGTGCTTTTCAAAATTTGTCGAAAAAGCATCATGCACATAGACTTTGGGATGTGTACCTATGATTCCGTCGACCGCAAACCATTTACAAGCAATCGTAGGATCGTGTTTGTACCAGCAACAAGCAAATTTACTCAATTCGGTCGGATGAGGGCAATCTTTGGACAAGACACGTTCAACGCTGGCTCTCTCCTCGTGAGACATGTTGGACTTGAGAAGTTCGTAAGCATTTAATATTTCATCGTGCCATTGGGAAAACAAAATAGTTTTGTCGAATTGATAATAGGCAACTCGAGTATATTCGAAAATTTTTCTATAGACTCGTAAAATGATAGTTTCCAGAGTCAAATATTGATTTTTATTTTGTAAGACTTCGTGTTGAATAGCTCCGTCAATCAACATTGAAATAGGATCAGACTCCATTATCACTATAAAGCGAAAAGTTTATACAGTGAGAATAAGGCAATTGAATTTGGAAAAAATCAATGTACGAATGTTTTTATAAGCTACTTTTAACTTGGCTCAAAAAAAAAAAAAAAAAAAAAAAAAAAAAAAAAAAAAATTTTTTTTTTTTTTTTTTTTTTTTTTTTTTTTTTTTTTTTATACATTGTCACAAATTATACATTTTTTTGGTTTTTTTACTCTTTTAATTTTATTTACGTTTTCATTACTTTTTTTTATTTCTTCCAATTTCCTTTTAATTCCTTTAGTTTCCTTTTCCAACTTTTTTATATCTCGCTCAATACCGATTTTTAAATTCTTGTAACGCCGGTTAAGAGTTGCTATTGAAATTGATGCTTCTGCACAAACAGTAAAGTGTCTTTTTCTTAATGAAGCAATTTCCGTAAACATTAATTTATTAAACAAGGAAAGAAAATCATTAATTTCTCTTAACTGATCATTTTGTCTTTGAAGTTGACTTTTGTCATTTTCAAGTTGACTTTTGTCATTTTCAAGTTGACTTTTGTCATTTTCAAGTTGACTAATATATTCTTTTAATTTTTCAATTTCTTCAGCATGCGAGGAATTTGTGAGAATTTGATCCATGTCCTTTTCCACACGTTCATCATCAAACAAAACATAGTTTAGTAGAGAACTCAAATCTATGTCATTCAATATATCCTCCGTAGAGCTTGACTCAATATCTTCTGAAGTTTCAGATGCCATCATGAAAAATACAGAAATGATTGAGAGAAAAGACTCACACTGGGTCTTATACTTGTTACATGTATGAAAAAAAAAAAAAAAAAAAAAAAAAAAAAAAAAAAAAAAAATTTTTTTTTTTTTTTTTTTTTTTTTTCACATATATGTTTTTTAAATTCCATTTTCATAATGTTGCCGATAAACGGCGGCAAAAGTTTTACTGTCCCCGACAAAGTTTAAATTTAATAACATAATAGAATCAATTACATTTATTAAGTACGTATAACTAGGTTCATCTACAGCCGCCAATTGAGTTATCCAAACATCCTTCCAATATTTGTCCATATATATATTATAAAGATCCGACTTAAAATTTTTCAAGTTTATTTCATGATCCAATTTGATTGAACTATATCTAGGAAAGTCATCTGTCATTTTTAAATTGTATTTTATATCATCATGATTCCATGTCACATTCTTTGTCGACAAGCCAATTCTAAAAGTGTTAAATGGTGGTTCATGAGCTGTTAGAGTAATATGCCAGGGAACCAAATTTCCTTGAAGACGAACGAATGAAACATGAACTGCATACAAAAATGAAGACATTTTTTTGTATTTGAAATTACACACAACGCGGTAGAAATCAATGGTACAATGTTAATCAGCCGATCAAGTCAAGTCAAGATTACCTAAAAAAATACTAGTTGTCCACTTGAAACGCTTAAGTAACCTTTACAATTCAAACATGAAAAAAAAAAAAAAAAAAAAAAAAAAAAAAAAATTTTTTTTTTTTTTTTTTTTTTTTTTTGTAGTTTAGTAAAAAATATCCATTTATTTTTTTTCGTAAACATGCATTTGTCCACGTGAAAATAGATAAATTTCATCTGGTAAAATTTTGAAATTTTCGTATTTTATTTCGAAAACAGTATGATCTGAAGCAAATCCGAAGCTCTGGTTTTGCGTATTTCCTTCTTTAATAGGATTCAGACATGGGTTAGGTACATTTTCTTCTTTAATAGATTTCAAACATTGATTAGGTACATTTTCTTCTTTAATAGATTTCAAACATTGATTAGGTACATTTTCTTCTTTAATAGATTTCAAACATGGATTAGGTATATTTTCTTCTTTAATAGGATTCAAACATGGATTAGGTATATTTTCTTCTTTAAGAGGTTTCAAACATGGATTAGGTACATTTTCTTCTTTAATAGGATTCAAACATGGATTAGGCACATTTTCTTCTTTAAGAGGTTTCAAACATGAATTACGTACATTTTCTTCTTTAAGAAGTTTCAAACATGAATTACGTACATTTTCTTCTTTAATAGGTTTCAAACATGGATTAGGTACATTTTCTTCTTTAATAGGTTTCAAACATGGATTAGGCACATTTTCTTCTTTAATAGGTTTCAAACATGGATTAGGCACATTTTCTTCTTTAATAGGTTTCAAACATGGATTAGGCACATTTTCTTCTTTAATAGGTTTCAAACATGGATTAGGCACATTTTCTTCTTTAATAGGTTTCAAACATGGATTAGGCACATTTTCGTTGACAGAAATCAAAGATTGTGAGTGATTAATTTCATCATCGATCGGATTCAATAACGGAATCGATTTGTTTTCCGCGATCAAAGATTGTGATGGATCATTTTCATCTTCCATATTATTTGATGAAGAAAAGTTTTCATTTAAAGACAATTTGGAAAGATCACATGGCTTGGAACTATTTTCTTTACAAGAAGATTGCGAAAGCTGATCTGCAACTATGGATGGTGTTAAACATACTACCTGGAAATCAGAAGACTGTTTTTTGACTTTAGATGGGGATGGAAAGACACAACAAGGATCCAAACAGCGTTTCTTTGAAATTTTTTTATCATGTTCATAATTTTTCCATTCAATCGACTGCGCATCGAAAAATTTTTGAATCCAATCTTGAAGGCGCAATTTTTCCCAGCCTGAGGGACGCACATACAAAGGAAATGCAAATTGCGGATTAAGTAACAAATTATGAGGAATAATTTCTGTAACGGTTCCAAAATACCACAACGCAATCATCTGCTGAATTTTATTCTTATCCAGTCGGCCAGTTTTCTGAATAATTGAGATCATTTCTGGAAAATCGACCACGAGTAACACAGATTTTTTCCAAAATGACGGTATGCAATCACTTGGAATTATTTTAGTCAAGTCGTTTGTAGCATATTTATCTGCGAAAGAGTAAATGTGTACATAACCTAAGAATTTTCCCAAGTCCGCTGCTTTAAAGTATACTTTTCCATCCAACGCAACAACGGCGAGCAGACTCGGCTTTTCAGAAAAAAAGAAAATTTTGAACCACATGGTTATCTTTTAGTTGCGAAAACCTCTGATAAAAAGTGATTCTTTTTTGAACGCATGCTTCGATCGTAAATTTAAATGCTCCGGTATTGTAACTTGTCAAAAAAAAAAAAAAAAAAAAAAAAAAAAAAAAAAAAAAATTTTTTTTTTTTTTTTTTTTTTTTTTTTTTTTTTTTTAATAATTTAATTCTGTTTCAATTTATTGGAATTGTCGAAATCTTTTAAAAGATCCTGTAAAGTGTCTTCCATATCTTGGACAGTAAGATCGTACTCATCTATAATATTACCTACTAAATCTTGATCTATGTCATAACTGTCGTCGTCAACCTTATTGATGAAAGTGTCCCATTCTTTTTTAAATTTTTGAAAAACTTTTTGAAAATCTTTTACACTGGTCTCTAAATTCTTTAATAGAGTTTTTTGATCTACTTGTTCTACACTCGTCATTTTTCTTTGTTCCATTATCCTTATTTTATTGAGTTTCCAAAATTACTCAAGTTCCATGCCCTACTATTTGAAAATCGTTGTGGCTTAAATCTTTATTTTCGTGTCTTTATGTCACTCAACCCCCCCATAAATAAATGAAAAATTTACTCTAGCCAGTTTTTATCATTTTCAGCTCTTCGGTACGCTGCTGCAAGAGCAAGATCTTCGCTTTGCGGTTTAGAATCTAGTAGAACAACATTTACAATTGATTCTTTCAAATAATTAAAAGTTGCAACATCTACCGCTCCGATAACGGGATCCCAACCACCTGTTGTTTGCTGCATTTTTTTATAGACATCTTGAATAGTTTTTCGCATTTCTGATACGTCGACAGTATAAGTTTGTCCAGTTTCACGAGTTTTAGGAAAGTTATTTACTGTATAATTATAACTGAGATCATTATGATGTAATAGAAGATTTTCTGTATTCAAGCCGATCGAAATTGTTTCAAAAGGTGGAATAATAGACGTAAACGCAACATGCCAAGGGATCCAAAATCCTTTTTGTAGAATAAAAGTTATATGAGCAGTGTAATTGTAATTTAACATGTTGACAAATTTTACTGAGTAAAGTTTGCTCTATAGTTTATGCGCTTCTAGTATGATACTTTTATACCATAACGGTATTGAAAAAAAAAAAAAAAAAAAAAAAAAAAAAAAAAAAAATTTTTTTTTTTTTTTTTTTTTTTTTTTTTTTTTTTTTTTTTTTTTTTTTTTTTTTAGTCGGAAGTGAAAATGTAAAACAAATTACTAATCAAAAATTTCCAATTATGACGTCAAAAGATTCTGTCCAATTACAAAAACACTTTTATTTTATTCAATACGGGTTTTCGACAAAGGGGGCAAATGTCATCGATTTTAACCGAACATTTCTCGCAGCACACAAGATGTCTACATTGTAAAAACAAAACTTCTCTAAAATTCTCAAAACACACCACGCAGTTCATCAAATCTTGCTGTTTTTCCTGATCAACTTTACATTTTAAACTTTCATCCGAACTTTTCGCTTGAATCAGTTTCTCAAATTCTGATTTAGAGAGCATGCATTTTTTACTTTCTAAACCTTTTCGTGCTAGCGCGATTTTTTCATTCAAATTGATTGCGTTCAGGGCCACCCGACAACGAGGACTCTTTTGAAAATGCTCGAAACGAGGCACGTCTTCAATCTGCCAGCGCCCTAGCGTAACATTACACCAATAGCAAGTCACCAAGTCCGCTGCGTACGTAAAAAAGAACCCGCACTCTGCTAGATCACTTTTCCGAATCTGCGGTTCATGAGGCCATTCGGAAGAAAAGCTTTTGTAGCGTTTCCAGATGCATTCCATTTCAGGATGTTTCGGATCGCATAGAACGTCCGTTTGAGCTATGGGAACATTTTCATATTTCCGAGTTATCTGTGACTGGAGAAAAAAATCCTGGTCTTGAGAATTATTTTTTTCCAAAAAGGGACAACCAGCGTGCTTTTCATCTTGGCCAGGTATTTGAAATGAACAAAAAGCGCAACGGATCGCTCGACTATTGTAATATAAACCTTCCCGAGCCGCTTGCTCTCGAACCCGAGCTTGATCGAACCTCGAACTGGTCATCTTATAAAAACTCTGAAGGCGAACCAGTTCTAATCGAAAATCATCATGAACGAGTTTGTGTAACCGATGTCGATAAAGAGGTACGTTGTAATACGGGTCACTTTCGGAAATGCCTCGCATATGTGGACATTTAGGGTTATTTTTAATGTGCACGTAACTCGGTCTGTCGAAAAATTGTTTCAAGTCTGAATATTGATTCAACGAGAAATAAAACCTACAAAAAGCGCATCGGATGGCGAATGAAGAGTCGTAGTAGAGACCATTTTCAGCAAACTCTAACGGGGATCCAATAAATTGTAAATTGCTGATTATATTGCAAGAGTCGTAAAAACTCTTTAAACGTTTATATTCAGAGTTCATGGTGACTTTTTCACTGAAACAAAATGTTGAGTTTAGAGTATGAGAACAAACTTGTAACTTGAACTGTAAAAAAAAAAAAAAAAAAAAAAAAAAAAAAAAAAAAAAAAAAAAAAAAAAAAAAAAAAATTTTTTTTTTTTTTTTTTTTTTTCAAGTAAATTGGCAATTTAATCTGTTTTGTACATTTGTTTGTTTTTCTCTTATACAACCAGGTACTGTAAAACGAGCAACGACCTTGAGTTGGTGCAACTTGGACAGTCTTTTTACAATCAACAGCAAAATTATTCGAGCACCTGCATTCTGTTTTTAACTACTTTTTTAATTTTTCCTTTTCTAAAAATTTTTTATAAAGAATATTTCTTTTGAACGTACACATGTTTTATCCCACGAATATTTATATGAATTTCTTCTGGTAAATTATTTTCAAAACCATCATATTCTAGTCCAAAAACAGGGTAAAATGACTGCGATGATTGAAAATTTTGAGGTTCTGTGTCCACATAGGAGGTGGAACATGATGGTGGTGGCGAAGAATAATAACACTCATTATTTACAGATGGAGGAGGCGTATCGTAGCAATCACTTATTAATTTGTTTGATTTGGCCAACATCGAACTGCCATTTTGATGTTGTTCTTCCATTGGCGAAAATCTTTTTTCTTCTCGACTATGAAGAAAATTACTTACATCCTCAAACATTTTTTTAACGCGGTTCGAAAATTCTCTTATCCATTCCTGGAAATTAACCACATCATCATCTACATTTTGTCGTCCCATGCGTACCTCCAGTAGAAATGGATTCCTATAAGATGTGTGATTTATCGGATCGGGCATTTGATCAACGCCCTTTTTAATGGACACGAGTCCAAAACTCCACAATTTTCTGAGTTCTTCGATCCGTTTCTCATCGCAAATTATTCTGTGATTCGGTAAAGTTTTCTGTATAGTCAAAATCATTTCCTCAAAATCAAAAACCCTAGTAGTATTTGCAGGAGAATCACCATCTTTTCCATGAGGGCGAGGCAGTAAATAGGTCCACGGAATCATTTTCCTAAAGTCCCTCGTTGCATATCTTTTTGCAAAAGAATATTTATTCGTATAGCCTAAAAATTTTGCCACATCCGAGGCTTTGAAATAAACATTTCCATCTGACATGACAACGGCCAACAGAGATTCTCTGTCGGAAAAAAAAGATAGTTTCAGCCACATGAGTCCTGACTAAAAGTCAAACTAAACAAAAAGGAAAGCAGTAGAATAAAAGTGAGATGAGGGAAGGAAATTTATATGTAGCTTATGTAGCTCCAAAAAAAAAAAAAAAAAAAAAAAAAAAAAAAAAAAAAAAAAAAAAAAAAAAAAAAATTTTTTTTTTTTTTTTTTTTTTTTTTTTTTTTTTTTTTTTTTTTTTGAAAATTATATTATAGATAAGTTATATTATATGAATAAATAATTATATTGTATATAAATAAATTATATTCTTAATGTAATTTATTTATGTCTCTCTCTTTTTTTCATAATGTATGACTAAAACGGTGACAAAGATCATCTACTGTAGGTGTAATTTCTTGTTGGCAAGCATAGCCTACCGATCCAAACGGATGCATAACCCTACTAGTGTGGAGAATCCACGATGTAATATTGGTTTCCTCAAAACATCTCAGTAACACATTTAGCGCCATTTGATAAATTACATCTGCTTGGTTTTGAAATTTTTGCATACAGAGTACTGTAAATTTTCCTGCAACAATGAGGCATTCTAAAACAATGCATTGATAGGGCATTGGTAATATTCCGGCTAACGAGAATTCTTGCCGAATTATGTTCAACTCTCCCAGTTCTATTGTATTTTTAACAATTTCTTTTAATTTTCTTTCTAAGATGGGACAAATATCCAATAATTCATTCACTTCTTCAATACTAACATTGAGTTTGGTGGGATGTTTTTGAAAGAAACGTCCTTGAATTCTTAAAATTGTAGCATACATCACCCCTTCAATTTCATTCAATTTTGAAAAATCCACCGGCTTGTATTGGTCCAGATGAGAACAAATTGTCCCATTTGCAAGATATATTGATTCTGCAAACAGATCTGGAAAAATGTAATTCATTCTCATCACTGAACTATCCAAACAACAAACGCCAGAATAGCAAAAGTAGCAGGGAAAATCGGGTAAACTTGCCATTGCTGCTAGAATGTGGTTCCTGAGGACATTCACATGTATAAATACAAATTTGTTAAAAAAAAAAAAAAAAAAAAAAAAAAAAAAAAAAATTTTTTTTTTTTTTTTTTTTTTTTTTTTTGTTTTTTGTTTTTTGTTTATCGTCGGATCATTTTCTTTTACAATTTTTTTAATCATCGTTAGATCTTTTTCTTTTACAAGCACTTTCTAACGTCGGGCCCTGGCCATGTCTGGATAAAACAATTGATTTCAACATAAAGACTGGTTCCTTTTGAAGCGTATAGCGTTCGCAGCAACCAACACTAGTCACATTAAACACGTTGTTGTTTTGCATTACGGGTCCCAATGTTCTTTTTAACGTTTGTTTATTTTCATAATCTTTGGTATAAGGACCACCTTCCACAATGCTAATTTGAAACGTTTTCAATTTATGACGAAGAAGCCACGTGACAATCACTTTAGTTTCTTCGATCGTGCAATCAGGTGGCAAACCGTACAAAGGATAACCTTTTACATCATGTTTGTCGTTGGAAGCCAAAATACATGTGCCTTGAATAGCCAAACCATGATTAGTGAAACAAGCACAATAATCGGTTCGTTCGAAAAGTGCGTAAGGCTCGACGAGCTTGGGCGCTAGTAAAATGAGTTGCGAGGCGGCAGCGTTGTTTAAAAAATCTCTGGGTACGCTGTCTGGAGCATAAATTACGACATGCGTCATGACTGAATATAAAGAAAAAATTGTTGTACAGAAAATGTAACGAATAAGTTTTAAATGAAACAAAAAAAAAAAAAAAAAAAAAAAAAAAATTTTTTTTTTTTTTTTTTTTTTTTTTTTTTTTTCAATTACGGAGATTTACAGAAAATTTTCGCAATTTGTTTTACAGCTTTTATCTATCAAACCAAAACATGTATCTGTCATCCACATAATAAATTTGAAACAATATAGAAGCCAATCGTAGGATAGGTCTTGTTTCAAAAAATGCGAAAAATCTTGCACGTATTCTTCAAGCTCAATTAACGCATTTCCTACATTTAAATTATCCATCAAATATGCGTTTATTTTTTCCTTCACCTGAATCAATTGACTCAATTCTATTCCAAGACCATAATCATCGTACCAGTACTTGTTGAAATCTTTTTCAACAGATTTCGGTTTTAATTTAATTAAACGATGTTTTATCAATTGAATATGATGCATAAAGTTATCGTATGATTTTTGAGCTTTTTCGATATTATCTTTATGATAATTTATGGGTTTATCGTATGGAAACTTTAAAAACATATAACGAAGAGCTAATGGAGAATAACCTTCTCCCATAATTTGGCTAAGGTTTGTAAAACTGGTCAAATCGTGAGTCATTTTATGTCCATCTTTTGTCTGTAAACGACCCGTATACAAACAAAATTGAACCCAATCTTTGTTGCCCACAAAGGCACGTCCTAAGGAGATTTCGTTTTCGTAATGCGGAAACTGTAAATCAATATCACCTACATGAATATCCAGTGAGTAAGGGAAGAAAAAACTAGCAATTGTTGCACATTCTGTATGCCTGTTTGGCATACCTATTTGTTTTTTTCCTTCAACATCGGTCCAGTCTTTTGAGTTTTTCCAGATTTCAAAATCCCATTTTCCATTTTCCGAATGAGGAAACACTACATCAAACTCCTTTAAAAAATTTTCCATACTGAAAAAAGTGCTATCGAGTGAAGAATAGGCAAAATCGTTCACTAAACACCTAGTACACACATGTTTAGCCTTTTCTATAAAATCGGAAACGCGCGGCGCAAAATCAGGTCTTTCCACGTTCAGCCTATCCATCGTTTCAAAAAATGATTTTTCGCATTGACGAGCAGATTGAAAATTATCTTTGTCCATGATTTTGTCATTTAAATCCGTAATTTTGACCACCGAGCGTACACTAAAACCGAGATAGTTACGTAGGATTCTGCGGAGAACGTCCAAAAAAACATAGGTTCTAGCGTGACCAAGATGGGGTTTATCGTAAACAGTCGGTCCGCAGCAATAAATTTTAACGTCGTAAGGTTCATTAGGCACAAAATCTTCCAAACGTTGAGTGCGAGCGTTAAAAAGTTTAAGAACTTTCATCCTAATTTTGAAATATGTTTTAATTGTAAAACTAATATTTTTAAAATAAGAAATGATTTTTTTCTTACTATATACAACTGGTTATGTACTTGACTTTTTAAGATGAATAAAAATTAAAGCAAATGATTTAAGAAAAAAAAAAAAAAAAAAAAAAAATTTTTTTTTTTTTTTTTTTTTTTTTTTTTTTTTTTTTTTTTTTTTAATCATAGCAAATTTTCTTTAAGGCAATTGGTTTCCGAGCCATACTGTTTATGAAAATCTTGTAAACTTAAAATTTGAAATACGGGAACTTGTTTGCATTTTTCACACCAGTATTTGCGTCTATTTTCAATGGAATTAAGGAATGTAATATCGGTAATTTTATTAAATCTTGCGAAATAATCATTGATTTTTTGACCTGCATGCATTTGAAGTTCATCTCTTATACATTCCAAACATTCCTTAAAACTTTCGTGAAGCGATCGAAATTCCATTAAAATTAATCTATGCGAATTTTTGAATTGGTTGAAAGAAATTGAAACGTCGTTTTGAAACCATACAACAAAATCTTTTGAAAACGTTCTGTCCTTTTCCTTGAAAAAATCAATTACATTATGTACGTTCCATTTTCTTTTCTCAAAGCTTTCGAGATTTGTTTGTTTAGCAGTCTTTATGCGCAACTCTAATAAACTGGAAGGTACGTCGATCGATGCGACGCAAATACAATTTTGACGAAATTTTTCCAACATTTTATGATGAAAAATGAATCGTTCTTCATCAACATTTAAAGTCATGTCTCCAGAGTCAAAATTAATCGGCTTTTTAATAGTGCACAATTCGAAAGGGTAAAGGATATATGCTAAATCTATACACGAATGTTTTAAAATTTCTGCTTTATAAAAGGACCATAATATATGAGGTACATGTAATTTATCGCAAATTTGTCGTTGTTGGTCGTTAGGTGGATATTTTTCAATCATTTTTAGGGCCATTTCTGAGGTCTCGTTAAACTTGTACAAAATAACATATTTTGTTAAAGGCGTATCATCCTTCGATTCTGCCATAATGTTGAAAAGGGTGGTTTTGCGAAATGATAAAAAAATGTATTATATATACATAACACACACACACAAAAAAAAAAAAAAAAAAAAAAAAAAAAAAAAATTTTTTTTTTTTTTTTTTTTTTTTTTTTTTTTTTTAACCAAAAGAAACTATTGGGTACCCATTTAATATTAAAATATTAATGTTTGTCCTTGTTATTTCTAAAAATAGATATAGGAACTTTATGTTATTGAGAAACCCCCGGGTACATTATTTTTAAAATAAAACCACCAAATGATAAAGCTTTTTACTATCAAAACAACGACTAACAATGCCCAAAAGCACCATCTACGATAAAATGGTATAGCAGTGTTTATAATACCTACAATACCAACAGTTGTTGGAGGAGGTTTAGGAATAACTAATGTTAATTCATTTGATATTAAAGTTCTGTATTTATAAGGTTTAACGTATGTAGAATTTATTGGATTAAACGAAGGATCTAAAACATTTGTAAGAAAATCTGAAACTTCATAATCTTCTCGAATCAGTCTTCCGATTACGTTTGCTGTTTCTATTTGTGGTTTGATATTTGGATTTATATAATAAATATTATTTATAGTTGGTAAAATAATTTTTCCATCGTTTGTTTGAGCATATCTTTCCAATAAAATTTGTTTTAACGTTCCTGTGCGACTGAGTTTGTTGAGGTCTACAGATGTAATTTTCCGATAATATTCGTTTTTGTAACCGTCTTTTGGATAATAAGGTTTTCCGTTTTGGTCAACCGCATATTTATTTTTAATTAGGTATTGTTCTTCATTATCATCGCTTGTTTTCCGTAAAGGATAAATTTCTTTGTTCTTAATGGATACCGCATATCTGTTTGGAATTGTTTGTGGTTTGTTTAAATCTACAAAGGTCAAATAAAATTCATTTCCAAACATGTCAATAGGAAAAATATGTTGTCCATCATGTGCAGAAGCGTAATATGGGGTACCATCTGCCAATAAGGCTGGAGTATTGTCATCCGGGTAAAATTCATCACCATGTTTGTCTACAGCATAATATTGTTTACCATCGAGTCCAGTACCAATTATTTGTTTGCCAGCCACAATTTCATAAACTTGTGATCCATTAACAATGGAGTACCGAGGTTTACCATTTGCAGTCATGGGATAATTATATTTTCCGTTTTTTTCAATCAAATTTAATCCGTTAATTCTATATTCGTTTCCAAATTCGTCTCTCGGATAGTAATCGGTTCCGCTCTTACAAGCATAGCGATTTCCTAAAATTACTTCCCTGAACTTGCATTGGTTCCTTAATGGAGTTTCATCTTCATTAGTCATTTCTTGATAAGTACTTTCTTATAATAAGAAAAAGAAAATTTATCATTGTTTTGTAGTATGGCATCATGCATATTGGAAGTAACAAATTTTTAATATTAAATGAGTTTTCAATTCCTGCTTGCTAAAAAAAAAAAAAAAAAAAAAAAAAATTTTTTTTTTTTTTTTTTTTTTTTTTTTTTTTTTTTTTTAAGCAATATACATTTTTTTAAATTTTCATTTTAAAGTTTACTGGAATTTTTTCGTTTCGTATATTTTCTATAATTTTCTCGTGGTCTACGAAATTATACACATTTTTCAAATATTCCCACGGGTTCCTCATGGCCGATTGACAATGACATGTATCAGGTCCGCTTTCCCATTCAATACTCCTAATACAATCTGTAAGATGCCACTCTCCACTGTCTCTGTTGTAAACTGCGTCAATGAGATCTTGCTTTTTCAAATCTCCAACTTTTACACGAAAACAAAGTACGTTCGTTCTAGCTTCGTACATTTCGTACCATTTCGATACGTTTTCGGTATCCAAAACACGAAACTGGTAAAAATCTTCCAAACTTTCATCGCCTTCTTCAAAATTCAGCGGTTTATAACACACCGCATTTGATTTTCTCGGTCGATGTAGGATTGAAACAAATTTGCAGTGAGTCATCATTCTTTTTTCTAAAAACGAATCTGGAAAATTGAAAGCCCAGGAACAGGAACAATCTGGAGAACCACGAGGAGAATTTTTTAATGACCATAAACATTCATTCCAGTGAAACTCTCTGTTTTTATTCAACAAGATTCGAAGCCGACTGTTGAGACGAACAGCTTGTGATTGAAAACGTAAAATTTTGGTTCGGTATTTAAAAATTTCCAGTTGTCTTCGTAAATGAAACAATTCACGCTCTGACATGATTGGTAAAAGGTCAAAAAAATGTAATAGAGTAAACAAAACGCTACAAGGTTTTTAATAAAAATCTGAAGCTCGATTAAAAAAAAAAAAAAAAAAAAAAAAAAAAAAAAAAAAAAAAATTTTTTTTTTTTTTTTTTTTTTTTTTTTTTTTTTTTCAAACTAAAGTTTTTTATTTTTAAAGTTTTTCATTTTTAAATTTTCATCTTTAAATTTTACGCCAGATAAATTTTTTCAAATGTTTGTCGTGCTCGTCTGCCTCTACAATTTTCCTCATGGTTTGAACGTGTGGGTGTTTATGATGATATATTCTAAACCCTTCGAGGTATTGTTCATCTTCCAATCTGTAATCTGAACAAAGCATCAGAGGAATCCGGTCGCCTCCGTCCCAAGTCAGATACTGATAATCATTTGAAATTTCAAAGGAGATTGGGTTCAGTTCCTGGACATGGTTTACACATTGACATTTTTGAAGGTCGACGCATTGGATGATGAGTTTTTTGTTTCGAGTCAGTGTCGCTTGGAAATTACACATGCGATAGGATGACACGAAGCGGGTCAAAACAATCGGTTTGTCGATCCTCATCATATATTTTCTCAGATTGGACAAGTAAATTACTTGCCAAGGCGAATCAGACCTATAATGCACAATGATGAAACCCTTACCCTTTAAGTGATAAGTTAGCAAATCTTCCGAGAAATGTATCAAATCATGAAAACCGAAATCATTTTTCGCGCTGTCGATGGACTTGCGATAAAAACTGACATGAGAGTTGGGCCGGTGAAAATCTTGATAGTTCCACAAATCGAAATGGAACTTGCTGAAATGTAACGTGGTTTCGTTTATCTGCAAATACATGCGATGAAACCCATTTTTTCGATTAAAATACCATCCAGGTCGCAGTTGACGCAGAAAGTCGATGTATTTTAACGAAAACGGAGCAGAAGAAGAAAGATACGAAGCACGGTGTTTTAAAAATGGTCGAAATTCCGGCATTTTTGAAAGTGTATGTAATTTATCTTCCAGTGGAACTTTTTTAAGAATGAGGAATAGAATATCCACGGGCAAGTCTAATAACTGGAGAGTGGCCATTTTCCAACAAATGCAACAACGAGAACGATAATTTTATTGATTAAATACAGGTTGAAAAAAAATGGTTTAATGGGTAACAGTAAATAATATTATTAAATATATTTGAGCACACTTTGACTGCACTATGTCGTATTTTTTAACATTGAATTATATTGCTAGGTACCGCAAAATGAAACAGGGATTCTAGATAGCGGTACATGACACGCATTTTAACAGTTGGTCGCAAAATTATTCGAGCACAGTATCCCCGCTCAAAATTTATATTTATGATTATTGAAAAAAAAAAAAAAAAAAAAAAAAAAAAAAAAAAAAAAAAAAAAAAAAATTTTTTTTTTTTTTTTTTTTTTTTTTTTTTAATAAATTTATATTTGGTATTCATATTTTATTATTTGAATACTCTAAATGTTATACTGATTCTAGGTTCCTTCACTTTTCTTTCAACCGGTATTTCATGCGTCCATTTTTCATTTGTAGGATACTTCATAACATATAGCGATTCGTTTTCCGGCTTAAATTCAAAGTAACCTTTTCCTCCCTTTTCTCTGAATACAAGTCTCCTACTGGCTCCGAAATTCAGACAAGCGATCGGTTTAGTCGGATCCATGCATCTTTCATCATCTGAATGTTTTCCTATCCCGGATCTACCATTCGGATAATAGTTGACGAGGGCAAAGTTAAATTTTACATCCAAATAATTTTCCAAGTCGCGTTTCATTTCCGCAATTAGAGGAGGCCAAGTTACGGCTTCCGCAAATTGCCCAGCGTAATAATAACGCTTTCCAGGAATATTGGAAAATGCGCAAACTTTTCTAAGGGGTTTTCGATAAAAAGTCGGTCTGTAGCAATATGTTACACTTTTAAGGGGTAGTACATTGTACACTTGGTCGAAAGAATACGAAGAAAATTTTGGAAGATATTCCAAGTGAAGTCCATCAGGTCGGTTAATGTAAAATTCCTCCATGACAATCTGAATCTTCATAAAAGTGTGAGAATATAAAAGCCTACAGTTTCAAAAAAAAAAAAAAAAAAAAAAAAAAAAAAATTTTTTTTTTTTTTTTTTTTTTTTTTTTAATATATATTAAAAGAAAGTCTGGCCATCGTTTTCTTTTACTACCAATCTGACACATTTTCTTGTTGCTAAAACTTTTGCATCATGCCTGCAAACGCTAAAGATTATAAATCTCTAAAAAATTACACGAAAAATGTCTTTGCAAATCAAAACACTTTCCCCTGTCCTAACTGCAAAACCATTCTTTTACCCAAAGAATTCGAAAAACATTGTTCTGAAAACCACCATTTAAATTCTCGACTCTGCTGTGTTTGGTGTTTGGGTAAGGTATTTTGGAGTAGCGGACAGAAAAAAAATCGAGTCGATCACCTTCTTCCGTGTTTTCGAAAGTTTATGAAACTTGTCAAAGTTCAACCTAAACCACAACCGCCAGCACCCGAAAACTCCACTCCATCTGTCAAACCCGGTCCCACGCCTTTCGACATGACACCCATGGCGGAAAAAAGGTGTTTGTTTGGTCACATTTTTGATCCTCCTCCGCGAGCTTTTGATCTCATTTGGCCCATGCCTTTGGATCCTAACCCTCTAACTTTCGAAGACAATTCTTTGAACAGGGCCGTTTCTTGCGTCCGAAAATATTTGGAACTCGGGAACGAAGCAGAATGGTTTCACGCCATGGTGCGAACTGTTGCTTTTCCAGGTTTTCTGGAAGCCATGGATAGGGACGAAGGGCGAACTCGCACCTTGACATTTTCTTGCTGGTGCGATGGAGGCCAACCCGAAGATCCCAGGCTCAGGCAACACAGGCACATGATTATAGTTTCATCGCCACCTGGAAATTTCTTGCGAAACGTTTGGGAAAAAATTGTGGTAAGAGACCGGCCTCGTAAAAATTTCAGATGCATGTTTTATAAACGCCTCACATCACCCATGCATTTAGCCAACACGATCGGATACTTGTGCAAGCGTGAATCCCACTGCAATTTCTCGAATGAAAAATCTTCCGAGAGCCATTTTTACCTGTTTGAGAGCCTTCCGAGGGATTACATGTTACCATTGGTCCTGCAATGGGATGGTGGTCTGATCAAACTCCTCAACCAAAATTTTAGGAGCATGAATCGAATAGAACTGGTCCGAACCAACATGATTTTTTTCGATGGTAAGTGGCGCTTCAAAATCAAAGACATTCCCGGAATCGTGCTAGGCATGGTCCTTCCACTCGCGAAAGATTTTCAACCCTGCCAAGGTCCCACGGACATTTTTCTACATCTCACAGGGAAACGTAAAATCTTTTTCGAACGCAACCCGAATTTGAAAAACTTGACTCGGGAAACCTGGCTGGAAAAGCAAGCCCAGATGGGCAATCTTTTTTACTTTGTAGTGGGAGAAGACCACTGGACCCCTCGCCCTTACCACCAAGGCTTGATCAACGATTTCAAACCCATTGTCGATCGAAACAGGGAACTCGAATCGGAAAATATGGGGCCGAAAAACGAAACGACCCACTCGAAACAGAGGCAAGCAGTTTCGGAGCAGCAGGTAAAAAAACTGAAAACAACGTAAACTTTATTTCGACTCAGCGAGTTGGCATTTATATTTAATTCTTAAAAAATGATGTAGTCAAACCCAATACTTGAATGGTTTCAAATTTTATCTCAGATTTAAAAAAAAAAAAAAAAAAAAAAAAAAAAAAAAAAAAATTTTTTTTTTTTTTTTTTTTTTTTTTTTTTTTTTTTTTACCATTTGAATATTTATATTAAAAAAAGTCCGGCCATCGTTTTCTTTTACTGACACATTTTCTTGTTGCTAAAACTTTTGCATCATGCCAGCAAACGCTAAAGATTATACGTCTTTAAGAAGTTATACGAGGAGCCTCTTTGAAAATCAAAAAACTTTCCCCTGTCCTCAATGCAAAACCATTCTTTTGCCCAAACAATTCGAAAAGCATTGTTCTAAAAACCACCAATTAAATTCTCGACTCTGCTGCGTTTGGTGTCTGGGTAAGGTTTCTTGGAAAAGCGGACAGAAAAATCATCGAGTCGATCACCTTCTGCCGTGTTTTCGAAAATTTATGAAACTTGTCAAACTTCAACCTAAACCACAACCGCCAGCACCCGAAAACTTTACTTTATCAGTTAAACCCGGTCCCACAGCTTTTGACTTGAAACCCATGGCTCCCCACAAATGTTTATTTAATCATGTGCTCGATCCTCCTCCGCGAGCTTTTGACCTCATTTGGCCAATGCCTCTAGACCCGAACCCGTTAACTTTTGAAGTCGATTCTTTGAACTGGGCCGTTTCCTGCGTCCGAAAATATTTGGAACTCGGAGAGGAGGTCGAATGGTTTCACGCCATGGTGCGAATTCCTGCCTTTGCAGGTTTTCTAGAAGCCATGGACAGGGACGAAGGTCGGACTCGCACGTTGCCGTTTTCATGCTGGTGCGACGGAGGCCAGCCACCCGAAGCCAGGTTCAGGCAACACAGACACATGATCGTGGTTTCATCTCCACCTGGACATTTTTTACGAAATGTTTGGGAAAAAATTGTGATAGGAGACCGACCTCGTAGAAATTTCAGATGCATGTCTTACAAACGACTCACATCGGCCATGCATCTAGCCAATACCATCGGCTATCTGTGTAAGCGCGAATCCCAATGCAATTTCACGGGCGAAGATAAAAAATTCCCGGAGAAACAGAACCATTTCTACCTGTTCGTGAGCCTCCCGAGGGATTACATGTTGCCATTGGTCCTGCAATGGGAAGGCGGTCTGATCAAACTCCTCGACCAAAATTTTAGAAACTTTAAGCGAGAGGAACTGGTGAAATCCATTATGACTTTTTTCGAACGCAAGTGGCGCTTCAAAATCAAAAACATTCCCGGAATCACGCTCAACACCGTTCTTCCAGTTGCAAAAGATTTTCAACCTTGCCAAGGTCCCACAGACATATTTTTACATCTCACCGGTAAACGTAAACTTTATTTTGAACGTAATCAAAATTTGAAAAACTTGACTCGGGAAGCCTGGCTGGAAAAGCAAGCCCACATGGGCAATCTTTTCTATTTCGTCGTGGGGGAAGACCACTGGACCCCTCACCCCTACCACCAGGGCTTGATCAACGATTTCAAACCCATTGTCGATCGAAACAGGGAACTCGAATTCGAAAACGCGCAACTGAAAGAAGAAGCGGCTCGATGGAAACAGAGGCACGTAGATTCGGAGCAGCAGGTAAAAAAACTGAAAACAACATAAACTTTGTTTCGACTCAGCGAGTTGGCATTCATATTTAATTTTAAAAATGATGTAGTTATCTACAAACTTGAATGGTTTCAAATTTTATCTCAGATTCAAACGGTAAAAAAAAAAAAAAAAAAAAAAAAAAAAATAATAATAATAATAATAATAATAATAATAATAATAATAATAATAATAATAATAACAATAATAATAATTTTTTTTTTTTTTTTTTTTTTTTTTTTTTTTTTTTTTTTTTACATTTTGAAAATTTATATTAACAGAAAACTGCTGGACCGAGCATAGTTTTCTTTTTACCTATTGCATCATGCCAGCAAATGCTAAAGATTTTACATTTTTAAAAAATTACACAAGGAGCGTCTTTGGAAACAACAAATCTTTCCCCTGCCCTCAATGCAAAACCATTCTTTTACCCAAACAATTCGAAAAGCATTGCTCTCAAAACCACAATTTAAATTCTCGACTCTGTTGCGTTTGGTGTCTGGGTAAGGTTTCTTGGAAAAGCGGACAGAAAAATAATCGAGTCGATCACCTTCTTCCGTGTTTTCGGAAATTTATGAAGCTTGTCAGACCTAAACCACAACCGCCCGAAAACTCCACTCTATCAGTCAAACCCGGTCCCACGCCTTTCGACATGAAACCTATGGCCGAGAAAAGGTGTTTGTTTAATCACATTTTCAAATTCCCCCCTGCGCGTGCTTACGATCTCATCTGGCCCATGCCTCTGGATCCTAACCCTCTGACTTTTGAAGACGAGTCTTTGAACAGGGCCGTTTCCTGCGTCAGAAAATATTTGGAACTGGGAGAGGAAGCAGAATGGTTTCACGCCATGGTTCGAATTCCCGCATTTCCAGGTTTTTTGGAAGCCATGGATAGGGACGAGGGGCGGACTCGCACCTTGACATTTTCCTGCTGGTGCGATGGGGGACAGCCCGAAGATTCCAGGCTCAGGCAACACAGGCACATGATCGTGGTTTCGTCGCCCCCTGGCCACTTTTTGCGAAACGTTTGGGAAAAAATTGTGGTAGGAGACCGACCTCGTAGAAATTTCAGATGCATGTTTTACAAACGCCTCACATCGGCCATGCATCTAACCAATACCATCGGCTATCTGTGCAAACGCGAATCCCAATGCACTTTCACAGGCGAAGACAAAAAATCCCCCGAGAAACAAAATCACTTTTACCTGTTCGAGAGCCTCCCGAGAGATTACATGTTGCCACTCGTTTTGCAATGGGAAGGCGGTCTGATCAAACTCCTCGACCAAAATTTTAGAAACTTGCATCGAGAGAAACTGGTGCGAACCAACATGAGTTTGTTCGATCGCAAGTGGCGCTTCAAAATCAAAGACATTCCCGGAATCACGCTAAATACCGTTCTTCCTGTCGCAAAAGAATTTCTACCTTGCCAAAATCCCACGGATTCTTTTCTACATCTCACGGGCAAACGTAAACTTTATTTCGAACACAACCCGTATTTGAAAAACTTGACTCGGGAAACCTGGCTGAAAGAACAAGCCGACATGGATAATCTTTTCTATTTCGTCGTGGGAGAAGACCACTGGACCCCTCGCCCCTACCACCAGGGCTTGATCAACGAATTCAAACCCATTGTCGATCGAAACACTCGGCTCGAATCGGAAAACTCGGGGTTGAAAAACGAAATGGCTCACATGAAACAGACGCACGCCGCGTTGAAAGATCAATGTTCACAGTTGAGAGTCAAAAATTACGAGTTGAACGATAAATGTTCAAAGTTGAAAGTCAAAATTTCCGAGTGGAAGGATAAATGTTCAAAGTTGAAAGCCAAGAATTGCCAGTCGAAAGAAAAAAATAACAAGTTGAGCGACAAAATTTGCGAGTTGAACGATAAAATTCACCTGCTAAATGACAAAATTAATCAGTTGCACGAAGGGGAAATTGCGAGACTCAAAAAGGAAAATGAAGGGCTTCGGAAGGAGCTTGTTGAAGTGAAAAGGGAAAATGAACAACTGAAGAAGCTGGGAAAAGTGAAAAAACACAGGCTTTCAATTTAACTTCTTAAAAAAGAATGTCATATTATTATTTTTTTTTAAATTTTTTTTTGTCGAAGAAAAATTAAAAAGTAATTTAATTGTTCACAAAAAACATTACAGTCAGTTAATGTCCGAAAATAAGCATTAAAATTCAATTTCCGGGTGCAATTGGTGTAATAATTATTGTAAGAAAACCATTACAGTCATAATGTTAATTTTTTTAACGTGTATTTTACAAAAATAACTTAAAATAAATATTAAAATTTCATTTTCGGATGAAAATGTGTTCTTTCAAATTGGTGTAATAATTATTGTCAGAAAACCATTACAGTCATAATGTTAATTTTTAACGTTTTTTTTTTCGTGTATTTTACCGAAAATAACTTAAAATAAACATTAAAATTTCATTTTCGGATACAAAACAGAGGTGAAAACGGGTTTTTTAAAAATGTTGCAAGAATTATTGTAAGAAAAGCGTTGTTTACGTGTACAAAGAGTTAAGGTCCAAATTTGACCTAGGTCCAAGGTCAAACCAAGGTCAAAAGAGAAAATTGTATCTCTAGAAAATGATTTCAAAATTTGCTCGACCAAAAAATGAAAAAAAATGACATTTTCCATATGAGGTCATTGACCTTTAATTTTTTTTTTTTTTTTTCAACAATTTCAATTTTTGTCGCCCACCGAACCGGAAGTAACAATTTGAAACTCATTAAGTATTCAAAAATTCGGGTTATCAATTCTAAAAATCTATTTTTCAGGGTTCGAACTTTAAAAAAAAATAATTTTAAATATTCATAAACTCTAAACTGTGACTTTTTCTGTGACTTGTGACTTTTCCTGTGACTTGTGACTTTTCCTGTGACTTGTGACTCCCTTTTCGCGTTTAAAAGTTTTCGCCATTTATTTCATCAATAATATTTTATGAATCTTGATCCATAACACACTTTTCCTTCCACACCCTCCTCCGGCCATGTTCCTGAACTAGTGATTAAAATTTTGTGAAACATGTGGAAAAAAAATGGTGGGAGCAAGACTCCGCTTGCCTGTTTCGGAAAACTAGGTCCATTCAAACTTTTTTTAAAAAAACGATGCCTGTGTGTAAAAATTTCATACCACTTTAAACATGGTTTAATTGACAGGTACCGCAAAATCAACACCTGATCGAAGATTACGGTAACAAAGCCTCTTTTTAACAGTCGGTTGCAAAATTCTTCGAGCACTCTAACCCTTCTGGATTTTTTTTCAAAACGAAAAAAGTATGCAAAAATTGAAACGGGGGGGGGAAACATGTACTGTGTAAAAATTTAATGCTACATTAAACAAGGTTTAATTGACAGGTACCGCAAAATCAACACCTTATCTAAAATTACGGTAACAAAGCCTCTTTTTAACAGTCGGCTGCAAAATTCTTCGAGCACTCTAATCCCTCTGGATTTTTTTCAAAACGAAAAAAATATGCAAAAATTGGAACATGTATAAAATAAATTTTTTAACGTCGTTAAAAATATATATAAAATTCTACTGTTTGCGTTTATTTACACAATGGTACAAGCGAAAAACAACGTGAACAAAGCGAACCCAAGTTCCAAAAGAGCACAAATTCCACAAAATGTGTCTTTCCACTTCATTTCTTTACTTGATTTTTTTTTAAAAAACCTGCCCAGCCAAAGGGTAATATTGTAATGTTCTGTAATTTATTAAAAAATATAAAAAAAAGATGTTTTTTTCCCCCCCAACCTGATGCGTTATTAGTATCGGATCTCTGATAACCTAACTTAATTTTTTCAGAACTGGGTTTTATTTGTGAACTAATTTAAATATTGCAGTGAAACTTGCAGCTTAGTGTGTGAGCCGGCGGAAGTCAGGAGGTTAAAAGAAATTATATCTACCAACATTGGAGTATTTATATGGATTGGAAAAGAAAGTCCTGTGTTGAAATTTAGGCGTGACTTTGCGCAACAATCGGGTTGCACGTGGCGGATTAAAAATAAACAAGGCCGGCTTCTCGGAAAACAGGATGCTGGTCAATTTATCTACGTCAAAGAAATACAAAAACAGGTCGAGACTCTTATGTAACCAGTTTTTCCTTGACACATGATTATTTTAGTTTGTTTGTTTTTCTACGACCTATTTTAACGGAATTCTGGTGAAGCAGGAAGTTCTAGAAAGATCTTTCGAGGTCGAATGCGAGTATAAATACGGGTCTGCCTGGCCGAGCAAGCTATCATTTGCTTGAGCTCCTGCTGTTGTTCCTCATCTCCAGTCATAATGTTTTTCTATTTAGTCAACGATTTGCTTTCTTTTCCGATTCTCGTAGTTTTATCATCCGATGGCTTGCCCTTTGTCCGGGCAACAGATATTGCTCGAATATTTGAATACAAAAATTTACATCAGTATGCATCTGCACACGCCCATCTGAGGGTGAAAGATATCATTTATAAGAGAATGGACTTGCCCCGTGGGTCTCTGAAAATTCGAATTTTTTCAATTGGAGAGGCCGTGAAAATTTTGAGAGCATGCAAGAGGCGAGCAGCTGAATATTTGGTTTACACTTTTCAAAACCCAGAGGTGGCCAGGATCCTACCGCTCGAACCTATGAGAATCACGACGGAACATAAGAAAGCGATTCGAATTAAAACAATGGCTGATGATTATTCAAATTCACAGACTTTCAGTCAATTTCTAAGCGACTTTAGACGCAAAACTTTTGATCTGTACGAGGACTTGGCTAATGAATATATATTAAAACGACGAGAAGTTCACTTGTATGAAGAAAATTTAGAGAACTTGAGAATGTCAGGACCCCCGAGAAAAGTTTTGATACATTTCGGAGAAGAGGTTTATGAATACAGTTTGTGTTAAAAAAAAAAAAAAAAAAAAAAAAAAAAAAAAAAAATGGGTCGAACGAGGCATGTGTTATGGAAAGACTTTTATAGTCTTTATCCATACATGCCTCGTTCGGCCCATTTTTTTGGGTTAGATATAAATCCAATATTGGAAAACTTGAAAAGCAAAACTTGCATTTTTTTCGAAAAAATAAATTACACATAATCATTGTTGGGGCCCATTTTTTTTGGGAGGGGGGGGGGTTAAATCTAATATTGTAAAATTTAAAATGATAGAAAGACTTACCCATTTTTTGGGTTAGATATAAATCCAATATTGGAAAATTTAAAAAAGCAAAACTTGCATTTTTTCGAAAAAATAAATTATACATAATCATTGTTGGGGCCCATTTTTAATCATAATGTAAGGGAAATCTTTTGAGATGTATTTAAAAAAACAGACCCCATTAACCATAATGTAAGGGTGTGCTGTATTTAAAAAACAGTTTTTTTTTCGCCATTGATTATAATGTAAGGGAAATCTTTTGAGCTGTATTTAAAAACTAGTTTTTTCGCCATTGACTATAATGTAAGGGGAAAATTCAGTAAAAAGCTATTGATGTATTTAAAAACAGTGACCATAATGTAAGGGAAATCTTTTCCTATAAAATATTAATGCATTTTAAAATTTACTTGTCGCAAGTTAGAGAACTTGTTAAATATTGAAATATTCGAGGTATCAAAAAAAAAATGATATCAAGTAAAGATTTTACAAGGAACTTGTAATGACCGTAATATATTTTCCAAAAATTCTAAAAATAAACTGAATGTTCTAGAAAATAATTATATAACTATTTTTTCTCGTGATCAGATAAAAAAAAAGGAATTGCATCATTTCCTTTCCGAGAATTTAATATCACGGCCTCCGAAAATAAAATGTTCTAGAAAATAATTATATAACAATTTTCTCGTGATATGCATCTGTTTAAACAGATAAAAAAAAGGAATTGCATCATTTCCTTTCCGCTTCCGAAAATAAAAAATGTTCTAAAAGTTTCTTTCAGAATTGGTTCTGATATTTTTTTTTACACTGTGGCTTCCTGTTAACCGCGATAAAAAGCTACATCCTTTCTGATAATTCTATTTCAGTCCGATTGTTTTGACAAGTCTTTTATATAAAAAGGAGATCGCATTGTGACCAAAGCATCATTCTGCTCTTGTCAGAAAGCCTTGCTACCACTTTTTATCGACTAGTTGGAAATTTTCTTTATCTGAGAACTTTGTCTTTGAACCATGAGCCTTTCAAACATTTGCATGGTCGTTGATTTCGACGGATTCCGCATCGGGGGAAAATTTTACTGCCGAGAACTGGGATTTGCCTCACTGACGAAAGGCGATAGCGGCATGTACACCTTCAGATTGAACCACCTGGCTAATCAAGCGACTTGGAAAGATTGGAAAACAATCAACTATTGTACAAACAACCTGCACGGCCTAACTCTCGAACCCCTGACTAACGAAAGACATCTTTTTGATTTCGAATTTTTTGAAACCATTGTAAAGGCCGAGTATGAGTGCCAAAAAAGTGATGAAAAATATATAGTAGCCTATAAAGGTGGCCACGTTGAAAGGGACGTGCTGCAAGACCTAGGGATTCCATATGTGAATCTGGAAGATTTTGGATGCCCAAAATTTGATGCAATATCCCACCCATTGAAATACATCCTGGTAAACGGCTGTGGAATTCATAGAAGACTGCTTAATGATAAAATGCCACATTGTTCGAGAATTGAATGTATTGTTTTCGCCGATTGGATTCGAGATAAACTTTAGAAAAAAAGAGACTTGTTGATTTAAAAAAAAAAGAAAAAACGGGTCGAACAGAAACATGTTTATAAGGTAAAAGACAATAGTCTTTTATCCATACATGTTTCTGTTCGGCCCGTTTTTTCGCGTCAGATAGGAAACCAATATTGGTTTATTTTTTTTTTCTAAAAAAAAAAGAAACAAAGTTTATAAAGTGATGAAAAAATGAATCGTGTTATCAGATATATTGGAATAATTTTTTTTTTAAAAAAAAACTTGTTAAATTCTAAAGAAACATTTTTTTTACGATCAAAATAAAAAAAAATTTCAAATCTTAAATTGCAATCTTTTAGCGCACTACTTTTTTCCCCCCAGTACACTCACGATTCATTTTTTCCCCCCCAAAAGACTAAAAGTTTTTACATTAAATTAATAATCAATAATTTGACCAAGATTTCAAAATCACTTCTTCGCGAAAAAGATCCTCGATAGGCACCTCTGGTGTACACAAGAGGATTAGAAAAATCTTTTTATATGAACACCATTTCTTAAATATTTACACAACTTAATAAATTTGGTTCCACCCAAGTAAGAGATTAGCAGCTCACATAGCTATGAATGTATTCCAAAATATCTATCACAGAAAGTTCACACAATAAGGCGGAAAATATGTTGTTATTTTTTTCAAAAGTCACCAGATATCTATACTTATTCATTTTCAATTAATACAGAGTTGAAAGAAACATGTCTCACTAAAAAATTTGGTTCAATTCGATGCATAACTTCATATACTTTTGGTCGGTGGAAAATGGGCACAAAAATCGCGATTGCAGCGCCCCCTTCCGGCGGAATATTTCAAAACTTTTTGGCTGTGGCAAGCATGACCTGCTTGCCACAGCCATTCACAAAAATTTGGTTCAATTCTATGCATAACTTTATACACTTTTTGATGGTAGAATGGCGACATACAGACAGACATTTTGTAAAAACATGTTTTTAGAATCTCTGACCCCGTCCATCGAAAACCGGAAATCGAAAGCGGCCGAATCAAGTTATTAAACTGGATGTAAAAAAAAGAAACAAAGTTTATAAAGTTATGAAAAAATGAATCGTGTTGTCAGATATATTGGAATAATTTAAAAAAAAACTTGTTAAATTCTAAAGAAACATTTTTTTTACGATCAAAATAAAAAAAATTGCAATCTTTTAGCGCCAAAACACTTTTTTCCCCCAATACACTCACGATTAATTTTTTTTCAAAAGACTAAAAGTTTTTACATTAAATTAATAATCAATAATTTGACCAAGATTTCAAAATCACTTCTTCGTGAAAAAGATCCTCGATAGGCACCTCTGGTGTACACAAAAGGATTAGAAAAATCTTTTTATATGAACACCATTTCTTGTAACCCGAACTTCTTAAATAAAATAGATATCGAATCAGTTTAAAGTTTATATTACTCCTCAAAAATGAGCTGCATGACAGATTTTTGGTAAAGTTAAAAATGGGGGGGGGGGCGAAAAAAAAACATGGAGAAAAAAAAATCACAACTTTGTCAATTCTCAAGATATCAAATCCAACTAAATTTTTTATATAAATGTACTCAACATTATCTGAAACTTTTGTATATATGGGTTTTTTGACAGAATCAACTTTTACCGACGAAAAGAAAAAAGAAAAAAAAATTCATAACTTACTCAATTCTTAAGGGTGTTCTTAAAATCAAAAAGGGTAACTTTGTGACACATGCATTAATTTATTTTTGTTTGGAAATGCATAAAAAAAAGCAGGTGTTGTTATTCAGAAACTCTTTAATTGCACTCATTCTTTTGTTTTTTTTTTTAAAAAAAACACAATAGATTTTTCATAACAAGCCTTCAAAGTTGACACTTTTGAGCATATTTCCCGACGAAAGCAGAAAAACCGGTCGAAAAGGAGGAGAAAAACGGGTGATTGCGTCATCGAAATAGCTTATAACTCGATAAGTAATTTAATTATCATAAAATGGAAAAATAAGTTCAATTCGAAATCGCTTTCATAGTCAGGCATTAAAATTTTATAACTTTTTGTTGAAAAATGAATTTGTAAATGTGTCAAAACGTTTTTCGCTTGTTGAGCGGATCAGTTGAGAACAACACCCTTAAGTAATCAAATATAATTACATTTATTTTACATCTTCTCAATAATATCTACAATTTTTATATTAACAAGTTTATCATAGGACTAATTTTTCTAGCAAAAATAAATTAAACAAAAAATAGGAGTTGGAGAAAAAAAAAAACTCAAATCCAAACTGCTTATTTTCAGACTCATTTTTAAATTCAATTTTGCTCGCATCCAAATGACAAATTCTCTTATTTAGCAACTATGGCGAATTGGTCGAGTTTTCAATAAAGTCAGAATATATTTTAAAAAAGGCAGCCAAAAAAGGTATTTTGAACAGAAATTTCTGACTTTATGGTGATTGAAAGATTGAGAAAATATAACAAATTGCGTTTTTTCAGACTCATTTTTAAATTCATTTTTTGCACTCAAACGCATCTAGGGTCGACTTATTTAGACTCTGCATTAGTTCTTGAGATATAGCTATCGCAAAAATCGTGCAAAATGTAGCATAGCAGCGCCACCTGCTGGCCAATTTACACCAAAACTTAATCAGCGTCTATTTATATCAAGGGGTCACAGAATCTGAAGTTTGGTGAAATTCTGTGCATTAATTCTTGAGATATAGCAATCATGAAAAACGTGGCATAGCAGCGCCACCTGCTGGCCAATTTACACCAAAACTTAATCAGCGTCTATTTATATCAAGGGGTCACAGAATCTGAAGTTTGGTGAAATTCTGTGCATTAGTTCTTGAGATATAGCAATCTTGAAAATCATGAAAAACGTAGTATAACAGCGCCACCTGCAGGCCAATTTTCACCAAAAACCAATAGGCACTAATCCACATCAAGGTCTAACTGAATATAAAATTTTATTAAATTTCAAGCATTAGTTCTTGAGATAGAGCGCCCACAAATTTTTTGTCACATACAGACAGACGTATAAATCCGTCGAAAACCGGAAGTCGAAAATTTTCATGAATCCAATACTTTCTTCTTGTAAAGATAGAAGAAAGTAAAAAGGCTGCTAAAAAAGGTATTTTGAACAGAATTTAGCTTAAGATGATTTTGATAAAACTCGTTTCTACAAA
Source organism: Maratus speculifer (assembly GCA_964019185.1). Taxonomy (NCBI): domain Eukaryota; kingdom Metazoa; phylum Arthropoda; class Arachnida; order Araneae; family Salticidae; genus Maratus; species Maratus speculifer. Next base: position 300,508,760 of record OZ025297.1, on the reverse strand, counting down.
AAAAAAAATAGATTAAATTAATGCAAGTTGCTCATTTTTATTATAAAATGTAACATTATTGTGTGTCATTATTATATAAAAATAGAATCAATGCATGAATAAAACAAAAAAAAAATCTTTTCCTGCTCGCTCATGTTGAACGAAAACCAACTTTTCTAAAAAAAGAGTCACAGTTAAATGACCTTGAATTGAGTTTTAGTTTGGAAATTATTTTTAGCGAAAAAACGATGATGGAAAAATATTCCTTTTACGCAGTTGGATGACCTTGAACTCAGTTCAAGTTAGATGTTTCACTTTTAGTTAAATATTTTAGTTTAGATTTGAAATTTGACGTCATCCTAGCATATAAATACAGCCACCGATTTTGTGCGAATTAGTTTGGATTCGGCGCCGAAACCAGTGGCTACTAAACCTGCAGATTGTGTTTCAATAAGTTTTTGGGGTAAGTCAATTCAATTAATTAATTATTTCATTTAACAAATAAAAAATAATGTGACTCTGTTGTATTAAAAATAATGTTTTATTAATATTTTACTTTGTAATTGTTTCAGAAACGTACAGTTTTTTTTTAACATGTATAAAATTTTGTAAATTTAATAACAAAAATGTTAATAGTGGGGACCCCCTGGTCGATCCATAAAAAATAATGTTTTATTAATATTTTACTTTGTAATTGTTTCAGAAACGTACAGTTTTTTTTTAACATGTATAAAATTTTGTAAATTTAATAACAAAAATGTCAATAGTGGGGACCCCCTGGTCGATCCATAAAAAATAATGTTTTATTAATATTTTACTTTGTAATTGTTTCAGAAACGTACAGTTTTTTTAACATGTATAAAATTTTGTAAATTTAATAACAAAAATGTCAATAGTGGGGACCCCCTGGTCGATCCATAAAAAATAATGTTTTATTAATATTTTACTTTGTAATTGTTTCAGAAACGTACAGTTTTTTTTTAACATGTATAAAATTTTGTAAATTTAATAACAAAAATGTCAATAGTGGGGACCCCCTGGTCGATCCATAAAAATTTGTCACATAATTTCGCGTGCCGTCGATGATAGACCCCCATGGGATGACCTTGAAATTTTTATATCTCTGACTCTAATTATCCGAAGCGGTTCAAATTTTGTACGCAGTACTATGTTTAATCAAAGTTTGCCCCCCCATGGTGTAGTATTAAAAATCACGTTTGCTCATAGTTTATGATCCAATCGACTTGATTTTTTTTAACATTTGTTGAGAATTGTACACAACAAAACTATTGATGTGGGCCCGATAAAATTTTGTCGCTTGACTTCAAGCCTGGAAAATGGAACCCATGAATGACATTGGGATGACCTTGAAATTAAAAACTTTTATATCTTTGACTGTAATTGTATGGCGCTTACATGTAATATCCTATTATGAAAAAAAAAAAAAAAAAAAAAAAAAAAAAAAAAAAATTTTTTTTTTTTTTTTTTTTTTTTTTTTTTTTTTTTTAACTTACTAGAAGAAACGCAATCACAAAGAGACTTTTTAAAGCCATGGCATGGGTAGCCCGCGGCATCACAAAAAGTCACCGTGTCATTCACCTTCACGCTCAATCCTCTTTTTGGAATAGGCGTCATGTTACTTAACAACAGAGGATTCTTAAAACACCCCATGAAAGAAGATACATCTCAAAGTTTTCGGTCAATTTTGAAAAAAAACTTTGGTGAATCAGAAGGTGTACTTTCGAGATTTCATTAGATTAGGACTGAAAATAAGCAAAGAGTGTGTAAGGAACATGAGATTCGTATATATATGAATGTAGTAAAAAAAAAAAAAAAAAAAAAAAAAAAAAAAAAAAAAAAAAAAATTTTTTTTTTTTTTTTTTTTTTTTTTTTTTTTTCATGTTGTAAGATTATAAAGCTTGTGGCTAGTTTGTAATTTTTACATTCTCCGCTTGTTGAAACAAAGTATCTTTTCTTCGCAAAATGTCTAACAATTTGCTACTTAAAGCAGTTTTTTTGCGTGGGGAAATTGATGAGTGTGAAAAGAGAATTTATAGCAAAAAAGATATAATAAGAACAGATTGTTTTCTTGAAAATGTATTTTCTTTTCTACTGAATCATTATGAAAATTTTCATGCAGACAGTCCGATGAATGAAAAAGAAACCAATCTCATTGAAAAAACTTGCGAAATTCTTAGTGTATTTCTCGACAAGTATGGTAATGAAATAAAAAATCTATGCTGTGAAATAAAAAATATTGATGAAGATAATATAAATAGTCTTTTAACAGGTGTATTTAATGAATTGTTTATCGAAGGTATTACTTGGAGTCGAATAATTGCATTTTTCGCTTTCGTCGGGGAATTGGCTGTAAAATGCATCCAAGATAAATTACCTAAAAGCATTATAGATGTAATGTATGAATGTTTTTCAAGATTGGTACAGGAAAACTTATTATCATGGGTGGAAGATCATGACGGTTGGGAGGGTATAAAAAAAGTTGTTCCTGAAACTTTCTCATCAAATCCAAAACCGAATTGGGCGAGGAGCTTATTACATTCCACAGTTAGAATGGTTGGTACCTTAGCATCTATAGCAAATGCTATGGAAGAAATTTGCCGCTAAAATGTTTATAAAAATACTCTGGGGAAAATCATATCACTTTAGCTATTATAATTTATCATAACTTATCTTGGTCTTTTTGTAATTATTTTTAATCTAAAGTTAAAGTGGGAGATTTTTTAAAAGTATTTATTCACTAAATAAAGGTTTTTTTTAGTTTGGAGAATCAAAAGATGCACTTTCGAGATTTCATTCGATTAGGACTGAAAATAAGCAGAGAGTGTCTAAGGGACATGAAATTAAATTATATATGAAAAAAAAAAAAAAAAAAAAAAAAAAAAAAAAAAAATTTTTTTTTTTTTTTTTTTTTTTTTTTTGATTCGACAGTATAAGTTTCGGATGAAACCAAGACTTTAGCTTTCCGCTCTATCGCTTCGCTATTGTTCGGAGCAACTGGAACCTTGCGGTGTTAACGTAACGTTGCTTCGATCCCTTTTCCTCGCTGCCTTTTTGCATTTTTTTTTTACATCTTTTAAATGTTTGCTTTTAATGTTTGTTTTTTTTACATGTTGTGTTTGTATTGTCCGGGGAGGGGGGGGGTTAAACTTTGCTTTTAATGTTTGTATTTTTTACATGTTGTGTTTGTGGGGGGGGGGAAACTTTGCTTTTGATGTTTGTTTTTTTTTCATGTTGTGTTTGTGTGGGGGGAATCCGCGGTAACATTTGTTTGTTTTTTTGTCATTTTCGCTTTAAAAGGAATCCGTGGTGGTAAAAATTTTTTTTTTCAGCACAAGGGAAAATAATGGTAAGTATAATTTCTTTTTCAGCACCCTTCGAGTTCAAATTTCCTTTTAAATAGAGCGCGTTCAAAAAAAAAATTTTTTGTTAAATTTCACAACACACAATCCAATTGCGAGGTGTAGGCAAGTCCACATTATCTTGGGTTTGTGGTGAAGATAGTTTTGTCAGAGCGCGTTCAAATTGTTATTTTTTTTTAAAAAAAAACGGACACAAAAAAATCCCAGAAGTTGGAGAAAAAAAAAAGTCCTTCCTCGATCCTGGGCTTGGAAGGCAAAATATTTATTTCAGGCTAGTTTTTAACAAAAAGAAATTTGTACTCGAAGGTCATCGAAGAAGCCAACCTGTTTTTTTTCTCCACTTTCTCTTTTTTTTTCGGAAGCGGGCTTCCCGGCTTTGAGAAATTGATGGACGAGGAGTTATCCGAATCCAAGCCACGAATTCCGAAGGATCCTCTTGTCTCTCGGCGAAGGTTTAGGGAAGCACCTCGAAATAACGCCCCTTGCGGGGTGTTTCGCAAAGCCTCTGGAATGGGAATTGGGGGCCTTCCGATCCCTGTTGCAGCTGCGATGGTCTGACGTGGTACGCATCGTAGACAGGCCAGCGGTTAGAGACTTTCAGCTCGGTTTAAAACTGACGGCCTCGTGGGGAGACAAGGGGCGAACTCCCTTTTTTTGTTTTAAAAAAAAGGAGTTCGAACTGGTTCGTGAGCGAGCATCTTTTCCACTTTTTTTTACTCCGTGCTGATCCAGAAAGAAAATTTTTTTCACCATGTCGACTTTTTTTGTCGTCCGTGCATAAAAATCTATTTCTGTTTATTATGGCTCGGAGTGGAAGTGAAAGATGTCTACACCTGTTTGGTAAAGATCGGGCTCCTTCGGCAACTATTCTACTTTTAAAACAAAAGCTCCTAAAAAAAGCTTGAAATGAAAAAAAAAGTGTCTAGTTGTCGAATTGCGATGGACCGGTCGTAAACTCGCAAAGCGGGTGCCCCATTCAGGAGTAGTGCTGCGTTGGGCGGATCGGAAACTCGCCGGATGAAGCAAAAGTATCACCGGGTCACCCAAAACCGTTGAAAAAAGAGAGGTGGAGGAAAAGGAAACGAAGGAGTTGAGAGAAAAATTAGGTGAGTATGAATAACTAATAAAATATTTTTCTTTTTTTAGAAATTGTCTCATTTATTGGAGTCTTTGTCTCATCTTATTTCACAGGCACGCAAACAATTGCAACCCGTCGGGCAGGAGCAGAGCAAGAAAAAAAAAATTTTGGATAATAAAAAATGCTGGCTCTTCCTCGGTGGGTTGTTTTTTTCCACACATCTTTACACAAAAATGAAGGATTCCTTTTAAAAAGCGAAACTTTGTCGGAGCAAAAAAAAAATTTTTTTTTTGTTGAATAATAAAACATGCTGGCTCTGTTTGTTGTTTTTCTTTTCACAGGGGGGCTTCCTTGAAAGCAAAGTGGTATAATTTTTTTTCTGTTTATATTATTCTTGCGCTGCGAAATAATTTTCTTTGATCGGGCGTTTTGTTGCGATTTCTGGGCGATATTTTTTTCTGGGCGATATTTTTTTCTTTCGTTTGGGAACTGTTTTGCGTACATTTTTTTTTTCTGGGTTGCGATTTCTTTGATTGGGCTCTACACTTTGTTGCCTGCGAAATGTTTTGCGTACATTTTTTTCTTTCGTTGGGGGATTTTTGTTGCGATTTCTTTGATGCGAAATATTTTGCGTACATTTTTTCTTTTGTTGGGGGGATTTTTGTTGCGATTTCTTTGATGCGAAATGTTTTGCGTACATGAAACATGGGGGGTGACATTTTTCCCGAGGGAAAAATGTTTTTCCGTCGGCCTAACCGTTCGAAGTTTTCTGTGGTTTCCTTCGAACCTAGCGTGAATACGGGTTAGGTTTTCTTTTAAAAGTCCCGCCACAGAGGGCAACCCAACTCAAATTTCCAAAATCATGTTCCACATAAAAATTTCATAATCATTATTTCATCATCATTTCACCATCATTTCACCATCATTTCATTACCATCATTTCATTATCATGATTCCATAACCATCATTTCATTATCATGATTCCATAACCATCATTTCATTATCGTGATTTCATAACCATCATTTCATTATCATCTCACAAAAAATTCATCTCATAAAAAAAATTCATCATCACACAACATTTTTTGGAAATTTGAGTTTTAGTTGTAAATATCTATTTTTAGAAATAATGACGTCATTATATAACTTTGAATTTTTTAATATTAAACAGGTATGAAATTAAAACTTCCAATTTGAAAAAAAAAAAAAAAAAAAAAAAAAAAAAATAATAATAATAATAATAATAATAACATTGTTTGAACATTTAAAACTGACTAGCAGAAACGCAATCATGTTATTATAAAAATTTAACTTGACCAATATTGAAAAAATTACGAAAAGGCACCGTGTCGTTCACCTTCACACTCAATCTTCTTTTTGGAATAGGCGTCATGTTGCTCAACAACAGAGGATTCCTAAAACACCCCATAAAAGAGGATATACCTCAAAGTTTTCGGTCAATTTGAAAAAAAACTTTGGTGAATCAGAAGGTGTACTTTCGAGATTTCATTAGATTAGGACTGAAAATAAGCAAAGAGTGTGTAAGGAACATGAGATTCGAATATCTATCAATGTTGAAAAAAAAAAAAAAAAAAAAAATTTTTTTTTTTTTTTTTTTTTTTTTAACATTATTTGAACATTTAAAACTTACTAGCAGAAACGCAATCATGTTATTATAAAAATTTAACTTGACCAATATTGTAAAAAAAAAAAAAAAAAAAAAAAAAAAATTTTTTTTTTTTTTTTTTTTTTTTTTTTTTTTTAACATTGTTTGAACATTTAAAACTTACTAGCAGAAACGCAATCATGTTATTATAAAAATTTAACTTGACCAATATTGTAAAAAAAAAAAAAAAAAAAAAAAAAAATTTTTTTTTTTTTTTTTTTTTTTTTTTTTTTTTTTAACATTGTTTGAACATTTAAAACTTACTAGCAGAAAAAAAAAAAAAAAAAAAAAAAAAAAAAAATTTTTTTTTTTTTTTTTTTTTTTTTTTTTAACATTGTTTGAACATTTAAAACTTACTAGCAGAAAAAAAAAAAAAAAAAAAAAAAAAATTTTTTTTTTTTTTTTTTTTTTTTTTTTTAACATTGTTTGAACATTTAAAACTTACTAGCAGAAAAAAAAAAAAAAAAAAAAAAATTTTTTTTTTTTTTTTTTTTTTTTTTTTTTTTTTTTAACATTGTTTGAACATTTAAAACTTACTAGCAGAAAAAAAAAAAAAAAAAAAAAAAAAAATTTTTTTTTTTTTTTTTTTTTTTTTTTTTTTTTTTTAACATTGTTTGAACATTGCTTAAACATTTAAAACTTACTAGCAGAAACGCAATCATGTTATTATAAAAATTTAACTTGACCAATATTGTAAAAAAAAAAAAAAAAAAAAAAAAAAAAAAAAATTTTTTTTTTTTTTTTTTTTTTTTTTTTTTTTTTTAACATTGTTTGAACATTGCTTAAACATTTAAAACTTACTAGCAGAAACGCAATCATGTTATTATAAAAATTTAACTTGACCATTGTTAATCATCCAACTAGTTCGTTTCTAAAAAATAAGATACAAGTGTAAAATAAAATTTATTGTAGTATGGATTACATAAAATCTCCGAAATCGAAACACCTTGAAAATTTCGATCTACTAGAAAAAGAAAATCCGGAACCAGAATGTTTTAAAAAATTACCTCGGAAAAAAGCAGAAAGAAAACAATATCCAGGTAACCCGTGTTCCGATTGCGAGGAATATTTTAATACTCTAGGTTTAAATGAAGAAGAAATGAAAAAAAGAATAAATGATGTATCAAGACACAGAGGAAAACCACGGCCAAAAACGCCTGATTTTTATTACGAACTAGAATTTCCTGATGAACAGGAGTGTTTAAGACGTGGCTATATAGAACCTCCACAACCGTATTCTTTCAAAACTGATACTTTAAAAAAATACGGTTGAAAAAAATAAAATGCTGTCAAGTTTTATTGTAAGTCTTTTCTGTTATCAAAATTATTTAACTTGACCAATATTGTAAAAAAAAAAAAAAAAAAAAAAAAAAAAAAAAAAAATAATAATAATAATAATAATAATAATATTTTTTTTTTTTTTTTTTTTTTTTTTTTTTTTTTTTTTTTTTTTACAATTTCAATTTTTGTTCTCCAGCAAACAGGAAGTTAAAAATCTGAAAACTAATTAATATTCAAAAATTCGAGTTTGTAACTAACGTCATGATTCTAAAAATAGATTTTACAATTTCAATTATTGTTCCCCTAATTAATATTCAAAAATCCGAGTCATAGTTTTCCGGACTCAAATTATTATTTAAAAAAACTCGACCTTTCTAAAAAAAAATACATATTATCCTAATGTTCAATGTGATCATAAAATATTTCAAAAATTTCTGAAAGCAACGAAACCGCTATCCATCTGTGACAGCGTTTAGAATGGCAATAAGCGCATTCCATATCCAATTTTTTCAAACTTCTCACCACGATCACATTTTCCAACAGATGCGAATAGGATTTCCGGAGGTCTTCGATTTTTTCCAAAGTTCTTTTATCGTAAACGTGTAATTTTCTCACACCACTTTTTACAATTTCACGAACCAACTTGGCATTGTCCACGCTGCATCCTTCGTAGACCACGCTAACTCTTCCATCAAACAGGGTAAATCCGTTGGTACCGACTGCCAGAGAGGCTACGCACCTGGAATGTTTGTGTTCGGACCGGATGGCCGACTTGACTTTGTAAGAAGAAGTGGAAATGAACAGATCCATTTTGTGAGCGAGCAAATGGAAAACTGCGTGAAAAATATTGTTGGAGCGAGTAAGTTGAACTATTAACATAATAAAAAAAAAAAAAAAAAAAAAAAAAAAAAAAAAAAAAATATTATTATTATTATTATTATTATTATTATTTTTTTTTTTTTTTTTTTTTTTAATATTTGAATCTCATGTCCATTAGACACTCTCTGCTTATTTTCAGTCCTAATCTAAAGAAATCTCGAATGTGCACCTTCTGATTCACCAAACTTTTTTTCAAATTGACCAAAAACGATGAAGTGTATCTTCTTTTATGGGGCATTTTAGGAATCCTCTGTTGTTAAGCAACATGATACCTATTCCAAAAAGAGGATTGAGTGTGAAGGTGAACGACACGGTGCCTATGTTAAATATCTATGTTTCTTTTTTTTTAAAAAAAAACCTATATTGGTTTTCAAAGTGTTATAAAAAAAAAATTAGGAGCGGGAAACCCGCTCCTAATTTATAATTTTTTTTTTTTTTTTTTTTTTTTTTTTTTTTTTCAACAATTAATTATTTTTTGACAATACATATTCAAACGCTTGGCTTCCAAAATAAACTAGTATATGTTTTGGAGGTGTTTGTTCTGACAATTTAAACTTTTCCAAACTCTCGTGGAAAAAATTAATTTTAAGCAATTTCATTTTGTAATCGTTGATCATAGTATTGTACATTTCCAGAGTTTTCATTTTGAATTCGTCTAGAAACTCCTTGAAGCTTATCGCGTTTTCTAGACTAATGGTATCCATTTCCATAGTGGATTCTTTCAAGTTCCACGTGTTTTCATCACTTTTATGCACTATTTGTATTTTTAAAGCTTTTTTCGGGTTGCTACAAGCCCTAATTCCGTCAGAACCAAATGTTAATATTTTTGTTTCGTCGATATTTCTAAACCAACGTTTAATTAGCGAGAGGCTTATTTTCGCTTTGCAATTTTTCAACATATTCAAAGTTTCATCAATTGTAAAGATCCTCGTTGACAAAATTTGAGGAGACAAATCAATCTTTTCGGGTACTACATCTTTTACTATCAATTTGGCATATTTTCTTGCAAATTGATAAACATTTTTATAATGACAGATGCGGCCAATATCAAGCGCCCGTAAATACGGCAACCCGTCTTTTGAAACAATAACTAGAATTGGAGTAGCAAGAGGATCTGTCGCAATCCAGAACAGCATGTTGAAATGATTCCTTCAACCGACAAACGGAACCATATATATATGCATCCGAATCTAAAAATTTCCTCTCCCCACGTGATTTTCAAGGAAAAAAACAATTGCGCAACATCCTGTCCTTCTAGATAAGAGCCCTAAAAATGGCATTGCAAAACATCCTGTGACCTCGATATGATTTTGAAGGGGAAAAAAATCAATTGCATAACATCCTGTCCTCGTTAAAATTAGCACGGATTGCACAACATCCTGTGACCAGAATTTTGTATAAAAGCCCGAGTGTTTGAGATTGAAAAATCATTCTTATTCGTTTTGCTAAACGAGTTTTTTACTCTGTTGAGAAAAAAAATTTCTTTTCAAATTTTTGTTGTTGGAAATGGACTATAAAAGATCAGTCAGGGCAATTGATGTTTTCCCAAATTTTATTTCTGAGTCTGTCGAAAAACTAACTTATCCCGAAAAAAATTTCAAGTTTTGGGCTTCCAACGAAAATGTTAAATGTTTTGTTTTATTCATGGATGAATATCATAAAATTTATTTTTGCAAACATCCCATGGACCAGAAAACCATGGCTGCAACAAAGAAGATGGGGCGGGAGTGTCAGATTTTCGAAAAATTTCACCCAGAACTCATCGATTGGAGTCGAATGACCACTAGGTATTCGAGAAACCCACAACCTGCGTTCAAAAAAAATGCAGACGTGAGGATGAGTTTTAAACTCAAAAACATGTTTCTTGTAAAAGCATGGTTCACCTTTGGTTTGAAAACCGTGAAAAAAAATACGATCCATTTTATTCAGACTCTAAATGTACCCCTGTTATTTTATTTGCTTCCAAAAACCATGCACAAAAGATTGAGTGTTGAAGATAAAATTTTCCACTACGAAAACATTCATTTATTCGACAGGCGGATCTTGTTGCCCAATGGCGCGTACAAGATCCCAGAGGGTACAACTTACATGTTATATACCACTCAAAAAGTTTTTTTCAGCTTAGATATATTACCAAAAAACTTTGAATTTCCTTTTCCCGTGGACGATCCGGTAGCCCATAGAATTACTAAACTACAAAATGCGTTTGATGTTCCTCCTGAAACGCCATATATTGATGATGAAAAAGATGAGGATGATTTTAATAAAATGCCACCCCCTCCGCCACCAAAAAAAGCAAGAACGGAAGAGGAAAAAGATTTTGCAGATTTTTTTAATTTAGATTCCTCGACCGTTGCATGTCCAAATACTTTTTCTGACAATGAACAGCAACAGGAGCAACAACAAATTACATATTGGTTAATTCCGAATCCACCGATATTAGAAAGAAATGTAGTAACAACACCTGTCGATTTTGTAAAACATTTTCAAATTCTAACTTCTAAAATAATGAATAATCCAAAAGAAGGATATTTTCCAAACGTCAACTCGGAGGATCCGGAACCTCTAGATCTAACTTTTCATCATGAAAAAACAACAAACTTGCCAAATGCAGCAAAGTCAAATTTTGAAATGTCCAACCCGATAAATACAGAAATGTGTTTAAATTTTGGAAATGATGTCAACTCGATAAGTACAGATATGTCTTCAAATTCTGGAAATGATATCAACTCGATAAGTACAGATATGTCTTCAAATTCTGGAAATGATATCAGCTCGATAAATACAGAAATGTCTCCAAATTTTGAAATGATCAGCTCGATAAATACAGAAATGTCTTCAAATTTTGAAATGACCAGCTCAATAGATACAGGAATGTCTTCAAATTTTGAAAAAAATGTAGATGTAATGGAAAATTCTTATTCCGAAAGCACAAATTTCAATTTAAATTTAGAGGAAATATTAAACACGCCTTATGACCCAACAGAAAATATTGATATTGAGAGCTTAATTTCCGATTTATTAACTCCAACAGTTTGAAAAAAAACCAGTTTTATTTCTAATTTTTTTCAATTAGAATGACAAAAAAAAAAAAAAAAAAAAAAAAAAAAAAAATAGGAGCGGGTTTTCCGCTCCTAATTTTTTTATAACACTTTGAAAACCAATATAGGTTTTTTTAAAAAAAAAACATAGATATTTAACATAGGCATCACGAAAAGGCACCGTGGCAATCAAAAGTATTCAATTACATTATGGAGGGATCAAATGTATTTTATAAGTTTTAAATTTAAAACGCATAATTATTACATAATTTTGTCGAATTATTTCAATTTTTTTAATAATTGGGTCAATCAAAAGTATTCATTGTAATAAACATTTTACATAATTTGTAGAAACATTTGTAATTGATTCCACACAAAAGTATTCCATTACATAATGGGGGGAACGTGTTTTAATTGTAATTTACTATTTACAATTCTATGAGATTGATATATGAGAGTAATATTTTTAAAATTTTGTTATCGCGCACCTCACGTACAACTCATTTTTTTTTTAAAAAAAAAGAAAAATATTGTTACATTATCATTGATTTATAAGTTTCAATATCAGTCAAACTTTTAAATGGAGCTCTCAGAGATATGGATGCATAAACTTGTATGTTTTGTTTTTAAAATATCCATTATTCCAAGTCAAAAAATACATTTAGTATATCAATTATTCCAAGTAAAAACTAGTTTGTTGGGGGGCCCATCTTGGTTAGGTATATGAAAATAAAACATGTGAAAACTATTTATACAATGCATTGCAATTCCAAAACAAAATTTAAATATTGTTATTATGCATAGTAATGCTCTATTAATGAATTGCTGATGCAACAAATTATATAAAACGCCAAACTACTCAAGTAATACCAAACTGTGTAAATTGTGTATCAGCTTTGTTTTCAAAATATCAATTATAGAGATGCAAATTTTTCGAATTTTGTAACTACATGGATGAGATTCTAAAATGAATTATATAAAAAAAAAATCTGTGTCATGGTTTACTGAAAAGTTCAATTTTTGGCATCAGTCAAACTTTTAAATGATCCTAATATTGTGGTTAAAAACAAATTGATACAGTCTGCACATATTTTACGGACAGTTCAAATGTAGTTTTATATCATACATTTTTTTTTTTGATTTGTAATTTTTGTTAAGGAAATTCATGTTTTTTCATGAAGAAAGAATAATTTATTTCATGAAGAAAATCAAGATATTGCTGATATCATTGGCCAAATATATTTATGTCAAGCTTTTTAGGTGCGTTCGTAATTATGTAAATACGTCGCTCCGACCCAACCGAATCGTTTGATATTTAAAAACTTATAATTATTACATAATCTTGTCGAGTCATTTCAAATTTTATGAAAATCGGATGTCAGGGACAATCAAAAGTATTCCGTTACATTACGGGGATCAAATGCATTTTAATGGCTCATTTTAAATTAATAGAATTGGATTTTTGAAGTATGCACAAAAATATACATTCTGTACAATCTGTGATGCAAAAAATATTTATTATTAAATTACAGGATCTTTTGTTATACGCATTGCTTGGCTTAAATTATTGTTACTTTTATTATTAAAAAAATTTTCAGAAAAAAATATATACAAATTTCATTAAAAGATTGACTCTGTGGCTAATTTTATTCCAGACCTTTTCTGCTGTTCCGCGAATTGAGTTACATAACTTCCTGACTGTGATTTCTAAAAACGGATTGCGCAAAACATCCCGTGACACGATTCCTTTTATTCTATAACGAACTTTGTTACGTAATATCCTTTCTCAATAACTTTGATATACGATTATTTTTATCTTAAATTTCCTGTTTTTATCTTTCAAATGACCTCGGTGATTCGTATAAAAAGGCGGTAATCGACGCCATTCGCACATTTTGGACGCTGATCGCTTTTTGTTGCTGGTGGATTTTTTTTAAAAATGGCTACTTTAACTGAAAAAGATCTTGAAGATTTGCTTAATTTTATAGATGCGAATGTTTCGCATCTAATAGAAGATCCATATCAGAAAGTTTTAAATACGCCTCTCATAACTTATAATGATAGCTTTCCACGACCTCCGACTCCGATGGAAGAAGATATAACAGATTTTGCCTTGCCGCCGCTGCTAGAAACGAAGAAATCTGCAGAGAAGACAAGTGGATTTAAAATGTCCTCATCACCAGTGGTGACTAATAAGTTAAACTTTCCTGTAACAACTCTTGCCTCACAAGTGAAAACAACTCCAGCCAAGCCCGTGACAACACCCTCTCCTGCCAAGAAACAGCAAAATTTTATAGACTTTCTTCAATCTTCAAATACGAAAATGAGAGAACAGTTAAAATTATTTAAAATTCCGAAGAAAACTCCTAGTAACGAGAAGAACTTTCCTGTTGCGAAATCTCATTTAAAGAAAAAATCAAAAACTTCAAAGGGAAATCATTTGAAACTTGATGGGGAAAAGAAAAAAGCTATGGACAAAAAAATCAAAGTGAAGAAATTGGACGAAAAAAAGGATAAGGAAATGGATTCAGATTCAGTATTAATTCTGTCACCTGATCTTGAAGATTATGAATATATATTTCAACTAAAAGGTGACAAATTTTTGAAATTTAAAAAACAATACGAACTAAAATTCGCTAAACTTTAAATTTCACCTCATGTTTTTCTTTCAAGAAAAATTATTTAAAGGTGAAAGTGAAAAAATGGGTCAGAGGCGGTTGTCCAAACCGCCTCTGACCCATTTTTTTGCGAAACGTTACATACCAATATTGGTCAATTTTAAAACTTTAACTTGTCATTTTTTTCACCAGAAAAATTATTAATGGTGGCCCATTTTTGACGAAACGACCAATATTGGTTAATTTCAAAAATTTGTACTTTTCAAAATTTCCATAAACTGAATTTTCTTCCGACAATGTTTTTGATATTTATATACTCGTTTCTTTAATTGTGTTATATCAATCATTCATTGATTTCTCGTTTTTAACGATGGTCAAAGTTAAAAGTCAGTTAAATATAGATTTTGAAAAATACTGACTGTAACAAATCACCTACGTCACAAAATTTAACTGAAAATTCTAAACTTCTTCCACCAAATTTTGTGGTCAATAGCGGACCGTGCGAATCAAAATTCAAACTACCAGCCACAGTTATTCGAAAAAATTTTGACAAGAAAAGCTCAGAAATCTGATAGTAGCGTCAACCAACCAATCTCTCTACCATCTTCAACCACATCATCAACCACATCTGAACCATACAGATTAATAATTAGAAGCAAAAAGTAACTGTCCAGCTAATGAAAAATGTTGCTTGTTCGCTTGCTTTGAACATTTAGAATACGATATAATAATTGTATATTTTTCTGCTGTTTTAAACACTTTCCAACATAGTTGAAAAAGCTTTATGAATTGTGTTTTTCTATCCATGCTCTAACTAGTGTAAATATATTCGGATTCTTCAACCACATCATCAACCACATCTGAACCATACAGATTAATAATTAGAAGCAAAAAGTAACTGTCCAGCTAATGAAAAAATGTTGCTTGTTCGCTTGCTTTGAACATTTAGAATACGATATAATAATTGTATATTTTTCTGCTGTTTTAAAAACTTTCCAACATAGTTGAAAAAGCTTTATGAATTGTGTTTTTTCTATCCGTGCTCTAACTAGTGTAAATATATTCGGATGCATTTGATGTATGCTAATGCAATTTACTACTTCGTATTCGGCATTGAAAATGAAGTTTGTAGTTTTATAGTTTATTTACAAGAACATTCAAAAGAATTGACATTTATGGTCAATAGGGAAAAACTGTTTGCAATGTATTTCAATGACCAATTTCAAATAAAATGAAACTGATAAGAATGACAAAGATCAAACATTTTACAGAGATTAAAGTAAGTTATAGTTCGAGGTACATAAAAGAAATCCATTATTTTATTGTCTAATATGGGGGAAAAATTCGTTTGTTGTGTATTTTAATGATGTTACACTATTTCAAACATATTAAAATTGGTCACTGAAATGCACTAGAAGAGATTTGCTAGTACAATGAGCTTAGCATTCATCATTTATTTACGGGCAATGATTCACTTGCCGTACTATCCAAGAATAATAGTTGCTGGAAGTATGTTTTCGGTTTTGGGAAAAAAACCAAAGGGTTTAAGGTGCTCGAATAATTTTACTGCCGACTGTACCACTGATTGTATGTGATGGCATGATTAAGACCTGATTACAGTATCATTTCACTGATTACAAGAAAGTTCCTTCGACATTCTTCTTTGATATTTTCCGTCGCAAGAGATTTTACTCTTTTTCTCACTAGATAGCGTATTTAACGTAAAGTTCGCGTGTGAATCTTTACGTGACGTTCCCAATGATGAGTCGATTGAATCATATGAGAAAAACATAATAAAAGACAGGATGGTGTGTCATTATGTTGATTGATTTGATTAATTGAGCAAAATTGATAAGAATTCAGCTAGCTTTTAAAATAGTTGAAAAGGAAGTCGAGTTTGATTCATCCCATACTTCTGAAGGAACTATGCAGTAATTTAAAATGGACCAGTTTGCATAGTGCAAATTAAAGAGAGGAAAAAGTTAGACCATATTTTAAAGATAATATGGCTAGAGAAATAAAGCCTTCAAACCCGTTTTTTGACGATGATGACGAAGTTGATGATTATGAATTCTTAAATCATCCCCAACAGGGTTATTCGGGCTATATGTTGGGAAATTCTGACCAACAACGAAGTGAATTAGAAATCAAGAGAATGCAATTACTTGAAGAAAAGCGAAAAATCGAAGAACGGACATTACAGAGTACTAATAATTCTCTAGGTTTGATAGATGAATCTGAAAAAGTTGGAATACTTACAGCTGAGGTAAATTAATATAAGAAATGTGTTTTAAATTGATAAAAATATGTCTAATTGGGAAAATAAGCAAACATGTTTAACTTATTTGTTTAGCCGTCTTGTAATATGTGTTTTAGCTGTTTTCTACCTGGAAAAATAAATGTATGGTACTTTTATTCTCTTAGGTTTGGCACCCAAATATATTAATATATGTTTTTATATTTACTTTTCTTATCTGCATCTAGCAATGTTAATATATGTCTTTACATTTATGTGCTATTATAACTTCATCTGTGTTTCACCTTTTAGTAATTAAAAAATGATATAAAAATTCACTTAAAGCTCAATAGAAAAGTGTCTGAACCAATCACTATGGAAGAAAAAAAAAGAAGAGAATATTGTAAAGTTATGTCTTTTTATTGACTGCTGTAATAAGCATTTCACCCAAACCACAAAAAAACGGACAGGAGGATGAAAATTTATATTTCCTTAAATATGATTGAAATTTTGCATATTAACTGATACTATTTCATATTTTATCAAAAGAGAATTAACTTTTTGTCATTAACATACTTATTTTAATTAATGAAGTGACACTATGGCTTTTTCCGAACATGTTAAAAAATTCGGCATTTGCATCACAGCCATAGCTAATGGGATGCTACGAGCTTCTCATCCTCCTTAACACATTTTGAGCCTCCCCTAGAAAAGATTTGAAGGTCACTAAATGAATTCATATTACGAAAATCCAAATGAAATTCTTTTCAAAAACCTAATTTAGTTTTTGAGGAGCTTTCACAGTTTTGCAAAAATACTAAATCTTAACTAAAAAAAAGTGTTTCAACACTTACTCAGCCTATTTGTACATATGAAGCTAACACGGGGTTTAAGTTGCACTAGTTATATACATAAATTTGTAAATTTTTCATCATCATATTCTTTTCTTAGCATAAAATGAAGTTGTTGCAATAGTTTAATGAGAAACATAGTAAAATAAATGTGAATATGCACTAATTTATTTTTCTGTGTCACAGAGACAGAAAGAAAACATTTTTCCTGAAAAAAGAATACTTTTGTTGTGCAAAGGGGTACTTTTTGTTTAATGAATAGGTGTTTTCAGAAGTTAACATTCACTGAGAAATTACATTCCTGCTTCACAGATTGTCAAATTTGAAGATTACAGGGCTTGAAAATTCTGAAAATTTTAAGGTTCCCACCTGGGAACCTACATGAAAAATATAGGTTCCCAGATGAAAAGTATAAGTTCCCGAAAAAATTTTGCATGAGTATTTTAACAAAATTTTCCGTTTTATCATGATTTTTTAAAAGAAATTTGCCGCTTTTTCACGATGTTTTAACTAAATCTGCTGTTTTTCAATTATTTTTAAAATGAGATTTGCCATTTTTGTGATTTTTTAATGAAATTTGCGCTATTTTGCACGATTTTTTGACGAATTTTGGAGCATTTTCACAATTTTTTGACGAAATGTGTTGTCTTTTCGCTATTTTTGGACAAAATTTGTTGTTTTCCATGATTTTTTAACAAAATTTGCTGATTTTTGCAATTTCATCAATGAAATTTGCCGTTTTTCCCGATTTTTTGACAAAATTTGCCGTTTTTTCGCGATTTTTTGAAGGAAATTGCCATTTTATCACGATGTTTTACGGAAAGTTGCCTTTTTATCGCGATGTTTTAACAAAGTCTGTTGCTTTTCAAAAGAATATATTTACAAAATTTGCCTTTTTTGGGATTTTTTAATGAAATTTGCGATGCTTCATGCGATTTTTCAACGAAATCTATTGTCTTTTAGATATTTTTAGACGAAATTTGCCGTTTTTCCCGATATTTTGACAAAATTTATTGTTTTCCATGATTTTTTTAATGAAATGTGCCACTTTTACGCGATTTCTTAACGAAATTTGCCATTTTTTGCGATCCTTTAATGAAATTTGCGTTTTTTCTTCGCTTCTTTTGTTGAAATTCGGGCTTTTCCCGTAATATTTTGAAGAAATTATGCATCCCCCGGGCAGCTTAAGAGCTATTTTTTTGCCAATTTTTTGCTGAATTTACGCGTTATAATGCGTCCGCGGCAAAAGGTTAGGTTAGCGGACACAGCAAAAGGTTAGGTTCCCGGCCGGGAACCTTAGTGATAAAATATGCGTTCCCGGAAAGGATTTCTGGGTTCCCCGGGATCCCGGGAACGCTATTTTTCGAGCCCTGAGATTAGATAAACTTTTGTTGTTCTCAAATGTAATAATGGTACTACTTGGTTATCCCATCGATCAAAAATCTATCCCCAAACTATAAGGAACCAATAATGGATGATTGTGAACAGGGCCTGATTAATGCACGGGCCTCTGGGACCTTGGCCCTGGGCCCACCAATTTCAGAGGCCCAGATATTATGTGGATGACTTTTTCCCCTCAATTAAATACTTTTCAAATAATGTTGTTTTATAAAATATGAAATGTAAAATTTAAATATTCTGAATGACTCGATAAAAGTTTTAGGAGCTTTTAACCTAGATGCTTTTCACCCAAACAGCTTTGTCAATTCGTCAAATAAACCTTCTTTTTGTGAAAGTGTCGCCGAAAATGAGTAGGTAGGGGGGCCCAATTTTTTAACAGGCCCTGGGCCCAACTTCAGCTTGATTGGGCTCTGATTGTGAATGTCACATTCAATTACATTAAATACAATACACATGTTTAAAATGTCATTAAGTGATTTTTATTTTGAATTTTTATTTGTATTTTTCTTATTATTCTACTAGTTATTTGTTTGTTCGTTATTTAAAATAAAACTTATGTCAATAGGTATAATTTGGCTATTTGTATAATTTTGTGAAATTGGTCGATGGGATAACTAAGTAGTATCGCAATAATTTAATTGCATTTGGCGACTAACAACTGCTAATTTCTAACCCTGCTATAAGTGGTATATTCTGTGCAAGTTTAAATGTTAAAAATATTGAGAAAACTATACATCGATAATCCAAAATTTATTATTACCTTTTAAATGCCACATTGTCTCAATAATTTGACAGATGTAACTACTTGATATTTAGTAATTTATACTATCAGTCTAAGTAATTAAAATATTCCTTGCCTGAGCATTACAATAATTCCCGGTAGCAAAAAGTTCTTGATGTGAGACAGGAGTCACAGATTTTTTCTCTTTTACAAATTCTTTTTCATCAAACATTTATTTTGCTTCTATTATGTTTTAGCTTTTTATTACTTAATACAAAAGTTAAGGTTATTATTATTAAAAGTGTATAAAATGACTAAAAACACTACAGGTAATTGATTGTTTGATGATTAGTCTTGACTAAGCTGTTGTAGCTGGGCACAGCACCCGGCGGCCCTTTTTATTTCTTTCCTTAGCCCATGGAGCATCTTAGCCATTATTCTCCCAATAACTTTATTGATGTGTTGTTTTAGTTAATTAGTATTGCTAACATTTGTTGCATATACCCAGTCTTAAACAAATCCTCAAATTAAAAAAAAATCTATTGCTGTTATGTCAGGTGACCATGGAGGCCAAGAAATTGGTCCACCTCTATCAATCTATCATCTGAAAACTGTTTCCTGCAGGTAGTCTTTTAACAATGCTACCCCAATGTGATACTGCACCATCTTGTTAGAAATAAATTTTTGGCTGAAAAACATACTGTATAAATTGCTTTTCCATTTGAGCAACAATAGTATTTGTTACATTCATTTGCTTTTACTTTATTTTATTTTTATTTATTTATTTTTTTTTTTTTAAATAGAACTTTGAAATGTGCTCAATAATTTATTATCATCCTGTGTAACATTAATTAGAATAGAATTTGAATAACTATGAAATGGGTAAAAGTAAGGTTATTTTAAAATGCCTGTGCGAATAGATATAAGAAGTATATTGCAATACAATGTATACATAATGACCAAAAATGTTTACTTATATTCTTTTTATATAAAATTTAGGTACTACTCTGTTATCCCGTCGACCAATTTAGCCAATTTATACATGTTGACATAATTTTTAATTTAAATAACAAAAAAAAAAAAAAACAAATAATTAGTAGAATATTAATAAAAGTATTAATAAAAAGGTCGAAATAAAAATCACTTAATGACATTTTAAACACGTGAATCGTATTTAATGTCATTGAATGTGACATTCACGATCATCCGTTATTGACATTTAATCTTATAGTTTGGCGATAATTTTTTGGTCGATGGGATAACCTAGTAGTACCAAAATTTATATGGTGTATTAATTTCTGCAGAAATCTTGCTCGTTTCTTTTTAAGTTTTTGTTCATTATATCCTTCATTTCCTTTTTGATGAAAATTTGTCTTTATAGGAACTGCTGAAACAAAGAGAACAACTGCAGAACATTGAAGAAAACCTTGACACCATTAATAATACTATGCGAACAAGTCAGAAACATATCAATTCGTTAAAAGTAAGCTTTTTTTTCTTGTATAGATATTTATGCACTCCATGAGAATTTGCTGACCATCAATTTTATATTATTAAGAGTTTATAACTACAGTAAAGGACCTATTATTCGGGACCAAGAATTTTCTGGATTTTGGAATTTTCTGTATTTTATGTCCTTGTGAAATTTGAACCCCCCCCCTCCTCCCTTCCATCCAAAATTTTTCAAAAACATTAAGATAATAAAATTTAAATAATTCCGTGTAGAATATAAATAAAACTAATGTTTTGAATGTTTTTAAATTATGTACACCAAAATTACTGTATTATTCAATGATAACAATAAAGAAAAAAAACTGAAATGGATAACTATTCTATCTATAAGCTCTAAATTTTTTTTCTTTACAGCTACATAGTTTACATAAAAAAATTTTATAGATTATTTTTAAGAAATCTTTTTTCTTAAATTATTTCACATTTTGACCATGAAAAAAAACTCTTTCCATGACAATTTTTAAATTTTTTCACAAATTCCGCCAGAAAAAAATTAAACTGTACCCATAATATTTTTTCGGAAGAGGAAGGAGGGGGGAGGGAACATTTGATGATTTTTTTTTTTTAATCAATCATAATATATAGTCATGTGCAAAAATTTAAGACCAGCAGCATAATTTTGATAATTTAACACAAGGCATCATTAAAGCTGAATAGTACACCATATTTAACTATGGATTGCATCAGACTCATTCTCTTGATATGAATAGCTACCCTCATCTCTTCCTTGCCAGCTGTTATGATAATTTAACCCTAGTCGGTGCTGTTTTTTAATATTTGTAATGGGTAAAAAACTGTCGCTTTCATTTGCAAAAAGGGCAGAAATATTTGCTCTGGATAAAATTGATTTTTCTGAATGTGAAATAGATAAAAGGGTACATGTGAGCAAGACTGTTATTTATCAAGTTGCCTCTAAATTTAATATTTCAGGAAAGTACACTGACCTGAAGAGAACGGTTAACTTAAAAAAAAATTAAGATCATGTGATCCAAAAGGGACAAAAAATTAAGGGAAAGAAAATAATAAACTCATTTACTTGATTAATTTGAAATATTTTAATCATGTAAAAAAAAAAAAAAAAAAAAAAAAAATGTAACATAATCTTAAAAAAATAGAACAATATGAACAGTTTTTATGTAAAAAATGTGAATTCTCTTTTACTTTTGTAAATAAGTAAAACATTGTCATTTGTTGTATGAGTTCTTACCTACACTAATTGCAAAATAACAAATATCCTATACTATATAAAATTGAAATTACATTTAAAAATATATAAAAATTTACTTCTGACTATTATTTTACTAATCCTGAAATCATTATTTTTATTTTTTAGATATTTCTGTAAGTAAACCACATTGAAAATTGAAAATTTATTATTTACATGTGTATTAAGACATTTCTCAATTTTCTTGGATCAATGTGGATTCACAGCATTCCCAATGTCCCAACTACCTTATTTGCCTGATCTCACTCTCACCAAGCTTTCCTCTTTTTTCCTCCCTCTGTATTAAAATGTTTATTTTGATGGTATCACTTCACCTCTAATGATGAGCATGTTATGAAGATTCTCATTAGATCAAGAGGTGGCAGCACAGACAATCGCCTCATTAAGTTCATGGGTGAAAATCTAGGATTACTTAAATCCTGATTTGCATATTAAAACACAGTCGGTCTGCCAAATCATATCTTATTGGAATACATCAGAAAACACGATTATAGCGGTTTATCATTGTGTTTTCCTGCTCCAAGTCATCCATGTTTTCATATCTTTAGATGTAGAAAAATATAATGGGAAACCTATGAATCAACTGCTAAAATCGGGTGTTTTCCACAGAGATATGACTTGGTAGATTGATATGCAAATTGAGATTTAAGTTTAACTAATCTTAGAATTTCATCTGTGAACTGGATGAGGTGATTGTCTGCGCTGCTGCCTTCCGGTCTACAAGTAATATGATTCTCAGGACAAATTATTCTGTCATACAACTGTAGGTACACTGTATCTCTAAGTTGCTCTAATTAATCTCTAAATGCACAGATATAGAGGCATACAGTGGATGAATATATAGAGAAATTCTAAAATACTAATCCAGCTGTAACATTCTTTCACAGAGAGGCTTGAGACTTTTCGTCTTTCTCTTGTAATCTATTAGGTGGTGGATTTTAATCTGCAGTGAACAACTTTACATGCTGTTGAATTTGGAATCCCTAATGGAAGGCAAAGCTAACATAATACAGTAGACTCCCTCAAATTCACACAACTTGGGACCAGAGGTTGTGTTCATTTTAGAATTTTGTAGATTTCTGGTCATTGCTTTGTTTGCATTTTTTGAATAGTAATTTGAATGTAATTAATAATGCAATCGAAACTATTATAATTGCTTACAATATAATAAAATATTAAAATAAGTAATTAACTAAAATAATAAAAATTTAGATAATTTTTAAAATAATTAAAATGTTAAAAGCACAGGTCAAGCTAATTATCAGTAATGTATGATTAAATATTCATTATAAAGATTAAGTGTATTTTTCCTAAATTATTTCATGAAACTTGCCACATAAAAGGTGCAATACTAATTCACATCAAAATCATAAAATAAGGAAGTTAAAAAGCATTTAATGGTAAATATTTTGCCATATTTAAAATAGTTTATATAAAATTTAATTTTTAAATTGTATAAATATTATAAAATGTAATTTTTAAATTGATTTTCTTGTAGCATCTAATAGAAAACTTTTCTAAACATTATGAAGCTTCCTGGTGTATTTTTTACTTAAATGTTTTACACATACAAATTTTCAATCAATGTAGATTTTAGGGAGTCTGCTATATATGTATTTGCTATCAGGATGTTTAATGGATTCCGTTATGGCAGAAATATCCTCTCAATTTATACTACACCAGTGTTTTTACATTTCATGCAAAAAATTTCCAAGTAATAACAAACTAATTTTGAGAGGGTTTCACAATCAGGGGGACCATGGTCTCACCGATTTGTGCTTTACTCAGTCTGTGGTTGATTTTAGTTATTTTATTTTATTTTATTTTTTTTATAATTTTAACTTTAAGTTTTAAATAAAAAAACATTAAGTACTCATTAATAAAAAAAAGCTATATTACAGTTTTTCTTTTTTTAGAGTATTTTTGGTGGTATCAAGAATTATTTTAGTAAAAGCAATACTCCTGATCCTACTTTAAGACAGCCAGAAGTAGTATCTAGAAAGCCTCCTAGTGCTTTGCATGATACTATGGGGAATTTGAGACCTGATAGTAAAATAAATGAAATTTCACACCCAGCTCTGAAACATAGGGGTATTTCATATGATGATGATGATGAAGAATCAGCAATGAAGTCAACAAACGTTCGTTCACCTAGAAGATCATCCACAAGGTTCCCTACCAATATAGACAGCAAAATTGATGAAAATCTTGGTAAGATAATCTTATGAATATAAAAGCATTTTTATTTTATAAATGTTTTACCAGACAACCTCCTTTGTACCATCATTTTAATACTGTGACATCTATACTTTTGAAATTCTACATCTCTGTAGTAAAAATAATAAGATATGCAAGTATCTTTTTTTGGTACTTCTCTGTTATCCCGTCGACCAAAATACTATCGCCAAATTATAAGATTAAATGCCAATAATGGATGATTGTGAATGTCAATTGAATGACATTAAATACGATACATGTGTTTAAAACATCATTAAGTGATTTTTATTTCAACTTTTTATTTGTATTTTTATTAATATTCTACTAATTATTTGTGTTTTCATTATTTAAAATTAAAATTACATCAACATGTATAATTTGGCTATTAGTTTGGCGATTTGTATAATTTGGCTATTAGTTTGGCGATTTGTATAATTTGGCGAAATCGGTCAAGGGGTAACAGAGTAGTACCCTTTTTTTTTGTATGCCGTACTTTCATATAAATCGCATGTACAGTGGCCGATTGGTTAACAAACTTAAGCCATTTTAAAACAGTGTTCACTGACCGAATTGTTTTGTAAATCGATCACAGATTTACTATAGATTTCTATTGGAATTCAATTAATTCGTTGTTAAAAGCTAAATACTATATAAAAAAAGATAATATATACATAATACAAATGGAAATTCAGTGCTTAAATTCTGCTGAAGGGATTTTGATGGAATTTGCACTATTATATAGATATTATTTCAGGGAAAGTTTTCATACATAGTACATCACTCTATGTAGAATAGTTATAGAATTATAACAGAAAGTTCTGTTATTTTGGACAACAAGCTTGCCATTGACTTAGGTTTTTGAAATTGGCGACAGCTATTATGTTATCTTTTTGTTAAAGAATTGAAAGGTATATATCAATTAGAAATCAAAATATACAAACAGCCTGAAAAATTTAATGAAAAAAAGAAAAACAATTACTAATTTTATTAAAGATACAAAGAAATAATTTTTATGAAAAATAATGGTATATAATATTTATTTAAATATGAGAGAGAGATGTTTGTATGACTTAAAAGAAGTATTCATTTCCAACTTCGATCCACTGAAACCATGTTTGGCGATATCTTTCCTATATTTGCCAAACAGGAAAGGCATTTTTTTTTTTTTTTAAGTTTTTATAGTATGTCAGGGTTGATTTCACAAATACTCAATGCATATTATTTATCATTTACACCATTGGATAGTTTTGAAGAATCATTTGTATGTATGATTTACCTATATAACTATTTTTTTTTACATTAAAATTTGGTGTTTCTTTTTTGGTCACAAAAGTTACTGTTAGCCTTTGTTTGTCATCTTTGTGACAATATATTATGCTATTTATTATTGAGGAATTGAAGCAGCTATATTATTTACCTAAAATAAATAAATAAAAATCAGGGTTGCCACGTCACCTGGAAAACTGGGAAAACACAGGGAATTTCAAAATCCCCTCTCAAAACAGGGAAAATCCAGGGAATTTTGAAAAAATCCTAAAAAACTTGGTTTACACAGGGAATTTTTTTCCTGTTGTATCCAAACATATTTTTTTTTGTTTTCAAAATAAAATCCTCTTTGCGGAAGAAAGAAAACCCCTTGAAAAGCAACGCGAAAATTCACTTAAAGCGGCTCTTCCATGTTTCTGCCTACACCCCTTTTTTGCCATGCGAATAGTTGAATCCTCACAGCACCTCTCTCTCGTGTCATTCATCTGCGACTGCGCGTCTCTTCCGTTTCTCGCGTCGCGTCAATTCAAAACAGGCATGAGATTCTACCGCAGATCCGTGATTTTCCGCCTTTTTTTTCATTTTCCGCTTTTTGGATTTTTTATATCATCAAAAGATCGCGTGAAAAAAATGCGATTTTTTCAAAAGATCAAGTGAAATACGTGATTTTCCCGAAAAGATCGCTAGAAAAATGTAATTTTCATCAAAAGATCCCAAAGTCGTGAAAAAAAACACGATTATCGACAAAATAATGCAAAAAAATGCTGTTTTCGTCAAAATATCAAAAAAAAAAAAAAAAAAAAAACTGTTCTTGTCAAAAGATTGTTAAAAAACGGCAATTTTCGTCATAAAGTTTAGAAAAAATGACAATTTTTGTCATAAAGTCGAGAGAAATCGGCAATTTTCTTCATCGAATCGCGAAAAAAACATGGTTTTCATAAAGAAAAAACGGCGATTTTTGTTGAAAAAAGTGGCGATTTTTGTAAAAAAAAAAAAAGCATGAAAAATGCTGATTTTTTTCAAAAATTGCGATAAATGTAATTTTCGTGAAAAGATCAAAAAATCGCAAAAAAACCCGCGATTATCGACAAAATAATGCAAAAAATGCGGTTTTCGTCAAAATATTAAAAAAATACCGTTCTTGTCAAAAGATTGTTAAAAAACGGCGATTTTTATCAAAAAGCCGTGAAAAAACATCAATTTTTGTCATAAAGTCGAAAAAATGACAATTTTCGTCATAAAGTCGAGAGAAATCGGCAATTTTCTTCATCGAATTGCGAAAAAAAAACATGGTTTTCATAAAGAAAACAGCGATTTTCGTCGAAAAATCCGGCAATTTTCGTCAAAAAATCCGGCGATTTTTGTTAAAAAAACATGAAAAAACGCAGATTTTTGTCAAAAATTGCCGTGACAAAAAAAATTGTCAAAAATTGCTGTTTTTTTTTTTTTTTTTTTTAATGGCGATTTTTGTCTTAAAATTGAAAAAATAAATACTGTCGAGCCTCTATATAACGAAATCCATCGTTCCAGTAAAAAATTCGTTATATAGAGAAATTCAATGTATAGAGTATGATGTTAAAAATAGTATTTAAGGTGTAAATTTTGAACAAATATTATTTTTTATCTTTTTAATAAAGAATTTGAAATGTTTAAAAGTATATATATTAACCTAACATTTTATTTCTTACTTATTTAAGCAGTTTCAAAAAGAGAAAAAACATTTATTTGAAAGCTTAATGAAAATCAAATGAGGAAGACTTACATAAATTTCAGAGGAAGAAATCTGTAATTTTTTGTTGTTTTGATTTTAAAATTACAATTGTTATGCTCTCAAAAAAAAATTCTCAAATTTTAGCAAGGAATGAAAAATTGTAGTTGATATTTTCCTCCATTTGAAGGTCTCTCTTATGTGCTCTCATTGATTCCTCTCTTATATGTGTAACAATTCAATTGACTGTGTTTTGAGAAGGATGTTGAAAGGTGTGTGGGAGGTGGGATGAACTTGTTAGATTTAAAGAATAAGGAGAGAAGTAATATTTATAAAAAAAAAAAAAAAACCTCTCCACTGAACGATAAATCAAAAATAAGTGATGGAAAATTGATTCCATATGATTTCAAAGCTTTTTTAAAACTGAATAAATTAAGATCAATTTATGAAAAAATTCGTTATATGGAGATAGATATTTCGTTATATAGAGTCTGTTTTTAATGTAATCATGCAAAAAGGGGACTGTTCTTACTAAAAATTCGTTATATGGAGTTTCGTTATATAGAGGTTCGACTGTAAATAAATAAATAAAGGTTGCAGAAAATTTGTTGCAATATTGTCTGGAACAACTTTTTTTTGCAGTTGAGTGGTAAACAGGGTTGACGAGTTTTTGCCAAAGGTAGAAAAAACTGTGGAAAAAACCTGGTAAAAACCGTCCCGGCAAAAATAGGTTTTTGCCAAAAAGGTGGCAAAAATAGACTGTCCATTTAATTTTTTCCCCCCAGAAAGACAAAAAATATTTCACGAAAGAAAAAATAAACTGCATGCTTACTTGAAGAATCAATATTATTCTAAATTTATTTTAAATTTTAAGTTAAATAAGTATAATTATGCACTTTATGAAAGAATACTAACTTTATAAGAAGATTATAAATGAAATAAATTCCAATTTTATATAAATGAATAGAAACTTCTTTATTCATGTTTATACAATTATTAATAATTTACATAATAGAACTGCTGAGACTGAGTAAAGCACTTATGTTTATAGTTTATATATGTTATAAATTCGAAGAAACAGTTATAGTAACCTAAATTTAATTTAATATAAAATTATATTTAAAGCAGAAAACTATTAAATTTCAAATTTTTCAGCAATATCTTCGTCAGAACATAAATTTTGCTGTTTTAGCATGGCATAGGAGTAAACAAGTTTTGAAAGAGCATCTGTTGATAGCTTATTTTGAATCTTAGTTTGCACAAATGAAAAATTTGAAAACTTTCAATAGCAGCACTACTTGCTGGCATATTTGAAGGTGTGCTACTAATGAACAGAAGTTTTTTGAAATTGCACAAGCTTATTCAATACTTCTCCAACAATTACATGTACTGACACTATTAATCACTTCTGCAAAATATGAGCTAGGAAAGGATTTTTCTTTGAGCTTAAAATTAATAATATAAGATATAAAATCAGGATTGATTTTAGATAACCATGCTTTACAGCTTTCTTTTTGTTCATAATTTAGAAGTTCATCTCTTTACTTTCGATGTAACAAATACACTACAAGATGACATGGCAAAATTGCTTGTTCAAATATCTTTTTTAGTTTTGAAAAATGTGGTTTTAACTCTTCATTTTTCAAAAGATTTAGCCATACATGACAAGCATTTGCTATGGTAGGAGAAGGGAGAATATAATAGAAAAAGATAAAGAGACAACAGGCTACTTACTGAAAGTAAATCTAAATAATTTAACATTTTGTTCCTTTCTTGGAGAGTAAAAGTGTCAGAAAAAAAATCTAGTTTCCTAATAAGCCATAAGTTTTTTCAATATATAATTTTCAATTTAATTTACTTATTTTATCTTTAACAAACTAGTTTCATCAAATAAATAGCTATAAAATAGTACCAAAGACTTAGATATTTACATTCCTTAAGTCTCATGACATAAAACAAAAATAACAAAATTGTATAAAATCTTTTGATAATTAAAAAAATATATACATATTAATGACTGATAAAATACTTTACTTACAAGGGTCTGTCAGACTTTTGTTACAGGGTCCTGCTTTTGTTAAATTGGGAAGTTTTTCTTGTCTTTGTGAAAATTCTAGACATAGCTTTGTAAATTTTAAGTTATTAGTGTTTTCAGGTTCTAACCTTCACATTTAAAGAAACTAAGTAATATATTTTTTGGTGAGTTCAAATATTTATTAACAGGGCAGATTTTATTTTTAAATGATTAAATTTGTGAAAAGTTCAATTTGAAGTTAAAACGTCTATTTCAGAGACAAATAATTTTATGAAGGGTCCTGTTTGAGGTTAAAGAATTTTGTAAAGGATCCTATTTTAAAATAAATTATTTTATGAAGGGTCCTTTAAAGAACCTAAAATTTTCTTAAACATATCCCTGACTTAAGAAAAAAAAATTAGGTATGTAATTTTTTATTTTGTTCTTAAATTCTTAAGTAAGAGGGAATCCCACCTATTTTTTAAAGATTTAAATTATTTAATATTAATTAATTAGCAAATTAAATTAAAATATTAAATAGTACACTGTTAAATTTAATTGTTTATACCATTATTATTCTTATTAGCATGCAGATTTTATTACACATTAAAGACAAATAGGTTTTTTCCATTTTTGCCATTTTTTTTCCATTTTTCCCCTGGTTTTTTACAGATTTTGCCACTGTCCTAGCAAAAATACCTTTTTGCCGGCAAAAATGCCAACCCTGGTGGTAAATATTTCAAAATATTTTTTAGCTATGCTTGAGTATTACTATACTGTTTTTATGATAATTAATGTAAAATGTGGGATTTAATAATAAGTGTAATAACTTTAAAGAGTTTTTTTATTTGCTCATATTATATAATGTATTATATTTTCTCAATTAGTTGGGTAATGGTAAATTACAAGGTAGTTAACTGACATACATACACGCATATATTTTTGCACACTCAACATGGAATAAACACGTTGCAGTACAGGGAAAATACAGGGAATTTTTTTTCAAGATTAGAGTGGCAACCCTGAAAATGGAAAAACAGTTAAGTAAACATAATTAAGGGAATTTAGTAATATACTTATGGAGATGTACTGGGTGACCCAAAAGTCAGGACGAACTTTAAATTGAATAATTCGAAAACGAATCAAGATCCAAAGATACGGTTTGCACCTAACGGATGGAAAAGAAACCGGTTTTGTGTGGCAATGAAAAAATATAGTTTGGCTGGCAACCAACAGCATTACTAGCAGCACTGAAAGATGCTATCTAGCATAATGAAAGAAATGGTGTGGTGCCTAATCTCACAGCTGCACTTATGAATGATGAACAGCACATTGAACATTTTCTGTAGTACTAATAAACTGTAATTAAGCTGACTTGTAAGTGTCATCTTTTTTCCCTAACTATTCAGATTCTGTAAAAACACTTAAAACTATTCAAATTCTGTTTTAAATTCATTTAAAATAGAATTCAATTATATATAAAAAATGACTTTGAAAAAATAAGAAGGATTTATAAATTCTTATATCTATTCCTTATATATATATCCCAACTCGAAGAGTATAAAATTAACACCTGTTGTTCAATATACACACAAATCTAATAAGGATTTTTTTTACGTGAAAATGTAACAGAATATCAAGTTTGATTAAATTCTGTGCATTACTTTTGAAGATATAGACTTTGCAAAAATCACAAAAATTTCATCATATCAATACTATCTA
The DNA here is from genome assembly GCA_964019185.1 of Maratus speculifer. Classification (NCBI taxonomy): domain Eukaryota; kingdom Metazoa; phylum Arthropoda; class Arachnida; order Araneae; family Salticidae; genus Maratus; species Maratus speculifer. The sequence goes on along the minus strand of OZ025297.1, from coordinate 300,477,965 downwards.
TTGTGGAATTTACACCAAAACCTTGAGGAAAATAAGAGAGAAACCTCTCTCAATTTGTTCTTGAGATGGAGCTACTGTGAAAATCATACAAAATGCAGCACAACAGTTCCTGCTATAATACAGTTTACATTAAGATCTAATCTAATCTAAATTTTCATTAAATTCTATACATAATTCTTAAGATAAGAGTTATTGGTAAAATTGCGAAAAATACAATACAGCTGCGCTACCTGTTAGGAATGTACCCCAAAGTGAGAAGTAACAACTTAAATCAACTTGTAACAGAATGTGAAGTTTGATAAAAAATTTATGCTTTTAGTGTTATAAATACTAACCAAAAGTGTATTTTTCATTTTTTTTTCTTAATGAAATGCCAAAAATTGGATATAAATTTTGTAAGAGGAAATTGCTTTTTTAAACCTTTAAATAGTATAATTATGGAAAATTGCAAACTTAACTTGAATGAGAGCATTTATATTCTAAAGAATTCTAAAATTAAGGAGTTGAAAAGCATAAATGCAAAGATTGATGTTTAATAGTACAGTTCTTAAATAAATTTTCCAAATCTTTGAGAAATCTTATATTCTGGTAATATATTTTGCTGCTATTGAATTGCAGATTTCATGATGTTAGAGATTGTATGAAGTGAGATGAAAGTTGAAATATCTATCAAAGTTGACATTGAGGTCCTTGATCTAAAAATTTACCAGTTATATATAAATTCATTAATTTGCAGTTTGATTAGGACTTTCAGCCATTCTGATATAATATTTACTTATTTAGAATTAGTACACATAGTTATGCTTTGATTGAGGTTGGCAGCTATTTTGTTTAGTTTGCCATTATACTTTGGTGATTTATTATAAAAAGCGTCATATTAAATAAATACCAAAGTTACTCATTTTCTAAAATTCTAGTTAACTAATAAATTTTAGAATTAAACTTGTTCTCTATTCTATATCAATTTTTTTTATTCCAGATCATTTATCTATGGGTCTAGGAAGATTGAAGAATTTAGCTATAGGTCTTCATGATGAAATCGAAACACAGAATGATATGATTGATTCTATCCACAATAAAGCTGACAAAGCAGATGAAACATTGGAGTACCAAAATCGACAGATTAAGCGTATACTGAAGAAATAATTGAATCTATGCATATTGTATATATTGTACAGCTATATCCCATAAGATAATGTAATTATTAGTTTATGTCCCACCAAAAAGTATTGTTTATTTTATAAGTTTATTGTTATCAGTATTTTAGGACAGTAGTATTTCGAAACAAGATAGACAACATATAAATAATGAAAAAATCAAAGTAGATTTGAAATTTCTGATTTCTGTTTTAATTTTATTCAATTAGAGAATACAGTGCAAATTATTTTAAATAAAAATATATCTAACTGTACCTTCAAAACAAGTATTGTAGTCAAAATTATAAATAGCCTGACTAATTGATACAGTTCTAATTGCAAAATTATTTGTATGTTCTATTGTAACAGATTTTACAAATAAAGTTTTGTTAAACTGTTTTATGAATAAAGATAAATGCTCAAAATGAAATATTTAATGTCATTGTTTTTACAAAAAGAAATCTAACAAGGAAGGTCTCCATACTGGGCATATTCAGATTTTTTTGAAAAAAAAAATACTAATTAAACTACTCATGTATGTAATAAAGGATCAGTGAAAACTAGCAGCGGAATTGCAGTAGAAAAATATAAAAAAATAAAATACTTTCGAATATTTGGCATGAAAAGATGAAAGTGTCACACGATTTGGCGAGCAGCATTTTTCCCCACCAAAAGCAAACAATTTTAATGCAACTAAAAACTTTTGGATTTTTAGAATCCATGTAAATGGTATTCAATGAATTTAGACATAAACAATGAGAGAGTTTAATATATTATATACATATAAATATATTAAATTGCATATACAGGATGAGTCATAAATAGCAAAACAATAGGCTATCTCTTGAAATATTGCTCTGAGACACATACTTCCAATTGCAAAATTTCATTAAAAAAAAAGGTGGAAAACTTGATGAGATAAATTGCAAATCCATAGGGGGGGGGGGGGGGGTCTATTTGAGAAAAAAAAAAAATTTATACGGCCCCGTAGGATAAAATTTCCAATTTGGAAAGTTTTCCTTATCAAATCCTGAAGTTAATAAAAAAGATTTCATTTCCATATTGACAAATCCCACTGAGATATTAATAAACAAAATCCTCAAAAATTCTTGACTTATACCCCTTTTCCTTGCCTCTAAACGGTGATTTCTTGCCTCAATTTCAATGCTAGATTGGGAGCATTCACAAATTGCACTTTAATAAAAATCGATTTCAGATAGAGCATTTTCTATGGACATAAAATAACAGCGGATAAATTTTACCCTAAATTTGTATGAAAATTTGCTAGTGACATCTGCACGGGTCGAAATATCAAGGTCTGGTCCCAAACTGATCTGTAGGGGAAAAAGTTTGGTCCAGCCTGGAAAAATATTAAAATAACCCAATTTGGAATAGAAAAAAGGTTTAAGTTATAGCCCGGTTCAGCCATGAATTTCTATGTGATTTTTTACTTTGAAATGGTTAAAAATTGTTTTGTATGAAGGAGTTCTGACCAAAAATATTTATTCTCTCTTTTCAATTTTCATATTTATACATTTTATTATTAAATAAGCGCCAAAAGCTGTGATATATTTATTTTATCTCTATTCATATGTAGATGTTTCATTCATTTTAATATCGTTAATCCATATTCCATGTATTGGAGACTTTTAAACACAGTGAAACCCTTTAAGACGGAATCACATAGGAAAGGAAAAAAAAAAAACTTTACAGATAACTTCCTAATTTAGGAGGTGTAAATGTAGTTTATTTTTTTCTCATGTGTTATTATATTAATTTTGCATGGATCACCATATTTACCTTTTAAGACAGGATTCCGTCATGGGCAGGTTTTTTTTTTTTCACTGGTTTAATTGCTTTTTAATAAAGGCAATTTCAAAATCTATGCGTTTTTTGTAAAAATTTTGAGTGATTGAAATTTTACTTATTTTATGCATATTAGATCAGCCAGTATGAATTGCATAGATACCGGTATTAAAAATTTCGTTCCGTGCAGACCTAAGAAGAAGAAAGCAGTTCCTGTATGGTATGAAAAAATATGTTAGGTTCAGTCAAGCAAATCTTCATAAAAAAAGTAATGTCGGCAGGGTTGTTATGTTTAAAACATTTCGTTTAAAACAACTGTTTAAAACACGTTTAAAACATTACATTTAAAACAATGTTTAAAACATGATTATTGCTAATAATGTCACAAATTAAAATTTATGAAATAAAATTGTATTAAAATTTTTAATTAGCTGTGTATACTAAAAGACATTCAAATTTCATTAAAATTATAAATTAGTTATTTAATTTTAATTATTCAAAGTAAATTTATTTCCTCTAAATTTGGAAATACATAATTTATTTTTTTAAATATCTCAATTATGATTTTTTATGTAATATCAAAGTTCTTTAATATATTAATTTTTGAAAATTAAAAGTAAGACTGATAGAGCATTTTTCAGATATGCAATACAACAAGCCAAGTACAGCCTTATCTCGAATGCAACAAAAAGAAAATATTTTGATAAATTTCGACAAAGCTAAAATACTCTTTTCAACATCAGAGCATTACTCTTCAATTATCCATGAATCCCTCAAAATTTTGCTTAACAATGATACTGTTTGTAATGACATCATTTCTTATAATATTCCCGCACTCTGGTACAATATCCTTGGTGTTTTGATGAATTCATCGTGACTTATTTGTACACGCTGACTGCTTTTGTTTTGTTTTTACCTTTTTCTGTTTCAAATGAATTATCTTCTTTTATATTCCTTTGAAAATGGATGCGAGGGCATCCGAAAGATCTAAGGTAAATAATAAATAAATAAATATCTATTTTTACCACACCTTTTAAGTATTTACTTGTATATTTTGAGAGATCTATTTCTCCTTTTTTCTGAATATATTCAGCAGTTGGTGCTCAGAGAACATAATATTGAGTAAAATATCTGGGCTAAACACCTTCTCAATATACTATAAATAATTCTTTCTTCCATCAATAGATAATGCTACAATACTATATAGATATTTGTTTAGCAGTTGAGAAAGATTTTTTGTTTTCCTTTTCTCTTTCTTTATTAAAATTATAATGACTTCAGTTTAAAATATTCATATAAAAAAATCAACATTAATTTAAATTTCTTTTAATAGTATTTCCTTTTTAATAATTCGTTTATGAAAATAAACTGAAATGAAAAAAAAAAAAAAAACTTATCTAATTTTAGTTCCTTTTAAATTCTAATTGCTTAAATTTGCTTTTCTGTCCTCAGAGTTATAAAAGTATGCTACCTACCAACCAATCTATCTATTTAGATTTTCAGTTTGAATAATCTCTCAAAGTAATAATAATAATTTAATAATAAAAAATGGACATGCTTAAAAATATTTATTTCTTAACTAATTTTTCACATATTTATTACATACTTTTTACATATTTCATTACGCTTTAAAGGAGAATCACTTGTAATTGATGAGACTGAAAAAGGCACAAGCCTTGCTGTCAAATTATGTCCTGAACTAATTCCAATAATTATAAACTATAAAGCTAAGTCAGCTCCATTCTCCGATTATATGTTTCATGCAGTTACCAATCATAAATTTGCCATTGGAGAATCATATAAAGTGGAAATAACACATTTATCGTGGTGGTTAAGCCTTGAAAATCACATTGATAAAAATGCCATGAATATCATAAAACAGTTACATACAGCTGCAGGTTCTACTGCTGGATTAGAAAGAATTTTTTCTAATTTTTGTTTTGTGCAAAGCAAAACCAGAAATCATTAGGGTGTTGATAAGGCTGTTGTAAGGTGTTGACAAACTTGTTACCATTTTTAAAGAACTTAAAAATTAAATGTTTTCATTTAGAATAAAAAATAAAATTGCTAATTAACGTTTGGTATTTGTTATATAATTTTTTTCTTCCTAACTGCCGTTTGAAAATATTTTCATTCTTTATATTTAATAATTTTTGTTCACTTTAAACAAAATTGTGCTGTTGAATGAGAAAAAGACGTTTTAAACGTTTAAAACATGTTTTAAACAAAAAAAACATGTTTTTTGTTTTTTTTAATAAAAAACATGTTTTTTTCCAACCCTGAATGTCGGGTCCTGACCCAGCCTGGGGGCAGAATACAGACTTCATTAACAGCCTCTCCGGAACGATGAAAAGCCTGAAGTTCTGAGAGCTAAAATTATGAAAAATTTGTTAATCCACATGTTAGAAAAAGCATTATTTTAAATAACTGACAGACGCTTAAACAATACAGAAGGAATCTAGGAAAGGCAAAAGTCAAACCAAATTGGAAATTTGAGATACACTAAAGAGTTATTTTTCACTTTCAACTTTTTAAAAAACACTTAAACACTTCATTAGTAGCCGTACTTTGTTTAAAACTTTAAATGTATTTTTCTGCATGATGATTCCTCTCCCCCCCCCCCCCTCACCATTTCTCGTCTTTAAATTATTAAAATAAAAAAAAACGTTAAAGAATGTGCAAACTTCTAACATATCTTTTTTGATTATTTTACATTAATTTTATTTCAGCACATTTGAAAAAGTATTTACTTTTGAAAATATGATTTTTATAAAAATATGTTACATAATTTTTTAAATAGATATTTGTAATAGTTTTAAAATGAATGCTGAAAAAAAAACCTGCAACAGAACTAAAATTAGTCTTTTCTCTTTAATTAAATGAAAAATAATTAAATCCAATGAATAATGTTTCGAGTTATAATGATTTAAAATTATCCCATTAAAAACAATACCAATCATTTGAAATTTTTATAAATTTATTGAGAAATTTTAGGATGTGATTTTGTTAGCAAATTATATGACTAAACATCATAAAAAAAAAAGAAAAAAAAAATGAAAATTCTAACTCAAAAGATTTTTTTTTGCATGTTTTCTAGAACTATTAAAGTAACATTGTTTCATGAATTGTGTGCATTTCAATTTGTGTCTAATCCTTTAAAACCTGATGAATTATTTAAACGGCTGTAACTCAGCGAGTTTTTGAGATATGAACATGTAATTTTTTGTGTCTAATTCAGGACTGGATAAGGAAAGTTTTTATAATTGGAATTTTTACCCCTATGGGGGCCGTATAAAAATTTAATTTTCGTATTTAAAAAAAAAAAAAAAAACCCCATGGAGTTGCAACTTATCTTATCAAAAATTTCACCTTTTCTATGAAACTTTGCAACTGGAAGTATGTGCCTAGGGGCAATATTTAAGGAGATAGCCTATTGTTTCGATATTTATGACTCACCCTGTATATATATATGATTTTTTGCTGTAATTATTTAATTTAGCTCTGGAAAAAATATTTTCATATACAAAAGATTCTTATTCAGTAACATTATTTTCATACATAAGTGTATTCAAAAATAAAAGTCAGATGTTTCCATAGCAACAAAATCGAATTGACAGTGCTCAACTGGACTTTGAACTTGAAACAATTTTAATTAATTTGAATTTCATTTTAAACCTGAAATTTTGATGGTTAAATTTGAATACCTATAAATATCAATATAATGAAATTAACTTCAAACAAATTAAAGCTGACAAAATTAAAGATATTTAATTTATCTAAATATGTTGAACATGAAACTTTTTTCCTTTAAAATGTATTTGACATTTAAAAAAAAAAAACATTTTTTGAAATTGTTTTTTATTGCCAACCGATGATAAATCGCCAAATAATGGAATTTTCATTATTTTTTTACTGACAGGGTACAGTTTCCACCGAAATTTTTTTTATAAACATATATACATGTAATTTTTTCAGATTTTGTGGAGTATGCCCGTATGGAGACCTTCCTTGTAAGTTATGTGTATTGATTACATACAAGGCTATTCCACTCTGGATTTTTAAATTTAAATAACTAAACTTCCTTTTTCTCTGTAGATTTTTTTTAAAGGCAATTACATTAAAAGAAAAGGGAACTAAAAATGTTTTGTCACCTCTGCACATTTTTTTTTTCTTAAATAGATGAAAGTAATTAATTTGGGGTGAGATCTTATTAAAGTATTCATTAAAAAAAAAAAAAAAAAAATAAATATATATATATATATATATATTTAATCTTTAAAAAATTGTCTTTTGCATAGGAAGGGGAGGTGACAAATTCTTAGTTTTGTTTTTAAATAATAGAGAATATAGTCTTGGCAACAGACTATGGGTACATTTGTTCCAAAATCTTGTCCTTCTGGATGTTGAGTTTGTTACATTTAAGATTAAAAATATAAAGATTCAAACGGTGAGATGATCAATAATGATTAAATGAATTGAGCTATAAATCCTTCAAATTATTTGCTTTTACTAATACCAGTTAGTAATTTTATCTTTTGTAATAGTCAACACAACATTATTTTATTTATATTTTGTTTGTTTTTACATTTGTTACATTTGTTTGTTTGTTTTTACATTTGTTTAAATTATATCTTAGAATTATACACATATATAACTACAGTTAAATTACAAATAAAACTTTTAAACTCGGATAAAGATTATTTTGACAAGATAATAAATATTATGATTTCATCTGCATTATCAATAAATGTCATATGTAAACGATATATTTATTTTAATTAGGAGAATTTTAGATAGATAAAAATCAAATTATAAAACATAGGAAATGAATATATTTATGACCATTTAATTAAAATTAAAAATTTTAGAAAATTTGAAAAAACTTCCTGCTTTTTAAATTATTAATATTTTTGGTTCAATTATTATTTCTTAAGATTTACAAGTGTGTATTACACAAGACTGTGCATGGATTTTCAGGTACATCTAATATAGTAAACTCCCTCAAATCTGCACAGCTTTAGACTAAAGGTTATGCAGATTTTAGAATTTTGTAGATTTCTAGTCATTGCTTTGTTTTAAAAATTTTTTTTAAGTAATATAAATGTATTGATGTAAAAAGGGTATTATCTTGAAAATTTTGCTCAGTTTTTTTAAAATATTTAAATTTGTTCACTGCAAAATGATACATATCACTCAAAAACAGCCGAATACAATTATGAGTAACCAGTATTCCATTTTCCAGTGAATGCGTTCGTGTCAGAGAAATGATTCTTCAAGCTGGTTCCTAAGAATTTTCAGCATTTGTCACTCCTTGATCATGATCGTTTCCTATTAGGGGTCAATTAATTACATCACACGTAAATAGAGGGCAGGGATGGGTTAACCCTTTATTCTTAAATTATGAATTTATGAAAATTTCTTCCCTTAAAGCATTTTTCATTAATTTTTGAAACTCATTAAAAGATTTACATAATCGTTTAATAATAATGAAGTATTTTGTCAATTAAAATCAAATTTGAATTTTCTGGGATTTTGTACAATAGTTATAATTCAACTATATATATATATGATATGATATGATAAGCAGGTTATCGTAGAATAACACATGACGGTATGACGAAAGGAAACTGATGTCTATTGATGAGATGAAGGCCATTGGTCACAGGAGAACTTCTTATTGATTTAGTGGCTGGAGTCAAAGGCAATAGATGATATGACATGCATGGGAATTTCTCCAGAAATAATGCAAGAGATCAGCTATTAGTCCTTTATTTTATCAGTTCAATAAGATATTTCACATTTCAAATAACTAAAGGCGTCCCCACTCAAAAACTATGGAGTAAATCAAACTCACATCTTGAGAATAAAAATACAAAAATTCTTTGTTTGACTACTTTTGTTGTCAGTTCATTATAACAGTTAAAAAATCAAGCGACTTCTCTATTTAAACCTGTGTCATAACATTTCAAGGGGGTAAAAATAGCTCCACAACTCTGCATCTTGGAATAACATGATGAATAAAAAAAAATATTCGAATAAAGTTCAGAACTTGGCGTGAGTTATTTTGAGTCTAAAGGACAACTGAATTCTCTTTTCTAACTTTGTGTCTCTGTGTTATAATCGCGGAATATTGCAATGCTGCTTCAGCTAAGGCTGATCTTAAGCGCCGAAACCCAATAAAACAGCATTTAAGGGCGTATCCAATTATGTTATTGGATGGTAAGTGGATAACGCTCAAACTCTTTCCAAACTCACGGAAGCTTGCAAAAATAAACAGAGGTAAAAGGCCCGTAAGATTGCAAAGCATTATGGGTAAACAGACGAGATTTAAAAAAGAAAAAACATCAAAAATAAAACTCCTGATAGAATATTTTTTATTCTAAAAAGGAGAAATGAAGTAATAAAATAGATTAGTAGTTTTAAATAAAAGATTGACATTTTAGTAATACAATTGAGCTCTATTTAGGAAAATAAGTAGCAGATTACACTGAATTAAGGAAAAAGAGGAACTTAGGTGATAATTAAAATTTAAAATATACTGAAATATAGATAAAAGTACATTTTTATAAGAATTTAGAGTGAAATCTAAACGGGAAAATGGAGAAATTTTTTTATTACTACATACATATATTTTTTAGTATTGGGAAATGTACAAATATAATACTCATATAATAGAAATGTTTCCAAACTGAAATTTTCTCCCACAATCTTTCAACATCAAAAAAGATGAAAAGATACAAAGGCAAAAGAAATAATCTTAAATCATCAGACACCCTGGTGAAAGGGGGTGACACCATTTACAACCGCCCCGGGTGTCATCCATTCTAGCTACGCCACTGAATAAATGAATTTTATAAACAAGTTTATTTTAATGGTACTTTAAAGTACCATCAAGACAAAGGATTAGTACATTGAGATGTCACATCTAAAATGTAAAAAAAATTGGATAGGCAATTGCAATTAGCTTAATAAAGTTCACAAAAAAGTTGTATTTTTAATCAGGTGCATTTTTTATTGTAATAGATATATTTTTCTTTGAATTTCGGAAAATTAAAAGAAAAAAAGCACACAAGATCTTAATGTTTTTAATCTATTGTACAAAGTTAACTATGTTGTTAAAAATGTGTCATCACAACAGGTAGAAGAGTATTATTCTTGTGTGAAGTGAGAAAACCTGTAACTTAAGTAAGGAGGGGAAAAAGAAGAAAAAAAAAAAATCCTGGAAATTTGTGTTATGTAACTATTACAGGGGTCACATTCATTCAGAAAGATTTGGAGCAGTTTTTGGATCAGTCAAAAACAGATTTTCGAGCAAAAAAATCTTTTTGGAGGGAAAAAAAAAAAATATGCAGCAACAAAATTAGTTTTTGTAACAGAAAAAATTACTCCTGGCATTAGCTTTTTCTTTCATGTCCCTTTGACAAAATTTATTGTTTTTGTGATGTTTTGATGAAATTTCCATTTTCTTACGATCTTTTGACAAAATCTGTAGTTTTTTCATGATCTTTTGATTAAATTCGTCGTTGTGCAATCTTTCAATAAATTTTACTGTTTTTTACGATCTTTCATCAAAATTTGCTGTTTTTTCACAATCTTTTGACGAACCTCATCAAAATCAATATTTTATTTTCATTAGGTTTTGAAAACTTTGCAAGTAACATTTGAAAATACACCAAATTAAATTAAATAAAACATTTATTTAAAAGATAACAATAACAAAATGAATTTCTGCTTTGGAGAACATGTACAAATGATCTATGAATATTTTCAGCCATTTTTTTTTTTTTTTTAAATACATATGTAAAGTAACTTTGATTAAAGCATATTTCACAATTAAAATATGTTGATAATGTAAAAGCTAGTCTCTTAAGTTCCAACACTTGAATATATATCTATAATATGCAAAATGTTTGAAAGTTTTTTTTTCTTATTATCTATATTGAATCTTAGCCTTGCTAAATGTTATAAGCCAATCATTCAGAAAGTTGTTCAACATCTGAATCTTCAAAGGAACTATAGGAGTCATAGAAGATATGCTTTGGTTTTCTTTGTTGAGATTTCACATCATTTCCTTTCTTAAATAAATAAATTGGTCTGCTGAATCCTGCAATATAAAGAATTATAACTATATATGAATAGAGAAAATAGATTTTGAAATTATATTAGATATTTTAGTATAGTATATACTCATGCAGATAATTTTTATTTATCTATTAGCATGTTACAAAAAATTCAGCTTAAGATAAATTTATTTGGTCAAGAAATATCCATATTAGGGTATAAATTAAAATCGGCTTATAGGCTGATTTATTTTCTTTTATCTCACCCTCAAAATTTGTTCAAATATGGTACAAAACAAAGTAGGAAAAGTTTGAATGAAAAAGTAATATATTTAAAGGTAGCTTATGCTTGTTGAATTTTGGCAATTACACTTAAAAACAGGGTGATATCGACAAAAGTAAAATAAGCCAAAAAGATAATTTTTATCATGATAATAAATTATTTTCATATTTTATATAATACAAAAACACATTACTAAGAATATAAAATGTTTAATATATGAAAATATTAGTAATTAATTTAATCTGTTATTTCCAATTTTCAGCAGAAAGGATAAGCTTTAGATTACTCCCCCACAACTTTCATTAATAGCTGAAACTAACAAAGAGAGGGCTTGAGGCTTATGTCACCGAATCCAGCAAGCTTTTAGGTATTTATAGAGGTATTATAGTCAGTAGGTATTATTAGGTATTTATAGTCAGTATATAAACATATCACAAGGATAAAATGATATGCAATATTCAGGGGGGGGGGGCTTAAAACACGACCTCCAAAGTTCACCCATTACTGAAACAAAATATATAATAAAATAAATTGAACTTATTTGCGAGGGCTGGATAGCACAGTTGGCTGGGTGCCTAACATTTACTTTTCTCGCTCTTCGGCTGTCGGTGGATTCAAATATCATCCAGGCCATTTATTTTTTTTTCAGACAAAATTAGGCTTAATTACTTTCGAACTACGATATCTGATTATTTATACTTATGAAAAACATAAATAAGAACATGTTTCTAGGCTCATTAATGCATATTATTTATTTACAAAGAATAAGAGGGTTTCGCTGAAACACTATGGATATAAAGAAAAGAAAAAAAAAAATCTTATGCCATATATAAGTATTTCTTTTACATTCAACATCTTTGGATTTTTGTAAATTATTCATATTTATTTTACAATAACTTACATATATTTTAAAATTACGTACAGTTATTTTACATTATTTACATTCAATTTAATACTATGTATTTAAAAATTAAATGCATGCTATTACAAGAGATGTTTTGAAGCTTCTTCAAGAAGAATTTTTTACAGAATAACTTTTTTCATTTTAATTAATAAAGAACAACATCTTATCACCGAAAAACTTTAAAAACAAATTACTGGACTTATTCGCTCTGCAACAACTGAGTGACTGCAGAAAGAATAAACATTATAAGCCCTCATTGTTTATTTTCTATAGTGTACTAACAAGTTTGTTTTGCTTAACAACCACCTGCAAAACTATGAGATAAATTGTCCCCGATAAGGAGTTTTAACCAAAAACAGTTATTCTTAATTAAAACAAGAGACACAATATTAAAAAAAAAAAAAAAAAAAAAAAAAAATACATTATAAAAATTAAAAAAAAGAAAAAAAAATTGAAAAATTATAATCTTTTAAATCTCTTAAACAAGACAAAAATAAAATAGCATATTTTAATTTACTTCGTTGAGAAGAACAGTGATATATTTGTAGAAATATCTATAAATAAGAATGAATAAAATTAAAATTTTGTCAACTGAATAATTCTGTTTTTTTTTTTTTTTTTTTCATTTGATCCATAAAACTGCAATCTCTCTGCAAATAAATGAGTACATACAGTGGCGGCCAAGAAAATTTGTTTAGTTAATTTGTAAGTATGCGCATATGAAGAGGAATCTCACAGTGATACTTGTACATTTTATTGAAATAATAGTTAGTAATTTATTTATAGAATAACATAACCCTCCATTCTCTCTTAACTTTGGATGGATCTGGATCTGATGCTGTCCCCCCCCCCCCCCAAAAAAAAAAAATTCTTGAATGTGTTGTTTTTCAGTTTCATTTCAATTTTCTTCATTTGAAATATTCTGTAGAAGACTCAAGTACTGCAACTGCTGTTTTTTCTTTTTTCTGCTTTAAATATTTAATATTTTCAAATCTTTGATCATAAATCATTAATCCTTAGGGTTGACTCTAAGCCATTTTATGAGGGCACAATGCTCAGCAGTCCTTTTTATTTCTTTTATGCACTCAGTGGCTCTTTTAAAGTTTTCTGATGAAATTTTCAACACTTCCTATAGGCCCCCTGGCAATTCAATTGATTCCAGGAAAATATCGCAAATTCTAATGTACTCTAAACAAACTAGTTTAAAATATGTTTTTCTAAACAAGGTTCAAGTGTGTCTTTTTTAGAATAATGTTCCATTTTTCAAAAAATTTACGCCTAGCAGTTTTTTTTTCTTTTTTCCTGGAGACAACATTAATTCTGGGCTGCCATTTTCTCTCTGTGATAGCAGGAAATCTTTTCAGCTATTTTTAGTATGCTTATGCACTGGCCTAAAGAAGAAGAAGGAAAAAAAAATTAATTTGAAAGAAAACACACGTTTTTTGGCTTTCTGATTAGGAATTTTGCAACCTTTGTTATTCTTTAACAGTCTCCATTTTTCAAATAATCCTTCTAATTGTTTTATGACAGTGTTTGAAATCCTGGATAGGAATTTTGGTATTTATACAATTTTTTTTTTCTTTATTGCTGTGGTGACCTCAGACTCTTCTCACCCTATAGCTTAAGGAATTTACAAAGGAATAGTTTCAATGACAAACCCATTAAAGGTAATTTGTTGCCAGTCATTTCAGTAATTACATTATCAACAAGATAGACATTGTTTTAAAATGTTGCTCCCAAGATTTTTATTCAACTTTAAAGCAAAAGACTTTAATTGTAAATGATTTGTTAATCGAATTTTAAAAACACTTATCTGTAAACCAACAAAGCACAAACACAGTTTAAAGATAAACTGGTAGAAGTAGCAATTACATTAAATAAGGATATATAATAGGGAAATAAATTTCTGCTTTTTGCGGTTAAGACTAGAATAATAATATAGCTATAATTAAGTTTACTCAATAAAAGTTTAAAACTCACAGGAAAAAATAAAATAAAATAATAATAAATAAAAATTAAAAATAAATAAATAAATAAATTTATTAGCTTATCTAATAAAGCAAAAAAAAAAAAAAAAAAATAAAAAAAAAAAATAAAAAAAAAAAAAAATAAAATAATAATTTCAAATTGATTCTCTGTTGCTGATGCTGCCATCTATGAGATGTAACAGACATTTATCAGCTTTATATCAGTGAAATTATCTTTAGATAATTAGCTTAATAGTTGCATTTTAACAGATAATTTTATGCATTTTATAGTGTAGGTAAATGATGTTCTAATGTATTGAAATAATTTGATTAATATTGGGAATAAATTTAGATAAAAAGGAGAAGAAAAGAATAAAATGATCCCAAGACCCAAGTTTTATTTGAGGAAGTCCTTCACTTGTGCATGTACATATACAGTCAAACCTCATTATAACAAACTTTAAGAAAACTGTTGGAGTTCACAAAATATATAAATCATTAGTTGCTATAAGTATATTCAATAATGATGTATATAAAATAAAGTATACAATCTATTAAATATTATAATTAATGAATTAAATTACTGGAAACGATTACATTAAACTGACACAATGCTAATTAATTAAAGATGAAGACAAATAAATAAATCTTGCACACATATATGATGGAGTAAAGGAAAATGACTGACGGATGAGCAGGATCACACCTGCAGAGAGGTGTCATAAAAGAGAAAGAATGCAATTGATTCTACCTTTTAATGAAAAGAATCATTCAAAATTTGTGTCATGTTCCACTAGCCGCCATACACTTTCTTTAACTGCGGGGGGAAAAAAATTACTTTAGAAAATTGTTTGTTATAACCTATTCTTAAGGTTTCGGAAGTTCGCTACAAAAGGACAAATTAGTATTAAATACAAAAGAAAAATGGCCAGACCAAAATTTTCGTTCGTTATATCCATGAGTTTGTTATATACCGGGTTCACTATAACGGGGGTTCGACTGTATATGTGTATGAATCTACCGTATATTTATAATATTGAACAAACTGAAAAATATCTTATTTTTCACTCAGAATCGCTCCTGCCATATATACTCATGCATAAGTTGAGAAATATTGGTTGGTTGGTTGTGACAACCAGCACAAGGTCCAGAGGGGAGGGGGGTCTTTCAAAGGGAATCTTACCCGTATTTACGCAAGGAAATCAAAGGTTTGAAGAAAACCACAGAAAACTCTGAATGATTAGGCCAACGGCCATGATTGGATTCGACCTAGAGATCTGCACAGCTGGGCCAATTTCCATTAATGGCATTTGGACTGGGCCGGGCTTGGGCCTTACTTCTGAAGACTTGGGCCGGGCCTAACATATTTTTTTCCATACAAAGCTGAGACTGATTTCATTCTTCCTAGTTTTCATGGATCAAAATAATCAGTTCTTGTTGAATCATCCCGTATGAAAATCTTTTTCTCAACGTGGCCAAGTCTGTTCATAAATTAGTAAAATTTTGCTTCGTTCAAAATTTTTTACAAAAAAAAAAAGGTATATACTTTTAAGTCATCATTATTCTACAATTAAACATTAGAATATATTCTTTTTAAAGAATCGTAGATTACTCGGCTTATTAAAATAAATGAAAAAAAAAAAAAAAAAATGAAACATGAAAAAAAAAAAAAAACATGATTATGTTGGAATTTTCTTTTAAACTGAAAACTGCGAATTTCTTTTAAACTGTTCATCCATGCAAAATGGATACAACAATGCGCAAGAAAAAAATATGTTAAACATTTACATCTGCTAAGAAGGGAACATATTTTTTTCTTTCCAATGCTTTTCCGTCTTAGAAGATTTTACTTTTACCATATACCATTTTTTAGATTTTTATATCTCCATTACATGGAATATGGATTAATAATACTAATGATAGCTGAAACATTTACATACAACAAACAAAGGTTCATTAAAAGCATAAATATCGCAGCCTATGGCATTTCTGCATCAATGGAGATAATAAACATTGAAAAAAAAAAAAAGACTAAGATAAGTTTTTTTGGTCTGAACTCTTGCGTAAGAGTAAAGATCAATGTTCTGTAGAAATTCACTTGGGTCGAATTATTAACTTTTTTCCAGGCCGGGCCGAGCTGGACCAATATTTTTTTCGTTCAGGCTAGACCGGGCCCAATATTTTTTTCAATGGATCGGGCCAGTCTTGAGTCTGGAAATTTCGGTCCGTGCAGACCTCTAGTTCAATCCTGCACCTGCAGTCTACAGATTTCGAGAGCAGAACCTTTCAGCCACTGGTGGGGCTGAGAGATACTGGAAAAATATATTTTTTTAATACTTACAGTAATACAGCATTTATCTATAACATGC
This sequence comes from Maratus speculifer, assembly GCA_964019185.1. Lineage (NCBI taxonomy): Eukaryota > Metazoa > Arthropoda > Arachnida > Araneae > Salticidae > Maratus > Maratus speculifer. Next base: position 300,461,440 of record OZ025297.1, on the reverse strand, counting down.
TGTAAAATTTTAGGGAATTTTCATGTGGATTGGGGGAAATGTTGAGAGTAGAAACATTTTCTGCACTCCTACATCTAAAAATTTAATTTTTTACAGGTCTTAAAAAAACATTATCAGGATATTAAGAAAAATGAAGTACTTTTCAGTACAAATGAATATTTTAGCATTTTTTTAACAGCAGATTTTTAATTAAATGAAAAATACAGATTGAAACATTTTTCTCTCTATCAAAGCAAATTATTTAACTATATTTTTTCATGCAAAAAACATAAAAAAGTTGTGACAGAAATGTGCTCCAAACTATCAATTTGTTGCTAAAATTAGATAACTAGGTTAGAATTCACATTCAAAGAAGCAAAACCTATCTGATATTAAAAGGAATGAATTACACGCACATATCTTTTGAAGAATGAGCAGGTGTATCTATTAGCTCACTAAATTCAAAACCAACTTCTTTAATTAAATACTCATTGAACATGTGAGGAAATAACTGAATTCCTGAATATTCAAAGAAGGAAAACCTATCATAATAACTATTAATAGTTATCATAAAACCTATAAATTAAATATTCAAAGAAGGAAAACTTATCTGATGTTAAATGGAATAACTTAAACATGCACATACCTTTTGAAGAATGAGCAGGTGTATCTATTAGTTCACAAGTTTCAAAACCAACTTTTTTAATTAAATATTCATTGAACATGTGAGGAAATAACTGAATTCCTCTATAATGTTGAAAAGTTTCTTCCTGAAATATGAAAAAATTACAACAATATAGTAATATAAAATTCACATATCTTTCCTGAAAGATAAAATAAATCTTTATCAGGTATACAGTAAAATCTCCTTAAAGCGACCATGTTTCGTTCGTATAAAACTTAGTTGCTCCAAGAGGTGGTCTCTTAATAAAGGTAATGTTTAAATTATAGATTTTAATTGTTGAAAAAAAGTAACAATGTTAATAATAAAATTATCAAAATTAAAGTTAATTACATAAGTTAAAAATGCAGAGTTAAAAAAAATGAATACATTGATGTTTGTTTGCTTTGATTTTACCAGTTTATCTTTTATAAATTTTATTTCTATGTACTTTCAAAGTTCAGTAAATAAATGCTCATTTTTTTGGACGGGAACAAATAATAATGATTTCATTATTTTATCTATTTCTTTGAGAGTTTTCTGATTGAATAGGAAAGAAGAGTTTATTGACTGTCATTCATAATTCATTAACAGAGTTGAATTCATTGTGTAAAAAGGCATGAAAGGGATTAAACATTAAAAATTACCAAAATACAAAAAGTAAACTTTGTTTAAAAATTTGACGAATACAGTCAAAGATCTATAATCCGCACACCCATAATCCACTGTTTTCTATAATTCACGTTATTTTACGAATGTAAACAATGAAATAAACAGTTAAAAAATTTACAAATTAGTGATCCAAAAACAGTTTTTTAGAAAAATTTTAAAAAAATGAAAAAACAATGAGGAAACAGTGAATTATGGGTGTGCGGATTATAGATCTTTGACTGTAATATGTTCTTCAGAATCATTTTTCTAATAAAATCTTCTTGAAGTGACCAGAAAAAAAAGGAATTTATTTCATTTTCTTCAAATCGATTGCTCATGGAGAGCGTTCAACTAAGATGGTCTCTAAATGGAGATAAAATTAGTATTGAGTCTATGGGAATAAATTTGGTTCCATGGAAAAATGGTCGTTCAGGGAGGTTGTTGCACAAGGAGGTTTAACTGTATTTTCAATTTTTTTTTTTCAGCCCTTTCAGGAGAAGTATCAGATACACATACCATAAAGGATGTGCATGATCCTTATTTTTGAGTACCCAGTGTTGCCACTCTAATCTTGAAAAAAAATTCCCTGTGTTTTCCTTGTACTGCAACATGTTTATTCTATGTTGAATGCGCAAAAATATATGGATGTATGTAGGCTAATTAGACATCTTATAATTTACCATAATCGAATTAATTGAACAAATATAATACATTATATGATATGAGCAAAGAAAAAAAACCCTTTAAAGTTATTACACTTATTATTGAATCCCATATTTTACATTAATAATAATAAAAACAGTAAAGCAATAATTAAACATTCTCCTAAAAAAAACTTTGAAATATTTGTAAATGAATGCTAAAATATCTAAAACTTTGTATCTAATAATTCAAAGAATTTAAAACTTTAAAGAATCTTACCTAAAAATCAATTATCGAACATAATATCACAAAAATTGCAGAAATGAAAAAGAGAAGAAAAGAGGAAAAGCTACTTACTTTATGCATTCAAATTAATATTTATACTAAAATACAGGACACATAAAATATAGGATAACTTTGATACACAGCACTGGTTTATTTTTTATCTTAAAAAATATAAGATAATATTCGGCTTTCAAAATAAAAGCTGCAAAAAAAAAAAAAAAAAAAAAAAAAAAAAAAAATTTATGTTTGGATATAGTAGGAAAAAAATTTCCCTGCAATTTCCAGATTTTTAGGATTTTTTAAAAATTCCCTTGATTTTCCCTGTTTTGGAAGGGGATTTTAAAATTCCCTGTGTTTTCCCAGTCCTCCAAGTGGCGTGGCAACCCTGGTACCACTATTTCTAAATAGTAATTTTTGTTTTTACATACTTCTAGAATTTTTGCAATTGAATTACAGAGATTACTAATCAGAAATAATGGTACTCAAAAATAAAAGCCCTTTACTGAATGCTGATGAGGTTAAAGAGATAGTTCTAAACAACTGGATGAAAAACAAGCAGTTGCTTTTAAAATTCGTAATTGATTTTAACTACATATATCTAAGTATTAAACAGCAACACAATACTTATTTATTTCCAGTACCACTCTCAATATTAATTTAACATAGAAAAGCTTATGGAGCTCATAACTTTTTTGACTTTTTCTTCTCCCCTTTTTATTTCTGAGGCCACTAATTTTTTATTCTTTGCTAATTTTAATAATATTATAAATTTAAAGTGTAGAAATGTTTGCCTGATGTCTGAGATAGAATAAGTATTGCCTTATACTTACTGCTATAAATCTTTTTAGTTTTTAACAACTATGAGTTTGTGACTTAAAAAGGGTATTTTGCAATATCAAAAGTAAGTACTACTCCAATTTTTAATGTACATTTTCAGTCTCATTCTTTGTTGCTAACTTAATTGTTTTAAATATTTTACAAATTCAACAGTATGCCCTTTATCATACAGCATGGCAGTGCTGTATAGTAGAGCTCAACCGCATCTCTAAAGTTAAAGTCCAAAGTTCACCTCTTAATAACTTTGGACCCAATCATCGGATTGCTATGAAATTGAAAAGACAAAGTGTCCTACTCTAGACCTCAAAGTTTACAAAAAATCATCCAGATGCACCGATTAGTTATGGAGATCCATAACCCATGTTTTGTCACTTTTTTGTCATGAAACAAGAAAATAAGACAAGCAACTCAATTATAACCCGAACCAGGAAACATTCAGAGATGTGTAATAGCTTGTTCAAAAGCTTTTAATTCAGGTATGTGCCTTTCGAAAGTCCTGTAAAAAAATAT